>CM068376.1:148172499-149395904 GCA_034769895.1 Magicicada septendecula | reverse complement strand
CACACAACTGCAAATTTTCCCTAGACCAACTGCCCTATTTATAAACAGAAATATACAAGTGTCATCTGTTTCTAGTGAGACAGAGAGTGCGCGAGAGAGAGTGATTGTGAGGGAGGGAGAGTGAGAGTGCGAGTGTAAGCGAGAGAAAGGGAGAGAGAATGAAAGGGAGAGGAAGAATGGGTGAGAGAGAGGTTATGATTGTTGACATATACATAATTTTATAATATTCTATAGTACTCTGTACTAAAATTTAGAACAATATGATTATAAGTATTACCCATTTTCACTTGATAGATATGTTTACCATAAACTTGTGTTTTTAATATTGTGTAAATTCTCTGATGTAAGTTCGTAAAGTTCTACAGTTATTATGTAATTTATAATTTTCTAAATTAATGACGGTGCTTTTAATACCAGTAGTGAGAGAAACATTATAAAAATAACTTTTAATAATTACATAATTAATAATTAATTACATACCTAATAATTACATAATTGTACATCCCTATAGTCTGTATTTAACTATAACATATTTCACTATGCTATATGTTGACGGGTATATGTATAAAAGTTTTTGTACCAATTCTACTATTTAATTGTTGATTACTGCTTTATAATTAATTAGAAATACCATTATTTTATGAGTAATTTATATTGTAATATTGTATGAATTAAGTTCTGTGATATTATATTTTTCTCGTTGTCTTTAAAGAAAACATTTGATGATGTAAAACAAACTATCTCATCTCCTTCACGTCTACAATGATACGCACATACACACGCATACGCGCGCGCGTACACACTCACATACACAAACAGGTTCACTCAAATAATTGTTCTGTTGTGTTTGACATTTCTTTTGTATTCATACACAGGTCCTGATGGTGACAATAAACATTGGCGAAACGTCGACACAAATAAGTTAAAATTTGTGTTATATTTTTATCGATCCTCACAAACCCGGAAAAATTATAAAGTTAAATAGGAATTTCAGGTAATCTATTCAAAGGACCTTAAAAATTAGTTCCTGGAACTAATTAAAGAAATTAGAGATACAAAGAACAACAAACATACAAATATAACTTAGCAAAGACGGTACGTTTATAGGTAAGTGAAAATTATTTAAATAAAAGAAAAACTGTAACGTTCTGAAGGAAAGTAAGTTTATATATACATGATATAATGTTTAAAATTAAATGAGTATAAGTAAAGGCTGCAGGTTTGGACATTGTATGTTAGTCGACAAGAGAGAGGTTCAACTTGTTAGTTTTAGGTATTTTTAGGCAGTAAAAAATTGTTTGTGTTGCGAAATAGTACAGAAAATACGTAGGCATGTGGTGAATGCACGTGTGTGACAATATTTAGTTATTGTGCGGGTTAATAATAAAAGACGTATTAAATTGAATAACTTGTGTTCTATGTAGAATTTTGAGATGAGACTTGTACCAGAATACGCCTAATGAAAAGATCTATCGAATGTCAGTAATTGTTAGTAAATTAAAGAACCGAATATATGAGTGTTTTAACAAAGAAAGTTCTATGGCCTATTAAATAGGTCGTAAAAGTATACTGTTTTTTTAGACAGGCCGAAAATTGCTTTTAATGAGTCTAATACATGTATAGTGTTATCTTGGCTACAGTAGGAGGGAAGAGTTACCAATTAACCAATCCGTGAACGAGAATTAGGGAAAAATTTCATTTGAATTCTAATTTCTTGTTTAACAGTTAGTTTCTCTGTGAACTCCGAAACGTGTGGACCTGTTGTTCTAGTTTAGACTTTTGGTCTCCTAGGCGTTATGAACACATGTTAAAAACGTTTAGCTACTGCTAAATCGTAAATTTTAAAAAGTGCTAATTCGGGAAAGTAGAATATTTCCGTAGGATATAGGTATTAAGTACACTTCAAGACGGCTGGATTTATGTGTAAGATCAATACACAAGGTGCAGTAGAAAAACAGCAACAACGGTAAAAATTAATTAACAGTGATTTATGGAATTGTTTACAGATCGAGAACGATCCTGAATGCACACCAGGTAGAACTCACATCGGTATTCAGGTTGAGTCAACGCATCTCTACCATAGTGAAGCAACCCACACCTGTATCCAAATTGAATGACCCACATCAGTATTCAGACTAGATCATCAACATGTCGGCGACCTACATTCTTCATGAAAGGGAAGTGACTTTACTTTTTTTTATAATCACTAATAAAACTTATTAAACCAAAAAGACAAAATAACTACAGATTAAAATTAATTTACCTTTTTTTCATCCGTCGTGTGACTTCTTATTGTATTTAATTAAATAACGCGTTTCGAGGCTCAAGGCCTCATCTTCAGATTTCAGTCCAGTGTGGACGTCGTTAACACATTAAAACTAAACTACTACACATTAAAATAAAACACACTACACAAGTTAACCGATGTCTGGGTGCGCACCCTTTGCCGTCTCGCGACGCACTCCAAAGGGTGCGCACCCAGACATCGGTTAACTTGCGTAGTGTGTTTTATTTTAATGTGTAGTAGTTTAGTTTTAATGTGTTAACGACGTCCACACTGGACTGAAATCTGAAGATGAGGCCTTGAGCCTCGAAACGCGTTATTTAATTAAATACAATAAGAAGTCACACGACGGATGAAAAAAAGGTAAATTAATTTTAATCTGTATTGAACCGTGACTTGGATACCAGAGAACATGAGTTTAAAACAAAATAACTTTAAAAAATATTTGATTTGTTTAGATTATATATGAGATAGGAATTTATTTTCAATTATATTCAAGTCAATATAGATAGAGTAATTAATTTGTTAGGTTATTATCACACACACTGTATTAAAAGCAAAGTAGTGTCATTTGTAGTTATATCATTAATCAATTCGACAACATTCCAATACACGGTTTACGGACTTCCTGTTCCATGCGACACCTGTACATCACAACAACACACACACACACACACACACACACACACACACACACACACACACACACATATATATATATATTGTTTGTTGATGACTGAGGTAAAAAGTATTAGACAGAACCTTTCTCGAGTAAAAGAGTAAATTTTCGATTTTTGTTAAAGT
Source organism: Magicicada septendecula (assembly GCA_034769895.1). NCBI lineage: Eukaryota > Metazoa > Arthropoda > Insecta > Hemiptera > Cicadidae > Magicicada > Magicicada septendecula. The sequence goes on along the minus strand of CM068376.1, from coordinate 149,392,816 downwards.
TACAGATAATTGAATTCATGTTATTATAAATCATTTCGATTGTTAAAAATTAAAAATTATTTTTGCTGTAATTTCATTAGCTTGCGTTTTTTCCATTTAAAGAATTTATACATTCAATACGTTACATATAAATTTGCTTAAAATATGTTCTAGAAATAATTGTAGAGTTTAGAGTGTTACAAGCAATTTTTCCGTGTGTTCATTTTATTTTCTTTAAAGTCATAAAGTATTTATAGTAATTGATTATTCAGTGTACCTTAATGAAGAAGATAGAAAGCTATAGAGGTGTGTACTTAACGATTGGACTTCGTTGTCCATGACGTGTCCGTTACTTAACTAAATATAATTAATTCACTACCGACTCGGAACACAAAGTTTTTTATGGGTAAAAACGTAAAAGTTTTACCTTATAGCCTGAACCGGTTTCCGCTTTTAAAAAACTTCTTCAGAGGTAAAACTTATAGTCTTACTTATAGCCTTCGCTTTTAAAAAGGCAGTAAGGTAAAACTTTTACGTTTTTACCCATAAAAAACTTTGTGTTCCGAGTCGGTAGTGAATTAATTATATTTACTTAAATGAATAACAGATTTAATTTATTAATTTTAATAAATCATTGAATATACGTTCTATAGTAAGCAATACATGTAAGAACATGAGATTATCCGTACATTAATATCAGATAGTTAGCAAAATAGTTTGTTACTATAGCCTTTTCCTGGGTGTGATTAAATAGTTTTAGAACATCTTACTTTTTTAGAACACATTTTTGTATTTATAGCTTATTACATACTTTTTAAACAATCTCAAGGTTGTCAGTATATCAATAGTGCTGTGTTAGCTAATTTCTGTATTATTTCTTATTGTACACAGATATCATAACGAACGTTTCTATCAAGCTGATATGACACGTATAATCGACGTGTTTGCTTCATTAGAGCTAGTCGTGTGGCAGATGCGTACCACAACAGTTGCTAGCTAATTAGGACTTTGCAGATAAACACTAACGTTTCAAACGGGTTGAGTGCCTAATTGCTGTTAGAATGAGTTGACAAATTGACAAGAAAAAATACGTCCCTACAGAAGTGTAACTATAGTAAAGTTACACGTTGAATAAGCGGATAGGGAAAACAATTTCTTTTGGTACAATGTAATGTGCATTGGAGTGTCAGACAAGTGTCAGACAAAGTAGACTGACAATATGAGCCTTTACAAGTGAGCTTATAAGGAAACAACCAGTGCTTTGTTGCTAACTCTACGGATTAATAATTATCTGTTAGCTATGAATCAATTCTTTAGTACTGGGAAAAGGGTAGTAGCATGCGTTTACCTTCAGAGGAATACAATATTAAACAACAAACAAACCATCAATATTTTTAAAGGTTTAGTTATTCTTATTTAAAAATACTATCCTTGTATTTAGTAATTATCTTCAGTTAATACAGTATCGATGTAAAAATGACGATAACGCAACACATGTCGATGTAACGCATTGACTTATATCTCATTAATTGAGTAGAATAAAGTTTAAAACGTAATTAACTTATTTGTTTACTTATGACGAGTAATTAAAAAAATTTAAAATAAAATTGTATTGAAAATGTAGAATAAAGCATAAAATGCAAAAATTTAGTAAATAATTGCACTTACATGGTACTTTATTTAAAAGAAGAGGAAGAACTAGCAGAGGAAGTAGAAAAAAGTGTAAAGACAAAAGACGTGATTAGAAAGCTATCTATGGGTGTCGAGACAAGACTTTTCCTTGTTCCTGAGTTAATGGAAGAACCCGGGTAAAACATTACTGAAAATGAAGTCACGCAAGAGGTTGTTGACGAGAACCAATCTGACTTGAACCAGCTAATAGCGTATAGGTTATCAGTACATGACGCAACAGGAGTGATTCCTTCAAAACTAGTGGTTGAGCGGAAGACTCATATTCCTGGGAACTTGATGTTCCGTTCACACCAGACTGAATTCGAAGAACCGGAGAATTATCTTTCGCAAGTAGACCAGCTATGTACTGTAGATCGTCTGGCCGAGTATTACTTCAGAGATGGTTTGCTAGTTCGGGGCGAACAGGCTTAAGGAGGAGACAGTATTACGACATTACAGAACAATCTACGTGTTTCTTGAATGTTCCAGTGGAACCAGCTGTAATGTTGTGTGCGTACGTGATTCTTAACGCGTTAGCTAGACTGTGACAGAATTCGCGCGGCCTCGCGCACTGTGTCAAGACCGCAATGAATTACGCTTTAATGTTTTCCATTATTGCTAATGCGTAGTATATGGATGTTTCTGGGTTTTCGGTGGGGTATAAGTACAAGTACTCAGCGATGCTCAGTTCAGTTTGAGTTGCGATATATTGCGGTTCGCAATATTGTGGCGAAGTCTTGCGGAACAATTGTAATACAATTGTGTTTTATATTAGTTGACATTTTATTGCGTGTGATCAATTTTTATTTGATTTGTTGTAAGAGGCTATCTTGTTGATTACAAACTGTATAATTGTAATCTAATCTTGTATTTTTTTTCAACTGTACCGTACGACGATCAGTTAGACCGTCGTAAAAATACGTTCATCTAGAAGAGAAAGATACTACCTTAGTGGTTTAGAAACAAAAGGGAACAAAACACTACGTCTGAGCGCTAAATATTTTTACATACGGAAAGAAAATTGAATTAACTATAACATAAAAATTTAAAGCTAATAAAGCCATAAATATAATCAATATTTCAGTACAAGAACATACTATCAGAATGTATAAAAACAACAGAGTAGTAAAGTTAAATGCTAATAATTTTAGTATAATTCAAAAAATTCTTGAGAATTAACGTTGAAAAACCCGAGATAATTGCATTGACAATACAGAGTAAAGTAAGTTAGGATCGACACATCATAAATGACAGATAGGACTAAGATTTGTAGGACTTTTAGTGCGAATAAGTGACACTCGACTGCTAAAAAAATTAATTAAGGAACAAGAGACGAAGAAAGAAACCAAGGCCGGCTGACGGGACAATGCTAAACGAGATTCTGAAACTCTTCTGGGGATGAGAAACTGGCAAGTTTTGCAGACCGTTTAAGGTAAACTTTGGATGAGGTCAAAGATACAGCACAGGGGTAAATATGTTGAGTGTTTAGGTACAGTACGATAATCGAAAAGTACTCTTAAATGAACTTCTTTTTGTATTTGATAGATTAAAAGTTATCAATTACATAAATGAAGACTAATTCTCTTAATAAAGTGTTTTAAATATTTAAAAGGCTTGAAACATTCGTACCATTTTATTTTATAACATTTATCAGTATTTTTCTAAAATTTTCAATTTAAAAGTTTTCAGCGTATATATGTGATACGCTATAAGTAAAGTAATTTACATATTTAACCAAGCGGAAAGACACATCATTTCAAAAGTATATTCATAAAGGTGTAATAACCAAAACGGGTCAACAATATATCAGTAAAAAAAATGATTATCGTAAGTGTTACAAATAAATGTTAACAGCAAATACAGTATAAAGAAAGAAATTAATGATTTCTAAAAATATGCGATTAAGTGTCATTTCACATTCATGTACTTGCTTAAGTAAAAGAATTTATCCTATAACAATATGAGTGTTACAAATCTTTGCTTATATTACACCAAAATAATAATTACATATCGTTAGTCCAAAAGGAACTGTACAATTGTTTTTTTATTTTAAAAATATGTCATAATTTACAGTCAGTTTTGTAAATTATAACTTAGATCAACGTAGTAACGGTTAAGAAACACGACTACTGCTTCTGTGCTTCGAAATTATCTACTACATAAAAACTCATGCCACCTAATTCTTGCAACTACCTTTACCAGAATTGCAGTTTCCCATTCCTTTGTGCTATATTCACCATTACGTTTCCCTATGTTTCACTCAGACTGTATTTCTTTCCTTTATTTTCATCTTGTAACCCCTCTTTGGATTTTTTATGCCTTATAAAATTTTTTTTTTTTTTGAAGAGGGGCCACTAGTTATTTAAAACTAGGCTAAAGCCTAGAGAAGCTAAAAAGGCGCTGGGTCCAGTGGGACGGGACTTGCAATTAAACTCTCTGTTATAAACAACAATAACATTTATTGAGTACTGTATCGTGTAACATATCGTGTAACAATTGGTTTTCTTGTTTTTTATAATTTTAAATTTGTGTATAAATTTTCCCCGTGCATACTCCACAAAAGTGACACAAACATAAATCACAAATAATATATATATATATATATATATATATATATATATAAAACAATTGTTTTCTTCTTGTTGTTTTTTTTTGTTTTTATAGTGCAAATATTTTTCGTGTAAATAAATCTTCCCCGTACATGCCCCACAAAAATAACACAAACATAAATCACAAATAAATATAAATATATATCTCCGTCCCATCCACATTATAAGTCTCGCTATATCGATACCCAACACCCTTATAATTTTGAAAAACAGAGGCACTCGCCTATATACCCACCTTTTATTTTTATTGACATTTCTCTGCAGACATCCGAAAGTATAAAAATGTCACTAGTGCTCCCACGAATCTGGACTGCCCAAAATGCCAGATGTAACATTAAAGTGGTCTTAAATTTGGTAAGATAAGAAACAATGAGTCAGAAAATTTAACTGAGGATAATAAATAGGAAAGAAGGTAAGCCACCATCTTTCCTTTGGCCAGAACTGTAATTGTGAATTGGCTGAGATAATGATTTATAATTTTAATAATGATTAATAATTTAACGATAGCGTTTCAAAATTTACAATAATAAATTGTCCTGATCAGTTATATAATATGTTAAGAAAACTGGATTGGCCCGGGAACCAACATGTTCCTAAGCCTGGAGCATGCCTGTGTCTGCATACAAGGCTGCCTATACAGGATTAAGCAGGGGCAGGACTGTTACTGAATTAGACGCTTATAACCCTTACATAAACCCCAAAAATGTAATTTAAATTTGTGAACTGACAGTGATTGCCTGAACTATGGTGACAGGAATTACAGCTAAACCCTACCAGCCGGTGAGGTTTCATCCTGTCACACACGGAACTCCCCCCTTTACATACACGGAAATACCCGACCCCTAATACTTGAAATACTCCCCCTTTACTGGAAACTAGAAAGGAAATAATGATTGAATTAAATGTGATAGGCCTTGGATACCTGCCAGCCCCCGGGCTTACATTTAATACCAAGTTAGTACATTATCAGAAAAATCCGCGCACAATTCTGTCTAGTTAAAGTGGGGCTTGATTAAAACGTTTTAAAGATGATCAAAATGTGAAAATGTATCACTCGTGCTCCACAAGTGTTATAAGTTGTTAACAGCACAGATCCGGGTGTCTATGAAGATCTAATAAATTATAATAATGGTTTGAGGTCACCTGGTGATGTTGAGGTTACCAGTTCCAGGATGAGTGTTGGTTGGACGTGGTCATGTTGTTGTCCTCTACGACAGGCGAAGTCGAAAGTCTTTATTCTTCGTTCAGGCGGAGATGGTCATCCTGAGGCAGCGTCCACGTCTAAGACCAGGGGCCCTGCGCATACACAAATAATTAGGACAGGTCCCAACACTTTTTCTCTCTCTATAAGGCGTCACGTACATTGGGTATAATCGTATATCAAAATTTAAACTGGCCAACTGGTAACCCTTTTATTTATACTTGGTTCGTTTTAGTAAAAATTTTTAGACACATCCAAAACCAACATAATATTCTTAAGCATGATTATGCTCGTGTGGGCAAAAGTTTGACACACTGTAACCTCTCTATGTCTGCACTAGCACATGTAATTACATTAAAAAAAGACTATCACATCCGCCAAAATAGCAGAATTTTACACCATTACATTGATAACGACAATTATTGTCTCTTAATTACTTAACTTGGTTATTTGAATACTTTACCTACATATAGAGGACATGGACTGCTTCTGATATACTCGCCACGAGGTTGTAAAATTATTTACTCTCTTTCACACTTGCTATATTATTTTTTTATTTACGAAACTCATAATATATATATTAATGTAACTTACCGCAGTTTTGTGCGTGTTTATCTACCCATGGTAGATGATAGAATTCCTTACAAAAGAGACTTCGCTCTGTCGAAGAGGTACCTGATGTTAGCTATGTGGATGACCAAGCGAGACAGGCGAAAACGTATTAAAATGCGCTTTACTGAATTGCTGCTTCAAGGCGACCGATAGGGCGCGTGGCGTGTACCACGGCGAAGTAGATTTCGCCGTTCCGCTAAACGTTAAACGCAGTAACCGCTAAACTAATTGTGCGTTATGAATTATAATTTCTATAATAATAAAATATACCGTATTAGGTTTATTTTGCGTTTTAATCGCCGGCTCGAAAAACGACCGGCACAATCTTAGCCTTCCACATTTTGTTACCCCGATGAATGCTCTAGAAAATGTCATTTTTGCTGACCTAACTCAACATTCCTGGTAACTACACACAGTAAATTTAAATGTAGGCAATACCGTGTGATCGCATTGTATCCTAGCGTAATGTAATAAAAATTAGAATATGAAGGTAGACTTTAATAATTAAGGGCGAAAAATTCATTCAACGTATAGTGCAGAGTATAGATAATTAATCATTCTCTTATATAGTTGGTGTAGTTATATTAGATCTTCTCGATAAACTAAGACTCATGGACCAGGACATTTTAGGATTGAATAACAGTGGTATGTCCGTATATGTTGCAGATCAAGCGTATTGTTTATTGTTGCATGTACGGTGTCGGCCAATTTGGATAGCGTCAATCTAACTTTACTACAGGGTAGGCAATTATATCTCAGCATGTTCTGTACCTTGTAATATGTAAATGAAGCAATAAATATCTTGTGGCAAAGGGCACTGTGTTTCTCCTCTCAGTAAACGCACGAAAACTGTGAACCACAAATTACCTTCATCTATTGAGTGTTCTGTGTTATTAGTTTACGAGAAATACCTATATTTGGAAATGTGCTCAGCTGTAGCAGGGCGAAACTAGCTCAGATGTATACAATATGATGTCGATTACTCTGCCTCTACTGTTCTAAATTCATAGGTAACTTTATATAGTTTTTCTTATAGTTCATACGTTCATATGTTTTTAATATAATCAAATCACCATTCCATTTTTCCAAGCTCTTTCTATCAGACAGTTGTGGAAATAAAGAAGCAGGGAAAATACCTGAAACATTGTAATTTACTGGTAGCAATATTACTGAAAATTGAATTCTAAAACAGCTGGTAGATGTAGCCTTATGACTGAATCCTGGTTGGCAGAAAAGGAAAACATTACTTAAATAACACTATCATATGCCATATTTTACATAGTCATTATCACTCTGATAGTACTTGAAGAATGTACATATAATAAAATTTGTTTAAATTTAGAAATAGTCTAGATAATTAATATAAATATAGATTTGTGTGCTAGAAGTTTCCCTTTTTTGTAAGAAATTTGAAAGTGTATTTCTTATTACTTCGTAGCGAATAAGTTTTCCTCCTTATGTGTAACAAATTTTTACTTTTAAACTTAAAAATGAATCTTAATTACAACTTTCATATTAAATGTTTTAATTTATTTGGTATTTATTTAATGTATTCTTTTTGTAGAGAAAATGCAGTACAATTTCCAATACGTTAAGTACTTTCCAAAAACTGGTTGGCGGACATTCTCAGGGGACCCGCAGAAGACAATTTATGTTCTACAGGACGTGTTTATGATACAAGACATTTTCGTGGTAACTACCTAAACAAAAATGGTAAGTACGACATATAAATTCATAGGATTATACAACAAAACATTTTCACTTGAGAGAGAAGATTTTTTTCAATACAAAATAACAAACTGTTTTAAAGGGTTTGTTTAAATTAATGTAAATAAACTAAAACTATTGTATTGTACACAAAAATTTTAATTGTTTTTACTATTTTCTGAATAGCAGAAATACTAATTTATTTTGTTCAAGTAGGCTGTGAACAAAAATAATTCTTTCATTATTTTATAAAATTAAGAATGCTGGCACGGATATATTTAGTGTTACATCAAGGAACTCCGTTGACGTAACAATATATCAAAGGAAAATATTCCTGTAAAAAAAATATTCCTAGTGGGAAAATTCTTATTAATATACTCAAAAGTAACAAGAGTATATTTTACACCAATTCGCCTCCCTTCCCCTCTAAACACTATTTAAAAGATCAAGGTTCTTACAATTAACAGTTGTAGACAACGGTACTCGGATAAACGTTAATTGGGGAACACTGTTCTAATAGTGCAGTGGTAGACCAGCTCTGTCTTCGTTGTCAGTGCAGTTGTTAGTAGTTATGCTGATCAGCATGACTGACAGAACCTAATTACGCAACGTCTCAATTCCATTTAGCCGTTTACAGTAATCTATGTTCTTTAGTTTCTACTATGTTCTAAAGATATAATCTACTTATCTTTAGTTTCTGTGAGTCCATCGCCGAACTGTTTTGAAAAGTTATCCTCTAGTGTAAGTTTTAGGACAGTAAAATAAATAGACCGTAAGTAATCGTTGTTTAAAAGTATTTATATATCCATAGGTAAAATTCGTATAATTCTTATTTCATATTGAGTGTGTCCCAGAAAAAACGAAAACCATGAACAATAAAAGAAATAGGTTTGTTTTATACATGGATATATAAGGTAGGTGTGATTTCTCTCATAGCTTTCTAAGCTGACATTTTCAAATATTATGGTATGCATGTTCGTTTCCTCGTGTATGTTTTATGTAACAGATTCGATTTTCTCTCAGCAGAACTGAATACCGTATACGTCACGTGGCACCAGAACTTCTTGTATATCTGTGTGACGTTTCAGTTCTCTTTATAGTGATTGTGATAGTCGTTTTATCGCTCAATACCTTTAGTTAATTTATTAAAATTATTTGCGGAACTCAAACATTCCGACCTATTGAGGTTGACACGTTTTTTGTGTTTGAGATTGGATATCTTTTAAACACAATACAGGCAACGTAGTCCTTGTGTATTGCCACCAAACTAAAACAGGATAATCGGTGCCATTAAGTTACATTATAGTCACCTTAGCCCATCTAGCCTAAAATGGTGAAAAGAAACGTTATTCCCTAAGGAATTTTAAGCAAACCACAAATATTTGTTGCGTATGAGAAAAAACAAGAAACAACAGTGTTGAGCATAGTCGATTACCTTACGTAAATTCTATCTGTCCTTGATAGGCTTAATCTTTTTTAGAAAATAGTATACCATCTTACGGGATGGCACTTCACTGAAGCGAAAACAGGTCGGAATTTGATGTGGCGACACTGTGTACATGGTGCCACCCACCGAAAAACCTGTGTGCAAATACGTAATTGGAGAGATGAGAGAGAGCTCTCACTAATTCTCTAACTGAAAGCCGTTTCTTTATTCACTGCCTCCAATATCTTAGTAAACCTTAGCAAGACACATAATCTAACCGAGTTATTTGAGAATACACTTTGTATCTTCCATCGACTAAATTCTGAAACCAATTCTAAATTCAAATTTCAAATTGTTATTTGTGACTCATTGAATCTTGTATTTAGTGATTTAATTGGTGTCTGTATTTTGTTTTAGTTTTCCACTCTAAAACGCGATGATCAGTGAGACAGTCGTAGCAATATACATATATCAATATGTGTATGTGTATGTGTGTGTGTGTGTGTGTGTGTGTGTGTGTGCGCGTTTGTGTGGTCTAAGCGCACACCCAGTGTTTTAATAACTTCACTCTGTCCCGCAACCAAAGACAGACCGCAGTTTATGGCCTCTCAACACGTCGAACCTCATTGTTATGTTAACGGAGAGTACAGCAGGGATTATCATGGGAACACTCTCCCTCCAAGGTTAAAAGCAGGCATTCATTTCTCGTCTGCAGTCAATTTCCAGGTAACGCCTCGTATTTTCTGGTATCTGTATTGGCAAATAGTTTCTCTGTTTGATATTTCTTTGTGATACAATATATTCATATATATATACAGTACAATAAACTGTTTGGTATGTCCTTTCCATTGTAGTTTTTAAATACGAATTTCTTGTTGATTGGTGGTAACACTTTGTATTAACCCATTTTAATATTGGTACTTAAATATGTAGAATTGTTAATGCACATAAAAATAATTAGGCCTATTTAGCATTTCAAACATTTAACTCTTTACAATTTATACAATATGGAAATAATACATTCGTATTTGTTTGGAAAGTACTGGTTACCAGTGTTACAGCAGAAAAGTAAAGTAAATGACGCATTTAGTCTGAGCGATAGTGACTACGACACTATAAGTACAACCGTTGAAAGTTATAACTGTGTGGTGAGTTCCTGTCGACAAAAAAGACATTTACAGGAACTGTATACACTGGAAGAGCCAGCGTACTAAGACTTATTACGTAGAAAGTAACTGATTACATACAGCACTTAGTATACGATTAGCAAACTGTAAAAAATTCAATGCATAGAGGTTAAAAAAATCAACTGCTCGTCAATAGATAATTTTCAGTATCATACCGCTTCCTATATTTTTATTTTTAACCATTATATATTAACCTGTGATGTTAAATGAAGTTCTTACACAAACTTTAGATATTTGGTGATATATTCCTGTTGTTTTAAAAGAACAAGTATGAAACTTCTAACAATGAAGACACTCAAATAATACTGGCATAAATTTAGAAGATTGAGGTACCCGGTTGAAGTTCTATATATAAGCTTATTAACATTTTAGAACTAGTGCTATGATAACCTTAAATGCCTTCAATTCCTGCTGCTGGACTCTTCCTCATTGCAAACCTATTCTAAATCGACTACTGTTCCTTCGGCCTCTTCAAGCACTGCTGTGTCAGAGCCGTGCCTGCGTATTGGACACACGTTAACGCAAGGTAAGCATGAATCTGATCCTGTCATATAAAACTATGAATCATACAAAAATTCTTAGGATCTTTATAAAAATAAAAAGGCCTTGGCTGTTCAGTCTTTACAGTGTAACGTATCTGCTCATTAATTTTAACCCAAGAACAGACAAATTTTTTAGGATGAGTTTGAAAGGTCACTACGCTTTGCAGCTGCTTTTTTCGCAAGAGAGTTTTTGAGGAAGAGTCGCTGCAGGCTCAAGCACACTGTACTACAGCTAACTTATTAAACGAAACTCGGAATAATTTAGAATTTCAGTCAGTTTGTCATGTATTACATGTTTAATGTAAGATATTACACTATATCTGTACAAAAATTTAAATTTGACTTTTAGGGACGTTAGTTCTTAACGTTACATTATATACAGTCACTAGTAAATATCAAAATTTTAGAAAATTCAATGCACCTCACCAATCAGATTTATTTACATTAAATAATCTCGACAGGATAGAACGATACTGGAAAAAGGCAGATGCTAAAATAATTCAAGATAAAAGCTGAATGTATCAGGTTTGCACGGTAAAAGCTAAATTATGGACTTGCACGTATCATGTTGTGACTGCCACTTCTATTTGTATGAATAATGAATTTTCCGAGAGTTTACATTTGTTTTGGGAGTATTTTAAGGTTTTCCGTAGTTCTTGTTTTTTTTTTTCAATTTGTCACCTTTCCTGTAGATTTTGTATCGAGCTGTCAATTTGGTGTACCAAAAAAACTGAATCTATTGAACAAAACAAACATTATACACTTAAACAAACACTGTACCTGACTTTCGGTAAGTGAGAGTTTTGCACAAAATTGATGAACATTAATCATGTGTTGTTGGCTGCCAAATATTGATCTGCTCGTACTCACTCCTCAACACAATTTTATAACTTTAATTATTTTTCTCAACTATAATTACATAATTATAAAACGTTCCCAAATATGCATTAAGTCAACTTATTTCCACTGATGGTGAAAGCACCAGAAATAATTTAATAATAGTGTACTTTCCAGAAGCTTTATTAATAACTGTTATACGTGATTTAATATTTACATGTACTTTTCTCGACGAATATATTTTAACTTGTTTCTTCTGAAATAAAAATGAATCATGTTTCATTTCAGTTTTCTTAAAAATAGAAGTCGACAACAAACATTTATCAAGACTGGCTAGAATAAGGATATTCATTCTTTCTTAATCATTGATTAGTACGTCGATTAAGAGGTAGGGGAAGAGAGCGAGTGAGAGTGTGAGGGGGAGAGAGAGAGACAGAAAGAAAATAAGGGAGAGATATGAAAGAGTTGTACAGTATTCTAAAATTGTTCTCACAGAATAAATTAAAAAATATAACTTAATACGGTACTTAATATTATTAACAAAATATTTTCCACAGACACACACATACATATTTAATCGTTATAATCTTCTCTGGTTTCCAAAATCTATGCTTTCCTGCCGGAGACATTGCATTTGAATTATTCTATATTATATGGTAATTTGTAGTTTTTTTGTCCATAAAAGTCCTGTGAACTTCATATTTTCCAAAGAACATCTATTCTATCACGTGTTCAGTACAAATTATTAAAAATGTCCATATTCTTAAATAAATGTTATTTATTGCCAATGTATACATTAATTAGCATTTGAAAGTGTCATTTATAGTAACGTACACTTAAAATTCACTGCATTATACATATCTGTAAAAAGGTTACATCTTACATTCCCAAAATTACGTTTATTACACGTGTGTCACAGACATTTCAGCCCCCGCGTTGAAATCTCACTGTACAGTACACTATTTTACATGCACTGTCACACATTTGTAATTGTATCAACTCTTAATTCTACATTTAATTATAATAATTAATATGATCTACAAAAAAAATTTCCACTATTTCGTCTTTCATTTTTGCATGAAATGGCAAAGGTTTCTCATCTCCACCGCTCATGTTGATTTCTTCTTCGGCTAACGTCACTTGCTTGATCGAATGGTTGGCGGACGCTGTCATTTTAGCCTTGAAAAACTTTATCTTCTCTTGGCCGACCCTCACGACATTGTCTCTCAAGTCCACAACGAATCCGTAGATATTCGTAATGTCCGTGACAGGAATCATTTCATCGACAATACCTGCACCGAGCATTTGGTGGCTAAGCTCGAGGAAATCAAGGTGTACACGTACGTCTAACTCTCCAAATACTCTGACGGGAGTTCCAGTCACATACTCTATATACGAGCTAAATATATACACGAGGTGACGGTGGCGCACAATATATTCTGTAACGCCCGTTTCAACTATAAATGCTGTTGTTTTATCTTCTGCATTAACGATCAAGTTTCCATTAGTCATATAAAGCGAAGAAACTGCAGGCTCTTCTAGAACTTTATTCCTAAAATTTGTGCAATCACGCCTTTTTTTCTGTATTTTATTTTCCCAAAAATGTGCGTATACATGACTACCTTTCTTACAGTTGTAACATTTTGGACTTACATCTATTTCCATCGTTCACACCGACGTGACGCTCTTGACCCTTGATTTGTTTGTTTTGTAGCATTTTTTTACTGCCACCATCGTAACGGCAATTTGCGTGCTACTGGAATCTTCTAACTACAGTGTGATGACATAAACATATTAATTTAGAAGGGAGCTGATGTGGCAACTTCAAACTCGAGGGCACGAACAGGAACTTCTGAGCTACTTCGGTGTCTTGACATTCGAAGTTCTTGCTGAAGCTCACACGGAATATTGCTGATGCCATCAATACATATCTGCATTGTCATCCTCGTTCAAAAATCCTCTGATGCTTCAGGATAGGTCAGCCTAATTAGTTTGTTGATGTTTGTTACAAACTCTTCAAGGCTCTGCCCAGAATATCGTTGCTACGCTTTCTACGGATTGGAGTACACGTCGTACTAGTGTTTATTACTGTATCGTAATTCTAGAGCTTTAATAAATTCGGCGTAGATGTTCGATGTTCTGACTGTATTTTCATTTACTGATTGATTTCACTTTTAATTTTCTCTCTTATGTTTACAACTGACTCTTCTACTGCGACGGCTACTTTGATCGACATTGTTTCATCTATATTTGTGACAGAGTTTTCTACAGTTGACAATCTTACCTCCTGTCCATTGAGGTCACCACGTCTACTGAAACCAAACTAAGTAGTGTGATCTTGTAATTTTGCATTTGCTCCTATATCAGTGCTTTTACATCATTCCTCTTCCGGCTCGAGTAACAGTGCTTTTTGTCGTCCCTCTGGTTCTTCTGCTTCCTGCTTACGTTCGTTTCTTTGTCGCCTTTCTGCTTCTTGTTGTTTCTAATTCTGACGTTTCTCTTCTTGTACAGCCTCCTGTTGTCGTCGTCCCTCCGTTCAGTAGCAGCGCTCTAAATTTTTCCATCATCTGACTAGTGACTATTATTGTAAGTGCCGCGCACACTACTCTTCTAAGAAGTCTCCTCTGTTTTTGCTACTGACACTACTGTAACGACGGTCTCACGGGTCGTCGTGGGTATAGTGGAAACAGAATAACTGACACCAATGCAGTAGCTAACTACAGACTTTAATTACACAGTAACAGCAGTTATTAACTAAACAGCACTATTATACAATAATTCAAGTTAAATTAGTGTAGAGGAAAATGTCACGTTATTACAGTTTAGTACTAATTAATGCAATGATCACATTCCACTAAACCGCCACAGTGACTGCGATCCGTTCTTGAATATCGCAAGGTACAAACTTAACTGACCCGCTATAAAGTCAAGTATTTATACGTCCGCCGCCTTGAAGTTTAGCGAACTAGCGGGCCTGGGAGCTGGTAGACTAGTCGAGTGGCCGCTTGGAAGTGGTACAGACAGTCTAGAAAAATCCAGATCGCTTCGAACATCCTCGCTTGCCCCCACACGCCAAGGGTCACGTTGGCACTCAGCGATCTGGTACTACTTAGAGTAGTGTATTAGAGTGGCAATATTTATAAGACAAATATTGTGCAACCGAAAATGCCAGTGTGTGTGTTTATTATACTCTGTATAATATTTACCGTATTTTATCCGTCGTATGACTTCGTGTTGCGTTCGATTGGTTTACGCGTTTAGAAACATATGCTTCGTCTTCAGAAATAAAAACATCACTCGAAGTGAGTTAGTTATATATTAAAATTGTAAATATTGCAAACAATTCCATACATAACCGCGTTACATGAGTGCGCACTCGAGTCGGACCGATCGGACACTTTCTGTTAATAGTTATTGTGTAAACAGGTTTATTGCGGTATCGTAGAGCGGGTTTGATTTGAAATTTAAATGACCATATAGCACGAAGTCACGACTGTGTACGCTCTATTTATCTCGAATTCTTCCAAGGCGTTCATGTAAGCGCCTTTATTACAAAAATATATGGGTTTCAAGTTGGAATTAAAGCTCGTATATTTATGATCTTCATTTATCAAGTGATGTGCGTAGTTGGATTTTATGTTAGAATAAAACATGTTTTCAAGTATTATACTCTGTTTAACATAATTGTTAATGGTTTAAGTCAGTTTAAAAATACTAGCCCATATTTGAGACATTAATAAAAACAAATGCTTTTTGTCCTTACAGTAATCTAAGGACTTAATCGACCTAACGACACCCAAATTACGGTGTTTACGGAGATCAAAAAAAAACATCAGCGGAGAGGTGTTCATTATTCCATCAAAGTGACTAATGAAGTACGTCAAATGGAAATCAACACCAAATATTAGACTTGACGAATAACGCTGAAGCTGCTGCAGAATTCTTATCGTTCAGCCCCACAGAAACTGAAAGCTTACAAAGAGTAGATCATCTAGTTAAGTGGTTATCATAGTTGTGTTGTGCGGTGGAAGTTAAATGAGTTTTCTGATCGCAGGAAATAACCGACTTGTAAAAATACAAAAAGTTCGTTCACCAAAAATGTACGTTTTTCCCGAGGATATGATTTTACTAGGAATACCTGAAAGGAGCAAAATCAATTTTACAAAAAGCACTCAACTTTTTGTAATGTGTCATCCTCAGCAATTGCAAGAGGAAGGTTTTTTTATCCGTTTCCGTTTGATGACAGCGGAAATATAGCACACCGCAAAGTGACAGTGACGGTGATGGACAAGACGTAAGTAATAACAAAAATTGTATTTAAAATTCAGTGTTCGTAATGAACACTTGTATGTATAAATAAATCAATAATAAATAATATTAGACGTTTTACAAAAACTGTTTGTAATAAAGTATTTTTGCTAATAAAGAAAAAAAGTTATTTTTTTGAATGACCTCAACACAGGTAATCACGTAAATGCATAAACACATGATAAAGTATAGTGACATTATAGGAAGTAATAAGTAGATACAAAGGATTGTAGTGCTTGTATCTCTTCTTTGGTGACTCTCCCCTCGATTTCTAGTTGTATACATGTACCTTACTCAATAACAGTTTATTAAGCGATGTCAGATCAACAGAGATATTCCCATAATTTGGAGAGTGTTAACTGACACATTAAACAGTAATGAGGAAAATGTCCTATTACTCATACACAACCTGCTGCACAACGTGAAAGTTGATTAAAAACATTTGATCATTTGGAGAGTTGTCTAAAATTTTGTATTCTGTAGAAGCATTTGAGACTTTAGATGGAGGAACTTTGTTGATACTGACACATTGGACACCTCGAACATCTCCCTCAATCACAGGTTTATTGTGTAAACCTCAGCATTGCAGCGGAATGGCTGTACTACCTACAGATCATAAGGTGTGTGTGTGTGTGTGTGTGTGTGTAATCCAGCTTAGTCCATTTGTATTTGAGATTAAACCCTCTTAACTTCATAAAGTAGTGAAATTTTTAAGTTTTTATTTATTTATACATTTAAAAGTCACCTTTAAGTTTATGTTGTAGACAATTTTCAAAATTAATGGAAGTGATTTAATAACGAAAATAAAATCAACAAATCTAAAACTTAATGCAATGTTTAATATTGACAACATTTAGAATAAAATTTGTGAGCATAATTTTCATGGAACTAAACCGTTTACTTTTTATGTTAATAAGCAATAATCTGAAGATATTATTAGTTTATTACTACAAAATGATATTTTTAAGCGTAATTATATTTCGAATAAAAATAACGGTTACAGTATATTTGCAATAGCAAATCAGTTACTGTCTACAGAGCCATGAAGAAGCTAGGGACACTTGCAATGGATACTTGTCTAAATATTCCTTGAAAATTTTGTCTTCACACAGGGGCCAGTTAAGAGAAGATAAACAAAAGACTTCCAAAAGTAGATAAAAATTTATCAGAACAAATTACTTGATTATATAATGGGTAAATCCGACTAATTTGTGGCTTTAATTTTTACATGGCAGCTGGCAATTCTGTTAGAAGATGTTAAGTTATATTGTGTTACACAATTTTCTCAACCCCACAAAAGCATTTGGAAGACTGGGAATCTGTAATACATAAGATTTACGTTTACAGCAGTTCATTAACTTTGAATACGTTTACAAAAACAATAAATTGAAAATTAGAGATTTGAAAAATAAGAAAGCAATAAACGTTTTACTAAATCATAATAATCAATGTTTTTCTTTCCTTACATAATTCTCTATGTTTGGTGCTTACTAAACTTTAAAAGTGTAAGCTGTATCATATGTTTCATAAATTATTTAAAGGCTTTGAATAAAAACCTCTTCTTATTTTCTTTTTCTTCTTCTTCTCCCTCTTCTTCTTCCTTCTCCTCCTCCATCACCTCTTCCTCTTCCTCCTCCATATTCTCTTCCCCTTCTTCTTTCTCCTCCTCCTTCTCCTCCTCCTCTCCCTCTTCCCCCTCCTCTTCCACCTCCTCTTCCTCACCCTCTCATTGTTAACGGTCACTTCCTACCTCGATTTATCCTTTCACTGTGCCCTCAAAAAGAGTCATTATTGTTTTTATTCCCCTTACAATATGTCTCATCCAGTTCTCTTTCCTCTTCATGATTGCATGTAAAAGTAGTCTTTTTTTCCTTTTTACTGGTTGACAAAATGAAGATTAAAATAGGAGTTGTTTTGGCTGAAGAAGCCTTTAATAAGAAATATAGCATATTTTGCTGGTAGGTATAGTTCTAGACTAACAGGATCAGACCTTCCTCCCCAGAGGTTCGAAAATGTAGGAATATTTTATTAATCTCTTAACTTTTAGGGTGTTTTTATTACACATTTAGTCGTTTTTTTACACAGCATCAGCGTAAATGTTTGATATACGAAATATAGGAAAATCTCTACAG
Source organism: Magicicada septendecula (assembly GCA_034769895.1). Taxonomy (NCBI): domain Eukaryota; kingdom Metazoa; phylum Arthropoda; class Insecta; order Hemiptera; family Cicadidae; genus Magicicada; species Magicicada septendecula. The sequence goes on along the minus strand of CM068376.1, from coordinate 149,374,605 downwards.
CCAATAAGTATATTGTAAACAATGCTTCTGTAATGGCAATATATATATATATATATATATAATGTTATACCATTTACTTTAATGGGACTGATTTTAACAAACTTAAAGATAGTAATGTTGATTAGTCTTAACTTGTTTTTTCTTTTGTATGAAGGTGACCCAACCCTTAACCCCTCTCACCCAAGGCGAAATTCCAAATCCGCCACTGATATACAAAGTATTCTGTTACATGGATGTGGAACATATACTGTGGGCAAGCAAGTGCGAGAGGCAGGATAGAGCTTTTGAGACGTGGTTGTGAAGAAAAATGGGTTGACAGAATGACTGATGATGAGGTTGTGAATGGAATAAAAGAAAGAGACAGAACCATTGGTTTATAACTCTCCTCCTCCTTTTATAACATCGTCATCATCGTCGTCATCATCACCACCACCATCATCATCGTCGTCGTCGTCGTCGTCGTCGTCGTCGTCGTCGTCATTATCATCATCATCATCGTTATCATCATCGTTATCATCATCGTCAATGTAGTCGTCATAGTCATCATCATCATCATCATCATCATCATCATCATCATCATCATCATCATCATCATCGTCTTCATCATCATCATCATCATCATCATCATCATCATCATCATCATCATCCCACCACCAACACCACCACCACCACCACCACCACCACTATCATCGTCCTCGTCATCACCATTATCATCATCATCACCGTCGTTGGCGTGTGCGCGACGGCGCGGTGTCGGCGTCGTCGTCGTCGTCTCCGTCGCCGTCGTCATCATAATCATCCTCGTCATCGTCGTCGTCGTCATCGTCGTCGTCATCATCATCATCATCATCATCATCATCATCATCATCATCATCATCATCATCATCATCATCATCATCATCATCATCGTCGTCGTCGTCGTCGTCACGTCGTCGTCGTCGTCTTACTATGGTTGGGGCACTTAATGACGCATACGAGCTCTTTACTAGAAGGCAAAATTACTGGAAAAACTGCTAACGGAAGACAAAGAGAAAGGTATTGTACATAGCTGGGTTAGTGAGTTTGAGGGGGACACTGACCTTTCAAGGAGAATGCAGTCAACCGGCAAAATTAATAACGACAGAACAAGACGAAGAGAAAGGTAGTGTTAAAATGAACAGGACGAAGAAAGTTCGTTTGTTAAATTTTCTTCTGATTACATTCCTTGAACACTGCAGCAGTCACTGCGGTGGGACGATGAGATACAGGGGATAGAAATTTCATACAACCCTAAGTTTTGCAGAAGGCCGTGATGAAATATACCACCGCTATTGGTACAGCCTTGCCGTGATAACAGGATATGAGAGAACTCGTGGACCTTTGAAATGAAAAGTACTATATTTCATAATGGAATAGTAAATATAACGTAACAAATCGTATTAATATCACCTTTCCGAAGAGGTGAAAAATAAAGGTAGATCTATAAGACTATTGACGTAAACATACATTGCGCTAAAATTTTCTTTAAATACACTATGTAATTTGTAAATAATTTATTGTTTTAGAATCTTTACAATGTTTCCTTACTTTTGATTAATTAGAATTGTAATCGACTTTGCGACAGATCTTGCAAAGGTTTCGTAAGATATCTTTTTTTTCCAACCGTTTCCACTTCTCTTCAACCAGAAGTATAATATCATTTTCAATTGTTACCGACAATTAATTCATAGGTTTCTACAAACCTACAGCTTGTTAGAACTTATGAGAATTTTTCTACTTTTGTGTTTTACTTTTACTTCTTCTTACATTGAGTGTAGCAAGTTTACGTTGGTTATTTAAGCTTAGAGATTTTTTTTTATTTTGTGATCTCAAATTACCTCTTATAATTCATGTCGCATCCACACATTCGCATATATTCAAATCATATGGTTACAGTTTATGATACAATTAATGTTAGATACGAGTATGAAGTAAATGTTTAATAAATTACGAAATAAATTATAATCAATATATTAATAAAAAATTTTTTGTTGAAGTTTTGACTGATATAATTTTATTTATTTCCTATTTTGCTTTAGGTTATGTTGCAAAAACGTAAATTTAAGTATGCGCAATGTATCAGTCTGTTGAGGCCGTTTTCGAATTATCCACTAATGAACGTATTCTAAAATTATATAACTTAAGTTTATACAGTTAACAAGGTATTTTTACGTAAACATTTACACTGAAGTCGTGAATAATGTCTTTTTATATACTACCAGTAAAAATTTAACGATTATGCGGTCGAAATTGCAGTTCTGATGAAAACAACGCAAATTTAGGAAGCACTCCATGTATTTGCATTTACATGGGAACAAAACGAAGGCCCTACAAAAAAATGATCAAACATTAAATTAAATACCCACTGTAGCGCTTTAGAGGTTTGGTTTTTTTTTTAATTATCGATTTTACAAGAACGTTGTCTAACAAGCAGTGGCTAAATAGAAAATTTACATGATAAGCTTTTCGTTAATAAGTATATGTAATATTACGCGTACATGATTACAGACAATGCCGTGTTTTGTTTAATAATGCTAACAAAGTGCAAATATGTATGTGCAGGTTTGCCACATGAAAAAGATATTAAAGCCTTTTCATTAAATGTGATAACATATATTATGTGCCTAATAAAAGAGTAAAAGTAAATTTATAGAATAAAACAAATAATAAAAACTATAAAGTACGTAACAGAATATTATTTATCTTAAACAATAAAAGACTACTTTATTCTCTTTCGGTATAAAAGTTAGTAGATCAGTACCATTTTTAGTATACTAATTTTGAGAAAACTGTTATGGAAACCAACTCGCAGAAGACAACACAGCCTACAACCTAAGTAGTCAAGAGATGTTATCATTCTTTACGTAGTTTCACAATTAACCGCTGAATCTTTTGGCATAGTTTAATTACAAAAATGATTGGATTTCGTTGTCCATGACGTGTCCGTTACTTAACTAAATACAACTATTTCATTAACGACTCGGAACACAAGGTTTTGTATGAGTAAAAACATAAAGTTTTACCTTACAACCGTTGTAAGGTAAAACTATATGTTTTTACTCATAAAAACTTTGTGTTCCGAGTCGTTAATGAAATAGTTGTATTTACAAAAATCAATAGAATTTTAAAATATGTCCAAGCTAATGGGCAATTAAAAGATTTTACAAATATGTTATTTGTGAGAGCAAGAAATCATATAGTCGTTACGAAGTTACGAAAGGGGTTTAAAAGTTACGAATGTAGCCACTAATTTTTTGTTGCCCGCTGCCTTCCAGTCTCACGACAAGAAAGTTATACTTGCAATTAACCTCCGGACCACGTGTTCGACACAAGAAATTCTGTTCATTTTACCTCTTGTCAACGTGGTTGTGAAACATGCAAACCTAAGCAGTTCCATGAAATTGAGTCCATCGTTAATGAGCTAAACGGTTTTACTTAACATTTGGAGATAACCGAGCTGTGAGAGACTTCATACAGTGATGACAACAGTGTTGGCAGTGGTTTAAACGCAGATGGAAGCGGAATTTATCACTTTTAGTAACTGTGGAAACACAGACATAAGAAGCGGATTACGCCAATAGGGAGGAAGGCGTGCGGAGAAGTATTGATGAGGTAGTGACACTAAGTAGAGAAAGCATTATAAAAGTTCAGGGACGGTGGACAGGATCAAATGTGGTGGTGGCGGCTTATTGGATAATGCAATAGACTACGTAAGAATAAGATTTACATTTCTGTAAGTTCAGAAGGGTGCGATATGTCGAAGAGCTGCTTTGAATCTTAAATTGGATTGGGGTGGGGGTTATTTAATGTATTGAGCAGTGCCATCTACACTGTTGTGGAATGTACTTAGCACGAAATATTTGGAATATTTGATCCCTTTTTGTTTCCCCCTGCAAATACAAGTGGGCGCCGTGCATTTAGCTAATTTTTGGCAACAGCGGGAAGTACTATTCTCAATTAACTGAAAACAGGAATTAGCAGAGATAAGTCACTTATACGTAGTAATAAGTGGTTTCCCTGATGTTCTACCATTGAATCATTATCATTTACCTGATTCTGTATAATACACTATTACTTACCTTCAACCTTTACGTCTTGTTAGTAGAATAGCGTAAACACAGCTACGGATTTCTTGCGTAGACGAAACGTTACCTACAGTCTCATTCAGTTACAGTCAACAGAACACAATTAATCTCACATTACTCAATATTATTATTTATTTCATTTTTTAATGTTTCAAAATTAGATTACAATTTTGTCCACTTACCGATGAGGTTGAGTCCCTCGAATTACAAGCTTACATTTGTCTAGTCTGAAAGTTTAGTCCCTACTTATAGAAGCAACACGAAAATGTTCTGCAGAATTTGTAATTTTAATAGTCAGTGACGGGAATACGGGTTTTCTGCTACCCAAGACAAGGAAAATTTTTGTAGTTACAAGGCTTTCGGTCGCTTGCGTCAGAAGCGTTGTGTGTAATTTAGCTGAAACATTTTTTGAGTTGTGGGTACCAGAAAGTACCCACAGCGAGTTTTTGGTGCCTTAATTTAAGCACATTACATTCTCAGTAGGCTATTTAGTATTTGTCTACTTCTTTTATGAATAACTCTAAATTATTTTTTTTATTTAAGGAGACGCTTTATTGTAATAGAATATTGTTTTATACAGACGTTTGTAGATACATTTTTGTTTCATTCTGTTGTTTTACATCTTTGCATAGTACTGATTTGACCTGCTATTAAAAAACTCACAATAATATTATTAACCATTTTCGCACACGGACAGAATTTTTTATTGTATCTCTCACCAAACTACCCTCACAAATCCTTGTTAAAATAGAGGCAACCGTGTAGTAACGTCAGAAAGATAATATATGTAGCGAATGAACGTCGTTCCTTGCTTACATTTCTGCCAGCTTAGTCTCATGGGAAATAAAAGTTAACTCAACTATATATTTGGTTCGGGAGCATTTAGTAAAACATCACCGCCCGAGATTGATAAAACTTCTAAATACTCTAAATCATTCCAGTTCTCTTCAAGTGTCGTCAGTGTCACCACCGCGGGTGGAGACCTAAGGTTAATTCCCTAGAGGCAAGAATAAGCCTATACCGCTATCCTCGGTGGCCTCGAACTTCTGCCATCTCTCCAGCTGACACACACCACTTCATCTTTGGCGTGGAAGTGAACAAATATTTCGACTGGATTGGAGCTGAAGTTTACCAAGTTAATGGTTGTGTCTTGCGAAAGGGAATCAGGATTGGCTTGTATCTGACAGTACTGTATATGCGAGGTTGCCACTCCTGTCCCGGTGGACATCGCTAACATCAAAGCCTAGTGAACCCTAGTTTGTCCACGTAGCTTACAGTTGTTCAGGTGGAGGAGCGCCGTCAATGGCAACTTTTATTTCACAAAGGTGTCAAAAACAAATGGTGACTCTGGCTTAGAGGTGAATGTTGTGCAAAAGTATTCAGCTCACTCGGAGCACAATTTTCTTTCATGTTCCTTATTGTACATACGGCACACCGTAAAAACAACTACGGCACTGCCTACAACATCTGGAAAGACTAAGTTGTTCTTTTATAATAAGTCAGCCAAAATGTGAAGTGGGATAATTGATAGTTCACAGTCTATCTAAAGTCTTGAAGTCTACGAGTAAACACATTTGTAATAAAACTTAAATATCTAAAACACGTTGTCCAAATTTCGGGTTTTGCAGAAAGCAAAACAAAACGCATTGTGCATATTTCGTAGTTCCCACAAAGCGACAAACAAAATACGTTGTGAATATTTTGTAGTTCCTACAAAAGTAATACAAGGCGAAATAGGTAAAAATGTTGGTTAACGAGCAAATTTGGCAATTACAAACAACAAATAACACATATGAAATCAAAAGTTATATCTAGTTGTAATCTGGGTATCTTCAACGTATTAGACTCTTGATAAGTGACATTTTGCTTTCATAAATAATTTATTATGTTTCTGTGTAACGCAATAAGAATTGTTCATTTGAAAATTCAGTCTTTCTTTTAATTACTTAACTAAGTTTTCTTACTTTTTAAACACCGCGTTCTCTGTTTTCTAATTCGTAGCTAACGTCGAATACAGTTTCTTGTTGCAAAGAAACATTTCCTATTAGACCTTACATTCTGTCTGCTCTTCCGATAGATTATGTATTTCAGTCCACTTTATTTGCTGTAAACTTTATTACTTACAGAAAAAATTTCAAATTTCAAAGGCAACGCAATTTGCTAATTTATTGTTTATTTGCTTAAAGCTGTGAACAACATTTCTTATTACAGGTAAAACACATGTAACTCAAAATTTGTAAAACACCTCATCAAAATCCTTTGTCATCTTTTTGAGGTACCTGTTTATTTTTATCAATTTTTATGAACGAAAAAGTTGGAATTAAGAAGCAACAATTTTAAATATAAATATAAGAAATTGTAAACTCGTTGAAATAAACCAAATTCGGCGATTTTTTGTGTAAGTTAATAAGATATACAACTTAGTGTTCATATGTCAAAAATCAATTCTTTAAACAAAAGCACTCTACCAGTGAACTCCAAATCCAGGAATTTTACATTTCATTGTTTATCAACACCTGCCTTCCCAATAGTATACACGGTAGTCTGTTTAATTTTTTCAAGCAACTAATTTCTATAGCCACAAAAACCTTAAACCTTACTTTGAGATACCAATTTAAAAATTACATTTCCTTAACATACTGTTACGACGGTCTCACAGATCATCGTGTTGCACAGTGGAAACAGAGTAACTAACACAAATAAGTAACTATTACAAGCTTTAATTAGACAAAAACAACAGTTAGAAATTAACGAAGCCACTTTTATACAATAATTCAAGTTAAATCTGTCCAATACACAATACTAAATGTCACCTTACTACAGTTTAGCACTGATTAACAGAATAATCATCTTCGGCAGCATCAACTCCGAACTCATCGTAATGTCGCCAGGTCTGAACTGGGCCGCTTCGAAATCCAGTATTTATACCTCCGCAATGCCGCCTTGCCTTATAGCGATATAGCGGGCCTCGATGCCATTAGAGCAGTAAAGTAACGTCTGGAAGGGGGCATCTCGCATGACTTAGATCAATCCAAAGCATTACGTAATTCTGCAGCAATATTTCCTCAGCGTAAAATACGCACTAAGGAACAGTATATGTACTGAAAGTTGTGTGAATTTGCAAGATGTCATATCTCACATTTTAGAATCAATTTAAGCTGTACAGTATGCACTTGAAGTATGTACCATTCACTAAAATTATATTTTCTTATATTTTTCACATATTAAAATAAATGTAATACTTGTATAAATATTATTATACAAATACACCAAACGTCGGGTTATTGGGTTTTGTATCTTACAGTATTTGGAACGTTATATAGTACGATTAGAGACGTATAATAATCTATGTTGTATACCAATGTTTCAGTTATTTAAATATCTCAATAAAATACCCGAAAAACGAGATACGAGAACTGATCAGAGTTCTAATATTACTAACAACACGTAATCAATTAATAACTAAAACAATACATTATAAACTTGTGTAACCACACGGTAGCCATAAGCACACCCTTAAATGGCGTTAACAAAGCACGCAGCTTTTAGTCATTACTGACCGCTATCAATAGAAAACCCTTAGGTGTACCTATGAAATTTACATTTTTAAATTGAAATATACACAATGTAAAAAACACACACGGAGATTGTTTCAGAAGAACATTTAACTAGAGATGGTACGTAAATATTGCTTCCATTAACGTTTCCTCGAAAGAAACAATGTCAGTCGTCTCGCGACAACTAAAAACGTTAAAAGAATGTACCGTACGTATTTCATATTTACAAATAATATTATCAAGAAAGGAAACACATACTGAAAAAAGTTGCCTCCTAAAATTCAGTTCTTTCCAAAACTTGTTAGTTTATCATGACCTTTTATAAGTCGTTTTAAATATTACTTTCTGCGTATTATCTACAATAAGGCAAGCTGGATTGCCAAGCAGAAATGTCAATCTTTTTAACGAATTTTCTTAGTAGTATTGACAAGGCACCTTATTATGTAATATTAATGAATCACCTTCATTGCCTTTAAATCAGTTTACTTAATTGAGTTTTAATTCTAAATTATAAAAAATTCTACATTTATACCTCTGCACTTTGAAAAATAATTCACAATTTATAATCCCTTAAATTTGCTCTTTAAAAAGTAAATTTTCCAACTGAAAAGTACAGTGCACGATAGATAATATAAAGAAAATATTGAATGTTGTTTTCAACTAATTGGTATCAATCCACTATGGCAAGTGTATTTTAAGGAAATAATTTTAAACGAAACTCCTGAACATGTATCACAATTCGAAATTTACGATTAAAAATATACAGCTATAGCGTTATAAATATTATGTTATCAACAAAATCATCTCTCAAAATGTCTGTTACTTATAAATCCCACTGTGAATGAAAAAGATTCTTCAGATATACACATAATATCTGTGTTCTTCATCAGATAGATATGGAAAAATTCTGGATAAAAACAAAAGGGACTTGACGTACGTGCGGGAGTGTGTGTGTATGTGCGTGGGCGTGGGCGCGCGCGCGTGTGTCTCTTATGTGTAAGAAAGGGAGAGAGAGAGTAAGAGAGAGTGACAAGTGGCACGTTTCCCGTATTTGTGATGTGAATGTATTAGGAAAAATTATTGCAAACGATTTCTAATTGGAGGTCAAACAGCGCTGAATTACATGAGTAGTTAACGTTTATTACTTGGACTCGGTAGTTGCATCTGTTTTACTAATTACTTGCCCCTGTCGGTTTGTAATGGTATAACGATCCATTAGTATTTGCATTATATTTTTAAACATTTACAAAATAATTTTTTAAAGAATCCAAGTTATTTGTTGTAAATTGCTGGTGTAATCTTGTAAACGTTAATTTCCTGAGATATCTTATAATATTGCGTATTTTGAAGTCATTGTTGTTTCCGTTTAACCTAATGTATATATATATATATATATATATATATATATATAATGACAGTTTAAACAACACAGGAGAAGAGAGTCATTATTAAATACTAAGCAACAACAACAAAATATTCAGCATGGTAATTGACACGTTCGTCACCAAGTTTATTGTTTGTTTATTAGCATCATAAGATAGTTAACGTTTTCTAATATTTATCCTACAGTAAAAATTTTAAAATAACGTGATACTGAATTTTCAACATTGCTAAAGTTTCTCCGGGTAGAGTTATGTCTCTGTCGTCGTTTGTGTACCTATCGCAAAATATATTTTAACAAGAAAAATATAAAATATGTATGTATCATACATGTTTATTTAACTGTACCGACGATGTCATAGGATATTTTTGTAGTCTTTGCTCTGTACATTATATAAGGGTTGACGACTATTCACAAAATTTCAGTGCGTTTTCTTTAGTACTTCATCATGCCAAATTCTGAGTCCTTGTAAACTTCGCTGCACAAACGACTGTACCGTACAAATGGCAAAGGCGGACAACGGACGACGTTTCTTTGTTTGTATGGCGACATGTCAGAGACGTCATTACTGCCGCTAGGTTACGAAATCGACAATTAAGTGAGCCAATAATCCAGAAGTGCATCACTTGAAATGACAAAACGCTTTGGTTGCCTACTATATTATCTAGATATATTCATAGACACTCATTACTAGAGACAAGTCAACCTGTGGGATCAAATGACACTTATATGTATAGAACTGTAGGTATCAAACGCCATACACTTTGAAATAGTAATCCTCCGTTGTTTTTAATGCATTTTAATAGCTTGCGAGTAAGTAAATAGGGGAAAAATTAAGAAAAAATTAAACAAAATTAACTCCCATTATCACAGGCACAATTCAGTACTAATTCATAGACACATATTAGATTTGACATTACACAGATAATAATTTTGGTTGGAAACATATAACTATAACTGGGAAATCAAAGATGACATAATTGTAGTAGAGAGTAATATTAAATTTATGCTTTCTCATATGTATAAAGTTTATGTATATTATTTGTATATGCTAATTGTCTGTTTGTTCATGTACACTTCTGCGTTTTTATACAATTGTGACTTGTAAGTAACAGTTTGTATTCACATTCATGCTGTCCCATTAAAATCTGCCACGTTCTACACTTTGCTTGTAACAGATTTACCTATGAAAACATAGGTAACTTATGCAAAGTATTAATCTATGCAAACAAAACTATACAAATTTTATATAAATGTTTATTTCTTTGATTTTGCTGTTCATGACGTGTCCGAGTGTCATACTAACCATAATATAAGCTTAGTTTTCCGACGCTGAACACAATTATTTTAGATAAATATGTTTAAGTTTTTACCTCACTGCCTGAAGTTTAAGTTCAATTTTACGTCAATAAGGAAACCATTTTTATCTAAAATAATTGTGTTCGGCGCCGGAATAATTTATTATACTTAGTGACATATTTTAGAAGTATATTAAAGTACATTCACTGACTCTCTTCAAAATATTGCCTCCTTTCCTGTAGAAGAAAATTTGATAAAAAAAATAAATTATATATAATGTTTTCATTTTGTCAATATGTGATTTGAATGCCTATTCAAACACGTTTTTTAGGTAAAATATAAATCTGTCTTTGGCTGGAATAAAATATTAGATCTTTAGTAAACAGTTCTATATTGGGTTAGTGTCCTTCATTATTCTAAATTTTAAAACATTAACGTTTGTTACCTGTAGTGTTCAGGAAGTAATTTTAGGCTATAATACAATACACTCTAAAAGAAAAGTCACTAGATAAGTTTTAAATTAGGTAAAAATTTAGGTTTTATGTAAATAAAAATAAATTGAAGTCACAACATACATAATGAAGAATATGTAACTTTTACAGTAAAGACAGAAACCTGCTCTACAATATTTTTCAGGCAATATCAACTACTGAAAGTTCAGTAGTATACGTGGACACACCTTAATAACAGGCTACTTTGCGTAATCACGTAATATCAGAAACGAAGAAGTAATTTTACAGTTTAAAAAGCTCTACCGGCTATTGAATAAGCACAGGCAGATTCATTAATAAAATAATATCGAAAATTATAAAACTTTATTGAGGCCAGAGTGGATATATTGGTTTCAGATAAGAAACTTTGTTAATAACTTAAAATTATGAGTGTAACCGCGATTTCAGAACCTGCTGCTGAAAATTATAACCAATATTATGGAAATCTAAAAGTCATGTTTTGTCAGAGCTCTCATGCACACACAATGCGCTATCTTGAATGCCAGGGGAGAACTCTACTGTAAACTTTCAGTACGGACTAGTTCACTCTTTGGATCCCACTGTAATATCATTCTCATTGAAACACAAAGTCGCTATAGAAATTACAATTATAGAAAACAAAGCAAATAAAATAGTAAGTTAAAAAATCTGGGCTATAAATTACTTAATACAAAGAAATAAATTCGGTTAAATTAGTTTATTAACAGAATTGAAAAAACGATTTCAATAATTCTTTGCCGATGACAAAAGTAACATTTAAAAGTTGCCTGACAACCTCAAACACCATATAATGTAAGATAATACATGAGGAAAGACGTTCTCTGAAAATAGCGTTACACTGCCACATTAAGTTGTTAGCGGATTTTTAATACATTTTACTAAACACTTTAATACCAGGAATGATTATCAACATGCCACATTCCACTCCGCGTATGGAACCTAGCTACTTAACGTTACAGAGATCACAAATAAATTTCCTTCTTAAGTAAAATATGTTAAATATATACGTGTCCATTCCGAATAAAGGATTGAAGAATGTGTACCTGAACTTCAGTATTTATTTAACGTATCAGCAAAAGCATTATGATTTAATATGTTTTATGGTAAACAACTTTAAAGTATTTCCAGCTACTATAAATTGGAATAATCAAATCGTTGATTCACTATCAGCAACACTTTCACGCATTGGCATTAAATGGATTACGAAGGCAGTCAAACAATCATAAGTATATATTTCTTGGATTGGTCTGATCACACTCGTTTCTAGTCACACTTATTCCAATTAAAACACGCGGACATGACAGTCACATATAGAATTAAAAGGTTGCAGAAATTGAAGTATATAAATAGTGATCAACAATAAATTATCAATAACTCCTTAAACATTCAGTGTTTTTAAATTATATTTAAATTAGATGACTTTCACAATAAGGATGGTCGACTACAAGTTCTACACATATCGACACCACGATCCCACACACCCCCAAGAAGAGATATAAACAGAGTTAGTTAAAATTTAGTTATAATCACAATTAGGTAGTCTCTATGTAAATTGGTTAACTAATAAGGCCTTTAATAAGTTAGCCTGTATTCGTTCTCCCAGGTAAACAATTTTCCCGTATACAGGTAAACATTTCGAAATATTCGTAGTAAGCACACTAAAGTAATTAGGCTTACTAAAATTGAAGGTGCAAGGTTAGTATTACACAAGTGCGTTAGAATATAACGTCTTGTTAGTAATTTAATGCCGTCATGTCGTTATGGTAAAGTGATACCCACGTCATCACTTTATGTTACGTCACTCGACAGTAAATAGACAAAAGTATGCAAGGAAAAAGCAGTGGTATGCAAGGAATAAGGCAACAAAGAAATGGCACAAAAGAGAAGGAGAACAAACTTCATAGACGAATTGAAGAAAACTCTCTGTGAGAGCGCCCTATCATTCTGTCTAACTTTCTTTACAAAGAACACACACACACACACACACACACACACACACACACACACACACACACACACACACACACACACACACACACACACACACACACACACACACACACAGTCCTGCATACTACATAGTTTTACACATTTTCCTAAAATATTCCCTATACTGCGTGAAACAGTATTTTATTCTTTTATGTTAACAAAATAAACGTACTGGGTCTTATACTGAGCACTGGACAATGTATGAGCGACTCCACATTATTCACTTTGTATTTGTATGCTGAACGACGCGAGTAAGGCTGCCTACTCAAATTACAGTAATGGCTTCACTATTATACAAAGATATATAAGTATTTATTTAATGAAAACCCATATCTTCTGCTTCTTTGATTTCTGCGACGACAAAAATATTATAGAACGTTTCTCAAAGTGACAATAGTAATATCACAGTTGCTGCCCCAAAGTGTTAAACAACAGGTTCAATAAACCAGTCTATAACTTCTATTTGTTAAACCGGTTGATAATAATGTTGAGGCCTCAGGGACAATATCAAAGGCAAAGATGAAAATCACGTAATTGATGCTTAATAATTTTATGCATATTCTTATGAATAGAAATTAAAACATGAGTACTACATAAGTTTAGAAATGCAGCTCTGTAACCTCTAGAAATGAAACAGCTATCACCAGCAAACAGTTGTGCTCAACAGAAGGAAATTGAAGATTAAAACAATTTAGCAATAATCTGCATTAGTGAAAGAGAGGTCGAAACAGACGCTTGAACTGTCAGTCACAAACGATTATGTTGAAATACCTGTGACGCTTATCCAGAATAACAGTGACTATTGTTTATGTATTTACTAAATATAAGGTAACCATTGTCGTCTATAATTACAGCAATTCAAATTTTATGGTCATCCACATTCATTTGTGGAATACACAGGCCTACGCATTTTGCTTTTACCTTCTTGGCACGTATTCAAATTTTACATGTATTGGTTGAAAACAATTAAACATAAAAATTAGAAAACAGGTAGCAAAATGTATATCATATTTTAATTTCTAAACGTTTTAATCAATAGATACAGCTAAACAGATGAAATGTTGTGCAGTCGTGATAGGAATAATTTTAAAAGTTTAGATGATACCTCGTTCACAATTGGAAAAGCACTTCATACTTGGTCGCCAATTCTACCAAGCCTTGAAAAGACTCGCCTTATTGTCTCGTTGATGGGCACAACGACAACAAGCGTAGGCTACTCTTTTAGATCAGTCCAGGTACTGCGGGTACAAATCAAGTACCCTTTGCCGAAAACATGAACAGTTTCTCTGTTAATTTTTGTGCTGCGACATTCTAAAATTATATAAATTTCTCGATAAAAAGTGACAGAAATATAAGTATAAAAGAAATTGTGACAAATTTATCTACGTAGATATTGCATTTAGAAAAAATTGTCGTAGTTCAACTTATTTATACAATAATAATGTACTCATAGCATCACAAATTAAAGATTAATTAAATACGTATATCAGTGTATCACTGTATATAGAAAACAAAATCGTATTATTATTATTTTTGTTGTTGTTGTTTTACTAAACCCAATATGATGTCCAGTGAAATCAACAAACACGATGGTTGAAGGAAACACTTTTGGAAACATTATTTCTATTCCTTCTTATTTATCGATTCGTTTACTTTAATTTACGCATATGTTATTACTATAATATCGTTTGAAAATTTATTATTCGATTTGCAGAATAGTAATCGAATCGTTTACAGTGGATAACACATTTGCGAATCAAAAAGCTGTAATTACTTGTGTTTTAATTTACTCCACTGTAATCACCGTACTACTTTTTTCAGTGCATTTAAATTTTTAAACAAAACTGGTGCCCATTTATTACAGAGTTTTACTAACTTTTAGTAATTCTTTATGTTAATTATATTTTTACTGACCTACAATAAAGAATCATATTACAGGTCAGCGAAGCAATTTGTATCATTTTTGCAGCAGTCGCCATGGCATGCAAACAACGCAACTCGATTAATTAGTTTGAGTTGTGTACACGAAACAGCTGCAACTATCTGTTCCAGTTAGATACACTGTACACCATACATTTATATGATCTCTTTCCCATGGCTGTTGGCTATAACGCAGTCATTATCTTGTCAATATACTTGTAATTAAAGCCATAAATTCATTATCTATGTTTGATGTCGAAATAATTTTTTAATATTATCACAATGTCCATTACAAAAATCATCACACTCAAAAGAGATAAATAATGTTATCTGTATAACGCGACCTGGACGGTCATTGGGTTTCTAAGTTTTTGTCCGCACACTTCCAGTACTAATGACCGTTCTCTGTATTTTACTGTAAATTTTAGACAGCTTTAGAGTAGACAAATTTTTCGTGTCAAAAGTTATTAACAATATTGTATGGTAAAATATTTCATATTTCTGATGGAAAGCCTCTGACTAGAAATATAGCTTCTTACAGTATCTTATATTAACAAAGATACTTACAAAATATTGTAAGTAGTTTTGTATAAGTTAATTTCCTAAAATGTGGGACCTTCAATTTTTGTAGTAATATTTTGTAATAATTGTTATTTGCAATTAAATCCTCGCAAAAAATTTCGCATAGAGTTTTGATAGTAAGTCTCGATAGACGCAGATGCAGCTTTAAGTTTTGTGATTCTATTCTTATAAGGTTCATATAAACTGAGTGAAGTCTCCAATATCTATTTATAATGAGTCAAACAGAAACAACACAAAAAATATTTTGAGTGGTCGTCTTCCTTCTTCTTCCGACCGTCACTTACGTTGTGAGTCACTCTGTCTTTTCACCACTCTTCAAAACTTCCCCAAATACTACTCTCAACCTAACAGGCATTAGGTAAACTAAGAGCGCCAGAATTGTTTTTAAAAATGTGGATCAAATAAAGACATGAATTGCGACTCGTAATTCAGATTGAAGAGAAGCTGCCATTATACGCTACATTATTGCCTTCATATGCGTGCATACCGTAAACGTTTTCAGACGTAAAATAAATCGCAAAATATAATACACATATATCATATTGTGATAATTAAAGCTGGTTATTAGTGATTTTATTAGTGACATGTATTTTGTTTTCCACTGTACCATACGTCATTTTCGTCAATTCAGAATTTTGTCCGATTGCCAAACGGTTGTGCACGCAAGAGATAGAAAATTCGTTAAGCGTGGAAACAAGGAGACATTTTCATTACTATATTTCATATTTCTTGTTTCGTGCGTCTATTTATAGTCTTCGCATAGTTCCGTATTCTAGGAATTAGCAGGGCTATCTCAAACTGCTCCGTCCCAGTCAGGTGATAGAAACACAGTTGACTTGTATTCTCTTTATTCGCTTAATCTGAATTCCAGTGTGTTTATACTGTTTTTTAATTACGTACAGTAAACTTTTCAGAGTTTACTGTATATTTCAGTAAGCCTACTGTAGGTCAGAAGAGAAAGCATATAACAGTGTCTCTCCATAGTAAACGTTGACTTAAACAACAGTTGGTAAGGAGCGATACAAAATTTCATAATAAAGGGTTTCAAGTTAAAACAACTGTACAATTGCGACAGAACGGACTGTTTTGAAGCACTCTCCTTAAAAAGACAGTCGCCAAAGACCAAGGAATACCTTCTATGGAAGAAAGCAAGGAATATGCATGAACGTATACCACATACTTAAAACTGCCATTATTGGCAAAAGTAAGGAAAACAAGTGCGATAAATAGACTGGTTCGCTATTATGCTTTCTGGTGTGCAAAGGCAAATTAACAGATTGGCCATACCGGAAATTAGAATGTACCATATCAAAAATTATAAGATTTCAGAAGGCCAAGTAAAGAACTTGATACTGTTATATAATGGACCAACCCACCTAGACACAGTAGAGATAAGAAGATTAACTGCATGTTCCTGCTACCAAACACAACGGCTGTTTGTGATGTAGACGACACACTTGACCTACTAATATTATTCCTACACCAGTAGTACTAAATTACAACAGCAATACCTAATTGTTGTATTTGTCTCTTTATTTGTGTTTCCCTGTACTTCGTTTGCCTTGGATTCAGTCTCTCATTCCGTATTTTTCTGTGTTCAACGTTGTCCACGTTTCTCCAATCTGTTTGTTTGTCACTTTTCTCTCCATTGTCATCTGTTTGCCTCTTTCTTTTGTAGGTTTTGTGAGTTTCTCTGTTTCTGACATTGTCTCTCTGTTGTCTGCCTTTCCGCCTAATGCCTAACTGCACGCTTCTCTCTTTTTCTGTCCGTCTGTCTGTCTGTCAGTCTGTCTGCCTCTGTCTGTCTTTCTGCCTGCCTGTCTCTCTCTCTCTCTCTCTCTCTCTCTCTCTCTGTATCTTTTGCTCAGTGGTGCAATTTATTGTATCAACCCTTAACATGAAACTAACTTTGTTATTTCATCGCCATCAAAATACAAGTCGATATGTTTTAAGTATGTCTTTACTTATTATTTATAGTCTTCTGAAATCGCGCATTTACAATTAATTCGTTGCTCGATAAATTTCCATAAGGTAAACCAAACACTGTCCGTCTTTACACATACAAAATCCGTTTTACCTTCAATTTTGTAATTTATCATTATTTTCTTAATGGAGGCCAAATTTCCAACTAAGTCGTAAGATTATAATGGCTTTTGTTGTAAGCTTCTCAATATCTGGCTGTCTTAAAGTCTACAATAAAAGTGATCAAGTATTGTAAAATTAATGGAGGCCGAGGGAATGAGGGCGGTACAAGCTCGCGTGACAGCAAAAGCAATTCATCTACCTCGTCTTTGTTTTACCTCTCACAGATGCTTTGTAGTTTCTTTGTTCCTTCCCAGCTTTACATGTCGTTACAATTCCACCACAAATTTTGCAATGTCATAACAAATTCTTTTTCAGGTATTCATCACTTAAGAGATTACATGAAAATATAAGGCAGTTAACAAGTGATCCGTTTTGATTTCCGTATTAGATTCTTGGAATGTTTGGGCATTCTTTGCCATAACTATTCTATTCTTAAGAGCCAGGCAGTGGCGTAACTAGCAGTTACTGCTGGGAAGAACTAGGTTAAATTTTGGACACTCCATTTTCCTCAAGAGAAATGATAAATTTAGTTTTCTTCGTGTATATAATTTTGTAAGTACATTTCATAAATTCTTTCCGTATCAAAGTTTTTAAGTAAGCTATCGAGTACGCCAGCATAAGAAGCATTAAGACTACAAAATGGGGAAAGTGCTGATTTATAAATATTCAAAGTCGATTAGTTGTTATTCATATTAAAGATAATAAACCTCACGTCATTACGAATTACTTTAATTGTAAATTTGTGTCCTTACTAAATCTTGTAAAACCAGTTTTTCTGACAATATTTTGAAAAAACCGGTTTTTTATTTCTCCGTTGACCGAAGTTGAAAGATATTGTCCCAAAAATGTTTTAAAGAAACTTATAGTTCTTGTCTAAGCACGTTATATTTCGTATAAAATCCAGCAATAAATTCATCTTATTTTTTCAAATTAAAGTCAAGAAACTTATAGTTTACATGTGCAAAGACGACAGTTCAAACTATAGAGGTTTTAGATTAGAGCAGCTTGACTTAGACAACTCTGTAAAGGGAAGTGTTTCTGGACAAAAAAGACAAATATAGGTTAGTAGGCTTTGATTTTGTTTTCTGGAGCGTGCATAATCGTTCCTTTAAGGTTGCATCTGCGTACGTTCTTTAACACCCATATGTCGAGTAATCGTCATTATAATGGAATATTTAACTTTATTTTATTAACTTACAAATATTGTAATTGCCTTTGTTTCTACTATTAAAGCCTTAATTTGAAACAAATAAGTGATTTGGAAATAGGCCTAAGTTAAGTGGTTATGGAATTTTGCTGAAAATTTTAATACCTCGGGAGAGAATTGATGCCTGTCTCCCCCCCCCCGCAGTTTACGCCACTGAAGCCAGTCTTTAGTTATTGTCCTTTCTCCGTCTGTTTCATGACTACATGCCTAACATTTCTTGTTCCCAATTAATGCAGTTATCAGAAGAATATAGAGCTTTGTTTTATATTCATTGAGCTTTCATTAGGCCATCGGCAAATTGTAGCGCCCTTTCCTCGCTATGTTCTTATGGTTGTTAATTCTACTACTACTACTACTACTACTACTACTACTACTACTACTACTACTGCTTATACTACTACTACTACTACTACTACTACTACTACTACTACTACTACTACAATAAGTTTTCATCTTCTTGGTGTCGCGACCCCGACGTTGGAATGCTTCAATCGGCTGTCCTGCGTTCTCCCGTGTTCCTGCCGTCCTCCTGAAAAACCTATTGAGATATCCTCCAATTAATTAAAACAGCCACAACTGTCAGATAATCTCCTGCATGATCGAGTAAAAGCTGAGAGCTCAGGACCACTTTCATTGGTGTCTCACTCCTGTCTGATAGATTTTGCTGACTCCCTTTCTAATTTACTTTGATTAAACAAAGCCTGAAGGTAGACTATAGCTTGTTTGTTTAAAATGCAGCGTTTGTTTTCAAACCTTGTTTGCAAAAGTTCCCAAGCTTACGTATAACAGCCTGCATATAAAGAAATGAATTGAGTTACGAAAGGATGTTACACAAACAAAGTACAGGTTAAGCACACATGTACTCCGGCCAGTGACTTTGGTGTGTTACATTGCAAACCCTTCCCCTCCACACACACACACACACACACACACACACACACACACACACACACACACACACACACACACACACACACACACACACACACACACACACACACACACACACACACAATTAAAATTACGCATTTGAAGTTATCTGCCCAATGATACGATTGGCAAATAGCAACATCATAATATATATTGTGGTAAATTCCCATGTATGCACATATCGGACACATTTTATATTGCAAATATTTAAAATATATTGGTAACTTAATTATGGCCAGTGGCATTTATTCCAATTCAAATTGAAATCATGCTTTCTTTTACAAGCACATGGCAAGTTATCTCTACTTTTCTTCCGATCGTAAGATTTTTCAAGTTATACCGTTTTCAGCGGATTATCGTCCTTTGTGTTTCATATGCACTTACTATCAAATTCTGTGTCACGATATCTGGTTGTCCAGAGTGTCCGTATTTGTTGTCTGCCTCCGCTCTCGACTTTCATTACGATCTCTCACAGTATTGCTCACTTACTAATCTGCTTTAATTTGATTTGAGTAAGAACCATGTGGTTCATATCACTTCTTAGCCAACAGAAGACCGGGCAATGTAGCATTGTAGGGGTTAAGGGATTAACGATGATAAACAACGTTAAGAGGAGAAGCCTAGGAGTGGGGCAACCGACAGAACAGCATATCGTAAAGATGATGTCGACGATATCCTGAAAACGTGTTTGATTCGCTTTACTCTACATTTTAACGTTATAATATCAGTTTATTGTGCAAGCGAATGCTTATGTCAAAGTAGAAAATGCAAAAGCTATCCGGCAGCAGGAAGCCTGTGGTTGAAACCGCGCTTGTTAATTTCATTTACTGCTACAACACAGTTTGTGAACGTTAACTCTGCTCTGCCAGCAAGAAAATAAATACAGGAATCTATGTAATATTCGAAGCTAGATTATTTCTCCTCATTAAGGCTCCCATGAACTCAAGCATTAGATTGCTGTAAAGTGTCGCTACACTCCATCTGTGTATGCAGAGTAATTGAATAAGCATACTACAAAACTATTAAAATAAGCGCGGCCTAGTAGTTAACAACAAAAAGCACAATATAAACAGCTGGGTAGGAATAACTATACGATAACTCAGAACAAACAATATGGTAATATCATAAATACTTTTTCAAAGGAAAATTATATAGATACCTTCTGCGTTCGTCCTGTAATATAAACGATCTGTCAGAAAGAAAAATCCACACACTTTTAATGTTAAATTTAAAACTATGTTTCATTATACATAAAATCTCTTGCTGACATAATTGACTCGAAAAAACGCTTAAGGACACAAAGAATATATACTGGTTACATTCAAATTACATTGACGACGACAAGGATGGCGTAATAAAGCGAGATTTCTTGCCATAGTGGCTAGAGTTTAAAGGCGTGGAATGCACCAATTACGCAAATTATAAATTTGACTACAAACTTTGAAGAAGACACAGTTTCGCTGATTTGGCCATGAACAGAACATTGCATTCTCAAAAGGAAAATATTTACAGATATGTGATAGATTTCAATGTGCGTCCGAAAAAGGATACAGGAAACATTTCATTACATGAATGTTTATACGGGAACACCAATTCTTGCCTTCACAATACAAAAAGGCTAAACGTGTACGAGAATGTAATGCTGAGGTATAATACAACAAGATTACGGAAGAAGACAATAGGCCTACAAAGACAGGAGTGTAGTATAACATCTTAACTTGTGTTATAACCTAGGGAACCTGCATTAATTAGAAATGCCAATCATACAGGCTGCCTTTCGTTGTGGCGAGCTGAAAATTAATCACAACAAATAAAACAATTCTTATATCAGGATATTGGGAAGGGGAGACTGTTGATTTATGCACTCAGTTTACTCGGTACTCAGATGACATCTCTTTATTACATTATGAGATAAAGTTCTCTATTTAAAGTTCTCAACATATATAGTTTACAGTATAATTATATATATATATTACTCTTTCATAAGGGCCCTCAAAATATGATGTACATCTATTTAATTTATTCCGCGGATCCGGGATTAAATATATATTAAGTTAATAATGGTCACCTTGCCATATACAATATTGAAAATTGAGCCATTTGAAGAATGGACTTCATTAATCTTTCAAAACAAGAAAACTTTTAGTTTAAACATTTACTCTTTTGCTATAACCAGTGTTATTAGATTACAGACTACATGTTACCTATAATGTCTGTCTTTTAAAGTCTTAAAAGTGGTGAGTTAAATTGTCTTTTGTGGGTAATAATTTTAGTAACTCATAACCATGGAAGACAAGCCTCCATGTCACCTGGTTTTCAGTATTTGCTGCAGAATTGGTTCTTCGGTCCTCGTGCGTTTCCTGAAGGTCTGTCGTTGCCGTAGTATCCGGTGACGGTGAAGTTCCTGAAATCTGTTATATCATTCGGGCTGAAGTACTCTCATCTTAGACGACTGTTGTAATTCTTGTAGTTATAATAAATAAATAGAAAGTTTGTTTCACAGTAATACACTTCACATGATTATAGATTAGTTGAATATCACCTTCATGTTTGTAGTAATGTATGAATTACATAGTTTGTTATTTATTCATTGAGAAAGAGATGTCATCGCCGCACAAATTTAGTTATTTAAATATTCATTGAACCAACCATTCACATAATTATACACGCGTCGCGAAACAACGCTGTACGCACCTTACGGCGTGAGCGCTCCATTGCAAGTGGGCAAAAATAGTTAGGGGGAGAGTAGTAATCTCGCGACAATTACTAGTCAACATAAAAGTAGTTCCATGTTTCTAATTTAATTAAAGGACTAAAGTTTGATTAAATAATTAAATAGAGATATTCTTAGTTACAGACGTTATCAAAGTACATTACAGTGGTCTTATTTAATTATTTAAATAATAACAAAATTTACAATTATATTTAGTTTGTTTAGGGGTCAGAAAACAAGTTAATTCTGGTCAGTGCCTGTATATGCAGGATTAATTAACAAGCTTTACCCTTTCTGTACAATTGTATTCCCTTTTATTTTATTATTAGACTTTTTAATAAATATTATTATTATTTAATGATAGCAATAAGATTTAGTTTAAAATGTGAGATTTTATTAAAATTTTAAAATTTCTCAGCTTATACATTAACAATTTAATTAATTAACATATTTTTATTAATGAAATCGTCACATACTCCGCCGCTTAAGACACAGCCTCCGGCTTATTTGTTAGGAATGTACCGGGAGTATGTTTGGGGGATTTCCGTGTGAAATTTCTCTCACCCGTTTTTCTCTGTATGTAATTACGAGTTGCACAAGTCAGTCTCGACTTGCTTATTCATACTATCTACATATCATACTTTACAGACTAATTCTAATACTACATACAATTCACACATTATAAAATATATTGTAAGCATTCTAAATTTTCTTAACTCTACTACTTATGACTACTACCGGGTTTTTCTTTAGATGCGAGTTATTCTAGTTATAGAATTTCTCATTAAGTAATTGGTTACTTAATTATTCCTCATATTTGATGTCAGCTGAATTCTTACTTTGCTCTACTTTCGATGAATAGGATTCAAGTTTGATCAGGCCTCGTACCTATTTATACGATTAGCTAGCTAAATGTTACTCAAGTACTCTTTTGCATTTGAGTACCAGACATATACCTTTTTTTTTTTACATTTATTTAACTTGTACTCTACCATTTCCTTCTTCGTGATAAGGTTTTATCTGCGAAATATGTGTCCTTCGTACATATTTTTGAGAAGAGGGTTCGTGCAGGGCTACGGTTACTGGAGTTAAATATTTGTGAATTTGATAAGGACCGCACCATCGGTATGATAGCTTGGAAGTGGTCTTATCGATTGCACTACTCGTAGGGTGTGTTTTACACATAACTAAGTCACCAATTTGGTACTTTACTTCATTATTATTATTATTTCGCTCGTGATATTTCCTTGATTTCGCTAAGTTTGTTCGTAAGTTAGCGCGCTTCATTCCATATTTTCCTAATATTTTTATCCCTAATTTCAAGGGGTAACAATTCATGTATTTTCCACTTAGTGGATAATGGGTGGTTAGGTTTATACTTGAACAATAATTCGAATGGGGTAGACTTATGTCCTTCATGATATGCTGAATTAAAGGCGAACTGTATCCAGGATAGGTTCTGGTCCCAAAAAGTATGATCGTTAGCATGGTAGGCTATTAAAGCAGATTTTAGGTTTCGCAAATACCTCTCAGCTATATTACCTTGCGGACGATACTCTGTAGTGGTAATGTGGTCTATTCCTAGTTTGAAACACATGTTCCTGAATTCCTTGGACTTAAACTGTGGTCCGTTATCCGACACTAGATGGACTGGAATACCGAATTCTTTAAATAATCTATGCTGTAAAATACTTACTGTGGTTGTAGCTAAGGCTCGCCGCATGCGGTACATCCAGACGAATTTTCTAAAAGAGTCTACACAAATTAGTAACATTGTATTCCTGATTTAGAACGCGGGTAGGGTCCTGAAAAGTCTAAATAAATTTTGGAGAATGGGGTAGCAGGAATCTCTGAGTTTAATTGACTTATTTGACTGTTTCTCGCTGGTTTGCTGAGTGCACACAACTTACACCTTTTCACAAAATTGGCGATCTCACTGTTCATATTTTCCCAGTGATATTCTTTACGAATTCGATGTATGGTTTTATTTATTCCCATATGAGCTCCAATGGTGGAAGAGTGATAATATTCCATCAGCATAGGTTTAATAATATCAGGGGCGATTATTCGTAAATATTTTCCGTTCGCTATTCTACAACATAATACTCTCCTACTTAATATGTATTTCTCTGACTTATTTCCTTTTTCAAGTTGTTCAATAATTGGACTCAAACGTGGGTCTTGTTGTTGATACTGGGCTAAATCCGTAAATGCAAGAGGAAATTCGGTAATTAAAGTATTAATAATCGGCGTTTCTCTACTCTTGTTATCGTAAGTATTACTACTAGGCTGGAACATACGTGACAGTGTATCGGCAACTACGTTTTGGGTGCCTCTAATATGTTGTACTTTGAATTTAAAACAATTTAATCTTAATACCCATCTTCCGATACGACCTAACTGTTTTGGGTGATTTAGTAGCCAAGATAACGCTTGATTATCTGTTTCTAACAAAAACTCTTTATGTACTAAAAATGGTTTGAACTTCTCAAAAGCGAAAACTATAGCTAAACATTCTAATTCGTATGCGGAGTATTTCTTTTGTTGATCTGTCAGGGTGCGAGAAGCGTAACTAATAGGTAACCTTGAGTTATCTACTTCCTGATATATTACTGCACCTAGGGCGACACTAGAACTGTCTGTCTGCACTACAAATGGTTTTGTAAAATCGGCTAATTGTAGTACGGGGGGTGATATTATGCTTTCTTTTAATTTCTCGAATGCGGTTTGGTGTTGCTCATTCCATTCAAATTTAATTCCCTTCTTTCTTAAGGTATTTAGCGGTGCTGCAATTTCGGCTAGACGTGGGATATACTTATGGAAATAATTTATCATTCCTAAAAATCGGGCTATTCCTTTCGCATCCCGCGGTGGTAAAAATTCTCTGATGGCACGGGTTCGCTCTGGGTCTATGCTTACCTTTCCGTTGGCTTTTACGATGTGACCTAAAAATGAGAATTGTGTCACAGCAAAATTTACTTTACTGGGGTTTACGGTTAATCCAGCTTTCTCCAATCGGGTTAGTACTTCACGTAGATGATTAAGATGTTGCTCCATTGACTCGCTGTAGATAACAATGTCATCTAAGTAGTGATACACATATTTAAATTTTATGTCATGAAATAATTTTTCTAATAATCTGCTACATACAGAACTACCTTGGGATATACCAAAGGGTACCCTCGTAAATTGGTACAGGTTGAAAGGGACGGCAAATGCGGTAAGACGTTTTGATTCTTGTGAGAGGGGTATCTGGTGAAGTGCCTGATTTAAATCCATAATGGTATAAATTTTTGCTTTCGTAAAATAATGAAAAGCACTGTGGATGTCGGGAAGTGGTATGGATTCAAATTCTATCCGTTTATTTAGTTGCCTGTAGTCCACAACTAATCTATGTTTGTCGTTACTTTTGGGTACTAAAAATGCGGGTGAAGAATAAGATGACGTAGAGGGTTCGATGACTCCTTGTTCTAACAACTTATTAATTTGGTTCCTCATTACTTCCATTTTTGGAGGTGATAATTTGTATGGGGGTAAACGTATTACTTTATTGTCGCTCAAATTTATTTTGTACTCTATCAGGTCCGTCAGTCCTAACTTTGGGGTGAGGACGTTGGAGAATTGTTTTATTAAAGTCTGTATGTTCCGTCTATCTTTACTTTCCAGATGACCTAATTCAGATTCGTGATGCTTTATATGTGTAGAAGTGGTGCTAGTACTTTCTCTGTTATTTGCATTATCATGCAAGTTATATTTCCGTGAACGATCGAATCCAAAGTAAAACATCTTATCGTGAATGTCTAGAATTATTCCTGTTTTACTGATAAAATCAGCTCCCAATATTAACTCGGGTCCTAATTCATCGCATACCAACATTGGAAAATACCAAGTTAGATTTTTAATTTTTACTTTAAACGTGATGATAAGTTTTATCATTAAGTTTTGCTTATTAGCTGTAGCGCATCTAATATTTACTGATTGACTGCGTTTAACTAAATTGTGTTTAAATAATTTATTGGCTAGCTCTTGACTAATTAAACTTCGCGTTGATCCGGAATCAATTAATCCGAGGGTGGATGTAACACCAAGGTCAACTTGTATATACGGTAATTCACACTTATTGAAATCACATTTACTAATAGAGTTACATTTATCGATAAATTTTCTAACATAGGAGTCTAATTTTCTTTTGTTATTTGTATTAGTATTTTGTTTTAATTGGTGGTCTCTCAGGGGTTTACCTGTTTTCACGATGCTGCGGAAGACACAGGGTTTCGGATCTCCCTGCCTTACATGTTTTTTGGATAATGAGTTTTCTGATTGTACTGTTTCCGTTTACAGTTTCTACTGAGGTGTCCAGGTTTTCCGCAGTTATAGCATATATATTCTTTACGCGGGGTCTCACTGGTTTCGTGTCGAAGTGGAGGCTCCTTGGACTTACCATGGCCATGAACATAGGTTGGTCGCCGAAATGGTCGTCGTTCTCGTAGACTTCTTGCATCTGAGACTAGGGCTTGCGTTTCCTTTCTATGTGGTGTTGTGGATACCGGTGCATGTCTGTGCTGATCTGCGTACCACACATTTGACGAGTGAACACTACATTGTTCAAGGTCAGAAAAGTGAGGGGTCTACTTATTAGTGCTAAACGGGAGCGTTCTTCAGGAGACAAGCCTACCAAGATAGTATCGACCAATTGTTTTTCAGTCCAGTCGACTTGCAGTAGACGTGAAGATTCTCTGATGTCTGCAATATAGTGGGCCAGTCTTTCATGAGCTCCTTGTACTCGAAGTACAGTATTTCTTTTGATCTCCTCATAAATTCCCGTGGGGATAAAATATTTGATTATAGTAGTATGAAGTTCTTCTACTGGAAGAGTCGAGTTTAATGATTCGAGCACACGATCTCGTAAAGGTGGTTTACATTTGGGTAGGATAACCTGCAGTATTTGCCAATCGCTCAATTGTTGTAGATCTTTTATTTGCAGTAGGTATCTGATAAAAGTCAATAGAATCGTGATACTTAAGCCATCGGTGAAAGGAATTTCATTAATTATTTTCTCTACTGGGTGGGAAATCTTTCCGTAGAGGTCTACATTAAAATATACGTTTGGTATACTTTTCGAAGGATTGGTGGTTGCATTAGGATTTGTAATAGCATATTTACTAGTGCGAGTTTGCTGAACATTAGGCGGTGGGGGTTCTGACATAGTTAGGGTATTCAATTCTCTACTAGGTATTTGTTCATGAGTCTGTTGTATCTTCGATACGGTGGGTGATTCGTGGTTCGAGGTGGAGAGAGGGTGTTCTAAAGTAGGGGATTGAACTGGGGAAATATATAATTTTTGTAAGTAGTGCTCAATTTCCTCCATTCTCGATGAGTCAGACTTTCGTCGTAAGTCGTTGATAATTATGGGTAATTGGCTTAATGCCTCATCCGCAAATTTCTGCACATCGGCGGGGATTACGGTGACGTCGGGCCAGCTTAATAAATTATTCAACCGGCGGGTTAAATGTTCTATACGTTGCGTAACGCGCAAAATTTCAGTAGGTGATTTTTTGTCCTGAACGTTCTGAGATAATACCATCAGTTCCCTATATTTCGCATAACAGGTTTCTCGTTCGATGTCATAATCGAGTTCACGCAATCTATCTAACTGCGAGGGTATATCTGATCCGGTTTGGCGTAATGATTTTCGTAATTCCGACACGGTTACATTCACGTGTTTTAGACCTCGTAAAAGTGCTTCGTAGCATAGCTCATCTTTTAATAATAGATCAGGATTAAATTCAGCCATTTTCGTAACGTGAGTGGCTATACCTAATTATTCTACTATTTGCATTAAATGCTATACAACGCTTCCTTTTTTTTTACATCAAAAATATAAAAATATAAATCAATCGTATTCTTACACTTTTTTTTACAAATAAACACTTAAAATGTTATGACAACCTTTATCATTTTACATTGAGAGAGAGAGAGAAATTTCACACAGGCTTGAATATGCGTACTACAAAAGGGGGAATCTTCGGTTACTAAACACAGGAACAGACACGCTTCTATTAACAATAGACCAAACAAAGAGGGTGGCTTATTGTCTAACTTAACTTGAGGGAGAGCTACTATGACAGTTTTAAACAATCGGCAACAGGAAATTTACATGTCCGAGTTTGTCGTCAAATTGACACGTTGAAGAATGAAACTTTTAGACAAGCCCCTACATGGTTTTGTTTACATTGGACAATATGTTAATATTACTTTACACATATTATATTTACAAATAAAGTTACGTATACTATATTACTATAATAATCATTATTATTTTTATCTTATTTAAAATTCTGACACATATTAAAATACATGAGTGAATAGATCAACAGCTTGTGTGTGTGGGATATCGGGACACAATTACTTCTTTCTTTTCTCTTAAGCAAATTAGCAAATTAATTAGCAGCAGCAGAGTTGCGCAATTTATAACATCTTAACTTGTGTTATAACCTAGGGAACCTGCATTAATTAGAAATGCCAATCATACAGGCTGCCTTTCGTTGTGACGAGCTGAAAATTAATCACAACAAATAAAACAATCCTTATATCAGGATATTGGGAAGGGGAGACTGTTGATTTATGCACTCAGTTTACTCGGTACTCAGATGACATCTCTTTATTACATTATGAGATAAAGTTCTCTATTTAAAGTTCTCAACATATATAGTTTACAGTATAATTATATATATATTACTCTTTCATAAGGGCCCTCAAAATATGATGTACATCTATTTAATTTATTCCGCGGATCCGGGATTGAATATATATTAAGTTAAGAATGGTCACCTTGCCATATACAATATTGAAAATTGAGCCATTTGAAGAATGGACTTTATTAATCTTTCAAAACAAGAAAACTTTTAGTTTAAACATTTACTCTTTTGCTATAACCAGTGTTATTAGATTACAGACTACATGTTACCTATAATGTCTGTCTTTTAAAGTCTTAAAAGTGGTGAGTTAAATTGTCTTTTGTGGGTAATAATTTTAGTAACTCATAACCATGGAAGACAAGCCTCCATGTCACCTGGTTTTCAGTATTTGCTGCAGAATTGGTTCTTCGGTCCTCGTGCGTTTCCTGAAGGTCTGTCGTTGCCGTAGTATCCGGTGACGGTGAAGTTCCTGAAATCTGTTATATCATTCGGGCTAAAGTACTCTCATCTTAGACGACTGTTGTAATTCTTGTAGTTATAATAAATAAATAGAAAGTTTGTTTCACAGTAATACACTTCACATGATTATAGATTAGTTGAATATCACCTTCATGTTTGTAGTAATGTATGAATTACATAGTTTGTTATTTATTCATTGGGAAAGAGATGTCATCGCCGCACAAATTTAGTTATTTAAATATTCATTGAACCAACCATTCACATAATTATACACGCGTCGCGAAACAACGCTGTACGCACCTTACGGCGTGAGCGCTCCATTGCAAGTGGGCAAAAATAGTTAGGGGGAGAGTAGTAATCTCGCGACAATTACTAGTCAACATAAAAGTAGTTCCATGTTTCTAATTTAATTAAAGGACTAAAGTTTGATTAAATAATTAAATAGAGATATTCTTAGTTACAGACGTTATCAAAGTACATTACAGTGGTCTTATTTAATTATTTAAATAATAACAAAATTTACAATTATATTTAGTTTGTTTAGGGGTCAGAATACAAGTTAATTCTGGTCAGTGCCTGTATATGCAGGATTAATTAACAAGCTTTACCCTTTCTGTACAATTGTATTCCCTTTTATTTTATTATTAGACTTTTTATTAAATATTATTATTATTTAATGATAGCAATAAGATTTAGTTTAAAATGTGAGATTTTATTAAAATTTTAAAATTTCTCAGCTTATACATTAACAACTTAATTAATTAACATATTTTTATTAATGAAATCGTCACAGTAGCACTAAGATACTAATTAGTACTACATTTTACGTAATAAATTAATGAAGTAAGGGTAATCGTTTACAAGAATTCATAGAATAATAAACTAATGTTTTGTAAACAAAACAAGGAAAGGCAAGAAATTTAGTTTCTGTGTAACTATTGATATTTCAGCGGAAGCGGAATTTGGACAATAATGAAAACGACAAACTACGAATACAAATAAAAGAATTAAAATTCCTCAGGAAATACAAAGTGAGGATACGGGAAGGAAACTAAGCACATTCAAAATCAATGAGAGAATTAAGAAACTGGAAGGAAACTAAAATAACTCCTTGTTAGAGTAAACAGGATTCGTTTGCCTCTTAGTGCACTGAATTATAAGTATAGAGTAAGAAGAAATGAGATTAATTCCGATAAGTTCACCATCAACCAACTTAACTTGTGTAAAACGAAAACATACAAGAAAATTGCTTTACTAAATTGTGTGTAAAGCGCTTTTGCTTTCGATTTCAAGTACTCGACGACACCACGAGTGGAGATTACTGAAGCTGAGACTACCTTGAAACAGCCAACGAAATCAGGTAACAGTCCAAGGTAAAGTTAATAAGTTCGTACACGTCTGTAACACTGTACTAAAATATAATTATAAGAAAAATCTAGTTTAAGTTTAAAATTAATGGATCTCTCAGATCAGTTAAGTGATAGTGAAATTTGTGTTTGGATTGCTGACATTATTTGCAAGTCCAGTATTTGTATAATAACATTGGGAACGCTTGTGTAATATCCGATGTGGGTTCGCTGTACAATCCATCACGCTTACACGTCATTGACAAGCTAAATAGAGTTACTGACATTGCCTAGTTACGTGAGAGAATACACTCAGTATGACCTGTAACTGGTATTTGCAAAAATATATAATAGTTTCCAGATACGAGTTATTGTTATTAAATAATGAAGTCTTTATGTAAATGCTGTAACGTGTTTATATTGTATACAATTCTTGAGATAAAACAAATTGTTACCTTCAATTGTGTGAAGCAACGTGGTTCCGTAATGTTATTGTCCACGCTGAGTGAAACAGTTAAGGTTACGGCGTTTAACAAAACGTCTAAATAAATTTTGAAAACATTACCATGGTAAAACACTAAAGTCTGAAATATTCCTTGTACTTTTGTAGGAAACACAATTCTCCATACATTAGTTTATTTAAACTAGTAATTCCAATGTATGTAATTTGGGTGATACTTGGTAAGGAACTAACAGTTTACAGTAACAGATAACAATAGTATAGTAATGAAACCCCGTCTTAGATATGGTTTATAATGCTACACGATTGGAAACAAACTTTCAGTCAACTGTAAAACAGACACAACGTCAGTGATAGGTAAAGATTGTGAAGACATTTCTGCTTCTATTTCTCACGTTAACCAATAGTAGAGTAGGTAATAAATAACTTGTATCGGCTGAAGAGAAATTAATAAGCTCATTTTCAACAATTAATAGCGCATGACATAATGTTACCCAACTTCCTAAAATAATGTTATTTTTATCAATATAAGTATTTATTGAGCACACAAAATACATAGAAAAAAGTATTGAGTTGTCTTGAAATAGTGTGGTAGTATACTCTAGATATTGCACTTGGAAATAATTGAATTTGTACTTTGCTCTACTCCTGGATCATAAAAAAAATACATATTTATAAATATGTGTGTGTGTGTGTGTGTGTGTGTGTGTGTGTGTGTGTGTGTGTGTGTGTGTGTGTGCTTGCGCGTGCATTGCGATTTGAACCGGTAGATAGAGAAATTATACGAGTATAGGGAAACAAAAACAAATGTCCACAATAAATAAAAAGACACATTTCAAAACTTTAAGTAATCAACTGACACGCTGCCAATAGTTATTCTGGAACACCTGCGCTACCTGTATAAGCAATAGTTGCTGGCTTTGTCAGTCAGTTACGTTGGGCGATTTATTCAGTGGGAATCAAGTGGTTGTTGTGGAAAGTGACTACTGTGTTATAATTAGTGCGGCACTCATTATAGTTGATATTATTATTCCGTGTGGACAAATTTAATTTGAATTACTGTATAAGAGTACCTTGTTGATTTCAAATTGTTATTTGTGACTCATTAAGGTGGTAATTAGTGATTTCATTGGTCTCTATATTTTATTTTCCACTGTACCATACGACGATCAGTGAGACCGTCGTAACATATTTAATATAATTTATAATATAATTATAATTGCCTTATCTACTGTTAGTAGTAAAAAAACTAAAAAAAATTAAGACCAAGTAAACTATTTCTTAAATGTCCGTAAATGTAACAATTGGTGTATGAACACATTCATATATTTTATTAGTCGATTATGATTTTTAAGAAATCGTGTTTTTCAATTGACTAATCGGATGAGAGAGTAATTATTATTGTAGTAACTATAATACTGTGGTGCCATAATATATAAAAACAAAGAACATTAACCACATGTAAAATGGTCCTGTATTTGAAAATTTGGTTATACATTAAATATAAAATATTAAATTTTATGAGTTATTTAGAAACATTAACTATTAGAATTTTAAATTTCATGTTTACTTAGATTTAATCAAAAACATTTGCTTGGTTATGTGTGTAGAGGAAAGACAATATTAAAAATTTATTAATTTTGTTTTATTAATTCTAAGTTTGTTGTACATGTACAATGAATGTATCCTAATTGTATTATAGTGTATTTAATAATGACTATAATAGTCACAAATTGACGTGTGTTAATTATACTATTTAAAGTAATTCAGTTTATATGAAGTTCACTCGTGAGTGTGTTATAATGTTAAGAAATTCTAATAAGGTCATCATATTTTGGTTCACGTTTTTCTGTAAATTATTCGTTTCAATTTTTCTTAAAATAATTGACTTTCGATTTATCTTATTATATTTAAATTTCAGTTACAATGTACTATGAATGAATTTGATTACATTTTGTATATCATAATCCACATAGTCCGGTAAAATCGTTAATGATATTATATTTGAAACAGTTGAAGCAGGTTTCTATAAAACGTCTGTAACAGCCTACTGATTTTTATTTGTACTAGAATTATTATGCCTGTCCAACAGACAAAATTAATAACAAGTCTTGAATATGAGTTTTTATAATTACTTTTTAACAGATTAATTATTTTAATTTATAAAATATGTTTTTCTTAAGTTTTTATTTAATTGCATCTTTTAGATTACATAAATCAACATTACCAATTACTTTGGAGAACCAGTACTTCGGTTAATTACATTTAACTATTGTTTTCTTTATTCACTGATAACTTCAATTAGAAACTCTCACTATGTTTTGTCAGTACAAACTTATAAATTATTTGTAAAATTAAAAATATTTAGCAAAATTTCTACATAGCAAAGAGGAATTATAAATACATACAGTAGATCACATTATTACTAAATATACAAACCCATTATTATTACTGTGGGTAGAAGCCATAACTTGATAAGTCGACTTTTTATCAAAATTGAGTTATTAGTACAGATAGATTTGTCTCGTTGAGATCTACAAGATGGTAAAACCAGATAAGTAAAATTCCCACTAATAGTGACGTAGTGAAGCTGGCCCAAACCTGATAAGTCAATTTTTGTAATAGTATAAGTTGCCATAACTTGATATGTAGGTCATAACAACCTTTACTGCAAGCATTTTACTCAATATTTACATAGTTATAAGATGGCAAAACTTGACATATCAGGATATCCACTTTTAACATCTTTGAAAAGATCATATTATTTATGTTTTATAAGATGTCAAAACTTGATATGTTGACATACCATGTTTAAACATGATCACAAATGTATATTATTTTAAAATTCACAAAGATGACATAACATGATAAGTTTACATATCAAGTTTTGACTTCTGAAAAACAACATTCATTTAGCTTATGTACAGCGATTGGCAAACCTGATATGAATACTTATCATGTTTTGCCACTTTGTAATAACATGTATTTTGTTAATAAACGTACTGTCAGCTGATATCTTGTGCAGCATCACCATGCTTTTGTGTTTTGAAGTTGAAATTAGTTGCTAAAGTTGTTTAAAATGACGTGGACTTGTGAATGTGGTGAAAAAGTAGAAAGCCGATCAAAATATTTACTGCATAAAGGAATATGCAAAACAGAAGACGTTAACCCGAAAAAGAGTGATTTAGGGAAATGTAGTTTTCAAGATAACCTCAAAGAGAGGGGCCAAGGTGATTGTGACTTACCTGTTACTGAGGAACCTTTTTCTGATTTAATACTGAATATTGAAGGGGAATGTATCGTTGATAGTGTGATTAGTATTACCATTAATTCAAACGATCAAACATCGAGTTTAGTTAGGCCTACTGCAGAGCCTATAGTAGTAGAAAACCTCGTAGAGAAGAGCCAAGGAGAAGTTTTACCTATAATAGATGATGAACCCTTGTCTGATGTCGATAATATTTTAGAAGTGGATTATGTTGTTGGTAATACGGTTATTATTAATACCACAAATTGTGAACAACGCACTGATATCTGATACACTTTCTGATATGCCTCAGGTAAGTTAAACCTACGTATAAAGCTAATAAGTTTTTAATTCAGGCCAAAGCAGCAGGCCAAAAAAGCATTATTATGTTAGTAGTGCTGCAAAAGTAATCTGGTACAACTAACAAGCCTACGAGAAGTCAGAGCACAAATTCTGAGCTCCTGCTTGTTGTACATTATCAAGCCCATGCGCTGGCACATCAGTATTTAATGTAAGATAGCCAAGGCAACCACTACGGTTAAAATTAGCTGGGTATAGTTACTATGATTGGCTACTGGACAAATAAATCAAGGTTTGAATAATAATGTATTTGGAATTTTGAAACAGTAAAAATTTCCTTTTTTAAAAAAATCTTAATTATACATTATTTTTAGGATTTGTTGGATAATGAAGAAATTGACGACTTAGATGCAGACCCAGATTGGTCCCCTACAGATGATCAGCCAAGAAAACGCAAAATTGGCCTACTAAACCTACAATTTTCTAAACGCTGCAAAATAATAAAAGAGACTGACTTTGGTAAGTTAATATTTTTATCATTTAATTCAATGATTACAATTCTAGTAGACTTAATCATTAAAAAACTACTCTGCTCCAATTTAACAAACCTACTTATTTCACCGGCTGCAATTTAGTATGCGTCCCACATTCATCCGAGTTTAAAAAACGTTATGAAAGTTTGATACAATATTTTTATTCGATTTAAGTAGTTATTAAAAATGAAATCAATGTTAGTAAAAATATTAATTATCAGTTACTTATACCTAATCTAACCGCCGCAGCGCGGTGCGTTACGCTGGTGTAATAGAAAAAACCCAAACACGTACATGCTGGATAAATGGAGTACCATTTTACAGCGCGCTGCGGCGGTTAAGTTAGGTTCGTATTTGTTTATTTTGGAAATCTTAACACCTGTTTGTATCTTTTTGTTCATAGGACATTGTAGCAAGCCGACAGTACTATCTCCATTTATCACAAACTAGCTGATGTACCCGTGCTTCACTACGGGGAAAGTTAAGAGATCGTCAAACGTAATAATTATAAGTCAGTAATTAACCTTGCTTTTTAAAAATAATATCAAACAATGTTTATTTACATTCATATCTTTCTATTCGAACATATGTTTAAATAATCATCTGTTGAAATGAATAAAATAATTTCTTCATAAGGATAACATGGCGACTTTTAAGGCCAGTGGGGCGAAGCCCTAGAGGATTTTCGAAACGTGAACAACGCAGAAACCTTCACTGGCGTACGCCCCACAACTCACCAAAGTTTCATCGCAATCTGATGAATGGTTTAGGAGCGCATAAGGGACAAAGAAAGAAAGAAACAAAGAAACAAACATTCATTTTTATTTATAGAGATTAAACGTTAATACTACATAATATTTTTGTATTATTTATGTATTATTGAACCATTGTGAGTACCATCAGAAATGCTTATCTTACTACCAAACAGTGGTGAATTCCATGCCACCACTGGTTTGGAAACACTTTTTACAATGATCACTATAGTGTTGTTTTTTTTTCAGAGGAAACAGACGATCCCGATGATCCAGATGAACTATCGTTTATTAATGAACAATTCAGTCTTGGGGTATCAGTAGATGGAGGAAACGGAGACAACACTAAAGTGTCACCAGAGCCAGGTGAGGTGTCGACCGATATTAATACAATTTCTGCCTCATCCAAAATCAAAAGAAAGAAAGGAGTTAGAACTCGAGAAGAGGAGAAAAGAAAAAAAGATCAAGGTCTCTCTGACAAAACACGATCTGGAAAATATACATGCAAAATATATATATTGATATATATATATTGATATATATTGATACATGCAAAACTTGTGATGCATTTAATATTAGTAAGAGGTCCGCTTCAAATAAAGAAGACCGTGATGCAATTGACGACTGCTACAAAGCACATGTTTTAGAAGCACAGGAAGGTTATGATAGAAAACGAGAAGACAAGGCTAGTGCTAAAACTACTGACTATCAACGAGTTTTGGTGTTTGATCTACAGCAGGTACTTCCAGTGCCTTTTCTTACATCTAACATAGCATACTACAAAAGGTTACTATCGATGTATAACCTTACAATCCGTGATTGTGCAAGTGATGAATCATCAGAGTGTTACATGTGGAGCGAACTTGAGGGAGGGAGAGGTTCTGAGCAAATTGGCTCCTGCATTTTAAAAAAGATTTTGGATCTTCCTGGTAGTACTGAACAACTTATTACATACTCTGACACATGTGGCGGTCAGAACCGCAATATTAACATTGCAGTCATGTTTAAGTATGCTTTATGTAAAAAAGATTCTCTCCAAGTTGTAGACCAGAAGTTCCTTTTACCAGGTCATACACGCCTGGAATGTGACAGTGACCATGCCAGGATTGAACGTTCAAAAAAACGTTTGGTATCGTCTGGATCATCAACAAATAATGAAGAAAACCTAAGGATTATGGTACCTCGTGACTGGTGTCAATTTGTGAGATCCCTAAAAGGGAAAAAAAGGTTTAAGGTGATTGAAATGTTTTTCAAAGATTTTAAGGCATTCTCTGTACTTTTGAAAAACAATGTTTTGGTGCATCGAACCAAGGACACAGAAAAAAATCCAGTAAATTGGCATCAAATTAAATGGTTGAGATACACAAAGGAGTTTGGGAGTGTTTATTTCAAATACGATCTAAATCCTTTCTCACCATTTCGTGTACTTAACCTGATCAGGGACAGAAAAGGCAGGAGGATTTCTACAGAAAATCTGCAAGTTCCGAGCTCGTATTCGAGGGTGCTAGGAATAAATCCGAAGAAAAAAAGAAGGGATCTTCTGTCAATACTTGACCTAATAGACAAAGACTGTCACATGTTCTACAAAAACCTACCAACTAGTGCACAAGCTCGGGAGTTTGAAGAGCTGGGTGATGAAGACGATTCTGAGGATGAAGGCTGCGACTAAACCACCGAGAGTAATACTAAGACTGATCATTAATTATCAAGATACTATTGTTCCATAATATTAAGTTACTATTGTTCCAATAAAAGTTTTTCATATTTTGTAGGAAAAAGTTATTATTCCTGTTATTTTTCCTGTTTTTACTGTTAAGAATATATTTATTTTTAAAGATGGCAAAACTTGTTAAGTTATAAAATCGTAAATATCTCATTTGATGCATTGTTCTTTTCATCTCATTTTTATGACATTAAAAGTTTATAATTTAAGCTGCAAGAAAACCATTAACGTAATAAATTTGGTTCAAATTTGGATTTACCATAGCAATTCTAACTTAAAACTGCTCTCCTGTAAAATTAGAAAAAGTCGACTTATCAAGTTATGGCTTCTACCCACAGTTAGTAGTATTATTGTTGTTAATATTATTACAGTTTTCCCATATGACAGGTTAGTTTCTCTCACAGTGAACAGGTTATTGGGGAAGCAAGTTTACCAGAACTTATCTCCTAATATTTTACGAACTATGTGAAAGTGTCTAAGGTGACTAATTTCTGTTATCTCAAATGATTTGTTCGATTTTGAATGTTTCAGTCACTTTGGTTGCTGATCTTAGTATTATGCCTGTGACAGAATTACAAATGGGTTGGCCTTCCACATCTTTTAATGTATATCGATAAGTATTGAGATTTGTTTCTTGGAATAAACTTCTAATAGTATGGGAAAGGACTGAGATATCAATGAGTTGTACTTCTCTTTCTGATTTTTATCAAAGATAGTAATAGCTGGTCTGTTTGCTGGAATTGTGATGTCAATGAGTATTCCTTGTTACAATAAATAGTGATGTTCTTATTTTCTAAAACAACTTGTAGTTGAGATTGGTACTTGTAAGGAACTATGTTATGAAGACAATTTGCACTTGCAAAACGTAGGCGTAGAATTTTGGCAATATTGTAAGGTCTTTTCAGATATTCATTTTGCAATAAACATATGGCAGTGTCCTGTTATATGTTCTATGATTTCAGAGTGGTGGTAGCATTTTCTATATCCGTCATGTGTGATGTCTTTCTTGACTATGTATTTGCGGCAATTTTTCTTAAAACGCATCTGCCCTGGATCGCCACATTATAGGTCCTTACACATGTCTTGTTACACTTGTTCTCGTTCTTGAGGTAAACAGTGCTAGCCGTTTTATATAATACAACGTTATTAAGATACTTTGAATATGTTTCGTGCAGTTCTTTTCCGATTGATAATATGAGCTTCTTCGTGGGTGCGTTCTTTAGTATAATTCGGGTCAAGCAAACGAAAAGGCGTAGCATTTTCATCTGCTGCACAAATGGCACCAAACATTTTGTTTTCTTCTCGGCGAAAGGCAAATATTGTTGCAAATCCGGTACTTGTTTACTGTGAAGTCGTGAAATATCTATAGGCCTAATTACTAACCATTCTTCTATTGCGGGTAGGGCAACTTTTTCAATTGATTATCTCAGATATCTCATGCAGACTTTACCATGCTGTTCTAACGGATCATACTGTTTTAGGATTCTGTATGTTCGCGTTTTTTGTATGTCTCTCATATTTGATATTACTGTTCAGGTACCTGCTCCACAAGGCATATATTATGTATATCCACAAGGCACATTATACGATTTACTTTTTAAATGCAATGGGAGTTTGTTTGTGCCACAATAAATTTCTGTTACTTGTAGAAGACTTTGTTTCAGTGATGAAGGTAAAAACAAAAGATGTTAAAATCAGTGGCAGGCAGATCCGCTCTGTCTTCTTTCGGATGAAACTGCAATTCTAGCACATTTGGACTGGATATCAACCGTGACTCCGAAGGAATTTGGTAAGCAGTTCTTAACGAGACGTTTCAAACCTTTGACCTCAGTATTAATTTACAGAACCAAAAATCATTGTTGTAGAAAAACAGAAGGCTAGTGTAAAAGCGAATATTAAGTTAGCTAATGTGAGACTGGAAATATAAGTGGCTTCTGTTACCTGTGTTGTGTGATCCGTGATAACAATAAATGCTTTTAGGGTACACTATTGAGACTATGGATGTTATAGATGTTTTATAAAATTATTTGTACAGTGTGTTGATGTATGGTTGTGAGGCGAAGGTGGAAGGAGAGAAGCTGCGGAAATGTGATTTTGTAGGAGATTCACCAAAACATGTTGGGTAGAAACGGAGTGCATTAAAGAGGTTTAAGAAGAAACTGGCTTTGCTAAGGTCTGTAGGCATAAAGAAAGCAAGGTTATTCGAGGTATGGTATGTTTTTGCAAATATTTTTGAAGGCAAAGTGTTGGGGAGAGTTCGGTAGCTGCGTCATTTGCCACACTTGGAGATTGTGATGAGTATGGTAGGTTATGGCTGTCGCCTGCCGCGACAAGCAT
Source organism: Magicicada septendecula (assembly GCA_034769895.1). Lineage (NCBI taxonomy): Eukaryota > Metazoa > Arthropoda > Insecta > Hemiptera > Cicadidae > Magicicada > Magicicada septendecula. The sequence continues at coordinate 149,334,493 of CM068376.1, read as the reverse complement.
TGCTTTCAGGTATGTATCTTTCTATTACCTCTCGTCTTGCCAAAATAATCTATCATATTTCAATCGATTAAATTTGTTTAGTGCATATCCAATGCTTTAAATTAGTCAGGCGTAAGAAGTAAACATGAATGGTGAGGGTTTGACTGTCGCATGCATCTCTATTTTAAGGTGAGAGACAAACTTTTATTAAATCCCAAAAACCACGTTGTGGAATTTTTTTGCTTTGTTTAAATCTCAGCATATATTGCAATAGATAAATAAACTAATTTAGCAAAAGATGTTTCGTGGATAGTTACAAAAAGGTCATAGTATTACACAACACTTTAATAATTGAGTAAACCTACTACTACATAATCTTGTCTGCAGAAATCTGAGGTCACTTTATAAGTAAAGTATAATTTTCTAATGGCATTTCTAAAGTTCATTGAACAAATACTAGCACAAGCAGAAAGTGGAGGGTTGTGAGGGTATAGTGACCAGTTCATAACGATTAGCCGGTTTTTCGGTAAATCTCGACTCTTTATTTTGTATAATTACATAACTCGAAAGAAACCGTATTGCAAAACTTCGAGCGAGCGTAATTTCTCTGTGGAAGTTTGGGGATAATAGAAACCCTATACTGACATACAGAAGGAAGTTATTAACAGTGCTTAATTTTTAATACAATATACCCAAATGGTGTTCCCGTGATAATCTACCTAGTACATCAGCAGTACGCCTTTGCAGCTCAACAAGGAATGTGGTGACGTATGCCATTACACTGTAATGTAATTACAGCATCACTGTAATACTACACATTTAAAATACGTTTAACACTGTTTCGGTATTACTTGACTGTCTCTCACAAGGTATTTCTTGTAGCGAATAAAAAAAAAAAACTTTAACAAAATATTCAGTAAATATTACACTTACATACAATGTACGAACGTTCAATCTAATACGCACACAACATTACAACTAAATACGTATGAACAATGTGTTCAGAAACAGTAATACCGCACCAACACACACGCACTATCATTCAGTAGACCCTCCTCAGGCGTCTCTTCAGCAAAGCTGGTGTAAGTACAGTGCTGTCTAAAAGAGACAAATATAAACCCATATCATACTCGGATGCAGCACCTTCAACTTCAAAGGTTAATATCGTTCATGAATTTATTGGCCCGACTTCTGATGATACAGTTTCAACGGCTACATTAGATGTAAAAGGTGACCAAATTGTTGGACTCTTGAACAAAAAAATGAATTCTGTGAAAAATATGACTAGCTCTCCGTCATCCATAAGAACCTAGGATGTAAGATATGCCGGCAAGTTGGGAATCTGGGCGTAGAGAAAAAAAAATAGTAAATGTAAATAGTATATGAAAATATCGAAGGAATGGGTCAACAGTAAAGTAACTAGTTTTGGTGATTCAAGAAAAAAACAGCTTGCTTCTTTAAGAAAAACAATTTTTCACCATAAAGAAAGTGCGGGTCATAAAGTGGCACAGAAAGTAGTTTCCGTGGCAAAAAAGAGACCACGGAAAAGTAACTTTGAAACAGGTTTTCCATAATAATTAAACTACTGCTAAACTTTTTCGTACTGCATACAAGATTGCTAAGGAAAATCAATCTTTTTACAGTTTTGAAACAGAAAACGACCTGCAAGAACTAAATGGACTTGACATAAGACGAATTCATCACTCCAATGTCGCATGTGGTAGTATTATAGACCATATTAATGTGGAGATGAGAAAAACAATAGTAAATAAAATTATAAAATCAAATAATAAAATTTGATTGATAATTGACGAATTTAGTACGTTAAGTAAAATATTAACTCTAACAGTGTACATTCGGTTTTGTCTCTGTGGAAAAGGAACGGACTCCCCCGTAAATTGATTTTTGGACTTAGTAGAGCTTTATAATGTTACCGCCAGAGGAGTATTTGAACCTGTCATGGACTGCCTTCACTCTTATGGTATGGCAGACTCCTTGAACTCTCTCTTAGTCAGCTTAACATCTGATTGTGCAGCTGTGATACGAGGAAGAAATAATGGTGCGGGGGAATTGTTCGAAGAGAAATTTCCATCATTAATTCTTTGGCACTATTCCAACCACAGATTAGAATTTTCAGTCGCTGATGCAGTAAAATCACTTTCTAAAATTAATAAGTTTAAAGCTTTTATTAACAAACTGTAGTTGTGTATCATGCTTCCCCCAAAAATAGCAGGGAATTACAAATCTCCGCGAATTTGTTAATGCTCAATTATTAAAAGTATGACGAATACTAACCACAAGATGCTAGTTACGAGGTGTTGGCGAATTATTCTGCTGAGCCAGGACAAAATGTAACTCGGAATAAAAAGACAAATGCATGTACGACGGTCTTTTCAGAAAAATACGGATGCAAACTTTGTTCTACAGCTTGGACTCATGTGCGATGCTCTTCAAGAACTGTCAGAGTTAAGCGTGGCTTTGCAGCACCGAAATGTTGGTATAAACTTTGAAAATAAAAACTTAAAATGACGGCAGCGGTTTTTGAAAACAGAAAAACTGTAAAAGTTACCTAATACAAGCACGCTGTGAAAGCAGTACAGAATCTTAGGTTCTCAGGGGTCCCTCTCCACAAAAATAAAAAACAAAATAACAATCCTATTAATCCTGTAAAGTTTTATGAACTCCTAAAAATGTCAGTTGAAAAAAGAATTCTTACTAAAAACGATGAAAAGGTAGCTGACTGGATGAAAGTGATGGGCAAAAAAACTGGCCCAAAAATGTTGATGTTCAAATAACATATGGAGAGACTGAAATTCAGAATCTTGCCACTAATTTTAAACTAAACGAAAGGAAACTGTTTAAAGACTTTCGGGAATATCTATACTGCAAAACCCTTCATGACAGTCTCCTTGATTTGAAAAATGCAATAAAAACAGTTGCAATTTTTTCTAGTGGGTGCGTATGTTTCTCACAAATTAACTTGATTGTGACGTCCCTCAGACCATCGCTCAAAATCAAAACGATTTCTGGACTTTTGTTAATGAGTTTCCTCTTCGTGGATTTGACCCCTTGAAGTACGTAGACTATTGGTTACTCCGAGATCATCGCTCAGCGGTAGACACGCAAAACAAGGAAAGAAGGAAGAGACATTGAGTGCAATGAAAATAAGCGAAAATATTCGGCTTGCTTGAAAACAGTAAGTCACTTATATTCCATGTATGCTTTAGTTTATCAATTTATTATATTACATATAAATTTACTTTTATTTAGATATGTTTTTCATAAATGTTAATTTTTTAATAACAGAAATATTGTTATACTCATCGTTTAATGTGCCTCATTTTTCGTTTTGTTCTTGGTTTAACAGCGAAAGTTGAGCTAGTCATTAACGCGGATAATCGAGAGTTGACCGTATCTTTAATTGTGCGTATACAATCTCTGTGTAAATGTAAATAAATAATTTGTCGGAATAAAATATATAAATTTATGGTGGGATGGATGCATCCCGGCATATAAAATTTTAGATATTAACCCCTGGTTATTAACAACGGTTTGAAGAACCCACGCGTATTGCAAATACCGATATTAAAAAATTATAGAAAGTGTTATCAAATTTTGTTTAAAATAATTCTTGAGAAAAAAACAGGGTAGTAACTGCAAAGTTTTTGTAACAGTTGTAACTCATTTAAATCATAATTAAATTTTAAATCGAGTTTGCTTTAGAGGAAGAATAACATCCTCCAGTAAAATGTGACAAGTGATATGATTTCCCTATTAATTTCTTTTAGTTAGCACTGTTCCCTCTGTTAATGCTTTGTTTTGTACCAATTTCGGCATCGTTGTCATGATATTTAATATTCTTTTACCTTCGACTGCATTATCAGGTTTGATTGTCCTAAACAAACGTAAAAATTACATATAATCTATTTTCAAAAAACTGTCTATTATACTTCCTGTGTAATTCTTGGCGTTTTGCTAAAAACTATCAAATTATCTGCATACTTCTTCATGACAACACTACTCTAATAATAAAATGTTGTTCTCCTAACAAACCATATGTCATGGTCTCTCAAAACTTGTCGTTGCATGCAGCATAATTTATATCTTCCCCCTCTCTACGGTTTATAGTTATCCCGTAAACAAAACGCATGTTTAGATTTTGATCTTTGCACAAGCTTATAGTTAGCTTCGGTCTAGCTAATCAATTTAAATATAATAGAACGTTTTCAAAAGTTGTATACATTCCTTACTATTAGCTTACTTTTATTTGCGAAGTTCTTTTGATTTTTATTTTATATAAGCTTTATTTAAAAAAAAAATTTTCGTTTGTCGATTTTTACAGTTAACCCAAACAGAGCACGGTGATTATTTGAAGTAACTGATTACAAGTAGAATTAGAGCACTGTTTATTGTTTGTGTGGTACGCACTCATTAGCACTCGGTTTTACATGTGACGAAACTTCATCTTACACCGATGTGTGTGTGACGTACTTGTACAACCTCTGACGTGGTCTCGTGTTCAAGCAATATTGTCAAATATTCTCAAAGCAACATCACCAATCAACACTACAATTTACGCTGAAAACGGTATCGAAAATTACAGCACATGTAACCCTTTCAAAAATGGTGAAGGATTTTCTTGGAACCACATGATAACAGGCGGAATTATATGATAAAGTATTGAGCACTTCGAAAGTAATTTACTAGTAAATACGTTCGGTGAGAGCAGAATTTTAAAATATAAATAAATTTCACTTATTGCACACAGGGAAACAGTCATTGGGGATACGAGTTTTGGATACGCACAAATGTTGTACTTTGCTTTCGCATTTAACGTAAAAGAGAAATAATTTGAAAAGAATTTTTAATTTTTAAAACGATTTGTTTATCTAATAAGTTTCATTCCATACAAAACAGTAAATATTCACCTTCCGAAAGAATATTTTTATGTAAAGTTACATAAATGAAATATGATTTGAGTGCTATTCGTATTAAACACTATTAACTAATATTCAATAGGCCTACAAGTACTTTTAATTACACTTGCACTTTCAGTTACAAGTAAATAATTACTTCTTAAAATCCACTTCGTCTTAAAACTAAAAACAACTTAAAAAGCAGATTTATACTCCTGCAGTACATGTATATTATCATTTGTACTTTGACAGGCTCTCTTTAAACAATATAATATTCCTTTCCTGATCTAGCCTGGATGAATTTTCTTTTTTTTTCCACTGTTATTTTCAACAATGTTATTATTATCGGAAAGTTTTGAGTGAGCGATTTTACTGAATGAAGAATCTTGGAAAATATTGAGTCACAGCATCCATCACTAAGGTTTACTAAAATGTTTTGATGATATAACTTTTAGCATTTTCAATTTCCATCATATTATGTATCATTCCGAAACCTCAAATTTTTCTTCTCGATTATTTGTAATAAAATTCTCTTTATATATAACAATTGAGATAGGTATATGCTTAATGAAGGTAACCATTTTAAACTGTAAATATTTTTTACAAGTAATTTATACATCTGGCATTCATCTCATGGACCATCAAATAATTTGCGACTTTACGGGTTTTCAAGGACAGTTCTATGAAGTACAAAAACACTTGTTGGGCGTTCAAACCGATCGAACCAGAATCTAAACTCATTATTGAAATATTACACCATAAACTTTCTCCTTCCAAAAATACATTTTTAGGTAATGTTACATAAATGAAATATGGTTTGAGTGCTACTCGTCTTAAACACTGTTAACTAATATTCAGTAGAAACAAGTACTTTCAATTGCACTTGCACTTGCGCTTTCAATTACAAGTAAATGAGGCCTTCTTCTTAAAATCTATTGCGTCTTAAACGTAAAAAACAACGGCAGATGTACCCGCCTGCAATACCTGTATTGTATCATCATTTGTAATTTTACAGTGTCTCTTTGAACAATATAATATTACTTTCCTGATATAGTCTGGATGAATTTTTCAACGTGAATCTATTTTTTATTTTCCACTATTAGGTTCAACGATGTGTACTATTATCAGAAAGTTTTGAGTTAGAGATTTTACTGAATAAACAATCTTGGGTCACAGCATCCATGACTAAAGTTTACCAACATGTTTAGGCAACATAACTTTTAACATGTAATTTCTATCTTATTAAATATTATTCCAAAACCTCAAATTTTTCTTCTCGATTATTCATAATAAAATTCTCTTTACAGAATATAACTGAAATAGTTATATGATTAATGAAGGTGACAATTTTAAACTGTAAATATTTTTACAAGTATTTTATACATATGGCATTCGGCTGAGGTATTTTCTAATAATTTGCGACTTTACGGGTTTTCAAGGCCAGTCCTATCAAGTACAAGGACTGAAAACAATCCATTATAAGATTAAATGTAGAAGATCACCGTCAAGATGTGATATATAATAGAAAAGAAGTACATGAAACTGTATTAGTATTATTAAAAAATAGGATATTATACATTTGTAGGGTATTTAATTTTAAATATTTATATAAAATATCTGATATTACATAATGCACAAGTTAGTCAGAGTGAGAGGAAGAGGAAGGCCAAACAATCAATGGGAGGACCACATAATGAAAGGATGTGGATGTTGTATTTCAGAATTTTGATAAAGTGTATTTTTGATGCAGCAGAGACTCAAATAAACCTATAGGAGTTAATATAAAAAGGAAATGAAGAGTGGCCCATTAAAGAAATGTAGTGTATCTTGCTGCGTTTATAACGTACAGAATTCTGTCTATCGCTGACTGAACAATAGAGGTCTTCTTTCAGGTTAACTTCTACTCTGTGTCTTTGTCTCAGTTCAGCAAGAGGACTACAGTGATCAATTACACGTTTCACTGTAAGTGCTCCACCGCAAGTGCAGTTGTTGTCCATGTAGGAGGTCAGAAACCGTTACGTTTGTGTCCAATTCGCCGTCTCGTGATGTAATCTTGTACACGAAACTGCAGTTACCTGCCGTTTCCACTTTAGACGCTTTGCTTTACGGCAGAACGTTTACTGTGCCGTGAAGCCCACATCTGTTGCCACACATTAAGAAAAGTGGTTGTGGCAACTACTGTTGCGTCATCATCCCGTATGGCTATTGCATCGACCTCAGGGCTCTCTTCAACCTGTCTCACTGCTTTTTCATTACATGGCCAGAACACCAAACAAAAGCAAAAGATAAATCAAGATCGTCTATCGATGGGATTGCGCTGTTATCTGCTGCAGTAACGGATCCACTGTGCCCAGATTGTCCGAGATAGTCAGAAAACTCAGTGGATCTGTATAGATAAAACTTTGTTTTTACTTCGGTGTTCACAGAAACAAAGAGTTTGTCACACAGAATGAAATTCAACTACTTATACACTTGCTTCTTTCAGCAGCGTCCAGGACTAGGAAGCGTCCTCTATGAAAACGCACTACCCACTCTGCTGTTCGTTTCAAGCCATCGGTGTATACAATGGTGTGTTCTTTGGCGTATTCCTCCATGGCTGACCTAAAAAGGAATTTAAGTTAAGTTGGGTGGCACAATTTCTTGCTTCTACTGGCAACATCCAGTGGCAATTTGATTCGCGAAGCACCCAGGGATGCGCTTGCATAGAATGTGCGATTGGAGCATCACCACCTGGATGTTGTAGCGCCGTGCTATTTCGAGCACACGGATGCAGTCTGGTTGAGTAAACATACAATTACTGTTGTATATTCTTGCAATTATGTTGTTTCCAAGCAACTGCTAAACTGTTAGCATCTACGATAACGTCAATTGGCCGTTCTGAAGTAACCTGGCCATATGTACCACCAGTCTCAGGGACAGAACTTTCCGTGATCGACTCTTACAATTAGTGTTGGCCCCGCACAATTAGGAAAATGGAGTACAGAAGGGATGTCATTTCAGCGCACGCTCTTTACTACAGCCATCAACGGAATCCTTGAAGGTATAGAAGTCCTATCATTGAGTCAGGTGCACCGTTCTACTCGTTTAAAGCAACAGAAATGATAAAGCAAACAATGCGTGCCGCTCAACTCAGATTCCCGCGATACTCCATTTTCCCGCTCGTGAGGGGCAGACAGTGATTACACGACTCGACCACAGAAGGTTCTGTCCCTGAGTCGAACTATTTGATGAAAAATTAATGACGTCATTCATGCTTCAAAACATAGGCTTTCTACTGGGCTAGTGCGGAATGCCACTATGGCATAACACAACCCAACATTGTAAACAGGACTAGATTCTTCAAACACGGCCATCTGGCTGAAGAGTTTCATCGCGCACTCATATCCATTTCAGATATCACTAATGCGCAATGACTTCTCTACCGGTTGTGCAGGTCATATGGGAGATGCATTTACCGATGATTTGCATGTCGCAGCAGAGTCTCCCACGTTATATGTGACTTGAAGGTTAATCCGACATATTTATTTCACACTTGAGGGCAACCAAACATCGTATTCCCTTCGGGTCTGGGTGCTTTCCTTTCTTCTGGCAGAAGTGGACTCAGGTTCTTTGCTACCGAGAAAGAAAAGCTTATGTTTTCACCAAACGTGTCTATAGCGCTTTGCATTTTATGTTTTATTATTGCCGTTGCTTTAGAACTGGCTAAACGTAGAAAGTAGAAGCACTTCACAACTGACGTTTCTATACCCTCTAGAATTTCGTTGGTGTCTATAGTAAAAAACGTGTCACTCAACGGAGATTCCTGACATACTCCATTTTCCAGTTCGTGCGTAGCAAACAGTGATTTCCCGACCCTGAGAAAGCTCGAGATGTATTTGGGAAAGTTACGTCAGAAAGCCAATCATGTAGCTGTTTCATATTGGTGTATCTCCACGTTTGATCGAAGGCTTTATTCAAATCGATGAATACTGCAACCATGTGTTTTATTCGATGAAACTATTTTGTACTACGTTCTCCAGTTTTAACTGTTGAAGAGTAGCAGAATGAAACTTCCGGTACCTACACTGGTGTGCGGTGAGTAGGCCGTAATTTTCAACACACCAGGTAAGCCGGTTGTTAACTATCCTCTCTAATAACTTTCCTAAATTGCACCTCAACGAAACTGAACGATATTTCTTACCTTGAAGGCGATCCTTTACTGCTTTTAGTCGCGAGATAACAACAGTTTCTTTCCATCGTTATGGTAGTCCCCTTACGTCCTTAAAACGTTATAAAGTGCGCATAGTGTAGGCATAGCTACGTCAGCCAGTAGACGTATAATGCTATAAGGAATATCTTTTGGTCCGCTTCAGTGCCGACGGCAGCGCGGATAGCGGACTGCAATTCCCTCAAAGTAAAAGACTCGTTGTAGGTTCTTTACACTTCACTTTTAAGTCAAACATTTTGTTCGACTTAAGCTTTCCTTCCGAGAATATAGATAACTTTCTATGCTACTGACCTCGGCATAGCACGCAACCGCCGGGGTTGTCAGCAATTTCATTGGGATTAAATATAAATTCTCCTCCGTGTTCTATACATGCGATAGGCTTAAACAGTGATGTACTAGCAATTGCTACTGTCTTTGTCCATGCTCCTGTTTCTGAGATGAACCTTTCTAGTTTTTCCAGTTTTATCTTTTAGTAGCGAGTATTCTGGCTCTTAAAAGCGATGCAATTATCTTCGGTCGGCGTTTGTTTATACCTGTTTAAGGTTCGTCGCGTGTTCTACCATGGTACCGGTGTTTTTTATGAACGACCACCGGTCCGCGGGATATGATCCGTAGCTGCAGAAGTGATAGCAGCTGTAAAACTGTAGGTCGTCTTCTGTAATTCGACGGACACCTGTAGGTGCGAAAGCAGGCTTGAAACCTGTCCAATAAGCACAGTTCACGAATCACATTTTCGGCTTGCGTATAGCGCTCTTTGGCTTTCACGTGAAGGTGGTCGCTCCCGTGGCCGGCTGAAATCACTCTTAACGACAGACCTGAGACAAGGCAAATCAAAAGATAGCCGAGAAAGTGTCATTTCCAAAATTTTATGTGTGCTATAATTATTTTTTAATCTATCGCTGTTCATTGTATGACAACGCCAAGTTTGAAATCCCCGACAAGGAGTAATGGAGATGGTAGTTGCTCGACCAGACCCTGCAGATCCGCTCGCCACTCAGAATCTGGTGAACATACGTAGCAGATCGTCACCTTCAGTTGGTGTAATAAACTGATAACTACTGCTTGTAGATGCGTGACGAGGTAGATATGGGTTGCTAAGAAATATAGCAATCCTTCCGTAGCACTAATGTTTGGTGTTACATCACAGCGGAAGGACTTATATCCCCTCATATTAATAAGTTTTATGGCCTCAAATCGGCATACAGTTATTGTGTTCCTGCAGGCAAACACACACTTCGTTGTATGCCTGGCCAGTAGCATTTTCAGTTCGCAATAATGAGAAACGCAAACATTAATAATCCACGAAAGGATACTCTCCATACTGGATGTAAAAGAATGAGTTGCTAAGGGTCATGTAGCCTTGGCTTCCTAAACTTCCCTTTTAGCTAGGCTTCCTTTTCCTTCTTTTGAAGATTGCCTACCTTTACCAGGTCACTGAGGTTGGAGATATCACCGGTCCAGTCAATTGAATTGAACTCCAAACCGCAGCTCATCTCTTATTCTTCAGAAGGGACGTTTTTTGTATTCGCTTTTATTTTTAGAATATCCCTTCCCGTATGATCGCGTGAACTGTTATCATATAGCAGTGGAACAAGTTAATTAAGGAGTAACAAACTGCTTAAACATTTAATGACATTTTTATTAAACAAAAGTATTACTGTTACAACAGTGTAATACACACAATCACAAAATAACAAAAGTCATATAATATCTAAAATACAATTAACAGACCACCAATTAAATACTCCTACTATTTACACACACACACGTACCGCTACAGTGATGGACAATCTGCGGTACGTATTACCCCCACACAAAAGAAATTTCTTTCTTGAATCATATTACTTTCCGCAGAATGTTTCCTGAATGTATAATAAATATATACAAATGGTTTAAACTCAAATTATTGCGTTCTATTTAGTTTTAAAGTAGGTCTACATTAAAGGCGAAGACAATTGTAATATAAAATAATATTTAAGATAGGATATGGTCAGTATTTTTAAGTGAGGTACCAGTTAACATATCCATTCAAACATAGAAGAAAATGTAAAATTAAAAAGGCACAGTATACAGTCTTTTCGCTATCAATTAAACAAAATAATTTTGTGATTAATCTTCAACATAATCTTTGACACACTTTAACTAAATTATACAACTAAAGTAAAAGTATTATAATTGAAATAATATTTACTCCATTTCAATTAATATTAATTATTGTGCACAGTTTTTTTTTGTATTAGCCCTAATTAGGAAACTCATTATAAAACAAATACTAAAAATACACGTCTGTGGCCAGTATGATCGCGTGGACTGTTATCATATAGCAGTGGAACAAGTTAATTAAGCAGTAACAAAGATAAACAATTATTGGCATTTTTAATAAACAAAAGTATTATTATTACAACAGTGTAATACACACAATCACAAAATATTCAACATTTTGTATTTAAACTAAATTATACTAGGTATTCATTTTTTATTTTATTTACATCACGTTTATGTTTATTTACTATCTTTTTTCTTAATTGTTTAGTGTCTCACCTATTTCCTAATGTAATTGTTATTCCAGCACAGTTATCGTTGCAGCGCACGAGTGTGTGTGTTCCTACCTGCAGGATAGTGATGATAAATATTCCTGCTCTTCCGCGTCGACAATTGAAGTGACACAGTCCTACCGTCGTTATTACCAGAGTCTCTTTGTCTTGCCCAAAACTGTTCGTAGTGTTTATAGTGTGATATCAAGTCCACAGGTCTGATATTGCTGGATGCTCTTCCAGACTTGTCAATTTTTAAGTCCTGCGTAACGCGTCGATTTTATCAAATTACCTTTACGTCTGTTTTTGCACTTTGTACCTTTATGTCTGTTGTTTAATGTGCAAAACAGTAGCCGCAAATGATTCGTGATTTTTCGCTCGTTTAGAAGATATCCATTATTTATTCCTAATTTATTAATTAACAAAATAATGTACATAACATTTTAATATATATTTTTATAACTCATTGTTTTATAATACCTCATAATGCGTTCCTCGGTGTTCTAATAATACTTTAATTTCAAACCTCTGATTCCATCACACCACGTTTACCCACTTTGAAAACATTCTTCAGGTCGACGAGTAGCACACGTACTATGTCGAGGCTTAGATTTCAGAACGTTTCACTGTTTTCTGGCTAAACGCCACTAATACAATGTTATTGTTACATCCGCAGTCTGCTTAACGCTATTCTAACTAAAGTTCACGACAATAAAAATTGTTATTCTTAAAAAATTTATAGATTTGTGTGTATATTGTGACGTCATTATTGTGTGCGTATGTGCGTGTTGAAAGTATGTCTAATACGTTTAAGTTCTCAACCACGTCGCAAGATTTGCGTTTGTTTGAATTGTCTCCAAACACTACGTCAAATATAAAAATTACTGTTTCGGAGAGAAGATAATAAATTGAAATGAAATCTTCGTTTTATTCTACACTGCAGGGATTAGACAATATGCCTGTTCAAATTTTACGTTACCATATCCATCTCGTTCGTCAAGGTCGCTGACCACTTGATCCGTGAAGAATGGTAAATTTTTGGTTGCTTTTTAATGTGAAGAATTCGAGTTTGATATTTTTCCCCAGGACAGGGAACTAGCCTGTCGCCAGGAAAGTCTAATGGAGGGACTCCTACCTCTAAACCTTTAGACCTGATGCTAATTAAACTATCTCTAATTGGAAGGTTGCCTCTTCCACTGGTCTGTTACTCCACCGTTTAGGTCTTCACCCTGTTACCCTGTGTTGGGTGATCCTTATTTATATCCCGTGGAGAGATGGTGTTGCAGTATTTAAAAGACCCCAGAAGCTGGCCTCCTTGTTGGTCCACGGGTCCTTATTGGTTATTTGGACCACCCCACCATATCTGGTGGGATCCTCTCTCTGCTTCCCAAGGGACGCGCCTGATGAGGGTTACAAGGTTCCCCACAGGTTGAAATGAAATAACTACAATAAATATGTGAAAGAATCCGATTGTAAACGTAATATAAAGACACAATAATATTTTCTTTACATGGATAACTGACAAATACGAGTTATTTGGGAATATACAATTTTCCAAATAAAAAAAATCATTCCAATTAAAACAAAGTGCACAAAAATGCATTTATACTCAAGTAATCTTCGTTAAAAATTTGTCAGCTTTAATCTTTTTCAAAATTCTATTATGTAAATTGTAGTAAACCTATTTACATTTTACATACTATTATATATATTTACATTTTAAGAATTCTGTATTCTGCAATTATTATCTCTGTGGTATGTATTTTTTATTTTTAACATGTCAGTTCATAGTCTTCTTATGCTTTCGATCACTCAGTCATAGTGTGTATGTCCACAGTGGTCCTCCTGAATTTTCCGTGTGGTACAGCCTCCTCGGGTGTCTCGACGACAACTGAGTCGCGAAACACGACGCTCACGCTGAGATGCCCTGATTGCGAGAGAGAGACCGTCAGACACTGACCAGACTTCACAATACTCTGGGTATGTAGTCTGACGTTTCATTCCTGTCAAAAGTGTATTAAATACAGTGTCGGATGTCATAACAGGTTTCCGATTACTTTTAACCATCTGATAATAATTTGTGCAGTTTCAGAGGTTTGCACTATCAGTAGGAGACACAGGTTAAATTTAATAGTTATAATGGATTTATAACTTTTGTGCTATACTACAGAGTGTTTTGTTACTCTGTAATTATTTTATTAACAGAGTAATTATTTTAATATTATATAATTATTTTATATTATTACTGTAAATTTATGAATACGTGAATTCGAACAACCGAGACTCTAGGGATGAGTAAGAGTGCTGATTACCAGTTGGTAAATTCATTGTAGCTTCTCATTATCCGGTTTTGCATATATCGGCGAAAACGGAAGGCTCCACCTTTTCAATCAGACAGGTCTCTCGGACACAAAGAATTACACTGTACACAGATTTCACCCCGTATGACCGCATATCACGTCACCTCACATAAGGGTAATCATTCCCGAGAAATTCATATTGACTCTAAAGGGTGTTTAATAAAAATTTTCCATTTTTGTTAGTAATAAATTTACCCACTCATCTATGTAGGCCTACATGTTCCAGGCAAATTGTATTTTTGAAATATGTGTGTGTGTGTGTGTGTGGGCGCGCGCGTGTACGTGTGTGTGTCTGAGGGGAGGATTAAAAGAAGTTAATGTCTGGCCTAAACTCTTATATTTATAGTGTTAAGACATTTTTGTACGAGCTAAAATGTTATCTTAAAATTAATCTCTCAATATTTGCTTTTTTACTGTAAAACATTTTTAATTATTTAGGTTTCAACATGTTAAATAATACACATAATATTTTTATCTCTCATTTTAAATATTAAGACAAAATTTTATATTGCCTAAAACATATTCCTAATTTTTAAACTCCTAGCGTGACATTCATGTTGTAAATATGAATAAAATAATAATAGATACTGTTGACGTTTCAGTTTATATAGAAAAGATGTATATCCCATTATTTATCATTTTTGTCAAACTGATCACATCTGTCCGATTTTTTTACTGCTTTCTAATAAACTTTCTTAGAACAAGTAAACAAATGTTCACTTTTGCTTAAGAAACCGCTTAAGAATTCTGATATGTCGCTGTTACGTAGTTAAGTGAGTCATTTTTTCACAATTTCATAAAGGTCACAAAAGTTTGATTTCGTTTGGCTTTAAAACCAACTTAGGGAAAACGCAGTTACGTAGCTGAATGCCATTAATATCGGAGCGGTTGAGTGCTTGAAAGTGTCCCTTTAATCTGTCAGCATCTATAGGGACTGATATAGCCTGTAAACACTTGTCAGTTTCACTAACAGTTCCAATGATGGAACTAAACATGCAACCAGCTTGCAGATATTGAAATACTGTATTTCATTCTGACGTCATGTGATATAATAGGAAAGATACGGAAATATAGGCCTATTCCGGAAAGAGGTTTTACGCTCGTCAGTATTGTGACTTGAAAACTTACGAGCCCAAGAATTGACGTTACAGAATTACAATTTTCAAACTTGTATGATATTACAATCGTTATTGCACATCTTTTTACAAATTACATTTTTTTATTACAAATTAAACAGTAAAAAATATAAAATAAATGGGTTTTACCTTGTAACAATTATTACAACCACAAATTATTACTCAACTCATCGTATTTCCGTTTTTAGTTGACGTAACTGATCATTTTTACTTTAATCTGAAGTTTCATTTGTCAGTAAGACAAAGGAATGATTTATTTCTTTCTACACTCTTCACATCTGCTAGCAAAAATTACTTAGTAACGGTTATAACATCACCAAATGCAGATAAATTTTGATAACAATAAGTATGTATAAAAAATGCTAAATAATACTATATTTGAATAAATAAATAATGTGGAGAGTAAAATATATATAAAAGGTAATTAACATGGAAGGAGAAGGAGTAATAAACCAAAAGTGATTAATAAAGAAACTCAAATAATAGACTGACAGACAAACGACATTGACCCAACCCCAGAGATTGGCCAGTTAAGAAACCAAAATAAAAAAACAAGACGGACGAAGGAGAAGAAGAATGAAAACCAAGAGAGAACAAACCCACGAGGAAGAAAACAAAATGAAACACGTCAAGAAAACCAAACAAGGAATAAGAAATAGAGAAGGGAGAAGTAATGTACTCCAAAATAATAAAGAAAATGAAATCGGTTAAGAACCAAAATTTATTAATGAATGTTAGTATTGATTGAATGACAATTATAAATAGTCAGTAATATGAAACAATAGATAAAAGTACACTAACCAAAGAGTTAGGGATATATGTAATTTGTTAACAAAGAAAGACATAATATTAATAATTTTAAATAGATATTGTGTAGAGAAAGAGAATAAAATGATGAGAAATAAGTGGAAGTTGAACTAGTGAAAGTGATTTATCCTAGAGTGATATAATACAAAAGAAACACTAAGTAAATTATAATGAACACTAAATAATTTAAGAAAGTGCAAGTGAGAAATAAATACAAATATTGTCTATCATAAAAATAGTAAGAGGAGATTAATAGTAGTAGAGAGTAGGCTAAGGTAAAGACTCAGTAAAATAACCTATGTTTAAGTTATAGGAGTGAACAATTACATTTAACAAAGTTACAATGAATAATATTTAGAATAGAACATTGATTCAGTAAATAATGAACACTAAGTAGTGATATTCACTGTGATGACTAGGAAATAGTATTGTTATAACTTAAGAATGTATTGTAAACGTTTAACGGTGTGTTTCACAAGGAAAAGTAATAAGAGGGTGTTAACATGGAAGGGAGAGCAAAAAGCATTAGAAAATAAGTCTGTATTAACATTAAGTAAATACCCATGTTATAAGGGGAGTTTAATGAAAAAAGTTCAATAGAGGTGAGATTGTTTAGCACCAGAACAACAAATAAGAATTAAGTAATTGTATAAACTATTGTTTATGAATTGGATACGGCTGTAAGAGTCATACAGACCATAGACCTAGATGTTATATGTTATATTGGAAATGAATAGCAAATAATTAGCAAGTAAGATTGAATAACACAGTTGTTACTAACCAAGATCACAAAAAGACTAAATTCAAACACATCCAGAGACATTAAACCTAATTATAAATGCAAAATAACAATTTAGGACTAAATGAAATATATTGTGTATGAAGCCATAAAAATCCAGTAATGGCTACTTAAATGTGGAACAGGCCTAACGGTCAAACATAAGCAATTACTGATTGTATAAAAATCACCACGTAATGGACAAATCCAAGGTGACTGATTCATCAAGTATGAATGGTAGTTATTATTAAAAACCAAATATTAAATTAATGAATTATATAAACAGAGAAATGTAATTAGTAAGTACGAAATTAATTGTAAACTTAGAAAACTTGAAAAAACCCAATATTGTGGGGTACCAAAATAATCTTTGGGAGAAAATATAAAGGACAGTGCAAATAGATAATAACTAAGAAGGAAGATAAGAGGAGGAAGGAAGTCCGAACATATGGGAAGATTTGAAAGGAATTCAAAAATTGATAACAATGTATTCATGTTCAGCTCGCCCAATGAAATTAATGATGTAACCATGGAAACGACCGTTTGACGAGGTAATTACCGTTGAATCCACTTACTTGAAAAGTGAAGCTATCGCAAGCCAGATGCGAAATTTCTTTACAACACATTTTCATATTTAAAACATCTTAAAAGTAAAACAAAGTATAGACATCGATCGTAAAGAAGTCTGATGAATACGGAATACCATTACCAGAGGGAGAAGACGTTTAATTGAAGACGAAATATCTGAATAAGTCCAAACAACTTTGAAAAAGATGCCGAAGCTTGAATAAAGAACAAATGAATTATATTGATGCCACAATCCTTCCTTCCCGACATCCAGAGTAATACCGTACTAAAACGCTGTTAAATATGAGTTAAATTATTCCAACTTCCAAAAAATAAACGCACTTTGAATATTTCTCAATCTATGTTGAATACCACTGAATCACTTTTATTCTCTTGCAAGGATTGAATTGTAATATTAAATCACTGAAAATTTGTTAACTATAGAACTAACCTCATATTTATGTACGACTTTTAAACATCTTGTACGACACTCAAACAAAACAATTACCACTACACATTACCCTACTTAAGGAAAAAACATTGTAAGGTTGTGTATTTTTAATATTGTAACTGCATCGGAACCTTTTAACGTGATCCAAAGAGCCCATAACCGTCGAATGGAATATTTGTTGATTGGCATAATAACACGCCACACTGTGTTTATATGTATTCTAAATCGATTGGTCTCACCCTGGAGAGAGTCTTATAAAGAATTATCCGGTACAGAATTGTATATAAAAAATTAATTACAACTTGTGTCTTTAAAATATTAACTTCAAATTAACAATAAATCCATACTGTGTGTGTTAAACTGCGTTTTATTTTCATTAGAAAAGTGTATGTTTAAAGTATCATGTATAGCAAATGTTTCTGATGCGACGCCTAGCGCGCAAGTAGCGAACACTGTAACTGCTAACTCGATTGACAAAAAATTGAGAAAAGGCGGGACGGATTGAATTCGTCGCCTCGTTCAAACAGGACATTGATAAGGAAACAATTTTAATTGTTTTATATAAACAATTTGGCGCCACCCGGAGATTATCCACTACGTTTGAACCTCAGATCGGGAACCACGATACCTGGTCCCCAGTACGTTCGCTACGGGCCCAAACATCGTGAATTACATCGCCGTGCGAGGACGCAGTGGTAAGAAACACAGACACACTTTTACACTCAGACACACTGTTATATTTTACAGAGGTATACGAACGAAGACGAGACACGACCGGTACGTTATACGGTTGATTACGATTTTTTAGGATTACGACATGAAAAACTTGGCCTGCGTTATCGTCGTTTACAAAGAAACGATTTTTGTACTAGTTTAATCCTTGGATACCATAATCTATTACCAGCAGTATAAATAAGAACAAGTTTCGTGTGCAACAGGAATTTCTAAAATCCTTGACGAGTCCATGTTTTTTTTAATGCAGCAAATTCTATTTACAAACCTGTCTTAATTACAACGTCCGGAAATGATTTGTCAGTTGTTATTGCATGTTCTAAGCGTTCAACTTTCCTAAGGTCAGAGCTGCTGGTTGCTCTTTTTGTTTAACATTCAAACTCGGTCCGTTACACGAAAGTACAATTTTTACGTTATCGTTAATACCGCCTATATAATTACAAATGTTTCGTTCAGAATCATTTCTTTTCAACTAAGCGAGATTTCAGTAAATTGAATTCTGACCGTGTCTGCTTTTGTACGTGGAACTAATAAGCGATGTGTGTGAGTAGGCGTACATTGCCTTTGTTATCAACAAAGCACGTTACACGAGCCGAGCTTTCCCAGTATCTCTGAAACACTGTCTTTAATAATGTAATAACTTAATAACTTATGTTGTGTTCAATATCGGTACATCGATCGTAGCGCCGTATATTTTTGCACAATATATTATTGAACGCACCGATAAATCGGAAATCGATACACATACCTCCTCTGAAACATGACCGCTAACAATTTTTATAGACATGAACCCATACGAGCAAAAATTATTGTAGATGACATTGCTCTGGAGAAGGTCAATAGTTAAGAATATCTTTGTTATAATGTGTCTTACGTTACAAACAATGAAATGATGAGTTAACTAAATAAGTTCATCTATATGTGCGGGATCATCAGAAGAACTCTAAAAGTAACGAGTAAAAAAATACGGATGATGTTCTACAAGTCAAGTGGCAGGATTACTCTTCAATAACGCAGAAGAAATGAAGATTTATGGCAGGAGCTGAATATTATGAGTATACTCGATTGGATTGCCCAATATCGCCTAAATGGAACATTTTAACCGAATGGATGGCTGCCGCATCGCAAACAACTAATGAATTATAAGCCATAACGACGGGAGAGGTGTCGTAGGTCCGAATCAGGGTTGGAGTGACCAGTTCTAGTCTGTCTGCTTGGGACCGGAACAAACCATTTCTGGCTTAATCCTTGTTGATGATTATAAATTGCACATAATGACATTTTTAATTGTAGTAAGTATTTCTTTAAAGACACTTAAGCGCACAATTAATAATGTCAACATTACTTATACTCTTTCACTTTACTTTTCCGTTTCTTTGTTTTGTAGTTTTAGTTTATGCCTTAGTTATTTAAGGTAAACTGCAGTTTCCCCATAGACCCCAAATATCTGATATTTTTCATTATTGCATTTATTTGCCTTTAATTTACTTTATACCTTTTCTTGACTCCTATAAATTCCAGTAAAGTTTATAGACCCTACAGATGGACGGTAAGCTACTAGCAAATTTTCAAACGTTCAATGCCCCAGCGTATAGTTCGTTGCATTCTGTTGTCGACTGAATATAAAAATAAAATACAGGCAATCCGTAGAAAGCATGGCTCACCTTGTGTTAATAAAGTTTCCCCTAAAATATGTTCATGCTGAATACTATTCCGCCTACATCTTGTAAAAACTGTCAAAGTACACATGTTCGTAGGGCTCGGCGTACAGTCTTCTTGATTCTATTTGTAAATTTTTTACAAATGCGATTTTCTTTAATGGCGTCTTTTGATTTATTGGCCATATCTTTTGTTGTTTTACTGGACATTTTGGTACTTACACTGTGTGTACTTACAATACTAAATTGCTGCTAACTATTATATGTAAATACCTACGTAAAGGTGAAGGGTTTAGGTTGCAAAATAATTTAACTACTGAAAGAATCATAATATTTTTAGAATAATCTCAATTTGACGAGATTCAATAATTATATTTTAGTTTAATTGAAAACAAGAAAGAAAATGAATAAAGTATTGAAAATAAATCTATAATTTGAAGCGCTTTATTCAGTATTCTACAAGAGAGTTATTATTTCTCTATTTTAGTGGTTAAAATATATTTCACTATGCTATTTTGCATTAACATTTCAAATACTTCTTCCACGCCTTCACAGAACTTTTTTTAAAAATTCTTCTCTACCTTAAAATTATCAACTCTTTCCGTCACTTTAGACTTTTTCTCTACATCTGGTTTATAGTTGGGGGTGGGATGACATGAAAATAAGGAGGGATAAGATTTTCGGACCATGATTCACACACGTGTTGCTGCACATCAGCTCCATATGATCTTATTCTGACTGTACTTCGCATCTGTTAGTGGGGTCTGGTATTTAATTTCATGCATCTGACAGTTTCTTTTTTGTAATTTCTTCGCTGCCTTGTAGCGATAATAACTTCATGTTTTCAACTCACTTTCAGATTCCAAATGTGCCATAACAAGTTACCAGTAGTCGGTTACGATGCATGGTTTAGTACTGCAGTTCAAACATCGAAACTGCATAAGCCTACCGTTTAGCTAGTGCCACGAAACTTGAAAATTTATAAACAAGGAATGCAGGCCCGGATTTAGGTGTTCTGCCGCCCCTAGGCATTATTGTTAGCCCCGCCCCTCCACATAAAGTGACTTCTATATATTCAATTTTCCTTGACTGCTGAAAAAAGTTGATGAAAATAGACATTTCAACTATCTCTATTGCAAATATCTCATTTGATCTTAAACCTAAAAGGGAAATGTGATGGAATTGTGAAAAAGACTATATTTTTCAAATTTTATTAATATTTATTTACGTGTACACTTTCTCCAGACGTATATACAGAGTCCAGACCTTCTCTCCAACCACCGCTATTGATAGGCTCAGTATCAATACCGTGTTATTCAATGTTATAATTAAAGGTTATTTCAAAACAATTTTCGTCAATTTGGCCACAATGCAAGTGCCCAATACAAATACTGTAATTAGAAAACCAAAAACATGAAATTTTAACAAATAATTTTTCACCTCGTGCCGCCCCCCTGAGCCTGCCGCCCCTAGGCACGTGCCTAGTATGCCTAGTGGGAAATCCGGGCCTGAAGGAATGTAGTACAGAGCATACTCAAAACAGGCCCCCTTAAAAATAAGACGCTCTTGCATTTTTAAATGAAATTTCTATGGAGCGTGTTCTCCGCTGAGGACTCCGTTCTCATTTTTACTTTTTAACCTCGATTGCAAGACCCGATATAAAAATAAAACTCACCCACATTAAAACTATAAAGATTAATACCTTATTATTGGGACTTGTAATAGTGTGGTTGTTTTTAATATCTACACTGTCTCTAATGACTTTTACAATTTTTTTTGCTATACGAAATCCTGGTGCTGTAGTAAAATTGACTAGTGGTCTAATTGGTATGTTGCATTTGTGAATTTTGGGTAGAGCTGTAAACATCAGAGCCTTAGAAATGAAGGTTTTAGGTAGCGGCGTGTACGTCCATTAAATAAATTTACGCATTTATTAATTTTCTTGTTTAGATATTTAACGTAAATGTGTGTAGAATCAGACTTCTAAGTTATTAGTCTACATTGTTATCTGAGATAAAGTCGTTAACCTACCTAAAACCCTGCAATGCTAAAACAGGAGAACGCCAAGATAACTTTTCTCCTTGAATTCTAATTATCGGATTCCATGCCGATTTTTTAAAATTATGTAACCACTCTGCACTAACTTTGAAATTGGCGGGCCCGTTCAAGGATTTATTAAATTCTAGTGCCTTTTCATACAGCGTAGAGCTTGAAATGGGTTCACCCAAGCTTCTTCTCTGTGTAAACCATGTGCAAATGTCATTTTCCAAAGCTGTGTTATTGGCTGTCCGCAATGATTTCTGTTTTGTGACTCTTCATCAGAATCAAAATTTTCTACGTATTTTTTCAGTTTGTTTTTGTGCTTTAATGTGACTTATGGTTGAAATCCCCACATTGTATATTTTACAAATATATGCTCCACTTTCATCTTTAGATAATATTTACAAAATTTCTAGCTTAGTTTCAATTGTCAAAAACACACGTTTTCGCTCTCCGCTAGCTAGCTTTATTAACAGTCGTACTAGCCATTCCGAACAACACTAAAATACCTGTACTTAAACATATATTAATGCTGTATTGAAATTAAAATCTAAACATACGTGTAAACATGTACGTTTTATATAAACATGTAAACTTATATGAACGTACACAACACTACACAATAACGCCATCATGCAAGAGACTCGGAAGTGACTGACTGAGCGTGTGACAGGTACAGGTAAGTCCTTGAGTGGAGTGAATGCGGACGGGTAGTGTGACTCATTACCCTTCTCGTGACTAGCCACAACGCTGCGCTTACCGTACCGGCGAGTGCGGAAACTACACTCGGTCCGGATTCGGTAAATAATTTATATTCTCATTGTCCGATCCGGATTTTCGAGGTTCCGGATTTTGGATTTCGAAGTTTCAAGGCTCTACTGTACACAGTTTTGGATATTCAAAAATTTTAGGTCACCAGTACAAATACATAAGAAGAAAATTTGGGAGAATTGTAAAGGTCCAAAAGTCCAGCCGGGTGTTATCGGAATGTAAGTTTTACTATGAAATTTTTTGAACTTTATGTGTACCGTAGTGCACAAATGGAAGGCACGTAATTAAGAAAATTGTAAAAGATTGTTTGGAGATCAAGTTATGAGAAATTTAATTCAAAATACAATTTTGGAATCTTTAATCGTTTCGAATGATTAAATCATTTAGGGATTATAATTATCAAACAATGCAGTAGTTTCAAATGTTTAATGTTAATTGTATGATGATCTGCTTTACTATTGTTATTTTACTAATAAAATAGTATAGTAATAAAGTTTTCTGATACTCTTTTGATAATTCATATAATTACCTAATATTGATTATTAAATAATAATAAGTGTATTTTGTTTAAAATATGCGCGAGTTTGGCAGATCAGGGAGCTTCCTTGTTATACTGTGTATGTAGGTTTACAGTAGAAACAAATAAGCTGGTTTTAAATACTGCTTTAAAATCTATAACTAGTTCTTCTATTTAGTTAGAAGTGTTTTCTATATTGGAATACAAAACCGTTTGAATATTTGTCTGTGTGTTTATACCTTCAAAAACCAAGCAAATCTTTTCCATTATATACCTTATTCTTTTCCTGCATTTGACAGCTTAGGGAATTCTTAGCGAACAACTATATCTCTTTACAGCACGATCCGACCTTTTATTATCACCGCCATCAAAATGACTATGCCTTAGAGAGTTAGTTGCTTTACCGACCTCGACCTGCCAACGCTTTAAACTCCAAGAAGGCCACGGAAAATGGAAAGATTCCACCATAACCCTCAATTTATCGTTGGACGTCCCCAAGTGAAAAGCATTTTCCAATAAAATCCGTAAATTTAATGTATGAAAAGGTAGTGGATTGTCAACTTTTCCTGACTTAAACACACATACTGTGTGTGGTTTCACTGTAAACACACACACACATCTGTTTTCAACACAATTAAACGAACATATTATTCAACTGCATTACTGCAGATATCTGTTGGTAAACATTGAGAAAGTCAACATTATAATGCTGGGAGACCCCATAATATTTGTATAATAATTATTAAAACCTACAATTCCCCAATTTAAACTTTCAATAATCATTTTGCTACAATCACACATTTAAATACTTTTGAATTAAAACTAACATAAATTAATTGAAAGGTAATATATTTTATATTATTCAGAATTGTACTAAATATGCTAATCTCATCTTTTAGGAAAATTATCAGAACCATTTATCTTAAACTTTTATTAACGTGAAACCGTTTACTATTAAAAATGGAAATGAATGCCGTTTTATATACAACGCATTTAAATCATTGTCGGAATGTTTAAATGTATTTTATGTGTTCCGCCTTGTTCAATTTTTATAAAACTTAAATAACTACCGTTGGTTTCACATTTTACAAGTGAATAATTTAATCCTGTCTTCTTCGTTCTTTTAATTCTTTACATAATTCTCCGTGTTACTGCTTTAAAAATAAAATTAGGTAAAGAATTCATGTTGCTCTTATATGTGTCGTGCATCACGTAATAATGCATAACATAATTCATTTTGTATTTAAATACTAGCTAAAAGCATGGCTTTGTGGTGACTCGCGAAGCTTAAATACAAAAAATATTACGTACAAATAAATAATCACAATATTTATATATTGTGGTGAGCCTCAGGAATCACCAGCAAACCATACTTTTAGCTAGTTAAAAAAAATTGTATTTTTTTGGTTTTTCGAAATAATTTTATGGCTAAAAAACAATATTTTGATTTTTCATATTAATTTTTTTTAAATATAAAAAAATACAATAGAAAATTATTTTTTAAAAATTGAAAAATTAATAATTAAACAATTAGAAAAAAAGATTAACATAATTCATTAATAATTAAATCAGTAATTAGGTACATTTTTAATCAGATACAAAATGTCTCATTCGAGTTTCTTCTTGTTTTCTACACTTACCATATGTGAATTTTTAATATTACAAAATTTATCGTAAGAAAATGTTCTGTTTAATGCTAAACCTTCTAAAGATTTTACTCTCGACAACGCAACATATGTTAAACCAATAGAAGTTTCCTTTTCTCCAATATCTACAACAGCTCTATCTAAGGTTAAACCTTGAGACTTATGAATTGTAATTGCAAAGGCTAATTGTAACGGAAATTGTTTCCTTGAACAATTAATACTTCCACTTTTCCAAAATTTAGTTATAGGTGGAATTTGAACACAACCACTATTTGCATAAGTTGAATGAAAATAATTTTCAAAACGAACCATTATCACTCGTGGCATTTGATCAGGTGGACCATTATTTTCTTCATAGATAATATCTTCAAAGTAACCTAAAGCTCCGTTCACTAATCCTTTTTGTATTGCACGTATTAAATTATTGTAATCAACATCTTGATCAGGTACGTCAGTAAAATGCATTTTTGATGGATGTATATCATAAGTTTGAGAAGCATCTGGATGCCAAGTAGATATAAATTCATCGAAATACTTACTAATTTCTTTTATTCTTACAATATCATCTGGATTAAGATTATTGAGATCAGGAGCATTTTCAAGCCAGAAAATACCATGCATATGAGGACTACCTCTATGTTGAAATTCAATACGAAACCAGAAATCTTTGACTTTGAAATATTAAAAAAAAAAATGTTCCATAAAAATTCTAACCTTTTATGAAAAAAATAGGCAACAATTAAAGGATTAGAAATCAATAATTTTGATATACGAATGAATTCAGTATTTTGATTGAGATTGGTATAATCATAATCAGGATCAAGAATACGATAAATCTCTGGACAATATGAATCAGCTGCAATTAATATAATAAAAACAGTAGGAGTACCTAATTCTTCAAACATATCCAATAATTCTCGAGACCTCATGTATCAATAAGAGCTTGTTGACCTTAGATTAGCATTGTAAGTTAAAATTAATTTATACAATCTTGGTTCTCTTTGTAATATTTCTTGAAGTTGTTCGATTGTTTCAATACCATGTAAACGTGAATTATTTTAACACAAATATTCCCATTCTGCAAAGCTCTCCAACGCATCAGGCTGTTAAAAGCGAAAAATCGAAATCTTGGATGTTGAGCAAATCTGCCATCTTCATACATCATGATAAATTTAAAATACTCACTATTGGAAATTTTACGAAACCTCCCATCTTTAAGATCACCTTTTCCAGTAGGAAATAAAGTTGGAAAAGCTCTACAGATATATCCGTACCACATAATTTCATTAATAGGTACAGAATTTATTCTAGGCCAAGGTATATTAGACTTGATTAAGTAAAAAAAATATTTGAAAATGCGAAGGTTTTTGGTTTGGTATAACAAACATTATTACATAAAAAATATTTACTATAATTGGTTAATGACATTTTATTCAGGGCGTTAATTAAATTCTACATTTTTAAAAGTATTACGATGAAGTTGTAGAAAACAGGAACTTACAGAAATGAAATAAATGTGTTTAGAGCTTTGTTAAGTTCAAGGAAATCTGTAATATCATTGTGTGTAATGTAGTTTAAGTGCTCTTATTTCATTACATGGAAACCAAGCCTGTGGACATATAGGAGCCGTATAATTTAAATAATTACGTATATATTTTTTTGATTGAAAAAGTAAAAAAACTCTTTTAACAATGTAACTTAACCTCAAACGCAAATATAAAAATACAAAAAATATTTTCACTTGCCGATATTTATAAAAAAAATATAAATGAAAAGAATCTTGGATTTCTGAAATATTTTTTATGATTTATGAAATATATTTTATAAACAACACAGCACACCAGTATCTTTCAATCAAGAAAAACGGTAGAATATTCGGTAAAACGACGCAACGCATTAGTAACAGACTATATAGTAATATTAAAGAAATCCCACAGGTGGCGACAATTTACATACATATCACGGAACGCAATAGTAACAGACTACATAGTAATATTAAAGAAATCCCACAGATGGCGACACTTTACATACATATAGATTTATACAAAAAAATTTATTCCAATTATTTCTTGTCAAAATTAATTTTTTATAAAAATAATGATTGATGACACATCTAGACATGAATATGAATAATTATGTTCAATTTCAAGTCTAGATGTTCACTAGTTTTTCCGTAAAGTGTAACATAAATATGTACCAATTGTTGCCTAGTAGTAGTGTGCCGGTGTTTGCACAATCCGGCGTTCGAGGAAATGCAATCCTAGTTTCTGATTCGGATAAATGTCGAAGTATTAGTTGGTAAGCGCAATTTCTATGGCACTGTTTCGACTGTGACGCAGCCTAGCGACCAAGCTGAAGATGAAGGCCAAGATGAAGTACTGTGTATCTTTTAATTGTCTGAAGCTGAGGGGCCTTTAATGTATTCATTATTTGCAAAAATTGTGATTGAAAGTAATGCCACGTGGCCATGGGTCTAGGAGCATGTCAGGTTATGTTGCGGCTGGTCAGAGCCGGTATTCATTAGGGTGGGTCGAAAAAAGTGAATTTTCGAGTATCGAATTCTAATAGTGCGGAAAAGTTGCGTATTCGCATGCTAATAAACGGAAAAATATTGAAAAAATTCCTATATTTAATCTTCAGTTCGCGCAAAAGGCCTAAAGTTTGAAAAAAATAACAAAAAACACCAACTACAGCCTTAACACTCAAATTTTACAGATTAAGTTTTTCGACTTCTAATAGCGTGAAAGTACTTCATTTTAGTTGCCTGATAATAGAAAAAATATTTAAAAAAATCGCGCGTTACATATTGAGTTCACGCATAAGGCCTAAAGTTTGCGAATTTTGGTGAAAAATTGATATTTTTACAGTTTTACAAACAGACGGACTGTTGTATTAAAAATATGTACAAGGCCATTTTTTTTTACTAATTGTTCCTATGAGTGATTTTATATATTCAACTTGGATCCGAATACATCACCTTGCAGCTCTTCGCCCATTTCGCAAAATTATTTTTGCTGAAATGACCCAGAACTCAGAAATGTAAGTGTGAAAAAGACAAAGAGATCCAACCCATTGAGAGAAAATTTATATACGATCAACGAACAACCAGGATCGGCTGCTTTTTGCAGTTTGGATAGAAAAGAAACAGTTGAACTTAGACAAAAGAAAACAACTACAATTGTTGCGAGAAACTGTTGCGCCCGACTGTGACACATGTGACACGGAAGCTACTCGGAAATCTTCGCACGAAAGAAGCAGTGAAATCGATTTGTCTTCAGTTCCTTCTACATCTCAAATGAGGTTGAAATTGATGTCTACTGCATTAGTAAGCGATAGATTTGGTGTTTCTGACAGAGCCACAGCTGCTATCGCTTCTAGTGTTTTGCATGATCTTGGAATGATCTCTGAAAAAGATTCGTCGCTAGTGATCGACAAAAGCAAGATAAGAAGAGAAAAACAGAAGACACGAGAGGCCGTAGTACAAGAAATGCACCGGCTTACAGTAACAAAGGGAATATATTTTGATGGTAGAAAAGATAATACTATCGTTCAAGAAAAAATAGGGGCTAAAATGTACCGCAGAGTAAGGAAAGAGGAACACATTAGCGTGACTGTGAGCCTGGTGGGCAATATATCGGCCACGTTACACCGGCAAATGGAACTGGAAGTGAAATAGCCAAGTGCATCCTAAACTACCTACAAAATAATGATTTCGACATTAATGAACTGGAAGCGATCGGTTGCGATGGCACAGTGACAAACACAGGGTAAAAAAATGGTGCAATTCACAATGTCGAGGTCAAAATTCAGCGCCCATTGCAGTGGTTCATTTGCTTACTTCACTTCAACGAGCTGCCCTTCAGACATTTGTTTTGAGTACTTGGACGGAGAGACGACGGGACCAGCGTCATTCTGTGGGGAAATCGGCAAACAACTGCCTGGCTGTGACAAATTACATGTAGTACATTTCGAAACAATCGAATCCGAGGAAATCAATATAACAAAAACTGATCTCAGTAAAGATGAACAGTACCTTCTGGACATTGTCAAGGCAATCCAGACAGGAGACTGTGCTCCAGATCTGGCTGTAAAAGATCCTGGACCTCTCAGTCATTCCCGATGGTTGACATGTGCAAACCGGGTCTTACGATTGTTCATTTCCCAATCGAGTCCTACGAACGAACTAAAGATACTTGCCAGTTACATTGTGAAGACGTATGCTCCTGTCTGGTTCGACGTTAAGAGATATCACTCAGTAAAATACGGTCCTAAGCATATCTTTAAGGTTGTACAAACAACGAGACATTTGCCGGACAACATTAAAAAAATCATCGATCCTGTGATTCAGAGAAACGCGTTCTTCTGTCATCTAGAGAACATGATATTGGATATTATGATAGTGGATGAGAGACAACATATACGAGAGTTGGGTTACAGGAGGATACTGAAAGCAAGAAATCAACAGCCGAAGGGAAAATCTGTTAGAACTTTTATGCCTCCTTCAATAAATTTTGCTGCCACGGACTACAGTGAGCTGATTGAGTGGACGAAATGTAAGCTGTCGCCCCCTCCAATGATGGAAAGCTTGACAACAGAGAATATTTCATCATTTCTGCAAAATAACACTCTGCCTGAGTTTGAATTTTTAAACTTTTCCTGCCATACCCAAGCAGTTGAAAGATGCGTAAAACTTGTGACAGAGTCCGCCGGAAAAGTTGCGGACAAGATAACAGAGATGGCTACACTAGAGCAACTTTGCACTCAAGATCTTCGATGCCAAAATTCAACCAAAAATCCGATTTCAAGATAACGCCCTTGACTGATAGTGGCGAACCAACATAATTTACCATGCCCTGAATGGTTGGATGGTTGGGTAGGGCGTGGGTGGAACTCGAATTGCAGCCACCTCCACGTGCAAAATAATTTTGCGAAATGGGCGAAGAGCTGCAAGGTGATGTATTCGGATCCAAGTTGAATATATAAAATCACTCATAGGAACAATTAGTAAAAAAAATGGCCTTGTATATATTTTTAATACAACAGTCCGTCTGTTTGTAAAACTGTAAAAATATCAATTTTTCACCAAAATTCGCAAACTTTAGGCCTTATGCGCGAACTCAATATGTAACGCGCGATTTTTTTAAATATTTTTTCTATTATCAGGCAACTAAAATAAAGTACTTTCACGCTATTAGAAGTCGAAAAACTTAATCTGTAAAATTTGAGCGTTAAGGTAATATTTGGTGTTTTTTGTCAATTTTTTCAAACTTTAGGCCCTTTGCGCGAACTGAAGATTAAACATAGGAATTTTTTCAATATTTTTCCGTTTATTAGCATGCGAATACGCAACTTTTCCGCACTATTAGAATTCGATACTCGAAAATTCGCTTTTTTCGACCCACCCTAGTGTGCATTCCTCATTACTGTGCCTGGTTATGAGTTAATGATAATCATTTAGTAACATATAAATCAAATGCAAATTTAAAATTATTTTATGCATTATTTTGAGTTGGTTGGGAGCTCTAGTTCTGGTGATTAGTATACATGACAAGTGTGCAAGCATTAGTGGACAGTTCATTAATCATTTTGAATCTTTAGGGTTCTCGCCCTAGAACGGAGATCTGGCCACAGCTTGGTGTACTTCCACCTTCACCAGCTATGAACCACCAAAGAAAAACTTCTTCTGTGCCGAGGAGGAGCTAGCTGCAGCCAACAGAGATATGAAACCGCCGCTTCATATGAGGTGATATAAACTCTTTTTTATTTTTTATCCTGGCCCGCGGAACATCACATGTGAGGTGTTTGTGCTATAACAGTTTACTTATTCAGCAAGATGGTTAAATCGAGAGTGTGTCGGCAAGACAATTTCTATGTAAATTATTCATGATAATACCGTACAATCACTGTAATTGTGAGCTGCACTGTGGGAGGGTCCCAGAGTTGTTTTCGTAGATATTACGGGTGCAAAAGTAGTAAAGGGTAAATTTGTTTCAAAATTTAAGTACAAAGGTATGATTTTCTTGATTCCGAACCGGCTGGTTCGGATCTCTTTCTTGGATTATTACTGGGGTTTCATAATTAATTATTTTTCCTGTATGCGAGGGATGGGGTTTTTTTTAATTCCGTTTCCGGCTGTTATTGTATACATGGTTTCTCTGTTCACATGTTAGGCACCTGTGGATGCCATTTCATGCAGGTTTTCTACGTGTCATATTTTGTCAGGTCAGGCCTGTTCTGGTACACTCCTACAGCCGCACGTATACAGCACGTTTTTTATTTTATATATGCACAGATGGCTGAAATAAAATTTTTTATTTCTTTAAGGCCTATACATATTTAATATTTTGAGATTATCCATTTCGCATGGAATGAAACATACAGGCGGTACTTACTTTTGTAACTTAGATTTTCTGGCCATTAATGGCTAAACTAGTTTTGTTAATATTTGGATATTATCAATTCCTTATGATTAAATAATGACTAATACTAATAATGATTAAGAATGACTATTAAGTATATAATTAAACGAGTGAATAATTTCTAAACATTTAACCTTCTTATGACAGATTTTTAGAAGTGTTCTGTGCTTTATATGAATCAACTAGTTTCACATCTTGCCTACCATTATAGCAAGATTACTTATCATTATATTTTTTTAATTACCAGCCATTACAAATGTTTCTCAAGTTATAATGTATATTGTATCTGACATAGAATTGTTACTGTCCTTAGTCTGTCTGCTGACATTATAAAAATGTAAAAGGGGTTGCGGTTGTTGACGACATTAGTTTCCATTTAGTTTGATAGATAATGGCGGGTTCCAGTTATTTAATATTTACATATCCGGGGTGATGAAAGTATAATGTACCGGCGGTCCGTGAGGCTTTTGAATAGTATTGAGTGTTGAGTTATAACTGTGATTGGGTGAAATTAATTGTGATTTTATTTGTTGTTATGTGTTTGGGGTAGAGTGATAATTATATATACAACGGTACCTTTTTATAATGTCTAAAGATAAACAGAAAAAATTGTTACCTTATAATCATGTTCATTTCAGATTGGGGAGAATATATATACCTAAACAGATTTTATGTCAGTGTGTATAAACAGGAGAGATATATATATATATATATGTATATTTATAATTATGTGATTTTGGACATTCCGGGGATTACGGGGTTTTGGGTATTGTGATACATGTAATTTAACTCAAATAAATGCTGTTATTGTTGGTTACCAGAGAGTTTAATTGCAAGTCCCGTCTCACTAGGCCTTCTGCCTAGTTTTAAATATCTAGTGGCCCCTCTCTAAAAAAAAAAAAAAAAAAATTATGGAATTTTATAAAGTATAATAAAAAACTAAAGAGGGGTTACAGTAGGACTCGCTTTGCTCGTCCTAACAATACCTCCAAATATCCAAATATAGGGTATACTTATTTATTTTTATGTAAATTAATATCACGAATTATATAATTCATCTTTCCAATCAAGTATGTAGGAGATGACAATTCACATGATTGTCGTGTACCAGGAATTCCCGACGAAAGAAGTTATCTGGTATAAGCCTACAACTTTCGATATCTATACAGCCGTAGCCAGCGGATTTCGAATTCTAATGAAGTAAACTGTGAGATGTAAATTGCCTCTTCAACCCATTTTACACTCCTGCTGAGTATATAAAAAGATGGTACCTGGAGTTTACATTAGTCGACTGTAGACAGATATTTGATTCGAAAGTCATCCATTAGTGAACAGATTATCTCCAAAACATTATCGGCAGAAAGGCGTATCTCTGGAATACCCTCCACAAGTCTTTTAATGATGTATGTATAGTTACTGGACATTGTAGAAACCATAAATAAATTTCCTTCTTACGTGAAATCAGTTATATTTAAGGAGACATGGACAAGGAATCAAGTATTTATTCATAAAGCGCAATATTTATCCACTATGTCAATAAAACAATTTCAGTTTCATGGTACACGGTTTATGATATTTTTCTTACGATATCTGAGATCGCTGACGATACCGTTTCAATATCAGCATCAATTTATAGCGGTATTTTGTTATTACAGATAAAACTTATAACGGATTACAACATAAAGAACTGTTCCAATCTTCATTGACAGCATGTAAATAATAGAATATAATTGACGGCTAAGGAGCAGTTTTTTCTTGTACTCTGAACGGCTTGACTATAAACTATTTCGGTAGTAGAGAAACGTACCAAATATTGTTTTCAATGAAATATGAAAACTGTATTTGTTAAAAAATTATTCTTTCTTCATCTGTGTTCTCGGCGAAAAAATCTGTCGGTAAGAAACTTTTAGCTATTGTAAAATTAAAAATGTCGTAAGCAAAACACAACATTTTCATTCAAATTTTTATTCCTGAGCGAGCGACAAAAATTTGGACTTATATATCAAAGGCAAAAAAGAATATGATTAAACTTTTTTCACTCGTAAGTACAGAGTGGTTACACGAAGCAGTGAATTTCTGCCGTGAAGAAAAACTGCTTTCAACCTTTGACTGAGGTGATTCTATAAAAAGTCTCAACTTTTGTGAGTTATGTCAGTTCTCTAAAAATCATCAGACCATTTACATCATTGCAGCCGGAAGGCTATTTTACATTTTAAAAAATATCCAGGCACTTACATTTTCCTCTACGCGATTCCACTGCTAGACCCTGGAGACAAGAAGTTTGGAACAATAAAGAAAATCTACATAAAAAATGTAATGCATGAGAATAAAGTTACATTTTATTGTAATTGTTGACACAGTGGTGCCAAACAATTTTTAAAATTAAATTATTCTTTTCAAAATTTTAAACGTTTTACTAAATCATAAGGGAAATTCTCGTTTTTAGTAAAAATACGAGATAAATAAGAGATGCGAATGTCAGAATTGTTTCCTTACATCCAGGTGAATAAGAATTGACTATTTAAAGATGGAAAGGTTGCTACCAGTGCAATGTGCGAATATCATTAGTTTATGTTGGTCGTAAAGCAGTAGAACACGTCGGATAGTAATTCGGGTTTCAAGTCAGTAGATTTTCCTTTCTTCTTGTACGTGGAAGCTAATCAAATGCTTTGAATCCTTCCCCACAATAACAAGTAACCGAACGGAAAGTTTAGTGGAAGCATTGAGTTGATTCTCAAATAGCAAATAACCCTATCTGTTCTAACTAACCACAGTCGTGACTCTCGGCGTGATGAAGAATTTATGAAAGAGAGGACGCAGTATCAACTGGAAGAGGAGTGTCAATTTTATTTCCCTGAGTATACAGCGCCTAAATGATTTTTGTTCACGATCACCTCCGACCACTTCTACTTGACTAGAAAGTGGCGCAAGTACTATGTCTTCCTTCTCGTACTCTTCACGGAGCAACTGTTATGGAGAAATTGGTTAACCATGTCCATGTTAACGAAAAACATACTGATTCACCAAAAGGTTTAGACGGTGCTTGGTAAAATAAAGCTAAGTAATTCATCTAATTGTGAAATTTTGCAATATATACCAAAATATGAACTTGTTGGCCTAAAAACATTTGAATTTGGTGAATTTAAGGTTATTATTGGTTATCATTTGGGTCAAATTAGGTGATAATAATGGTAGTCTTAAGGTGTTGAATGAATTGATTTTAGATTATGAAGTAAAAACTGTAAATGGGCTCAGACAGGTAGATAGAGAATTACAAAAATGTTAAACTAGTAAATCTAGTCAATAATTTAAAAATAAATCTAGAAAAGTGAGTGGAAAAAGAAAATTATTTGCAGGTGAAGATAGGAAAGAAAGAAATACAATAATAACAAAAATCATGAATGTGTTAGTAATTAATAGAAGACTTAAAAAGTGTCTTTCAGTTGTCTGGTCATCATTTGAAAATTTCTTCAAAAGAAGGGAGGAATTTTAAAATGCGCACTAACGGTTTAAAATCCACTTAAAAGTCTATACAAAAACATGCTAACTTTTCATCAAAAGATTGGAATTGTCAAATTAATCGAATAAATCATTTCTCGTTTTTGCTAGAATTGCCATTTTAGCTAAAATTACGTGCAATCTCCCTTTTAAGTATGTGCCGAGATTTGAATTTTCCCGGTAAGTTTCAAATGAAAAGCCGCCACTGTGGTCGCGGGGTGACGGGGCCGTCTAAATCAAGGTTGCCGCGCTACGGCGACGCGATAAAGGAAGCTAGTTAACCTCAGCTGATCGCTGCACGCACCTGTTCGACAATTTGCAACAAATATTTTCTGCACCATCGTGGGTTCGCAAAACCCCTGGTTCTTTCTCATTTGGTCTCCATCCTTTCGACTACACGTTTCAAGGTTTGACGGCGTGGCAGATAATTTGGTTCTACTATTATGAGTTCGTAAATTCGTAAAGTGTCTCAGGTGAGGATCATTACTATATTCACTGTTAATTTAGAAAGGGGTATGTGTTTAATTAATAATGAGAATTGTGTATGTTAATTGTTAATTGTGTGCGTGTTAATTGTGTATGTGTGTCTCACACGTTACTTCCGGTATATATGCGAGCACGTGGCGATTTTTGCACTTGATTATTTGAGAAATTTAAAAGTAAAGATGATAGCCTACTACACACATATTTAAGTATAGATTTAAATGTAAAAGAAATAAAAGATAAAAGTAAAAGCAAAAAGTGAAAGTAATTGTAACGGTAATTTAATGTAAAGGTTTTGAATGTTGTACATGTTAATGAAAATGTAAATGTAAATTTTAAAGCTCGCGCATTGCACAGAATAGTATTGCTAATACCAGAATAGTAGTGTGGATAAAATTGTGACAGTGTGTGTGTGGTCTCGGTGTTACGAGGCGAGAGATAATTGAGGTAGTTATGTTTTATGACGGCCCACTGTACATAAAAACGTTACAGGGTCCTCGACCAGCCAAGAGAAAGGGAATGCAGAGATGATGACAATAACATCCATCACCATCGGCAGAGCTGTACTCTACAACGCTCCCCCATCGCCGTCAGACCTAGAGATGCTTCACCACACAAAAAGAAACCTCCCTAGAAGGAGACAAACACGAGTTCGGAATTCGCCAGCACATCACCACACTATTCCTCACAGGCTCTAACGGGTATTACCATTCTTCAAAGGCACAGGTGGGACCATTCCATTTATTAAACTTCTACAACAACACTCCACCCATTTTCAAAGCATAAAAAGAGAGCATACACGTATAAACAATATTTCCTATCTGTGATGATTAAAAATTTGTTAGAACAAGTCCTGTGGATATACATCTGTGATCTATATTCTTAACTGTGTTAAAATGCATGCACTTGTGTACGGCGTGATTAATTTTAATTTTTGATAATATTCGTAATTCTGATGGATACAGATTGAATATATATAAAAGGCATAAATATAAATAGTATTTTCATATTTGTAATGATTAAAATTTTGTTACAACATGCCCTATGGATGTATATTTCTGATTTGTATTATGAACTGTGTTACAGGCATCCAACTGTTATACTGTTTGATTATTTTTTATTAGTAATTGTTATTAATGCAAATTGAATATATATATATATATTACAACGTTATTTTTAGACACTTACTTTTACACATATGCTCTTACTCATTTGTTCACACTTACCCACGTCTCGAAGGTATACTCTTCTTCTGCAGTATTTACCTTGATGTTCCCCGGCTGGGTCGCAGGCTTTCGTCGTTGATTGAGTGTGGATAAGCACGTGAATATCGTTATATAATTTTAATACAAGTAAAGAGTACAGAGGATTTAGTATTGGTTGTGAAATTAGTACGATTGTGTTAATAAACTCATATTCATTTGATTTATTATTTAAAAAATTCAAATCATCATATTAATTATTCTTTTGTGTGGGTTAATTACTCTTTGAACCCTTATATTCGATATGAATATAATGTAATTATAACGTGTTTAAAACTTATCTCTTATATTCTAAGACACATTATACACAAACATAAAACATATATGACCTGAAATATTTACACGAACATATAATACATAACACATATTTTAATATAATACGTGATTCACATGTCTGAAATTGACTATTTATCTTGCCTTTGCAAGTGTGGTTTTATTATATACCACTTAATAAAACAATTAATTAATTAAGCAATTATTAAAATTACTAATAGAGAACATTTTATTACTTTTATTAATTATCTCATTAATGTCTCAATTAATAAAAAATCATCAATTTAAATAAGTCTCATAAAATATAAAATATAATAAAATATGGTGCTCTATTGACCATTTATTTATGAGAGTAATAAATTTAACTTATATGCTCTCTTCAATTACTCTTTGCACTTATTTATTACTCATTCTGGAAAATAAAAATATACTAATGTTTTTGTAAACTTGTATATGGAATCTAGAGCTTCTTTCGATAGACCTCAAGGTCATTTATAATATTAAATAAATGTCTGCTTCACCTGCATTTTTCTGCAACCATTTAACTTTGTCG
This sequence comes from Magicicada septendecula, assembly GCA_034769895.1. Lineage (NCBI taxonomy): Eukaryota > Metazoa > Arthropoda > Insecta > Hemiptera > Cicadidae > Magicicada > Magicicada septendecula. The sequence continues at coordinate 149,296,906 of CM068376.1, read as the reverse complement.
TTACCGTTATCTGGACTCTCGAGTTTGTTGATCCTCTTCGGTATCACCTTCTCTGTCTCTGCGTCGTTGAAATTCCTCTCACCGTCTACTGGATGCTGAGTTCTGACGTGGACCTCTGGTCGTGATGATGTACGGCTGGATGTAGCTGCATGTGGATGTCCCTGCGTCCTCTCGTATTCTGCTCTGGTTCCTCTCCTCTTCTTATCGTGTCCCTCGTAGATGTCTCGAAGTTCTATGCGTACTTCTTGAAGTTCATCGTGGTTACAACTTCTCGTAGATTCTTATAATATTTCTATAATATCTCTATAATATCGAATCTTATAGTCTTTTAAAATAACTCGTGTTCCATTAATACTTGCACCGACGTAGTGCCGGTTACATCGCACATTAAGTTATGTAATACTGTTTAAAAACATTACTTGACTTTGTAAAATTCGCGGTTGCGAGATGCGTGGATTTCACGTACTATTCTGAGTTCATCTGATTTTTATCTGAGAAAGAGTGTGTCGCTCGCTAGGGTTTTATACTGCTGCCGTCGTTCCATTTCTGTTGGAAACTTTTTTGACAAAATTGAACAGGTCCGCGCATCGATTTAATTGCTAATTTCAACCTACGCGTGTTTCTATGAAGCGCACACTTTTTGTAAATATTATTTCACTAATCGTTAGGTATATTATTAAACTTTGTTTATGCAAATTATGAATGTTAAGGTGTGTAAATTATGGCAGCTATGGAAAAATTTCACACAGTGTCTGAACGGTTCCCACGATCATTGACCAATTAGTCTTCAATGATAGCGCCAGGCACAAGCTATGTTTTTACATATGTCGCTGATTCGTGTGACTTCTGGTTTTTGTTCAGTATTTAAAAAACTGTGTAAAATCTTCCACCTTCGTTTGCATAATTCAACCTGTCTCTCATTTACACACGTGCACTAGCACACACACGCAGACTGATACACAAGCGGCTGCCTGTCATTATGACGTCACCTTTGCCGGTCGGCGCGTGTTGGTTTCTCCACTTCGCTAGGATTTAAAATCCAACGAAGATTTTAATTCCGTATACAGGCTCACTTAAAATATTTATTTATTTAAAATTAAATACTACGATTATTTCTTTTATTATCTCTTATATCTAACGCTTAATTATTATATTATTTTTATTATTTACATCTTATATACCTCATACGTGCGTTCGTATGTTATCATACCTCCAGTCAGGGGTTGATACATAGACTTATGCTAAACGTATCGTTGAATAAATTCCCCTGCTGGGTAAAATAAAATTTGAATGTTATTCAAATTTTATTTCTTTGCTCAGAAATTATTCATATTTTTTTTTGATTAAACTCACCTTTAGTGGTTATAAGGGTTCTTAAAATTTTTTCAATCTTTCCCTGGGTGGACTAAGTCCCTCCCATAGATTTACAAGTTGACTTTGTTTTTTTTTTATTAATCCATAGAATTTACGGAATGCTGATGCATGGTATTTTCGAATAGTTTTTCTTCTTGTCGGATCGTAGACGATAAAGTTGTGTCGTCCTTTCCTCCTTTGTAATAAGTAGGGTCCCTCGTACAGTCTGAATAGTTTCTTTGCTGTATTGTCGATTCGTTTTCCCACTGGATTGCTTCTTAGTAGCACTATTTCTCCTTCATGGAATGTGATGAGTTTGTGCGTTCTGTTAAAACTCTCGATCCTCTTCTCTCCAAGTTTTTCCATTCTTTTCTTCGCATTGTCGTACTTGTGAATCAATGGAATTTGCAAGTTTTGGTTTGGAGGTTTATCAATGTTTTTCGACCAGAATCTAGTAGCTTTTTATTCGTTTCCAGTTCCACCGGTGTATATCCCGTAGCTTCACTGTATGTAGCATTTATGGCTTGTTCGAAAAATTATAAGTAATCTGCCCATCGGTTATGTTGTTCATTACAGTAGATGCGTAAATGTTTTCCTAACTCTTTATTTACCCTTTCAGCAAGGTTTCTTTTTGGGTGTCGTATTGACGTTAACACTGGTCGTACGCCGTGCTGCGTTAGCGTTTCTGCCCATGCTTTATTTTGGAATTGTTTACCTTGGTCTCGCAATATCTTTTTGGTTTGACCATACTTCGGTACGTATTTGCGTAGTATGACATTCTGTACACTTTTAGTGGTGGGTCTTCGAATAGCGTAGAGTCGAACTGCCTTAGTGAACACATCTATGCATACAAGTATGTGTTTTGTACCCCCGTGAATAGCTCTCGGAAACGGGCCCAGGAAGTCTACTGCTACGAATTCTCCCTTTTCCTGTGTCTTGATATTCTGCATATCTACGTAGGTGTGAAGATTCGGATGTCGGGCTGTTTGAGATTCGTAGCATCCTTTTAAGATTGCTTTTATTCTTCTAAACTTATTATTCAAAATGAAGTCTTCCTTTAAAGCTAAATGACATTTTAAAGCAGACGCATGTGCTAGACTTTGATGACATGGTATAATTAGTGTTTTTAGCATCTCTGGTGGTAGGACTATTTTCCAATCATAATTGACGAGTTTGTACAATATACTATTTTTTATTGTATATCTACTAGATAGTGGTGATAACTTCATGTGACTTATTTGAAGACCTTTGTTTTGTTCATTTGCTATATTGTATCACAAATATTTAACTTTATCATCTGTTTGATATGTTATGTTTGATATTCTAATATCGTTCCACTTATTTATATTATTTATTGTTCCCCCTAACATAGGACAATAGGGTTTAGACAACATTATTTCCTGTTGTGTATCTGTATTGTTTAGGGTGTCACGCAAATCATGTGTGTGCAGGTCGTTTATTAAACCTGTTCGTACTGGCGTTTTGTTACCCTTCTGTAGTCATACAGTCTTCTTATCGGTTGGCGTTCTACGATCACCCATTTCCTCTTTGGACGTTGACGAGTGTGTCGGCTATTGCACAATTTTATCATAATTATTTTTCTTATTATGATTATTACATGTGTTAATGTTTTGTACGTTGGAATTGTATGGTTTTACGTGTTTTTTCTACGTAAATGGATGGGCGTACGCTCCTTTATTCGGAGTCGGGTTACCTTTTTCATAGGGTTGTTTATACTCTTTCCACTTCTCTTTCTGTATGTCCTCTTCTTTAGTCTCGAACTGCGGCGATTTGTGGTGTATTTGATTTTCGTATAGTACTGCTGCTGCTGCTGCTGCCGGTTGTCTCTCCTTTCGTACTTTTTGTTAACATACTGTGATGATTGCGTCACAAGGATAAGAAGTTCCTCAATGGTTTCAATTCCTTGTGTATATACGGCGAGTCTCATGTGTCTGTCAAAATGGTAGCTTAGTTTTAATACTAATTCGTGCTCAGTGAAACTTGGTCTAAGGTGCTTACACCGTTCGACGTGTTGTATAATATAGTCTTCCATGGATCGTTTGCTGTTGACGTAATACCGCCCATACTCCAGCTGGTCTCGTACCTCTCTCTGGGTATGTATATTCCAGTACCGATTTTCGGAGGATGCCTTGAACTGTTCATAAGTTTCTGTTTGGTCCCGAACAATCGTATACCATTTGGATGCTGTTTCCTGGACATGTCGAATTACAAAATCTATACGGTCTCTGTCGCTTAGGTTGCTCCCTATGGTTGCCATTTCTCGCCCAAACTTTTGTAAAAATTCTATGGTGTTCTCCCATTTGTTGCCTTTAAAGCTAATCTTCTCTCGATCCTCTACTTTTGCAGCACACATCATTATAGCACTTGGTCGTTTCTTGACCTCCGCTCGTAGTTTTTCTACCTCCTCTTGCAGTCCATCTTTCATGTTGTTAATTTCCATGGAGTGGTGCATAGTTTTTCTAGTGACCTCCTCCACGGCTGTTTCTACTGGGGTCCTCACAGTGAGTTCCTTTGTTCTGTTTGTGTTGTCCAGGATGCGCTCATTTAAGTTCTTGTTTTTGAGATCTTGCTCCTGCTTCGTAATTTTAAGTTTTTCATTCCACTGTTCAGCCAGTTGTCTAATGTGTTCTTTTGTTTCACGTGTTGTATATTCACGCTGTTCTCTGAACTTGCTATTGATCTTTACAGCTTGTTCATTAACTGACTGTTGAATACGCTGTTCGATGACTTCAACGCGTGCAGTAAGCTCTGTTTTCAAAGTGTTACTGACGAGTTCTATTTTACTTTTTAACTCATCATTATTAATTTCTAACTGAGTTTTTAATTCTTCAGTCGTGATTTCTAATCTATTACGACTATCTTCTACTTGAGTTTCTAATCTCGTATTACTATGTTCTACTCTTCCTAATTTATTTTTTAATATTTCGAATTTTTCATTGCTACTTTTTAATTGAGTTTTTCTTTCTGCACTATACGTTTTCAACTCCTCTTGCAGTCGTTGAAACATCGTTTCGAAGCCCATTGTTGGTTGCTTCGTCATTGTAGACTACGGTGTCTTAACTGAATCGTTATACTAATTATGTGTATAATTATTGGCCCACCGTGCCTTTATATTTCTTTGTTTATAATTTATTTTATTTATTTATCAGTATTAATTTCACAACTTTTTTCTCTGTACTTAAATTTAACAATTTGTAATATTACTTATTACTTGAATTTACTATTATTTTTAATACAATCCTTGTGCTAATTATTTATTAGACTTTCTTTATTATCAGGGCGCCATTTACTTGTAATGATATTTAACATTTACTTAGCAACACGTTATTTTTTTCATATTCTGGGCGCCATTTACTTGTAATGATAATTAACATTTACTTAGCAACACGTTATTTTTTCATATTCTGGGCGCCATTTACTTGTAATGATAATTAACATATATCGACCAACACGTTTTTTTTTTCGTTTCGGGCCCCACCGTTGGAAGCGACATTAATTTATGTAACGATACTCTTACACACTTACTTTTGCACATATGCTATTACTCATTTGTGCGCACTTACCCACGTCTCGAAGGCATACTCTTCTTCTGCAGTATTTACCTTGATGTTTCCCAGCTAGGTCGCAGGCTTTGGTAGTTGATTGAGGGTGGATAAGCACGTGAATATCGTTACAAGTAAAGAGTACAGAGGATTTAGTATTGGTTGTGAAATTAGTACGATTTTGTTAATAAAATTATATTCATTTTGTTTATTAATTAAAAAATGCAAATTGTCGTGTTATTATTTAGTGTGTGGTTTAAATAATATTGAAACCCTTATATTCACTTACACGAATATCGTGTAATTATAACGTGGCAAAATCTTATCTAATATTCTAAGACACATTATACACAAAAATAAGACATATATGACCTGGAATATTTACACAGACATATAATACATAACACATATATTATTACAATGCGTGATTAACACGTACGAAATTGAATATTAATATTGACTTAGCAAGTGTGGTGTTTTATTATGTACCACTTAATTAAAAAAGTAAATAATTAAACATTTATAAAAATTCTAATAGAGACCATTCTATTACTTTAATTAACAATACTCCTAATGTCTCAATTGATTAAAAATCTACAATTAAAGTAAACTTTCGTATTTGATTTTACGTTACAGTACTTGATTTTAATTATATAATAAAATTATAAAATATAATAAAATATGGTTTCTTTAATTACCATTTATTCGTGAGATTAATAAGTTTTATATTCTTTGTTATAAATATTATTATCTGAACTTTTATTAATTATTCGTTATGCAAATAAAATATAATAAAATTTATGTAAACTTGTAAATGGAATCTAGAGCCTTCTTTTGATAGACCTCAGGGTCATTTATAAGATTGAATAAATGTCTGACTTCACCTGCATATTTCTGCAACCATTTAACTGTGTTGTACAGTCACCTGGACTCTCGAGTTTTGGAACCCCTTCCGGTATCACCTTCTCTGTCTCTGCGTCGTTTGGAATTACTCTCTCCGTCTAATGGATGCTGAGTTCTGACGTGGACCTCTGTCGTGATGATGTATGGCTTGATGTAGCTGCATGTCGCTGTCCCTGCGTCCTCTATTATATTGCTCTGTTTCCTCTCCTCTCCTCGTCTTTTCCCTCTTGGATGTCTCGAAGTTCTACGTGGACTTCTTGTAGTTCATCGACGACGTTTCGACTCCTCGTAGTTTACAGAATTATTGTCTTTTAAATAAATCTTGTATATCCTAATTACTTTCACCGACGTACTGCCGGTTCCATCGCACTTCAAGTTACGTAATTCGATTTAAACACTACTTAAACTTTGTAAAATTTACGGTGGCGAGATGCGTGGATTTCACGTTAATGATCTGAGAAAGCGTGTGTCGCTCGCTGGGGTTTTATACTCCTGCCGGTGTTCAATTCCTGTTGAAAACTGTTCGGACAGAGTTGAACAAGTCGGCGCGTCGATTTATTAACTAATTACAACCTACGCGTCTTTCTATGTAGCGCACACTTTTTTATAAATATTATTTGACAAATTGTTAGGTACATTAATAAACTTAACCTATGCAAATTATGAACATTAAGGTGTGTAAACTATGGAAGTTATTGCAAAATTTCACACGGTAGCTGAACGGTTCCCACGATCAAATACCTCTTAGTATCTAATTATAGCGCCGGGAGCCAGCTTTTTTTCTACATATGTCTCTGATTCGTGTGACTTCTGGTTTTCGTTCAGCACTTAAAAAACTGTGTAAAATTTTCCACAATCGTATACATAATTCAACTTGTTCTTCATTTACACACTAACACTAACACACACACACAAACGGATATACATGCGGTTGCCTGTCGCAATGACGTTACCACCACCAGTCGGGGCGTGTTTCGTCTCCCTTCGTTGCGTTTAAAACCAACTAGGCTTGCAATTCCATATGCATGTTCAATTACAATTATTTCCTTATTTAAAATTAATTAATACGTTTGTTTCTTTTATTTATGTCTTATACCTAACGCTTAATTATTACATTATTTTCATTATTTACATCTTTTTCACGACTCATACGTGCGTTCGTATGTTCTCATACCACAGTCAAGGGTTGATACGGAGACTTATGCTAAACGTATCGTTGCTATATATATATATATATATATATATATATATATAGCAATCTTGTTTTGGCGAAGGCTGAAGATGAGAGTACAGGAACTCTCGAAACATGTTCCTAATAGGAAAAAAGTATATCTTGAGGTAAATTTTAGTTATAAATATTAAAGTATTATATACATCAAGAAACGCACTGTAGCAGAAAGTGATTGAAATATATATAATTGTAAGTGTTAAGGTTCATTTGGTAGGTGTTGACTGGCGATATTATTTAATGGCATCAAACGGTGCTGATTTAGAAAAAGGAAAGTTTTTGACTGCGTGAATCATGTTAACTGATGCTGTAAGTTTGGTACTGCCTGTGCTTGACCTGTAGTGTGTGTTGTTTGCTGCCACTTGTGCAGAGATGCTTGCAATATTAGATTAATTTGTATATTATTTGAGTGAGACGTGGCTAACTATGTCGCATTTGGGTTACTGTATCAGGCTTCATGTAACATGATAAAGTTTAATTTAAATATCAGTCATAAAATTTAAAGACACGACAAACCACTTGCACATACACGCTCAATTAATCACACTCAAGGCTTACGCATGCACTCGTACACACTAAATTAGGAAGTTTACGATGAGAATATATTTTTTTATCATACACGGAACAGGATAAAAGAATAAATTAAATCAGTTTGCTGCATTCACGTATTATGAATTTTCCACACATAATTTGGTGCATACCTGACACATAATGTAGTTTTGTTCGTATCTGCCACAATGAAATGTAACAAAACATTTAACAAACACGTTATAGTCCAAAACTTAAGACACTTTTGCTAGGGTGGGCCGAAAAATAATTTTTTTTTCGATTTCGCTATACCACGGAAAACGTGCCCCTAGGACAGATAAGTAAAATTTAAAAAATCGGTTAATGTCTTCCGGTGGGACATCACCGGCGAATATTATAAAAACTGATCAATTTTAATAATTTTTCGTAATTAAAAAACCAAACTTTTTCTACGTAAGTGAAACGTTACAGCTTTATATAAATAGAGAATAGCACAGGAAACTTAAATAAACCTAAAAAAAACATACATATTTCAACTTTTATTGGTCTCGCATACTGAAAAACACATTTTTAACATTTGTCACGTCTTCGACGCTCTCGAAATAATCTTGAGTTGGTCTTACATCGTTAAGTGATGAGAGTTGGCTGGTATGAAATGAAATAAAGTAGTGGACTGTATATATTCTTTGAACTAACTGCGTGCTGTGGGCTGGCCCTGATCAGGTCAGCGCGCAGCGCACGCACACTTACACTCTACACGTCTTCTTTCTGCTCTTTCGTTTTCCTTCTGAGCCTCTGTTCTCCTGAGAGCAAGGACCACTAGGATCGCCTTGGGAGGGGGGTACACTGCAGGGTACCCTCCCGAGTTCAAGTGTGGGGCAACCAGGTTGCCTTTTTGGGGTGGGGGTGTGCCGGTGTTTGCACAACCCGGCGATCGAATATATAAAAAAATTTTGTTTTCCACTAATAATAATAAATTCGTTGACTTATTAATGTCAGTGAGAGGCGAGATTTGTGTGGCGCTGCTCTGCGGCGCACGCTACCTGGCGGGCCGAATTTGGGGTTACGTTTTGTGGACGCAGCTGTCGCCAGTCGCTGCTTAACTCTCGTTACAAATACATCTCGCTTCCCTCCTTCGGTTCAGCAGAGAATTTTCGTGTGACTTCTCATCTTTGATGGCAAGCTAAGCACTTGAGACTTCCCGGGTTCTCGCCCAAGAACGGAGATTTGGCCTCAGCTGGTGTACTGCCACCCTCACCAGCCATGAACCACCTCAACTTATCTGTACCGAGGAGGGAGCCAGCCACCAGTAATGATGTAGTACAACTACTCCGAATAAGGTGATATGAACTCTATTATTATTGCTTTTCGCCTGGCCCGCAGGACAGCAGTGTAACAAGTTGTGCTCGAACAATGTGCCTAGCCAGCTAGAAAGTTAACTCAAGGGGGTGTCACCAAGACAAGAGTAAGGTTACTCTGAACCTTACTCACACTTATAAAGTACTATCATTGTAATTGTGTGCTGCACTGTGGGAGCGTGCCAGAGCCTTTTTTTTTTTTTTTTTGCTCTCTTCATAGACTTTTAATGCAAATGCCGTAAGAGTTATTATTCTTTAAAACTAAGTTTAAGTCATGGGTTGCTTGATTCTGAACCGGCTGGTTCAGGGCGGGGTTCGTATTTAATTATTTTCCTGTATTAAGGGCTGGGGGTTTTGGTTTTTTATGCTGTTTCAGGGTTAATTCTTAATAGTTTTTCTGGGCACAAGTTAGACACATTTTGGTGCCGTTTCATGCAGGTTTGTGACTGGTCTCACCTGGTGAGGTCAGGCCTACTCTGACACACTCCTACAGCTGCTAGAGTACAACATGCTGTTACTTTAATTTTATTTATGCACAGATGGCTGATATTAAAATTTTATTTTTTTTGTGTGGGCATATACTATTAATTTTTCAGATTATAAAATCATACAGGCGGTACTGGTTATTGTAACTTAGGTTCTGACTTGCTTGCTGGACTTGCCTGTTTAATTTGGTTCTCATCAAACCATTATGATTAAAGAATGAATCTATATATATATAGATTATATATATATATATATTTACATCCCGCTATCATTTAGACGTCCTTTCAAAATGCCTCCATTTTGGGATCTCCTTGAAATCGTGTAGTATACTTAATTTTGATAAGAGTATATATAAAAATGTGTGGCTTATACCCTGACTTTCATACTTTGATTTTAGAAGTTATTAAGAAAAAATACACATTTTTTCAAGAATAATTTTTTTCACACTGCCTCCCATTTGGGCTCTTTTCAAAACCCTGTAATTGTACATCCGGATGTATAAATTTTACATTTTTTCGTTAAACTCGCGCTTTGTGCGTATGTTGTTGTTCGGAAAATCGCTAATCTGACTTCCGACAACGTTGCCGGTTTTCACTTGTTTTCGTCTTTGAAATGTAATACTTGCTGTGCAGAAGTAATGTGTGGTGTCTTCACTCCATGTGACAAGTTTTGTATTTACCCTTTAAAGTCTACTGCTGATTTGTTTTAAAACTCCTGCATTCATAAACAAAACGCCAACAGCAATTCTTCTAAATTTGATTCAACAGGCCTCTGTGTATTTTGCTTCTACTGTAAAATTTAGGTTTTGGCACATAAGCAGTGGCGCAACCAGGGAGGTGTTTTAGGGGTTAGAACCCCCCCCAAAATCTGGAAAAAATTTTGTTATCAACATATGTACATACAAACAGTAAGAACGTAATAATTAAACGTAATAATTAAACGTAATAATTATAGTATCTTCTTTATATGTTAATTACTATGTTTTTACAAAGTAACATTTTTACCATTACTAAATGATAAACTAAAATTCAGCATAGTTAAGTTTACCACACGTGAATTTTGTCAACGGCGCATGATATGTAATTGTCTTCGTTCTTTTAAAAAAACACCAGTTTTCATCGAAAGCGTATCGTTTAGTAGCCTATATTGCTATATTTTCCGGTTTTGGAGAGTGAACTGGATCAATCTGGGTGGCCTGTCAACTTCAGTGCAAAGAAAAGTCATACATAGTTAGAGTCGGAAAATAATGTATAACGTGTACCAAGTTTATTAAATCGGAAGATAAGGGAATATCAGAAAGAAAGTCATAGGAAAGGGTAGCTCAGGCATGCGGTGTGTCTCTAAGTAGTGTTTTTATAATTATTAAAGAAGCATCCGCGTATACGGCTGACATAAAATCTTTCAGTACTTCCCATAAAAAATGCTCAACAAAAGAAATACAAACTGATTTAGACGATTTTGACAAGTGTACTATTCGATTAATTATTTACGAATATAAATTCATAGAAGGGGAAACACCAACATTCAAAGTAATTTAAACAATTTTAGGAGATGAATTAATTATAATGGTAGTGCATCTAGTCTGAACCACATTATTCGTCAAATACGATTTCGATGAAAACGTGCCAAAAGCAATAGGAAACTTTTAATAGCATAACAAATTATAAAGTTAAAAGAAAATATATAAGAAAATTATGGCAATTCAGAGAATAACGGCAGCCCATAGTATACACACACGAAACTGAATTCAACGTCAGTAAAAAAACGTGGATAGACGCCATTCTCTGAATTGCTGTAATTTCATATATATTTTCTCTTAACTTTCTAATGTTTTATTCTATTAAAAGTTTCCTATTGCTTTTGGCACGTTTATATCCACAAATGTGGATGAAAATTTCAATTAATAAATAAATCCACCTGCAACATCATTAACAAAAAGACAAACACGATTAACTGGTTAGTGAATTATGGGATTTCTTTAGTCCATTTATCTTAACCTGAGCTCTATTCACTAAAGTAAACCAACGTACAGAAATTTTATAATAACCACTGTTTTGGCAAACCATGGACATTATATTTTACGACTTACACTCTATCATCCTGAGTTACTGATCTTAATCCTAGAACTGATTTAGGCAATCGTGAAGAAGCATGCTAAAAAAAAACGTGCATTTTGCATCGACAGTGTTAGAAACTTAGCAAAAAAGGAATTTGAGTGTATTTCTTTCATAGATTGCAAATCAAGATGTGACCATGTCATGAAAATTGAAAAGATTACGTGAGATTAGACCAAAGAGTGTATAGTGTAAAAGTTCTTTTCAAAATTAATAAATAACGGGATAGTAGCAGTGAAGACGATTTGAGTTATAATAACAGTGAAGGAAACATTAGTGGGATGGAAGAATTGAGCTAAATATTTGTAATTGGTTGTAAGTAATTAAATGCTATATTACTTAAACAGTCTTGGTATAATTTTTTTATTAATATTGTCTCTCCTATTCTTTATGGAGAATTTACATCTGTTGATTTTTTTTAAACACGCACAGTCATTTCACATTCGAGCCTGTTGTTGTTGAACAAATTAAGTTACGAGTGTAATGTTGACTATATTCATAGATTTTGTTGTCCATGACGTGTCCGTTGATTAACTAATTATAAATATATCACTACTGACTCGGAATTATTTTTACTAATTTTTTATTGGCAAAAATGTTAAACTTTTACCTTGTAGCGTGAACTAGTTTTCGCTCATTACAAGTTACGTCAGAGACTCATTTTTACCGATATTACTACGTTTTTCCCTGAATCGTAACATGTACACAAACTATTATGTACTCCAAAATATACAATGTTTGTTATGTCTAGGCTCGACTAGGAGATCTGAAGAAAGACTGGAATAGACACAACATGCCAAATCACTGTTTACAAAATAATTTCAATAGGCCTACTAAATGTTAGACATTTTCTAATTCGGTGAAATCTTTGTATGGTAACTCTGTTGTATCTATTGCTTGTTTCGTCTTACAAAACATCCGTATGTACTGTTTAGTAGTGTCGAAATAGAACTCGAAATCAAAACCTCCGTACATAGACTCGTCATTCAGGGAGAAGGCTAATATTTACAAAAGGCCTTTCTCTACTCATGTGTATAACATTGTTCCCGCCTTATCCCCACAACAAAGTGCGCAACTGCTTCATGTCTGTTTATTTTAAATATATTATTGTGTTACTATTTCAATAAAGTCGGCATCTACTGATTAAGTAATTTAAATTATTCAATAAGCATATGCAAATTAGTAACCGTATGCTCAACATGATTTTAACTCATGATTCTTACAAACATTGTGTGTATGATTCTTACTCGTGCAGTATGTGTAACAGAGACCTTTGCAGCATTATAGGTGGAACTTACATGAGTGAAATTCTATGAAGCAAAGTTAATTTTTTCCTGTTCTTTTGACATTGGCTCCTTATAAGTTGCGTATTATCGTTTCTCCAGGGAAAAGCCCTGCTTGTAAAGAAATGAATTAGGAAAACCAAAATTGTGCACATTGTTTCTAAATTTTTAAACCCCCCCGAAAAAAATCCTGGGTGCGCCTCTGCATATAAGTAATAGTAGTATTATAGTGATACTACATGTGTCCTACATTTCACAAAGGTAAAAAACGTGTTTTTACTGATTCTACGTATATGACAGGTACACGTTTATAAATTAGGAGTAGAAACAAAAAACTCCGATTATAATTTTTAATTTAGGTATCGTTTTGCAGTCTTTTTTGCAAAGAAAATCTGTAATTTTTAAAAATTAATTCCCAAATCAATCTAACCTTTCTCCTTTCTGTAATGAAAGCATTAAATACAGAGCACCCTTTCTTGCAAAGCCGATCTACAAATTTGCAGATTTAGCAAGTTTTTGAACAGATGTTTCACTTCAAATCTAGTTAAGGCCTGTAGATATAAATCCTAAAAAATGGTTTTCGCATATTTAACTACGTAATATTTGCATTTATGAAAAAAAAAGCTGTTTAATGAATTTCTTGTTTCCTCGCCACTTTTGAGCCTATAGTATACACAGAAACGCAGAAAAGCTTGATTTTTCAAGTTTTTTATGAAAACTAGAATACAAGTAGTGACTCTCTATATAGGCCTACTGTTATCCAACATCAATTTTAATTTTCTATTAGAAAAAAAAAACAAGATGGTTAAAATAAATTACATCAGAAGGTACCATCAGGAGTCAATAGAAGTCGCGTAATCGGGTTTAGTAATCATCTAAACACCCTAATAACACTCGGAGTTATTGTATCACCTTCGAGTTCTTTTATGCTAAAAAATATATCACTTGTAATTTACTAATGGCAATTTTGTATCAAAAATACGTGTTGGAAATGTAAAATAAAAAAGTTATTAAACAATGTTTGATTGCTACATGTTTATGCCTAATAGGTAAACATGATTCTAAGCATGATTTGAATACTGACTCACACAGTAACTCTGATGATGATTATTATTATTGTATACACCGATTCCTCATATTAAATGATAGTAAACACCGATGACTTCCTCTGTTTAGTAAGTTGCATGCAAAAAGTTCTCGGGTACTCAAGGTCCGTGCAAAATTAAATTTTTTAGGGCTAAATAAAACTGAGTTCAAGAACATTCTTCATTGTTACGTAGTTTTAATTAGCTATTAATAAACGTTGTCGTAATAGTACGACCAAAGTTGAAACTGTTTTCCACGTCAACATATGATAGAAGAATATTAAGAAAAGGATTTTCCACCAGCATAGCTTAAAAAGAGTAAAAAAATATAAAGTATTGGTAATAAACTATATCTTATATACCCTACAATAAGAGTGCGAGATCTATCCTTCTCACAATGTAAATCATACAGTTGTTTTAATGACCTTGACGAGATAGCCCAAAAGAAAACACGCTGCTATGTTGCGTTGTGTGATAACTGACTGGCATTTCAGGAATTGCGGTTTTGTACAATTACCTACGTGACACTGGTCAAATTCGAGAATGGAAACTGCATTTATAAAACAGGGATGCACGAGATAAAATTACTGGAATAAATACGCTACCGTTAGTTACATCATTAGAAAAAAAGAACGATATATTGAAAGTGGTGTCAGCTTATACTCATGTTCGCGGTTTCAATCATTTTTTAGACCTTGTGGTCTTAAAAATTATCAAGTAACTAAAAAATAAAGTCGCTAACACAATAGTTATAATAATGTAGTACATAATTAAATAACTAAAATAATGGATTAATTAATTAGTTAATACTGTTGAATTTAAATAAGTATTTATTACAAAAATATAAAATAATACGATAAAAATGACTTTTCTTTTACAACGAAGCTTGACAAAAGATAAGGATCTTAAAAAACTTACTAAACAAGCAGGCGCGGATCCAGGGGGGAGCAAAGGGGCGGCCCCCCCCAAACGCCTCAATTTTAATATTATAATCAAAGACATTTTTATGCTTTTCTGCGTAAAAAATCACAAAAAAGTTGTAATAAGTTGTAATTTTTTAATAAGTCTTGTAAGGCATGTTGAAAATTAAAATATACGTTCAAAAATTATTTCTTTATATGATAAAATGGATTTTGACGTCTTTTCATTATTTTCAAAAAGCTCCGGTACAGCCGAAAAAGACAGAATTTCTGTTCACTAACTATTGTACTATATTTAAGGAGAAAATTATAGTGATAGCATAACTAGCATAAAGCAATTTGAAATTCAATTTTTTTGTACAACACAGTAATTTATAATGACATAGATTATTGCAAATCAATATCATAATTTTTTCTATTATTATATGCTCGTACCGTTCAGGTAGTTCGGTTTGAATTCATGCGTGTGCATGTCGAAATTATAACATATGCGTATGCGCTTTGCTATCCAACGGTGTCAGCTTCAGTCATACAGTTCACATTTACATTTGTTAAATTTAGACTGCGATACTGAGTATATGTTAGAAAAAACAATCATAACATCATCAAATCTTCATTATCACATTTGGATGTAAAATGTCTTAATAGTTTTTTTTTTTTTAAGACGTGGTATTAAATTTTCTTCAAATCAAATACAGAGACATTTATTTTTTGGACAAAGACGTTTATTCTTTAACTTACTCACTAAAGTGACAAAACTGGAACGTATGATAAACGATATGTATATTTCAACCAATTAAATTCTTATGAAATTCCCTTTCTCGCACGAAAAAAGGGATTCTTTTGTAAATACTGTCCATTTTTTTGTCAGTTCTGCTGAGGGTGGACGCCATGGAAGTACTCGATTCCAGAAATTAGTTCCAGAACCAATAACCAACTTTGCTACAGTATTGGACAAAGGTGGAGACTTTGAAAAGCGTGCACAAAACAAATATCACCAGGAAGCTGTGATAAAAGGAAAATATTTCTTAAAAATTTACAAAAATCCTGAGCTATCCGCTACTAATAAATAACATACTGGACGTCAAAAAATCATGAAAAAAAATCGTTCTCGATTAGTGCCTATAAATAAAAAGCATTATTTTCCTGGGTCGCCGTTACATTCAATTTTGAGGACCGAGACGATGGCAAACTGACAACTGGTGAATCTGATTCGGTCATAAATACTGGCAATTTCCGAGCTTTATTGAAGTTTCGGATTGATAGCGGCAATTAGGTTTGAAAAAATATCTCGAAGAGTCAACATCTCGTGCAACATGTATAAGCAAGACAACTCAAAATGACTTGACTGATGGTTGTGGATGAGACATTTTACCTAAGAGAATCCAAGTTGCTCAAATTTTTAGTGTAATGTTTGGTGAAACGACAGATCTTTCAAACAAATCGCAATTATCACTAATCATTAGGTATACTGACGATAAAAATTTACGTATCATTCATTCAATTTATTGATTCTGGCGCCAAAATGAATGAGGATAATGAAAATAATGGTGAACCGAAGTTGACTGGAGTAGCTATTGGAAACATTGTATAAATGCTCTAAAAAAATGTAATTTAAATCTAAGCAAATGCGTTGCCATAACAACTGACCGTTGTAGTACTATGGTATCTGAAGTACGTAGAGCAGTTAAAACAGTTATGGAAGAAACCCCTAATGTTGTTTTTCCCCTCCCTTGTTACAGCCATTGCCTCAATTTAAGTATTTTTCGAACATCCCAAGTACAGGCTATTAAAAATGTTGTTTCGGCAATGCAAGAGAAAATATATTTTTTAAAAGGTTCATCCAAGAGAGAAGATGTTCTAGAACGAACATTAGGCCATAACTTTTCGGGGCTTCGCGAGACCCGCTGGATAGGAATGCATGATGGAGTACTCCAGTTTCGATCCGGTCTTCTAAAAATTATATCAGTTTTAGACTCAATAACTGAATGGAAAGATTCTGCAACAGCTGTTAAAGCTCGAGGGTTAAGAATAGTATAATGTGATGGCCAAACACTTGTTGCAATTGTATGTCTCTCGGATTTACTTACTTGCACGTTCCAATTGAGGCAATTTTTTCAAGGAACTCAAGTCGACTCAAAAGTTGCTCAGGATTACTTAAGCGCTACTGTAAAATTTTATAAAGACGCCGTAACAACTGCGAAGCTGTTTTTAAAACTATATATGAGGAAGTATATGTGGTATTGCTGAAGAATTGGATGTGGAAATAAGGATACCCAGAAAAGCTTCCAGACAACTGTTCGAGAAAATCATCCTACACACGATATAGTTACATACCGGTACTATAAGCAGACGATATATATAACTTATATATGTATATAGGCCTACAGGCATTCGATAATTTGATTCTGGATTTAAAAGATCGTTTTCCTAAAGAAACATTACATTTCTATAATACACATATTTTCTTCTCAACGACCAAACCAGATAATTTCGATGAAATTATACATAACTTGGTAACAAAGTATTAGTCATTCTTCAACGAAACTGTAGATGTGTTTAAAAGAAAACTAAAAGCTGAATTGGAGTTCTGGAAGTTGCATATGGATAGAGAAGAAAACGTTCGTCCACACAGTCCATTAGATGTCATATCAAAATGTAATAAACAGATGTACCCTTGTATACATTTTTCTATTAAGCTTTTGCTAATGTTACCAGTATCGATAGCCATGGGCGGCATTCGGGGGGGGGCAAGAGGAGGCACTTGCCCCCCCATACTATCAAATAAATTACAAATCAATGAACAGTAGCTTTGTACAGTATTTGACACGGCATTGGAAGGCTTTTCAAATCTAGTTTTCTTGCGTAGTTTAACTTATTCAAGCTATGCTATATGTAATGTAAAGTTAGCCACTTGGTAAACTAAAGAACTTCCCCAGGAATTATCACATCCAATGCCGGATTAACCATCTTGGGGGCCCTTAGGCAGCAGAATAACCGAGGCTCCCTCCAGATTATTTAATTTTTTCATATTTGTGTGTGTCCATGTGTTTACACACGTTTGTGCGTGTGTGTGTGTTTTTGTGTATATATGTGTCTTGAAGGGCTAGCAAAAAATATAACCTCCGAGTGGGCAGATAGATAGGCAGAAAGGCGGGCTAGGAGCCTATCTTTCTGTCTGTTCGGAGGTTAGCATTCTCGCTAACTCGCCTTTCCGCCCGTTCTGAGGTTAGAATTCTCGCTCACCTCCCCCCCTTTTCCCCCGTTGGGAGGTTAAAATTCTCGCTAGCCCGCTTTTCACTCGTTCGGAGGTTAGAATTCGCTAGCCTATCTTTCTGCCCGTTACAGATTACAATTGTCTCCAGCGTGTCTTTCTGAGGTAATGCCAATGCCTCCTCCGGAACACCGCCATTGATAATTCCTGCCTTTCTAGTCATTACCTCAATAAAGTTAGAACGCCTTCACCTCGATTCGCTTGAAAAAAAAAAAGGTTGCCGTCGTCGATTTTTGCCTCCCCAATCCCGTAGGTGAAATCCCGCCTATAGCAACAGCAGAAAGTGTCTTTCCGTGCTTAAGATTGTTGAAATCGTGGCTACGATCTTCTATGGGCCAAGAAAGGCTCAATGGACTTGCTTTAGTGCATGTTCATTACAGTGAAAGTATAGACATAGTAAATGTAATTGATATGTATGCCGATTTCAGAAACCATTGTTTCCAGTTTACATTGTAATTATAGTATATTGTTAATATCAACATTTTTGTAACGTAAATATATTTTACTATTAAAATAATATCTTTTTATTATTATTATTTTAATTACTATTGTAATCTGCAGAAGTCACTATTCCTTTTTTTACGCCTCCCCTCCCTCGAATTGACCACTAGCTCTAGTTCGCTCCCCCCAAAAAAAATCCTGGATCCGCGCCTGACAAGAGGGACTGTTAAATACTCTCGCAAAAACTGTCGCAGCTCTGTTAAATACGAGGTTGGAACACTTGCTCGGAATGTACATGTCTTATCAACAAGTTGATAAAACATGCCCACGCGAACACACACACACTGTGCCGGTGTTAATCCGGCCGTTTAAAAAGGTTTTAGAAATATTTCTATTTAATTGTAAAAGTGAGCGAAGGCGGGCGACCTTTGTTCGCTGCAGTTATGGTTGCGCGCGCAATCGATGGCGAACGTTCGCTTTATCTGCTGCGGACAGCAGATTTCTCATTCACTGCCCGGCTGCAAGAGACAACGTTCCTTCTCTGTCTTCGAACTTTACGACGCAGTTTGTATCCGTCTTTATGGCGTGCTAAGGCGTAAATGACTCCCGGGTTCTTGAACTAAGCCGGATACCTGGCTTGCTGATGGCCGTACACCTGCCTAAGCCGTGAACCATGAACAAGATCTTGTCTGAAGAGGGAGATGGGGACTCGTTCTCAATGTAACACTTGCCAGCTGTGATAAGGTGATATGCACTCTATTATTTTCTTATCAAAAATCTTTGCATCCATGGGCCCACGTGTGCAGACTCTCTGCTAGAATGGGAAGCCGCTGTTCATGACTCAGAACTTTACTAGTTAAATTCAAGTACAATTTTTATAATTGAATTACATAACGCTAAGTGCACTGCCTGTAAGTGGGTGATGCACTGGGGGAGCGTTCCAGAGATATTTTCACACTTGCACATTGTACAGTTTGCTCATCATTGTCATTTTAGTTTTTACAAAATGTATTGAACAGGTTAGTATCTCTGTTCCGGCTGGAACAGAGATGCATATATTTTAACTTCACTTTGGGTTTTACATTTAAGGGCTGGGGGTTTTCCTGGGTTCTTTTTCTTGGAACGATTTCTGGGGTTAACAAAAAGGGGACTTAGTTTTTCTCTGACTCATGCTGGTGCAACCTCAGACAGGTTGAAGGCCTGTCAAATTTTGTCAACTACATGCTGGCGCGCTGCCACAGATGCTAGAGCACCACCACCTTATTGTATTTTTTGATTTTTATTATTTGTATATAGCCATTCGGGGTTAATAGAAATAATTTGCTATTTTTCTGGAAATATATTAGTTGATTTTGCTCCTTGCACAAGGGCTATACTGATTGTTTTTCTTAACTGGCAAAACACATATTGATTGACTTTTACTGGTAGTATCTGCTGTTTAATTTTCTTTAACTATAAAACATGTACTCATTATTTTTGGTAAAACATATATTGTCAAAATTTTCTGAAATTGTAAAGCCCCGAGTGATTAATTTCTGATTGTTAAAGTACATAAGGATTTTTTTGATTCCTTCGGAATTTGTGAAGTAAAATAACCGTTTAGAATTCTATCATCACTGTTTGAAATCAGGTGATGTAGGTCTGTCAATTTTTATTTAATACTGTGAAGGGAACTTAAGGTTCATACGCTCATGAGGGGTCATTGATCAGGGGAATGCCACACAAATGGGCGGTCCGGTTTTATTTATGCGTCATGAATTATTATCATCTTTTATGGGGTTTTGGCTTTTATGTAATTCTATAAAACGGGCTGTTGATGGGCGAATATGTTATCACTGCTGGGTTAGGAATATTGTAGTTACACTGCCTCCAGGGCGGGTGCATTCTAGGGGCAGTCGTGTTCGAATTATGTAATTGTGAGTTTGTGTGCCTTAGGTTTCTGTGTGTGTTATGTTGTCCGTGTCTAGCTAGACACAAGATGGGGGAGAATTTCATAAATATATATATATGCATGTATATTTACCTTGTACACATTTATATACACTTGTTATGATGTACCATTTTATATTTTATATATGTATATAGGTTTACCTTGTACACATTTATACACACTTGTTCTGAAGTACACTTGATTTATATACACTTGTTATGATGTACCATTTTATATTTTTTATATATGTATATACGTTTACCTGGTACACATTGATACACATTTGTTATGAGGTACACATGTATGAATTCTAGGAATACAATAAATCTGTTATTGTTACATTACGGCGGAGTTCATTGCAAGTCCCGTCATACTGGACCCGGCACAATTTTTGCTTCTCTAGGCTCCTGCCTAGTCCTAATTGACTTGTGACTTCTCTTTAAAAAAAAAATTAATTAAAATTAAAGAAGTTGTTTGATATTCAAAAAATACATAAAAGGAAAGAGGGGTTACAACACACACACACACACACACACACACACACACACACACACACACACACACACACACACACACACACACACACACAGTAGCGGAAAACTGAGTCAGTGAGAAGGTATATGAACTGAAACAAGATAAGTTCTACTATCTTTAGCCAGTGTTGCCAAAACAAGGATTTCAGATTAGCTGTGGTTTGAAAGGTAAGTATACGCTTCAGAGGGGAAGCGGGAGGAGGGATAGAAACGGACAAGCGCTACGTGGTGGCCAAACCTCGAACTAATGATGTATATAGTCATTTAATTTTCCATACTTGTGACGTCCGTCAATATTTGATAAAATTGCTAAACAAATCCGTAATAAGAGTCAAATCTTTTTTTTCTCTTGCGTTGGCAATCCCTACATATTAATAAATAAAATGGAGTCTTCAGAACGAAGTTATTGTTACTAACAGCAGGTCAGCCACGATTTTATTAAGGTTTGTAATCGGGAGTCCATATACGGAACTCATATGCACATGGGGTTCACACTGAATGTAACTTTTCAATGTATGGACGCAACTTCAACGTTGGAATGTAAATATATATATATGTATATATATATAATCACATTTATCCATCATTACCTAAACATGCAAGTTTTGACCAGAGAAGTTGATCTTTTTGAGACCCCATATATAAAAGTTATGAGTAAGCTTAGACATTTTATTCTTACATATTCGTAATCAGCATAAAAAACCGTAAAAATATATATCCGTTTCAAGATAGTTTGTTGAAAAAACTTGAATAATAATTACCCTGTTATCTTAGTCGTTACAAACGACTCACACGTTTAAAAAAATGCATTACTATTTTATCACGGAAATCGGTTTAGCTTTTAGTGATAAAAAATATGCACAGTGTTGCCACAAAATGTATATAAAGTCACGAAGGTCACAACGTTGCCTACTGAACGTAAGCAATTGCTGCAATATTAGCAGCTGGTGTGTCTCGGCTGATTATACAATTACTGCTTCCAGTCGCCAGCGTTTAATTCCTGTATACGATCTTAGCTATTTTTAATTTCAGTACCGTAGTAAAAATAATCTTTGAAAGCCGTAATCAACTATTTTTCAACGCTGTTATTAAAAAGTGGGTTAATCATTCAATGACAGAAAACATATAAGGTATAAAATGTTGTGATCACTTTATTCACACGTTCTTTTCTTAACGCGTAAATAACTATATACTAAATAAAGATGTAATAAGTATATCTTCATTGTACATTAGTATAATATGTAGTTAAAAAGTACAGTACAACCTGTCACATCCGGACCTGTGATATCCGGAACCTCCCATATCCGGACGTATCTCCAAACTAATTTTTGCAATTTTGGTTAGCGAAATGGTTAGGGATGTAAAGATACTACTCTTGATGTTTTGGCTGATCACCACTTTTTCTTCACTACACTTACGTCATTCTGCGATATGGTTCACTATTTTGGAATATTTAAGTTTTTACAATTGAAATACTTTATTTGGGGCAACTGAGTCTGGGGCAGCGGCGTTAGGTCGACTCACTTTGGCTTCATGGCTTCCAAAAAACGTGTGCATTGTGTGAAGCAGCCGAATCACAAACTTTTTCAAAAACTGATGTAGGCGTACTGTAAGTAAAACTTTTTAACCAATTTTACTTTTTGTATTTTAAAGAGTACAGTGTACAAATGCAAATGCTAAACCAATAGAAACGTTTAAAAAAACACGTTCTTCTTCTGTGTATCTTCTGTAATTGTTAATTATATTAATTGAGATTTTGGCTACTTATAGAGCTTTAATTGCTGAACACAATTCATTTTTCAGAATTGCTGTATATTTATTGGTTTTGAAGTTATCGCAGGTTGAACTGCAAAAATGAATTGAATAAAATTCATCTCTGATCCGACCGCGAGCTTTACTGTGACGAAGTTAGAGTGAGATAGTTGCTTATTATACGCTCTCTGTCTAGCGTACGGCGCACAGCCTGTCCCCTTTCAATTAACGCTCAGATATGACGACATATTATGAATCTTTATATATACCCCTCCTCGGTATAAAAAAAATTGTTTATTTATTAGTTTGCTCTAATTTATTAATAACATCATAACTCCAACTTGCCTAATGTACTCTATTTGATTGTTCAGAAGAAAACTCAACAGTAATTTTACGCCAAGTGACGATAACTTCAATGCGCTGAACTGATTTTGTGTATAATACAGTATATTTAATGTATCTTTTAAATGTCAATAAATTTCAAATGAAATTTGGGTATATCTGAAATCCTTGAATAATTTACGCACCCGAAATTTTCGCCGGTATTTTTCGTCAAAAAGTGCGTTAATTATGCGAGAAAATACGGTATTTATAAATGACCTTGTGATATCCGGATTTTTCCATATCCGGATCGGCCGGTCGCCATATTAGTCCGGATATGACAGGTTGTACCTGTACTGGTAAAAGTATGAATACAGATAGACTTTTATTACAAATATTTTTTGCTACGGTTTTCTATAAATAGTAACTATTCTCGGTAAAATAAAAATAAAATAAAATAAAAAATTAAATACAAATATCTAATATTTTCTGAATAAAATATATGTATATTTTAACAAATAATAATTATGTAACTCTGAAAAAATTTAAGACAAATCTTCATTAACTCTTTAAAACTCTTGTAGGGAATTCGTTTTACACACTTAGGCCTATATGTATTGAACATAATTATTATAAAACCATTTATTATTAAAAGGGATTGTATAAATTACATATTTATTCCTACCATTCGCCCACTCCGATTATTTCTTTTGTTAAATAAATCTTATGACATGTCTTTTATATGTTTTGTACACCTCAGATTTTGTGTACACTGTATATATTTCGTATTTTTAATGTTTTTAGCTAAGTTTTCATTGGCCTAGGACACCGGTCCTTCTCAAAATTTGCATATAATTTTACCCTGAATAACGAAACAGCTCCGCTCTGTCTGTGTACCTCTGTCTCACTTTCTTGCTCTCTCTCTCTCTCTCTCTCTCTCTCTCTCTCTCTCTCTCTCTCTCTCTCTCACTCTCTCTCTCACCCCTTCTCTCTCTCTCTCACTCTCTCTCTCTCTCCCTCTCTCTCTCTCTCTCCTTATTCGTTCTATTTCTTTCCCTTATTTTTATTAAAGAATGAGCCAAGGAGGTTATGTACATTTACACCTGCCGGACACCTCTAAGGTTGCCTCTGTAAAAAACAATAAAATTTCTCAAGTGTTTATGAAATAAGAAGGACACTGGAACATGGTAAACGCATAGTAATGTTTATTTGGCTGAGACAAGATAAACGAGAAACGTGATTACATTTCTGTCGGGAACGATGATGCATTTTGCAAACTGGCGCTACGTCTCACACGTCCGTCTTTTCTACAAACATTGTGCACAGTTTAATCTGAGTTGTGGTATCGCGAACTTAGAAATGGTTAATATACGTCAGCCACTGCTATGTACAGTGATATGTGTTGTGTCTATTCAGC
The DNA here is from genome assembly GCA_034769895.1 of Magicicada septendecula. Taxonomy (NCBI): domain Eukaryota; kingdom Metazoa; phylum Arthropoda; class Insecta; order Hemiptera; family Cicadidae; genus Magicicada; species Magicicada septendecula. Next base: position 149,272,417 of record CM068376.1, on the reverse strand, counting down.
GTTAACACCACAGGTCTCCACCACAGAGACAAGATTTCTCATTCCCGTCAACACGAGTACCTACTCAAGGTCAAATAACATTCTTAATGTTTTAATGACAGACGTGTACGTTTAGAAAACATACTGTTTGGGCTGACACATATATACACATCTACGTCTGAAATCGCAACCTCTTATTTATCAGCTGGCCGGTTTTACGTTTCCACCAAACGTGTTCCAGAAAATCATATTAAAATAATATAAATATTTTATAGTAAAAACATAATAAAAATAATAATAATATACAATTTAAAAAGTTAATACACTACCTCTTGTTTATCCTAAGTGTTGTGCGGAGAAATACCTGACCAAGTCAGTTTTCCAAGGATTCATAAAATTGTTATCTCGAATGATACATGGATCTTGTAGAGCTCGTAATCCTAATGTTCCTTGCATGATTGATGGAATATGTACACATAATAACCGAGCAACATTTTACGTTAAACTATTGAAAATAACAATGGTTTTCCAAAGTACCGGAGACGAGATGACGGAATTGTTGAACTAAAAGGAATACAGTATATAATTTGATAATCGTGATTCGTTCAATACAATCGCTTTCTAATTCTACAGTACAATGCTCACATCAATATTGAAAACCGATAAATACATGTATAAATAGGCTTACCATACGTCCCAGTTTGACCGGGATTGTCCCGGTTTGACGACCTGATCCCGGGGTCCCGGCCAGTTTGTCAATTGTCCCGGTTTTAAAATTGACGAGAGTAGTTTCCGTCCGGGCGAAGACGTTGTGCAAGCTAAGCTCCCGATTTTTGGTTAAATCAATAGAAAAGAGAGTTTGAAAGATAAAAAGTAATTTTTCATGAATGGAAAATTCAAAAGCTGCAGTAGTCACTTTGCACGAGTATACACATTCAAATGACTTAGGGAGCACAAAAATCCTAATGTGTGCTATACTTGCTTTCCTTCGAAAAGATGTAGAATGTGGCTGGCAGTATATCCATGGTCAAGTTCCAGAGGAAGAGAAACTCGAATAATTCTTTAATTGTTTCGTAGAACAATAGCTAGACAATGATTAGTGCCACAGGAGTTACGGAACTGCTACTTCCGACGTCATACAATGAATAATACCGTACAAGCACGCATCAGAAACTAAACAGCCACGTTGGAAGACCACATCCAAGAATAAAAAACATTATCAAATGTTTATAATCTGAGGCAGAGAAATCTATTCAGAACACGATGTAACGATGGAGTGAAATTTTTAAGCTATGAAAAGGACGAAAAAGTATACTGAATTGGATAAACTAAAAGATATGAAAAAGATTCTGATGTTGGGATGTTTCTCAAGATCACGTCGTCCGTTCTACAAGTTGACTAATAAAAATAAATAAAAAATAACCTTCCTTTTTAATTTAGAGAGAGAGAGAGAGAGAGAGAGAGAGAGAGAGAGAGAGAGAGAGAGAGAGAGAGAGAGAGAGAGAGAGAGAGAGAGAGAGAGAGAGAGGGAGCGGCTATGCATGTGTGTGTGCGCGCGCGCGCGCGCGTTTTATACAAATTGTAACTTGGTAAACGTAGTTGGTAACAAAAAATGCATTTAACGAATTATAAAAACATAAACACAATACAGGGTGGATGTACATACATCGTTGTTTGTGTGTTCGCAAGTGGGACGTAAACTCACGTATCAAAAATTAATTACGTGTCTTATCTACTTGAGTGTTCGCAAGTGAAACGAGTTGCAAGTGCCACTGTTCGTAAGTGGGAGCACACCATCGTCGGCCGGATACGAAAAGCAGATTAATTTACCTGGTTTCTTCGAGACAAAAGCATCAACATGAATCAAAAAATTTAACTTGCAACCATTATTTTAGTAAAACGTAGATGATTGTGGGTACCATAGCTTAGGCTTTTAGAGCATAGGCTTGTACATTTATCTAGGATTTACATTATGTAGCTGATGATAGAAGTTCAAATGCGAGTTCCTGGTCCCTAAAAACATGGGTATCTCAGCTGGGAGAGTGAACTCCAAGACAAAATACTGATCCTTCAAATGTGTGTGTGTCGGGTAGGTATAGGCCTACTAGTAGGCCTACTATGGGCTCCTTAAAAAAGCTATTGCTAAAATAACAGTGATTTGTTCTAATTTTGTTTGCTACATAATAAGGTGACGCCGTATAACATTAATATTTGGGTTTGGCAAAGATTATCAGAATTGGCACATTCAACAATTAAAAGTTTTGTACGAATGAGCAGAAAATAATGGTATTTAAAAGGAACTATAAAGACATATCTTATGGTCATAAACAAACCGCAGAAGAAATTACTATTGTAATCAGTATAGTCATATTTGGACAGGTGTAGAAAAATATGGAGACGCCTGTACAGGTGTGTCGGTGCTGATGGGAACACACATAAAAACGTTTTTATGAGATTAAACCTATGTATCCAAGATAAATACCGTTTTGTCTACAACAGGTGGCTTCGAAATATGAATTTGGGGATTTCCCTTTTATTTAGGGGGAACTGTTATAAGCTAAATAATTTTAAGTTTCTTCTTTCACACAAGTGACCAATAATTTTTCTGGTTTAGGCACAACGATTAAACTATTACAAAATGTGTCTAGTTTCGATCTAATTTAACGTATAGGTTAGGATTTGATGGAGAAGTTAACAAAGTGCGGGGGGGGCAGGAAAAGGACAGTGAGGGATGTGTGTAACATTGAAATTGTGACAAGGGAAAGAAGAAACTGTATGAGTGGCGATCGCGTGCATGCGCGCGCGCGCGCGCGTGTGTGTGTGTGTGTGCGAGAGAGAGAGAGAGAGAGAGAGAGAGAGAGAGTGAGAGAGACTGACAGAGAGAAACAAGGGCAGAGATAAAGAAATCTGTCTCATTAATCAAATTCTACAAATAGTTTACTGTTATACGCAAAAACGTAAACTCGGGCACGCTACGTAGCGTAAATAAATGTTGCCTAATATCTGACGCATGTGAATTAAAACAGCAATTCGTATCATAAACATATGCAGTGTTTGTAAAACTATATAGCCTAAACACACACACACACACACACACACACACACACACACAGATACTCACTCTCTCCCTTTGTCTGCATGTCAGCCTGTCAATCTCATTTCAACCTCCCCTGACACTTTCTTTTCGTTACCCTCTCCTGCTATCTACTAATTAGCTCCTAAGCTAGGCCTCGAGTTAGGTGAATTATGTGCAATTTTAGAGACAATGAATAATTTTAATGTTTTTAGTGGAAAACAGTTTCTTTCTCCTAAATAAAACAAAAACTTGTGTTTAGGGATTATGCTCTTTACAGGCAACAGCTAGAGGTGCGAACACGCCAAATTCATATTTCGAATCTATGTGTTGTAAATGTGATAGTACTCCTTCTTGTACGCACTTCTAATCATATATATATATATTTTTTTTTTTTAGGTGTTTCTTTATCATCACCTACACCTGCATAAATATGAATGTAGGGGCTACTCATTACAGTATTCACTTCCCCTTCCTTTGTATTTTGATTTGACAGCATTACAGGATGTTTACACTACCTTGTAAGCACGTATGTTTCCCCTTCTGTTCTGTCCAATATACAGTAGATTTGATAGAAATTTTAAATGAAGAAGGAAACTGCTACTTGGTAAATTAATATGTATTGTGCTTTTAAAAGGAAAAGAGAGATAGCTACCGTTTTTCTAATTCTATCAGCAGGATAGAAAACAGATTGCAACGAATCACAGGATCATGATAGGCGGGGCAAGTTCATATATTACACAGACAATGGACATTCATATTATATTGGTAGATGGTTAAGTTTGGTTGTTATCAATTGTATTTAGTAAGGATAAGGGTTTAGTTTAGTAAAACTGTGCATTATTTATTTATTGTTATTCATGTACTGTGTTTGTGGAAATGTGCGCGCGTACGCGAGTGGTAAACGTTTCCCGGGCGGTGCGTGAAGTATTTATCATTGTGTTGGACATTGAACTGAACTTAGACATATGTAGTGCTACAATCCCTATACATTTCTGACTATTGTTTACGTTCATGTATGATATTAGTATGTAGGCAGTTATGCATGAGATACGGGTAGTCTGATTACCGCTATGCATGCTGTTACAAAGTAAATGCACTCTACTGCATGAAAAGTGCATTGTCACTATGTAATAACCATGTGACTTCCATCCACCAATAGAATGCTGAGTGGTGGTTGGAAATTTTCTTAAGCCTGTCGTTACACAGGTAGTTCTTCTACGCCATCTACCGCGAACGGGACGTGCACTCCTTGTACAAGATTCTACCGCTTGCAAGGTGTTGTAAAGACTATTCGTCGTTGTGAAACGGGAAGACTCAGAACTGTGTGTGTAGTACACCTGCACACAGTATTGTTTTAACGCATTGTGCGTATAATTACAGGCAGTTCTTCACTGCTGCTACCGCGAACGGTACATACAATCCTTGTACAAGACTTTACCGCTTGCAAGGATCTGTTAAGACTTTTCGGGGATAGTAACGCGTGTGACGCATAACAGTTGATATTATCTATTTACACACGGTATTATTAATATTGTAGTACTACGTGTGTACTAAGTGAGTGTAACTGTATCACTGTGCGATATTTTCCGCAGTATCAGTATCATAAATGGTTACGCAATAGTTCCATCAAGACGTTTCCGTGCTAGTGCAAGATTTCCTCATAGGGGGGTCTGCCGATCGCGGTAGACCTGGTTATTCGCGTGAACACTTGAAGATGCCGGAGTGGTATAAGTTCAATATACCGTTATTAGATTAAACTCACTGTCACCTGAGATATTACTTGGTCATAAACTCTATATTAATTTTGCGAGTAATAAGATCCGTAGTACCGTTGTGTGTGTGAAGCGTCAGATTCATCGTAGAAATTGCAGGACACCAGCCCAGCTGTTATAGGACATCAGCCCAGCTGTTATAGGACATCAGCCCAGCTGTTATAGGACCAGCCCAGCTGTTATAGGACACCAGCCCAGCTGTTATAGGACCAGCCCAGCTGTTATAGGACACCAGCCCAGCTGTTACAGGACGCCAGCCCAGCTGTAAACGTTTCTGGGGAAACGTCTGTCATTTATAAGCCACACCTGACGCAACAACTACACCGCAAAGACCTGCCCTTCTCTTCAACAACATCATCGTGGGAGTCTTCTTATGTAACGTATCACGACTTGCGTATGAACATTATTTAACATTTTAAAAGAAAGACTCTATATCAAACATTACATTCTGTACATATCAAATATACCATATAAACTATAACTTGTGTTTTGTGCAATAAATAATCTTAAACCCTCCAATATAGACTTGTAATTTGAAATACACATACTATCATATCCTATGCGCCAATAGTTTAGTAATTTGTGTTGTCGCAAGATATAATATAAAATGTATAAGACCCCATTAATATTAAGTATTTATCTCTAAATCACCAGTCGATTGTCTCAAAATAATGCGAAAAATTGCGAAAGAAACTACCGTGTAGTTATTTTTATCTCGCAAGGGTGTGTAATATGAACTATAGAAAAGAAACTTGTAGATTAATGTTTTTAAACAATGCCGTTTGGTTGCTAATCCCCGACCTTATAACTTTTTTATGTACTTGCTTTTGTATAGAAACGTCTTATGAAGTGAAAAGAAATTAGTAAAAGAGAATGGAAAATTCCAGGGTGAGGAAGAATATTTAACGTTATGAATTATAAAACGAAGGAGATATTACAGCTGCAATAAAGAGCAGGCAACGAATTATATCAAGGGCTCAAGAGAGAAGTAACGCAACGGAAGGCTGATTGGAATTCCTCAACTTAAATGTGAAGGAGGTATTGTATAATATTAATACTACCTGTAACTCCCTCAGACCTTCCTTTGTCATAAACCGTCTCCTCACCATTCCCGATGGACCTCCTCCCAGAAACCCCCGCCAACGGAGAAATAGAAATAAATAAGTCTCTTCGTCATACTTACTACACCTGGCTTCCTTCTTGATCACTTAACATCTTAAATTTTCCTATCTACCTATCCGGTCTTTATCTCTCTCCTTTGTGCCTCCCCGCCTTACCTTGACGCCTCTCTGACACCTCCCTCCAGCTTTGGCGTCCTGCGTTACTCGACCTCGTCTTGCTGTCGTTTGACTTATACTTTTATTATGGCTCTTCCATCACCCATTTGGCTCTGCACACTACGTAAACACACAAATACACATCCATACACTACACTCTATCCTGAATGCCTCCACCTACTTCGCCACCGGTCCGCGCTGCGCTGGCGTGCGACTCCTCTAAATCTCCAATCGGCGGAAGGGTGCTTGCCCCAGATCAGCCTGAGTCTTATCCTCTGAGACAAGTCTCAGACAACGCAAAAAAAGGTATAATATTATAGCCTACTCTCTACTATGACTGTGAGACGCGAATATGACAGCAGATATGCAAGAATGTAGGAGGCTACAGAAGAATAAAGGAACGGTCCAACTTCGGATATTATGGCTTAAGTAATCATATTAGAAAGGATTATTACAATTTATTTTATACACCACACAATATATGTGATAATTTTAATTTTTTATTTATCTATAAATTTTGAAACGAATTAAGACCTGTATTAACATCAACCGTTGTGTATATAATTCTTTTCACTCAGACTTTTCACAAAGTTTAGTGATATATTAAAACCATGTGTAAGATAATCAATTTTTGTGAAACATAATATACCCATTAAATAGTGTAGACTAGACAATTATGATAGTAGCTTAATACAGTCTTTTTTCCGGGATGAAAGGGAAATTATAATATTGTGCGCTTAAGAATGAAACTTTTTTTGTTACTAGACCAACGTTTATGAAAATCTATTTGGCTTCATTTCTCAGATTGTAATAAAATTGGAATCAATTATAGCCTATATCAAATTAAAAATTTTTGCCAAAATTATTTGTTACTAACCAAGCTTACTTTATTTTCTTAACCGATGGATTTTTGCATGTCAAATTCCGTTTATTAGACATCGATTTTTCAATATAAAATTGGTCTCTAGATTACTGATTTGCGTTAATGCATCCAAGAAAAATAGTAGTTTGATAAACCTTATTACTAAGTGTTAATGTTTGTTTACATACGGCGTTTTCAAGAAACTGTAACAGTGTTAGAATAAATAGGCCTACTTTAAAATTTGATTACATACCTGCACCTAGTTTCGTATACAGAAGCAGTGTAAAAAGTATTTTGTAAAGCTTTCTTACAAAATTATAACATAACTGAAGCCCAAATGATGTTTAAGATTTTGCACGTTAAGTCATATGAAGTTTACTTAAGAACCTGTTACGTTCAGACTTCCTGAGATACAGTTATTGAGAAGAACAAGAGTAACAGAAAGAGAGAGAGAGAGACAGAGTGAGAGAGAGGTCAAAGTACATGATGTTTACTACAGTTGGCTACTTATAAGGAACTTGAAAATAATTAAACTTATTGTAATGTAGAAAGTTAACGAAACATGAACCAAAAGCGAGGATTATGTGCAGCAGACTCAAGAGTTTTATTAACAGGATCCAAACAGTCTTTGGTGAAACGATTATTACGTTAAATAATTTATCCGCTATTAAGAAGTGGTACATTTTGAAGAAAGGAAAAAACCGAGGATGAGGAACTTATAAGTTGCTATTAAAATATGTAACTTACCTTTTGGATACCTAATTATTTTACAAGCAAGTTACGGAAACTATAAAAAAAAATTGATTCTTAATATATAAGCCTTCACGTATTATTTCAAAAAAATTAGATTACTGCTCACTGTGATATACGAAAAGCAAAAATATAATTAATGTAACATTACAACACACTGCAGCTTTTACTTAAATTTGTTACAAAGGCTGTTACGTCCGGGATCGACATTGTTAAAACTATTGTATTCTGGGCTGCTAGGCCGTGGTTGATTGTTTATGTTCTTGCGCCTAAACGTTTAGACACGAGAATTTAAGCAATCGACCACGGCCGAACAGCTTGGAATATAACACATACAACAATGTTTATACATTTTTGGGTACTTTCCCAATATTCGTACCAAGACTTCATTTTCGCTGTTTTGAATATGGGTTTCGCTGTTTTGAATATGGGATAGTATCTATATACCACGACGTAAAGAAGAAATGCACTAACTTCAAATTATTATATTTCTTAATTTACAGTGCAATTACATCAATTTTCATTCATAAGTTAGATAATAATATTAATTCGTTTTTCGTTTACCATTTAAAGAAATAAAAGCCATAGTTAGGAAATATATAGATAGCGTTTCATGTGTAGACCTATAGTCTATACAATGCGTAGCCTGTAACAAAATAACATTTAATATAAAGACTATAAACGTTTATTAACAAAACAGCAACAGACAATGTAAAGTGTAAAATACGGTTATTTCTGAATGCTAAATTAAAACAAAGGAAAAAAGTGTTAACAAATGAAAACAAGATTTGTTATTCGTTAGGCAGCCAATATTAGTTTATATTATACAGTAAAATCTCAAAAACTTCACTGGACGAAAAACGTAAAAAAGGGATATATGTATAGCAGCCCGCGTTACTTCTAGTTGGCTTTCTTACGTGGTTTTCATAAAAAGCGAGTATTGTTTTAAGGTCATGTTGATTCCCATGTGTATTTTCAGTTTGCATGTTAACCTAGCAATATGGAATATATCGTGTAACCTTAAGTTTATTCGTTTATTGTTCTGTGGCTTAAAATACCTTTTGGTACTTTGCAAGAGCCGTCACATTTCAACAAGACGTAAATATATATGCCGCCTACATGATATTTCCTTTGTAAATTATTTATAACTTAATTAAATATTTGCCCATAATGTTTTGTTTAAGTACTGTTGAACGGAATTTATTGATACAAAATTAGCTCTCTTCTCTTCAACAGTTGTTTGATCTCATCTTCATTGTTGTTTTCATCTAGCATCTGGTACGTAATTTTTCGTCGACTAGGTTTTCAATATATTATTCTTCTTTATTTGTTATAATATGTATTCATCTATTCCAAACTCACTTTTTCCGTAGATATAAACTCTTCTGCTTCTGCAGGTTGTTATTTATATTATTGGTACTTGTAGAAATTTTTATGATTTTAATCAGAATGGTGAATAAATTTCCAACGGATGGGAGTCAACTTGAAACATGTTGCTTCGGTACTACTGTATACCAATAACTGAATAACTATATTCTTACAAATTATATTCGGTATGAATGAGAATAATTAAAAATTCGTAATTCTCTCTCCCCCCTCTCTCTTCTCCCCCCTCACTCTTTCTCTGTCAATTTTCCCCATCTACCTCACTAATAGGGACAAACCTCACTACTACCTTTAATTAAACATGACTACCTCACTATTAATTTCCTTTTATTTTCATTAAGTTAGCACGGCAGGTCCTTCTGCGACTGCACCCAAAGCGCGCCTCTTTAAGTGTTTGTTGAAATGTTACACTGCTACAGATTACTCAAGTATGAATGTGTAGTCTATACGAACACAAGGAATGATTAAACAAACACGCACACCACACTACCTTGGACAGGCACATGTACATATGACTGTCATCTCACGTTTCTTATTTAATTTTTATTTTAACTTTTTAATACTTTTATATGTTTAATTATTATGTAATCGTTAAGGATAAATAGGAGAAATAACTCTTTTAATTGGCTTCATTATATCAAAAAGTAATTCCTTGCTGGATTCGTGAAATATTTACAATTCATCTTTATTTACGTAGGTCTTGAATGTTGTGACACCGATCCTTTGAAGTATTCTCCGATCTTTACATGTACGGTATTCTTTTCCGGATGTCTCTCTTTGACTATGATCCCAGGCATTCAAAGTTTTGTGTTTGGACTCCTATGATTTTCTGGCCTACTATTATTATACATTTTTATGTGCAAGAAAGTGGCTGAAGTTTCCATTTATAAACTACCTGATCCCTCTCGAACAGTCAGTGATTACTGTAGACCGGGGTGACACGAGTTCTGGAAAGACACTCTAGAGAGTATCGCTGTATCTCTTCTGTACCGTTTTGCTTCTTCCATTCACTTTACGCCCACTCTATTTTTGTTAGTCTACGACAAACAATCTTTGGTATTAGATTTCTAACGACCAAAAATACTTCCAAAGAATTTGATCTTCTTGCCTGTCCTTTCAAACGGAGCACTGTTTCTATTTTAACAGGACGCACAATACCCTACAGTTTAAGAATATATAGACGAAGAAGTGTATGCAGCTGCAGTGAGGCGAACGAACCTGACAGTATCATACCGAGGTTATCTAAACGAATACCGGAGAGATGCGGACACGGAGATTTGCGAACACAAGCTATTTCCGGAGATTTGCGGACACTAGGCCTTTTGCTACCTGCGAGAGGGATGACAAAATTCCAAAAGTATTTCTATACCGGAGGTTTGCGGACAGGCCGTATCTGAGGTGCGCCCGCTTGAATAGCAACAAACTTTCGTCAATTACTAAATTCTCAAATGGATTTAAGGCCTCTCTAAATTTTTTTCTTGTGTGTTCGACAATAAGCCGTATTTTTACAAGGCTATCTTGAGTAGGGGTAGAATTGTCACAAAAATGTAAAAGTCGCAGACATAATCGCAGACATGGTCCCTAGACATAATTTGGGGAAATATCGGCGTCAGTAATAGCAAATCCTTTGCCCAATATTTGTCTATTTCTAATTTGTTTACTCTTGGCATCAGCAGTGAACACGCCAAGAAGAAATTAAATTCTGCAGGCTCTATATCTTTCCATCGGGACAATCGGGATATTAATGTCAATTTTGCGGTAACAAATTTGTAATAATTATTTAATTCTGTGCAAATGACAGAAATAAATTCTAAAGGAAAAAATATTTTAAAAAATCTAAGTGAGTTGCCGTGTCTTCGAAACTAATTCGTAATCCGCTAACTGCTTTATCAAAAGAGTGACGTTTTGTCGCTGGACTATTGGCCGACCAATCGTAATTTCTTTTTCGCTTCTGAAGATTTCTTACCTCTTCTTCTTCTTCTTCTTCTTCATCATCTTCTCCTGCTGATGTTATTTTCTGATGAAGCTGCACGTGGTGTTGAACGATTATGAGAAGGCCCGGGAGCATCCATATCTTTGTCTGAGAAAATGTTGTCTTCCTCGTCACTACTCTTCATCAATAATTCCATAACTTCCTTCTCGGATTCTGTGCCATTGTAAACACAATATTCACACCTACTGTTTGCTAAAGAGAATCACAAACAAGACTGAATAGATGTTCTACAGACAGAAAGTAATTATACCTTGCACCCAATGTTGAGAACAATAGCCGTGGTAAGGAATTTGAACAAAGAAAATGATTTTTCTTCATGTTTTGAGGGTAGTACAATCAGAATCTGCTCTTATCTCGAACACGATGTTTTTCGCGATAACCATACTTCCGTTCCTTACGAAACATGGAAGTAAAAAAGTTGCTAGCTGAAAAAATAATAGAAGAACCTAAACATTAAGATATTAACACCATTCGTCAATTTTTTCAACTCTCTGGGGGGTCCGGTCTGGTTCATCCCTCCCGTAAATACGCCTCTAACCACGAGATGACATTGTTTATATTCTAACTGCATTAAAGTTTTGTTATTAGAGTTTTCCGGTAAGCTACATTTTTCAGATTTACAGTAAATTATTATATTTACTGACAAGATGTACAAAATGCTTTGTTTATTTATGGTCAACCATTCGTCGAGCAGGACGTAGTATGTGCCTACGCTTGGTCTGCATCTGCAATGTTTATGGGTTTTGTCAAGTTCGCAGTTATTATTTTCAGCCCAACGAGCCATAAATCAATCGTAAATTTGCATCGTCGTAACAAAGGCTATTCAATTTTGGTTTATTACTGTGCTCTTTTTCTTATATACGCTCGCGGGCGTGCCGAAGAAGAGGACAGAGTTATACACGTTGCGAGCGAAGAGGATGCCGCACCGTTTCTGGTTTCTGGTTGTGCACAGTACTGCCTCCGAAACGGGGAATTACACGACATTAACCCGTCCTAGCTCCTTACAAACCTGAATAATGTGTTAAACACTAACATTTGCATTATTTACAATCAATATATATATAATATTTCTGTATTAATATTATAAAAATTCTGTATAATATTTACCTTATTTCTTCCGTCGTGTGACTTCGTGTTGCGTTCGATTGAATATCTTTACGCGTTTCGAAACATGTTTTGTCTTCAGAATAAAAAAAATCACTCAAAGTGAGGTCGTTAAAACATCAAAATTGCAAATATTAAAACAGTCCTACACATGTCCGCATTACATGAGTGCGCACTCGAGTCTCTCGGTATTTTCCTGTTGCTTTCCTCTACTATTGGGGCGTCAAAACTGGAACCCTTGCGCTGCCAGATCTTATCGCAATGTGGACTGTGTAAATACCCGCTTACGCTACGCAATTACTGTACGCAATAATTTTCCCATCTATATTTTTATCGTCAGTAATTAGGACCAACTGTCTGGGGAGGTGTGGTTTGTATTAGATTACTTGCAAACAGATTTTAATACTAAACAAAATGAATGTATTTAATTATGGCAAGGAAAAAACAAAATCGTTTTAATTTTTTCAAACCTAATGTCTATTAATCCCAAAATTGGTGGAACAGGGAAATGAAGAAACAGATCAACCATACATGGGATCTAGTCGGCGAAATAACTGACCTTTTTTCTTTTCGTTGTAAACAGAACGAAAACGTTATAGGCAGGGGCGGATTTACGCACAGGCAGACTAGGCACTTGCCTGGGGCGGCAAATTTTGGGGAGCGGCAAAATTTGAGTTAAGAAATGATATTACTCGGAGTTACTTGGATATCAGGTCTACCCGAACTTAGATATTGCTCTGAGAATGTTTGTTATAGTACGGGACACATCATTGTAAGCTTCGAGGTGACGCAATAGTAACAGCTCTTCCCCGCCCCTCGCCCTACAGCGTTGTCGCGCGTTACACATGGTATGCGTAGGTAACGGTGGGGAGAGGAGGTCTGTTGCAAACACTTCACATTCCATTGACTTGTCATTCCACTTGCTACAGGATAAACGTCTCGTCTTCTCAACATTACCCACGTACATATTACATTCAGTAGCTCTAGGATTACGGGTTTAAAATTTTTATTAATTATTTTTGTTATGTTGTATTATTGCCGTTATTTAATAATTATATAAGGCTTATTCACGATGAATGATAGTAATAATTTACAAATTGTTGAGGCTCCTCAAACTCCTACAATGTCATCAAACAGAGGAAGATCTGGTAAAAAGGACTTAGGGAATCAAGGAAAACACATCATTGCCAATGTTTACAACTTTTTACAGAGTCTCGCGGACGATCCAAAAATGGTTGAAATGTTGAATTTTAAAAGGGTTCAAGAGTTGACTGCCGAAGCTTGTGGAGTAAGTCGATCGACAGTTCAAGGCGTAAAGCGAGACGCAGATAAGTGTGAAGGAAATGAACCTAAGTTTGGTACGCCGCGGAAGCATTTTAAAAAGAAGCCGACAATAACAAATTTGGACAACTTCGACAAAGATGTTGTGCGAAGATGTGTTTTTAGTTTTTATGAACATGGAGAATACCCAACATCTGGAAAAATCCAACAGCAGTTGGCTGAACAAATAAATTTTAGGGGCTCCAAGAAATCAGTGCAGCGAATTTTGAAACAGATTGGATTTAAATATAAAAAGTGTAATGACGGCCGAAAATTTTTAATGGAAAGAGTAGATATTGCTTGTGCTTTCGCTACTTTTCTGAGAAAAATGCATCAAATTCGGAATGGCATTTTAAAAAGGCCCATATTTTATTTGGACGAGACATGGGTGAACCAAAATCACAGCAAATCAATGATTTGGCAGGACCCAGAGGAAAGGGGTGGTTTAAAAGTGCCAGTCGGAAAAGATGGGAGATTAATTGTACTTCATGCGGGGTCAGCTGAAACAGGGTTCGTGAAGGAATGCAAATTAATTTTCCACGCACAAAAATCTTCATTAAATACAGATTACCACAACGAAATGAATTCGAAACTTTTTAAAGAGTGGTTCGTCAACTTCCTCTATTTACTGGAAGAAAGTTCTGTCATAGTAATGGAAAACGCAAGTTATCATCCGCACTTGCTGAGAAAGCTCCTAAATCAAACTGGAGAAAATTGGAAATTCAAGAATGGTTGAGAAATCATAAAATTGAATTTTCTATGCAAGATACGAGGGCTTAATTGCTAAACAAAAACGAAATAAAAAATGCGCTGAAAATATATATGAAATTGATCAAAATGGGTCATGAGGTTGTACGCCTTCCACCTTATCATGCACATTACAACCCAATTGAGTTGGTGTTGGCACAGGTGAAAGGATATGTGGCGTGTGTGTGCGCGCGCGCGAGAGAAAGAGAGAGAGAGAGAGAGAGAGAGAGAGAGAGAGAGAGAGAGAGAGAGAGTGAGTGAGTGAGAGGACTGACAGAGAGAAACAAGGGCAGAGATAAAAAAAATCTGTCGCATTAATCAAATTCACGCCAACAACATTCTTAATGTCGTAATGACACAGCAGTCTATGTTCACAAAAAGTACAACTGTTTTGGCGACACATAAATATACAGATCTACTGTCTGTTGGCAGGCTGACGCGTTCGTACTACTAATTCATTCGAAGGCTGTATTCACTCCTGTCTGTATTAAAATAATACAAATGTTGTTTTATAGTAATAATATAATAATAATAACAACTATCACGATTTGTAGGCTTAAGCATTCATAACATAAACAGTTTTCTAACGTTCCATCCTCTCAAGACTTCTACGAACTTTTTTTAACCTATTGATTTTACTCCATTTTTAATAATTCCATAATTATCTGTAAACATAATTTTTATAATTAAATAATTAATTTCTTTTTACAAAACAGTCAACCCTTCCCACACTTTTTGTTTTTCATTATATAATCTAAATATTAACTTGATTTCACTGTACACAAGCTAGATTTGTTAACTGAAAATTACCAAGCAGTTTTTGGTAACTTAGTTTTCTTATAGACTCTCACCAGGGCCGTATTTAGGATCTGTAGACCCCTAGGCTGAACCTGTGGTGCAGGCCCTAACGGGGGTCTGTGGAGTATTCCATACCCCCCAGTAAAACGGGGGGTCCGGAAATTTTTTGAAAATTAACCTTCAAAAATCGAATTTTAGAGCAATTTTCTAACTAAAAACCTAAACAGAAACATTTAAAGATTATTACTAAATTGTAGAAAATGTTACTGTACAGTATTTAGAAGTTAATGAACTGATGACATAAAAATGAAAAGAATTGAAAATCATTAAGATATTCAACACGATTTATTAACATTGCTATGAACAACTATATTAAAAAAGGACACAAAGTATGGGTGTGAAATGAATTTATTAGCAGTGTGTTAAAAGACGATACTATACTACAGTAAATTACATTACTACAGTAGTGAGTAGAGTAATATTACAGTACTATACAATACTATGACACTAATATGTATGAAAATACTGTGTGTACAATTTACTACTAAATTGTAGTTACTACATATAACTTAACTTGGAAATGGCTTAGTGGCTAATTGGTTTGCGCCTACACTTCATACTAATGAATCTACTTATATCTTCATAAATTAGTTGTCTTAAAATCTCACTTTCAATGCTGAGCAAAGCCAAAACGTTGAGCCTGTCTTCTAACATGGAGGTTCGAAGCCTGTTTTTGATCACATTTAATTTTGAAAATGACTTTTCTCCACTACAGTTAGTGACCGTAAGTGACAGGTGCATTCTTAGAGCGACCTCGATATTAGGAAAACAATCTCTGACGTTTCTTTCTAGGAGGAGTTTATACATCCAACTCAACTGACTAATGACTTTTTCATTTTCCTCATCATCTTTTTGAAACTCATGGTAAAAAGCCTTGAACTGAATCAGTTCATTTCCCAATTGATCGTCTAAGTCATTGTTATATGTTTCTACTAAGTTCTGAGCTGCTGCAATTATCTCTTCATTAGTAAGTGTATCCAACTTGTTGAGAAACCAAAAACGGGTGTCAACTAGTTTGTATGCCTCAAGCTCTGCCGCAATGAAGATTCAAATTGATCTATGACAGGAAGGAAACTCTGTGTTCGAAATTTTTTTGATGGCGTCAGCTTAACCTTCTGGTGCTTGGACTGGGACAGTCGAGAGCTGCCAAACGCACGTTTATTTTGCGGTTGCGCCGTGTTTCACTGTCATACACAGTGCAATCAGTTAACTCAGCAGCTTTCACCTCATATTCTTCAAAGCTATCCCGTTTTGTTCCTATGAAGCTTGTTAGCGATGTCAGTGCTGAGGCGGCTGTGTTCACGTCCAATCTAGGGTTCTGCAGAGTTTCACTAGTTTTGTTTACTTGTCCCAAGATATCATCCCAAAATACTGTGTACAGATTTACAGTCAAATAGATCACCGTCACAATTTTGAAGTGCTGTGGCGCCCATTTTTATGCAGTAATCTATATTACCTTGTGTCATAAACTCCGGCCACAATCCAATGTCATCTTCCAAGCAAACATTTTCACTTAAAGCAGGTCCAAGAGAAACCCCCTCTAGTTCCCACGCGACGCCAAGCGATCGAGTTTCCTGAATGCTGACTCACTCATATCAGTTGACCCCTGAAGAGTTCAGCCGAATTAGTCCACACGAAATAACTGCGTCGACGTCTTTTATGATTATAAGGGGCCCACCACGGTATTAAAACAGACATTTTTTGTTTTAGTCTATTCAAAATTAAAATTTTTAAACAGTTTTTTTTTGTGGTGCGGGCCCATAGGCTGCAGCCTAGATAGCCTGCGCGTAAATGCGGCCCTGACTCTCACAGGTTAATTTGAAGCAGTACTACTTCACACTGAAAATAAATGGTCACCAATCCCTTCAGTTTATAACTTACTGCTTACATGTCGGAGTCATGTGATAGTATGAAACTTTTATTGAGCAGAATTCAGTATGACGGATATTCGTGGCATACCTACGGAGATGTGAAAGTAACGTAGTTTTACTTCGATTGCAGTTTGGATTCACTAAATTCTGTTGCCTTCTGTGCGAGCGGGTAAATTCTATGCAGGAATGGGAAAATTATTATGTAAAAAAAGCAGTGATCATTAAAGACAGAGGCACTGAGTGTAGGAGATCAGACCGTTGTAGGTCAAGTACTAGTAAAACCTGGAAAAGCTAATCGTCCACTACTACATATTAAGTAGGTTTAATGAAAATTATGTAAATGGAACGGATGTAATTTCGAAACTGTTAATTTCCTTCAAGTGTGTACTAAAGTAAATAATGTTACAATTTATAAGTTGGTAATTACACCCGGTAGGCTTAAACAGGTAATGCTAACAACCAGTAGCCTACTGATTCGAATGTGTGTGTGAAGAGGGCTATTGAGTCGATAATAACGCTATTACCTACTTGACACAGAAATTCCCGTGTCACCTGCATTTTGTATTATGCAAACGTTCGGAGGATGTAAATTTTTCAACAACATTGTTGGAGTGCCAAACTTTAGAATGAACCGTTGTGGCGGAATGCAAGATTGATTTAAAGTATTCAAAAATTCTTGGAGAGAGTACACTATATTTTCAATATTAAATACGGTGTTAATAGATTCTTCGGACTTTTTATTATCCCTAGAAAATTTTTTCAAACTTGTATCATTATTTTCCTTCACAGATTCGATTCTTTGGGAATAACCACTTGTAATTTTTATCAAGTAAACACTTGAGGTTTTGCACAGATTTTAGCAATTAATACAGTTGTACTATTTACTAAGTCCCAGTTTTTCGTCAATTTCTGTGAAGCTATCGTCATTAGGAACACTACCGTCACCGAGGTGCAGTAAGTTTGTAGAAAAATCACCATCTCCTCCTCCTAAATAGGCTCTTATCTTGCTTTGCAAATTTAGTCTGAATAGCATTCCACATCGCCGAGGACTTTAAACACACTGAGACAATATCAGCGCGGGTTCCTCTTGCAGTTACCGGTAATCTCTAGCGAGAATCCTCTGAAATAACAAAAGTTACGCTACCCACGAATTTGTTATAATTTCTTAAGTCTTGGAGAGTTTGATTGACCGTTTCTATACAGTCCATAAATCGCCTTCGTTTTATCGTTCATGATTAGTTTCCGTTTTGATCGTTCTTTCTTTTGTCATGCCTCCTCTTCAATACGAATTGCTTTTTTAATAGGAGTCAGTAAGAATACTTGACTTTTTCTTCTTGGCTCATTTTTATTTTATTTTTGCAGTCGCTTTCGGATAAGGGCGAATTTATTCTGGTGTCAATTGCGATAAGGTATTAGCAGATGTCTCTTTTATTCCCGACGTGGGAGGTCCGGCTACTGTGGTCTCTTGACAATCTTTTGTTGGTGTTAATCTTCCTTCATAACTACTTTTGTCTCCTATCTCTCTGTCAATTACAGGTGAACACAGAAACTCTTCGATACTGAATATATTTTCATTTAATGGCCAAATTCCAGTTGAACTAAAACCTGCTGTCAGTTAGATGGTGTAGCTGCCTTTGAAAGAGTATCTTTTGCTAGCCCAGGTATGTCGTATAATGTCATGGTTTAACCTGGGTTTATTGTCATCCAGCTCTCAGCGGCTGCACCGAAACAGGCCATATAAACACTTGTCTAATGGCTGAAGTCAGATTGTAACGGGTGTGAGGTGTAAACTGTTTTATAAATAGTAAAAAAAGAGAGGCTGTAATTTATCTTGATGGATGTGCTACTCCAATACAACCTGCTGGTCCATAAATAATCAAAGTGATATCTACATAACACTCTGGGGATATAACGATAAGTGGTGGTTTCCAGCTGCCATCTATGAAAATACCACTGGTTTCACCGTTTTCCAAAGGGGTAACCCTGCTGACTTGTTTATTTCCCTTCAAACTGACAACTTTTTTAGGACAGTGCACTGTTGTTATGCTGCCTGGTTTCCTTCACATTCCAAATATTGTGACAATAAAAATGAAGGCGACTTATCACAGAATTCCAATATTGAAGAAAGTTTTATGTTATGTTTATTAAAACTAAATGCTATTGCAAAACTTGTTGCTTCAGCCTCTCTAAAAGACAACCTTGAATGTCGCTGCATGAAGCCAGTAAAACAATCTTTTACCGGCCCAGTTTACCATAAAATCGACATTATTTGCAAACACGTATTCGGAGGCTAACATACGAATATTATTAGGGTACAAACCATAATAACTAAAGAATAGTGCAGATCGTAACACAGAAATCTGATTTTTCTATTTGTTCTTTTCTAAATACAAGTTGTGGAAAACGCTGAGTCTTTGTAGGGTTTGTGAGCTACATCGCCCCAGAAAGTTTTTCACTTGTACGTTTGAACCAAATATGAAAAAAAGAAAACAGAACAAAATGTTTTACTTACATTGTACCAACATACCACTTTCCTTCTGGTGAAATTGAAGGTACACCTTTAATTTTAAAATTAGTGGCTGAATTGTTGTGCTGCTGGCCACTCTACCTTTAGTGCGTGTGTCGAACACTCACTTTAGGCAACCTATTCTATCTCCTAAATTTCCTAGGCGGCATAAAAAGGAGCCATTATTACTATTATCATTTTAAAAATTTTAGTTTTTTAGGATTTAATAAACACGTAATTTTCATTATAGGATCTCAAGTAACTGACACATAATTATTTCTGAGAACTGTTAGGTTATGAATTAATTTTCTTTTAAAAGTTATAGAGAAACATAACTTGCCCTCATGCTGCCACATTGCTTTTGTATTAGTATGATTCAATTGTACACTTACCATGGATCCAACAAAGTACATAGCTGTAAACACCCATAGCAAATTAGTGACAAAAAGGTTGCTTTACACGTTCTAAAATACAAAAGGGAACAAAGACTCATTTTACTGTACACTGCTATAATCAGACTGGAGGAGCACGTACTGCAAGCTATAACAAAAACGTTATACAGTTGCAGAGGTGCTGCGACTAAGGGACACTTGAAGAAGTACAAAGTATAAACTTATGTCTCTCTGCTCTCCCCTATATGGTAATACTGTCTTGTAATGACTGTTAATCAAATCAAATGTATTGTATACCTTTATATGTGTATTTATACACAATATATCATAAACGTTTTTTTGTGGCAAAAATACCTTTATATGTGTATTTATACACAATATATCATAAAAGTTTTTTGTGACAAAAATATCTGTCAAATTTTTGTATGTTGTAATGGTAAATATAACACTACCAACACCAGCGTACCACAAATAAGTTGAAAGCCACTACAATTAAGAATACCTACAAGGTCAAGCATACGATCATGCATAAGAAAGGAAGTATCATAAGCCAAAACCAAGTGAATTAAAATGATGAAGGAATTACCAGTAAATGTGCAACTAAAGAAGATAAAGCAAGACTAACGACGAGACGACATACATAATTACCCAATAGATCAAACAGTGAGAAGGAAACCCATTAAAGACAAAATCAAGAAGAAACCTATTAACCGTGAGAAGGAAACCAGTGAAAACAACGCCATGAAGAAACTTATTAAGAGGGAGGAAGGAATCGGTGAAGAGAAGAAGAAAATATCCAGATCAAACACAAAACAGGAAGATAACATGAATTATAATGAACTAACATATGGCAATAAAAGAATTATTATAAAAGAAGAAAGAATAAATGGAATAAACAACATGATTTAAACCCCTAAGCTGTAAAAAAATTGACACTTACCAAAACTTATTAAGTGAATACCTTCCTTGACAATGTAATACAAACAATAATCAATAAGAATGAATTATTACATAAAAAGTAACAAAGAGAATGAATAATAATAAGATAAGTTCTTAGCTAAATTATGTGTAGACATGAAAAGAGGGCTATGTCCAAAACACCAATGACCAATTGTGAAGTGGAATTGATATTAGAAATAACCACTAATTACCAATAGTAAAGACTGTAAAAGATAAACAAAATGTAATCTAATAATAACCAATAGATATACCAGTACTACATAAAGTCAAATAAATCAAATGTAATACAGAAACACAAAACCGACAATAATCAATTGTTGTATATTATAACTATATGCTTGCCGTAGAATGGATGCATGATGAACAAACTTATCTTGTAAACTTATCATAAAAGAGTAGGAACTAAACCAACAACATTGAATGAGGCAGAATACTATTTGAATAAGTAAATTCAAGGATTATAGCCACCCAAATACTAATACTAACAATAATAATAAATAAACCATGTTGACAGCTAGATGCAAGTAATCTTGGTTATTTTAAACCAAAGCAATTATCAGTATAAATGCAGAATGAACTACTGCAAAATAATAACAGTGCTATCAAAACAATGATAAGAGATATTCAAGCAATAATGAGAATAATTTGATAGGATTACAACCCATATAAAAAGGTAACTTCCTAAAGTATAGTAAACTCACTTAACAAACTATAGTTAAGGTAATAAAACCACAAGATGAAGAAAAAGGACACTATCAGAAGTGACAATGACCAATGCAGTATGCATTGACCATAATAAAATGTTATTAACTATTAATGTTAGTATAATAGTAAGTATCATGTACATGTTGTGTTTATGTTAGTGTCTATACAGGAAAGTACAGAGCAACTCACCGCAGCTAATAATAGAAGAGTCGACGCAACTTCTTCAGAATCGAACTCAAGAAATGGAACAAAAACTTTCTAATTTATTTAAACAAAATTAATAAACGACGTCAAAGAGTAAGTAAACCGATTTATTCATATCGGATTCAATAATAGACTGAATTGGGTAAAATAAATCAATAAACCAATCAATAAACAAATCAAAATAAATTAATAATAAAAAACCAAACCTTAAGAATAATAATAAAACAGAAGATCTCGTCGTGCTAAAATGGTCATACACACTTTTTAATAGAAAATTACTTAAAACTTCGAATCTAACAAGAAAAATATTGTGACGAGTATTCATAATACAAACCCTTAGATATCAAATATGAAATGAAAGTATAAGAACCAAGTTCAATGTATATTCTATAGCCGGCAGAATAAGGGAAGGACAAATAAAATAGAGGCAGGATATCAAGAGAATGGAAAACATGGGACTACCTAAACAAGTAATAAGATACAGACCTCAGTTAAGACGAGATATAGGTAGGGCAAGGAAAAGAGATGCCTTCAGTGAAGGCAAAACAGGCTGTAATCCTATACCTTGACATGGAGAAGATTCATAATACTTAATAGCACACTTAAGAACAAAATATTGGTATGGAGAATCATACACGACTTCCATGTTCTAAGATTTATATTTAAAATCATTTTCGAAATGAAATATTTCCACTGAAACTACTTCTTTCTACTTACTGCTTCAGCCACTTACTGTGGGCACTAACGTATACCACCTCACGTTATCGCACTTGATTTTCACTGATGATGGAAGTCGATGGCATTGCCAAAACGTCTGGTTTTGCAGAAAACATTGGTCTACGGCCAAACAGGCCGGGAAGGAATTTTAAAAACAAACTGCTTCTTTGTTGCCAATAACGTAGTACATATATACAAAACATTATCAGGTAAACTATTACGTTACAACAAAAAAATATTTCTGGTAAACTACCCTTTCCCCGTAACCCATCTTCACCAAAATCAATAGGCCTTGAGTCCTCTATAACTCGGGCACATATGTAAAAAAATATCTGATTCTGTTTGAATTTACGGCAGTTATCGTTCGTCATGAAAAAATTTCTCTTGTTACAACATAAAATATTGCAGGTAAACTACCCCTTTATCTTAACCGATCTTCACAAAAAACAATAGGTCTTGAATACTCTACAATTCAGGGCTGTATGCAAAAAATTATTTGATTCTGTTTGAATTTGCGGCTCTTATCGTTTGCCATAAGAAAATCTAGATAGACCCAGACACTTTTCGAAAAATTACTTTTTTTCATGTTTTGAGGGTAGTACAATCAGAATCTGCAAAAATCTCTAACACGATTTTTTTCCCCATCATCATACTTCCATTTCCTTATGGAACATGAAAGTAAAATCAAAGTAAAATTCTGATGGCAACAAAAATCAAATATTCTATACAAAATTGGGGATATACATTTTTGGTAGGTATTTGGTAGGCCTACTTGCATTGCACAAGGAATGTGTTATTTTCAATAGGTTAGTGATAAAAAAATGACTTACAAGTACATTGATTTTTATTAAAAATTTATACAAAACAGTTTCAATTCTAAGGTATCAATAATTCATAAATATTGAAGATAATGAACAAATTATTTCTTCAGAGAAGATACATAAAAACATTGCAAAAATAATACATATCAGACAAATATTATTACAACAAAAATACCACACAGACATTTGGGCTTTGTTACTTTATCAGTAACTATAAGATTACATTAATAAAGTACATAGAATATTTATTTACAAGAACATAATTACAAAAGTAATATATCGGTATGGAGAACCATACATGACTTCCATGTTCTAAGATTTATATTTAAAATCATATTCGAAATGAAATATTTCCATAGAAACTACGTCTTTCTACTTATTGCTTCAGCATTAACCACAGTACTGTGGTCACTAACGTATACCACTAACGTATACGTTTTCGCACTCGATTTTCACCGATGATGGCAGTCGATGGCACTGCCGAAAAGTCTGGTTTTGCAGAAAACATTGGACTACGGCTAAAGAGCCCGGGAAGCAATTTTAACAAAAAACTACTTTTTTGTTGCCGATAACGTAGTACACATACAAAAAATTCTCCCCTCCACCTTCAACTATAATTTTTAATAATAGAAAATTACCCCTACCCCGTTCACCTAACTTCTTCATTTATAGATATTTCATCTACGTTTCTACAGTGGATTACTATGAGCTTCTTATCAGGATAATTTATTTATAAAAATTAAGTACTTTACTCTTGTTAAATCATAAAATGTTTCAGGTAAATACCCCTTTCTCTTAACCGATCTTCTCCAAAATCAATAGAGTTTCCGTCCTCTACAATTCAGGGAAGCATGCAAAAATATTTGATTCTGTTTGAATGTGCGGCAGTTATCGTTCGTCATGGAAACATTTCTCTTGTTACAACATAAAATGTAGCAGGTAAACTACCCCTTCCCTTAACCGATCGTCACCAAAATCAATAGACTTTAAGCTCTCTGCAACTCAGGAAAGGGTGCAAAAAATTATTTGATTCTCATTGATTTTTCGGCAGTTATCGTTCGTCATAAAAAAATTACCCTTTTTAAAACATAAAACGTTGCTGATAAACTACCCCTTTCCCTTAACCGATCTTAAACACAATCAACAGACCTTAAGTTCTCTTTAGTTCAAAAAGGTATGCAAAAACCTAGTTGATTCTGTTTGAATTTACGGCAGTTATCGTTCGTCATATAAAAAATTACCCTTGTTAAAACATAAAATGTTGCTGGTAAACTACCCCTTTCCCTTAACCGATCTTCACCAACACCAATAGGTATTGAGAACTCTACAATACAGGGCTGTATGCAAAACATCATTTGATTCTGTTTGAATTTGCGGCTGTTATCGTTTACTATAGAAAAAAATTACCCTTGATAAAAAAACGTTGCAGGTAAACTACCCCTTTCCCTTAACCGATCTTCACCAAAAACGATAGGTCTTGAGAAATCTACAATGCAGGCCTGTATGCAAACATTTATTTGATTCTGTTTGAATTTGCGGCTGTTATCGTTTGCCATAGGAAACACCTTTGATAAAACATAAAACGTTGCTGGTAAACTACCCTATTCCATTAACAAATCTTCACCAAAAACAATAGGTCTTGAGAACTCTACAATTCAGGGCTGTATACAAAACATTAGTTGATTCTCTTTGAATTTAGGGCAGTTATCGTTCGTCATAGAAAAAATACCCTCGTTAAAACATAAAACGTTGCTGGTAAACTACCCCTTTCCCTTAACCGATCTTCAACAAAATCAACAGACCTTGAGTTCTGTATAATTCAAAAAGGTATGCAGAAGAGTAGTTGATTCTGTTTTAATGTATGGCAGTTATCGTTTGTCAAAAAAAAATTACCCTTGATAAAACATAAAATGTTGCTGGTAAACAACCCTATCCCCTTAACCGATCTTCACCAAAACCAACAGGTCTTGAGAACTCTACATTTCAGGGCAGTATGCAAAATATTATATGATTCTGTTTGAATTTGCGGCTGTTATCGTTTGCCATATAAAATACCCTTGATAAGACAAAAAACGTGTCTGGTAAACTACCCCTTTCCCTTAACCGATCTTCACCAAAAACAATAGGTCTTTAGTACTCAACAAAATAGGGCTGTATGCAAAAACGTATTTGATTCTGCTTGCATTTGCGGCTCTTATCGTTTGCCATAGGAAATACCCTTTTAAAACATAAAACGTTGCAGGTAAACTACCCCTTTCCCTTAACTGATCTTCACCAACACCAACAGGTATTGAGAACTCTACAATACAGGGCTGTATGCAAAACATCATTTGATTCTGTTTGAATTTGCGGCTGTTATCATTTACCATAGAAAAAAGTAAAATTACCCTTCATAAAAAACCGTTGCAGGTAAACTACCCCTTTCCCTTAACCGATCTTTACCAAGAACGATAGGTCTTGAGAACTCTGCAATTCAGGGCTGTATGCAAAATATTATATGATTTTGTTTGAATTTGCGGCTGTTATCGTTTCCCATACAAAATACCCTTGATAAAACAAAAAACGTGGCTGGTAAACTACCCCTTTCCCTTAAACGATCTTCACCAAAAACAATAGGTCTTTAGTACTCCAGAAATCAGGGCTGTATGCAAAAACGTATTTGATTCTGTTTGAATTTGCGGCTCTTATCGTTTGCCATATAAAATACCCTTTTAAACATATAACGTTGCTGGTAAACTACCCCTTTTCCTTAACCGATCTTCACCAAAAACGAAAGGTCTTGAGAACTCAACAATTCAGGGCAGTATGCAAAACATTATTTGATTATGTTTGAATTTGCGGCTGTTATCGTTTGCCATAAAAATAACCTTGTTAAAACATAAAACGTTGCTGGTAAACTACCCCTTCCCCTTAACAGATCTTTACCAAAATCAACAGATCTTGAGAACTCTAGAATTCAGGACTGTATGCGAAACATTATTTGATTCTGTTTGAATTTGCGGCTGTTATCGTTTGCCAAACAAACAAAATTACCCTTGATAAAAAAAACCGTTGCCGGTAAACTACCCCCTTCCGTCAACCGATCTTCACCAAAAACAACAGATCGCGAGTACTCTACAAATCAGGGCTGTATGCAAAAAATGATTTGATTCTATTTGAATTTACGGCTGTTATCGTTTGCCATAAAAAAAATCTACAGACACACAGACACACACACACACACACACACACACACACACACACACACATTTCGAAAAACGCCTTTTTTTCATGTTTTGAGTGTAGTACAATCAGAATCTGCAATAATCTCGAACACGATTTTTTTGCCATCACCATACTTCCATTTCCTTAAGGAACATGGAAGTAAAACACCTTTGATGAAATACACATTTTATTTATTACATCAAACATAACTAAACTCAGATGACAATATAAATGAACTAAATATAGGTTTTTCTGCGAGGGAGTGTAGGATTGATTAGGGGTTCAATTAGTTCAAATTATTCCAAAAAAAAAAAATAGCATAAACTATAAATAGAAAAACTAGACTGGTATGTTTACAACAAAATGAAAACTTCAAGTTACATTTAAGAGATATTCCGTGTCAAATCAACAAGTGCTACAACCTGACCCTCTTAGACTTATTTGAAATTAAGTATGCATGTAGTATTCATAAATAGTAACACAAATCAATTTTTTCACATTTTTCTGACGAAAGGTTACTGAGTAAGGGGTGCTCAAAAATGAAAAAAAAATAAAATTTTTGACTTGCACAACAATATTGATTTGTTCACAACTTGTGTTCTAATTAAGCTAGAACAATGACATTGAGTTCATTTGAAAGCTCTTTTAAAGGGCTTTCATATGATAGAAAACATAATTAGTTGAAAATATATATATTTCTTATAAAAACATCATTATTGAATTTATTGAATTTTGAAAAAATTGTATTTTTAAAATTCTCAAAAAATATATGTGAAAGATACTGTTTTCCTCTACATATTCTGAAAGTTTCAACTTGGGATGAGCATGGGATCACTATCAAAAGTAATTTTATGTTTATCACGATTCTGTTAAACGTCATTCAGATCGGTGAATTATTATTATTTTTATTTTCCTACCCGTGACAATTTTTCAGAATCATAGTTGGATTTATTACTTGGCCTACAAAATTGTACTTTTCTTTCATACAAATAACTGTGTTTTAAAGCTTAGCACTAGCTAAATTAATAGCTCAAAATTAATAAATTGACCTACATATCTAAAATATATATCTTAATACAGTGATCCAGGTTTTCCGTGTACAAGCAAAAAAATCTCATTTTAAAGACTATATACAAAATGGTTGGTTGGTGTGACTATCTCCCATCTGTTTAGTATTTTGTCATCGGATAATATTCAGTCAGCTGTTGTCAACTGTTGTTGAAAGTGACCTGTACATTTTCTTTTGGTGTGACATAGCCTATAAAGTGAAAAAAAATGTGATTAATTCTGAAATGTTGTGTTTTGAAATTAGCTTAAAGGTACTTTTGTACAATTCTCACAACAGTGTATAAGTTTGTATGCCTACAACCAGTTAATATTGTAACAAGACATATGAGCCCAAATATTTCAGTAACCCAAAATATTAACACATGTCAATAATTGAGTGAAAGAGACAAACCAAGTGTTTCTTCTAAAAGGCCAAGCATGAAACTACATGAGCATAAACTCACAACAATAAGAGTTAATAAAACTAATGGTAACTAACAAGTGAAATAACATTATAAGAAAAAGAAGATGCACCAAACAATGATTGTACCACAGGAACCAACAACCCAATAGTTTTCGGTCAGTAAGGAATCAATGAAGACAAGGAAGAAACATACTACGAGAAAGACACCTAACAACCATGGCATAAAATATAGATTCCAAGAGCCAGTCAACTATAGAACATCTTACCCGTATATGCAATGACTGAACAACTTACAGATTGAAGAGATGGACAAGAACTGACTAACTGAGATGACCAATATACAACAGATAATATTATAAATATATAGGACAAGATATGTTATAAAAGAATGAAAGTAACTATACTGTTAACTGAACAGAATCTGTGAATAAAAGCATAGTAACATGTTATGCATAGCACCCATGTAACATAAAGAAGTATTAAAATTGTCTCATAATAATAACAAATATTAGTCAAATAGTCAAACAATCATGTAAGATAAGAAAAGGCAATAACTAAAGAGTTATTAGTTATCATTAATAAAACCAAACTTGTGAAAATAAGGTTAAAAGAATGTAAATTTTTATCAACCTAACATACACATTGTTGGTACAAATTTCACCTAAATTCACATCTATCAGTAGGAAAAGCCTACCTAAACCAAAATGTTTTGTGCCTAAAAACCAAGAAGAAATGATAAGCTTTCTACAGGGACCAATATAAGATACCCAAAATGGATTTTAAATAAGAATTTAAGTAAATAAAGTGAACCAAAACCGACCAAAAGGGGATTCACTATGTAAAACTTGAACAAAACCACTTTATAATACCAAATAGAAGTAAAAGGTTAATGTCTATACCACAAGTAAGGTGTAATGCCACTATTGTAACAGTATAAGAATATTATAAGAGAGGACATATTGTATTATAATCGTAATTAAGAACACCTGTCATGTGACACCAGGTGTAAGTAATGTTAGTCAATGATATACCCTAAGGGACAGACCAGTGTACAATAAACACTAAACCAATTATAAAGAGACTACTATGATTAAACTATTGTAACTAAATAATAGTAGAAAGAGATAAAAGAATACCAAATAAGAATGGAAATAAGTGTACACCTCATAGTGCAAAATAGAGGTCAGAGAGAGTTAACTATATAAGAATACAGCAGTTCTATAAGGAGAAATTTACCTCCAAACTTATAAATTTTGCACAACCATCTGGCGATATAAGAGCTTCTACAACAATGGACTCTGTAACAAAGAAAGAATTTTAGCTAACAGAGAAAAATAATTACCATTGCCAGTATCAACAAAAGTGCAAATTACTAAATGAAATAATTGCAATTTTATGGGAAATAACGTTATTAAACTAATTATGTACTTTATTAAGAACTTTTGTTTTTCCAGCAGCTTCCAAAACTCTTTATATAAAAAATAATATAAACACACTTATTTAGAGCTTCAAACAATACTTATCTTAAAATTATCATATGATTATACTTTCCAAAGGAAGCCCCTGATTTGAAAGCATTGACACCCTATAATACTACTAATTAAAAATGATTCCAATTACTATGTTACTAAATTTTCTCATTTAAAATGTAAATGGGACTGTTAATAACTTTATATTGTTGTCATTAACAAGACAAAACAATCATTAATGGCTATTTTATCACAAACTTTAAAATCTCCTATAAAGCTTGCTCAATGAAATAGGACATTCCTGATGCAGAAAATTAACTTTGCCATAACCCAAATTAAATAGGCTAACGCCCAAACAAAAAAATGCTTTGAAAACAAAACATTAATGAAATATGGTATGAATTCATTGTGCTACATTCAAAGCTGATTTTCTTAATTGATTTAAAGTACCTATACAAGTCTAGTTTGTCAAGTAAAGATAATTTAGGTAAACCTAACAATACTTATGAAACAAACATTAAATCAAATATGCTAATGTTACAAAATTCACAAACAGAAAAAAAATTTTAAATTATCTATACGCTAAATTGCTTTGATTATATTACCTTCTACACTTCATATGTTTTCCACATCAATATCATCTGATGTCGATACTACTGATGGTGCAATAATAGTCATTTTTCCCAATCAATTCTGGAAAGTTCAGGAGAAACCTGAAAGAGCATTACAAAACTCATACATAATTTTTCATTAACTTAATAATTAAGAATATTAAGCTAATAATTAAGAGAATAATTTATTTTCTTAACCTAGCACAATATTTTTGTAGGTTAGCACTATGAATTTACAAAAAGTTAATGGATTTTGTGTAAATTTCTAAAAAAATTAAATTTACAGCATAATCTAGTAGTTATTTTATAGTAATCTATTTTAATTTAAATGAACTCAAGTCACTATTGCTTGGTTACATCCCTGCACTGAAGATTCCTGAGAAAGATTTCTAATATAATCATACAAACTCGAAAAACAAAAACTGTTCAAATGATTAACATTGAATAATATAATCCTGATTATAACGGTATTATAACTAGCAAATACATTACGGATAATTCATCCATACTCTGTATCATTTAAATATACTATTAAGTATAACACACCCCATAAAATATTTTAGAATATTAAGATACTAATTTTTTAAAATTTCATGTGATATTAGTTGAGTATCATTTAGGAGGTTAAACAATATAAATACAATTCTACACACTAAGTTACAGATTATAAATACAGATAATAAGAAATTAAATAAAAATAACACTATAGGCCTACATCAATTATCGGGTTTAAGAACCTGCTGCTGTAAGCAGTGATAATTTTAGTTTAGTGAGCTTTAATCAGACTTGCATGCAATAATAAATTTTACATAAGATAAAAGAACGTTGCTTTCTTTAGTCACCAGCAAAACCTTTTCTGTCTGCAAGTTAATATTATAAAATTTAAAAACAGCACAATTTTATTAAAAAATTTAATCGAGATTAAAATGCATGTTTAAGTCAAAAATTAAAGAAGTCACAGGTCAAATTCTCTTTTCAATTTTTCTTTTACCTGACAAATGTTAGCCCTTAATTTTTAAAGCAGAGCTGTGTTAAAACAAAATTTTTATGACAAATATATTACAATTTAATGGACTCAATGGTATGAAAGTAACTATGTGTACAAACAATTACAACAGTTTGCTTCAGTGAGGATATAGTGCACATAGGCCTATATTATAAATTTTGTTATATTAGGTCTTAAAATTAACCTTAACTTTCTACCGTAAGTCATATCTTATCAAGTAATTACGTTTCTCTGAAAAATGCTGAATTTGAAAGTATATTTAGAGTAATATAGCTGGACTGAAGAATTAAATAAAATATGTAACTAGTTAAATACGAGCAGAGTTCAAATTAAATATATTATGGTAAGGCATATCATCTTGTGTTAGGTAGGACGGCATTTTACGAATAAAATGACTTACAAATTGGATACATTACACAAATATATGTAGGCTAGAGTAGTAATTGTCAGACTTACAGGAGTTTCTATAATAAAGAAAAATTATTTAATTAAATTGCAGTCAGTGCCTTACAGGGACTTTTTTTTAAAAATGAGTTAATTACCACTTGTATACATTTGTATATTTCGATCTAGTTCTGATGCTTCAGCGTACCGCAAAAATACGATGTATAAAATTTTGTATAAGTTTTTCGTACGCTGACACACCATAACTTGGTCAAGGTAACTTCAACACCTAAAAATATACTTATATAAGTTCACCAAATTTGTTGTAGATACCCTGGGTAAAAATTGGGGTGTGTTGAAGAAATTATGCGACGCTAAGTGTGTGTGTGTATATATATATATATATATTACTTTAATATTTATACTAAATTTACCTCAAGATGTTTCTTCTATTTGGAACATGTTTCGAGCGTTCCTGTTCTCTCATCTTCAGGCTTCGCCATCTTGTTTCTGGTGAAGTATTTGTGTGTTGGCTGCTGGATGTTATTAAGGTTGTTTGTTGGTCTTTGGTCTTTTAAAGTTGTATTATTGTGTGTGGTTGTGGTATATGTTTTTGTATTTTGTGTATTTTCGATGTTGAGTGCTTTGAATATTGTGTCATGTTTTGTATTGATTTGTATTTGTTCTGGTATTAGTTTGTTTTGTGTTTTATGTTTGTATATCTGTAAATTTTCCCAAATGTTCATTATGGTGCCTTTGTGTGGTATATGTTTTATTAGTGATACATTGGTTATGTTTGGGAATTCGTGTCCTGTGTTCCAAATACAAATCAATACAAAACATGACACAATATTCAAAGCACTCAACATCGAAAATACACAAAATACAAAAACATATACCACAACCACACACAATAATACAACTGTAAAAGACCAAAGACCAACAAACAACCTTAATAACATCCAGCAGCCAACACACAAATACTTCACCAGAAACATGATGGCGAAGGCTGAAGATGAGAGAACAGGAACTCTCGAAACATGTTCCAAATAGAAAAAACATCTTGAGCTAAATTTAGTATAAATATTAAAGTATTATATACATCAAGAAACGGACTGTAGCAGAAAGTGATTGAAATATATATATATATATATATATATATATATATATATACTAGCTGACCCGGCCACGCGTTGCTGTGGCTTAGTTATTACATGTTAAATTGATATTATAATCAACTATTTGGTATAATATTGTTAATGATCAGTAACAAAGAAACATCGGCGTATGAGCTGATCTAAAAATGGACGGAGTAGAGAACGGATAGTTGAGTCAAAATCTGATAGTGATTAGGAAAGAGTTTAGAAGACAAAATTAAGCACAAATGAAACATGAAAGTTTTAATTCTATATTTTATTTATCAATACAAATCAACATAAATTTTCTAATCTTTTATTTTATTAGTAAGTACTCTCATTACCTTTAATAACAATAATTCATAGTTAAAGCTTAATTAAGCGCTAGTCGATGTACGATATTTTTGTCAACCTATCTTTTGTTAACACTAATAAATTCGATGGTTTTCCTACACGTGAGCAAGCAACGTATAGTTGCCCATGGGAAAAACATGGATTTTCTAAATCTAATCCGCAAACAGACATTGTTTGGCCTTGAGACTTATTGATGGTCATCGCAAAAGCCAAACGAATGGGAAATTGAAGCCTTTTGAATGGTATTGGAGAATCTGATGGTATCATCGGAATACGTGGCAACAGGACGATTTCTCCTTTAAACTTTCCAGTCAAAATGGTTGCTTCAAGAACATTTCCGGTGATCTTTTTGATGACCAAACGTGTACCGTTGCATAATTTAGGGGGGTTTAAATTACGCAAAAGAATAATCGGTGAACCAATTTTTAGCTGAAGATTGTGTGGTGGCATTCCTGATATATCCAAAGAATTTAAAAATTCAATTTGAAAATTCACGGCTTCGTTTTCATCCACAGTAGCGTCGATTGATTTGAATGACATCAATTCTCCTGGCAACAATTGTTGTATCTGGTAGTTAATGAGATCCACATCAACATTTTTTGCTGCCAAAATAGCACGACTACTAAGCCAATTGTGATCTAAGTAGTTAGTCAGTATATCCGGAAAAACACTCTCAATTAGTTCATTTTTTGTTTGAACAACAGTGCAGAAATCGTCTGGCAATGTTATGCATTGTGTATTAGGCCGAGAATCAATTTCACCGTTTCCAATATCCAGCAATTGCTTAGAAAATACTTGTGCCGCTGGATCATTTTGGAGTTGAACTCGCATGTTTATTGTCAATCGGAGTGTTTCGACGTTTCTCCATAAAAACGATTGTTTTAGGCATGCGTTTATTTCATCGACAAAAGTAGAGCGAGGAATGACTGGCAATGTCTGTCGGAAATCACCAGACAATAGTAAGATAGCACCACCGAACAGTCTATCATTACCGTTTAAATCTTGCATAGTTCTATGTAATGCTTCGAGTGAATGCTTATGAGCCATTGTACACTCATCCCAGATTATTATTGAACTTTCCTGCAACACTGCAGCCATTCCGCTTCCTTTTTTAATGTTACACATTGCATTTGGCTTGTTATGAACATCTAATGGCAGCTTGAACGCTGAATGTGATGTTCGCCCACCATCCAACAAAGTGGCAGCAATGCCTGATGATGCAATTGCTAATGCAATTTTCTGTTGTGATCTTATTTTGGCAAGGATCAACGATATTAAAAATGTTTTACCGGTCCCACCCGGTGCATCCAAGAAAAAAAAGCCACCTTGTTTAGCATCAACAGCCAGCAGAATCCGATGGTAAATATTCTTCTGCTCGTCAGTCAATAATAGCTCATTGTTTGCAACTACTGTAGCTAAGTCATGGTTGTTAAACTGTTTTTCTCGTTGCAAATCACTGTTAACTAAGTCTGTAGCCGGGCGATCTGGTGATGGCATACCAAAATGATTAAGTGGCAAATTTGAAATTGAAACACATAAGTCCTCGATCAATACTAATGCTTCATTATACATTTCTGGTGTAAAATCCATATTTAAGCATTGGTTCGTTTGTTTAACTCGGTGTAGTATGTCTTCAGTCATGTAGTTTTTGTATTTTTCCCACAAAGTCGATGATTGTGTTGGATAACATGTCGTCAAAATAATTGCAAACACTTGGCGAATACTATTCGGCATAGACGTTAATGCGGCATCAGCAAGTGTCAGGTCCCAATGATTGTCATCTTCCAGCAGTTGCAACTCGCGACATGCTTCTTTATATGTATTGAACACTTGACCGTTAACTGTTCGCAAAAATTCAAAAGAAGTTGGTCCAGGAACATTTACCAATAACAAACGCAAAAAGAAGCACTCTCTTTGTTTTGGATGTACTGTATAAAGCCGTCCCAAAGTTTTGGCTTTAAATATGCCCGCTATTGAAGGATGCGTTTCTCCTTGTTTACGTGGTACCCATTTTTTTCCTGATTTGTTCCATGTAAAATATTGTGGAATATCAGTGTAAAACAATGTTTTTGCAAATTGGCCAAAAGCATCAGATTGTTGACACAACGTGAAAAATGCAGTTAGAGTGGTTTTTGGTGGCTCAAGTGCTCTCTGGACGACATTTTGTTCTGTGAAGTATACCCGTTGGCCGTTTTCAAGATGTACTGCAAGATGTTGGACGGAAGGCTCTCTTTCATGTATGGGAAAACTTAGAATACGCCAGATAGCTTCGTTGCTACTTATGTATCTACCCATTTGATATTGTAAAATTTCGTCATTTCTATTGATATTTCGTACTTCAAAAACGGCCAAATCACTACCTTTATTAACGTATTTGCAAATATACTTAATGGATTTTACAGAACTGCACAGCTCTACATTTATATGAGCTTTATACGTTTTCGAAAGCAACGGTGATTAGGGTACCACCCATTGATTGTCAATTTCAACTTGATTTGTAGGATTTGAGATTCGCATTTTGAAAGTGTGTCCACCATTCTCAGCGTTTCGGCGACGATACAAAGGATAACCATCGATATCAGTGATAGTATCATTCGTATATTGCTTTGGGAAACGCTTCTTACATTTTCCATCTTCCATGCATGGCGATGTCATATTAAAAACACCGCATGGGCCGTGGATCATGTGACTGGTGACAATCTCATACAATTCTGGATCAATTGCTGGATCGGGAATCTCAGCTGAAATTATTTGATCAATTTCATCTGGACGGATTTTAACTTCAAGCCAAATCAAAATATGGGCGTGAGGCAAACCTCGCTTTTGCCACTCAATCGAATATAGCCAACAACTTGTTTTGCCAAAAACTGAATATTTTACTATGAAATCAATCAAAGATTTCAATTTTTGTTTAAATACACGTGCCGTCAGATCATGACGATGTATTGCTTGTTGACCTGGTAATAGCAAAGTTTGTATTTCCTCCCAATTCGGATTGCACGTAAACGTTATAAACAAATCTGGACGACCGTAATGACGTACGTAAGTCATGGCGTCTTGTATATATTCCTGCATATTTCGTGGGCTTCCGATCTAACTTGAAGGTAAAATGAACGCATTTCCGATGTCATTAATGTTTAAGTTTCCATCAATATTTCCGGTAATAGCATCTCGTAGATGGATGTATTCCTCTGATCTTAATTTTGCTTGGTTGTGTCTAATAAATCTTAAACGTTCGCTTTCAATCTTAGCGTACATGTCTACTACGTATTGATGATAGAGCTGACGATATAAAAGGATATAACCTAGTTGTCCTGGTAACGCCTAATCATTAATCGGTGCGCGTAGTAGTTCATTGAACTTACTTTTTTGTTTGTTTCATTACCAGTCACTGGATCACACTGTTTGATATTGATGTGATATTGATCCTGTCCATCCCAAAATATCAGCGGGTATTGAAGGGCATCATATGAACGGTGAATATCAGAAATAATACTTAAGCTATAGTGCTGTCTCGACGTGTTATTTTGATGGCCCGGCTATTAACTGGATCGCCAACCATTATTACAGCAACTTCATCTACAGTTGGCGCGTTGAACCTGCCAGCGTGTTCTCCTGAAGGCACTTTGTCGGCATTAATAACGATTTGAAAATTGCCGTTTTTTAATTGTGGCGACACTCGTTTAAACAACTGAATAAGTTGATTACGACTTTCCAACAAATTTTCCAATAACTCTACAATTGTTCTCTCTTCTGCTCGTTCAATATAATTATGCTGGCACCGAGTTGTCACGCGTTCTTCACAGCTACCCATAAAATAAATTTGTAAGAATTTTGGTACGACGTCAGGCATTGGCATCAACGACCCGATTGTATGATATACCTGGCCTTGTATTTTGAACGTAGTTTCAAAATTGCGTCCATTGGTTGATAGATCGCAAATTTTGCTTGCCCCAAATGACGTCATTTGAAAGCAAGAATTGAATTTTCGAATCTTGCTCAAAAATAATTTTGAATCGTGCGATTGGCCAGTAAGAAGTGATTTTAAAGGTTCTGGTGGAGTTGGAAGAGTCGTTAGTTTGACTTTCCCTGACGCACAACACATGCCAGGTGTTTCATTGCGAAATTTTAATGCCCGACAGAATTGACATTCTTTGTCCATTGCACCGATGCTAATTTTAGGATGTGCAGAATAATTGATGTCTGGTGCATATTCGAACGCAAGACGAACGAAATATGAACGATTGAATGTGCGACTGGTTTCCTGTCTCTCTTGTTCTCGGGTTCTGTATGTTGCAATATTTTGTTCAGGCGCTGCTCTTGTTCTCAATAGATTCTGTCGCTGACGTTCATCACGCTGATCTCGAGACTCTTGCATACGGTTCTCTGCCGTCCTGGTTCTTTGAGCTACGTTTCTATCCTCAATTTGATCGGCCGACTGGTGAGTTCTTTCAAAACGTTTGCGCCGGGACTCTCTACTATGCCGATTGTAGAGGTTAGACTTTTTTGGCGGCATTTTTCTGGAAAAAATAATTAAAACAATCAAAATTAAGTCGGATTAAGAGAAAGAGACGCAAGCAAGTATACCATGGTTATAATCATTATTATTATTAAGCATTATTATTATTATTAATATTATTATAATTATTATTGTTATAATTATAATTATTATTATCTTTATAATTATTATTATTAACCCTATCTACTAAAGAAAATAATAATAGAATAAAAATCAAGTAGGTACTTACACATGTTTTATTCACATCAAAGAAATAGTAAATTGAAAAACGGAATGAAAGTTATACTCAAAATTTCAAGAATCACAATTATTTCTTAGTAAGGAATAAGAACATACGAATTAATACCGGAATCAGAACAGTAATAATGATATACGAATAAACAGAAAAAGTACGGTTATGTCGTCTGTGAATCTAGAAAACACGTGTGCTTTATAATTATTATTATTAACCCTATCAACTAAAGAAAATAATAATAGAATAAAAATAAAGTAGGTACTTACACATTTTTTATTCACATCAAAGAAATAGTAAATTGAAAAACGGAATGAAAGTTATACTCAAAATTTCAAGAATCACAATTATTTCTTAGTAAGGAATAAGAACATACGAATTAATACCGGAATCAGAACAGTAATAATGATATACGAATAAACAGAAAAAGTACGGTTATGTCGTCTGCGAATCTAGAAAACACGTGTGCCATGAAATAAATTGTAGCATCAAGAGATTATGAATTGAAGTACGGCGCCATCTATTTGATGCTAACGTAACTTAGTTGACAGTAGATTGCAGACAATACACTGACTTACATTGCCATCTGCCGGAAAATTATAGACATAAATATTTAGCGACCTTTCGTTCTATAGAAACAATTAATTTGCAATAAAAAATATTTATAGTATTTATTGAGATAAAACCTATCCTATAGCCTAAGTAGGAACAAATCACAAATTTTGAAAAAAATTTCATTAAGATCGGTTGAGTAGTTTACGTACAGTTTGATTCTTGTTAAAGTCAAGGGAAGAGTTGGCGTGTGAAGTTATAATGGTTTGATCATTGGAAAACCACTTGTGCAAAGTGAACACGTATTGACTTAATAAATTTGTAATGTCGGACTTCATTTTCGATATGATATGTGGGTTGTCTGAGCCGGTCATGAGATCGTTCACATAGAAATCGTTTGCGATAGCAGAACAGGCTATAGGGTGTTGAGTTTTGTTTTCCTGGGCTATTTGTGCCAAACATCTTGTGGCCAGACATGAAGCGCTTGCAGTCCCATATGTGACCTTCCTCAAGGCGTAGTGTTGAAGTTTCCTATGGGGGGGGGCGTCGCGCCAAACAATTCGCTGTAAATTAGAATCCCTAGGATTAACTAAAATTTGACGGTACATTTTCTCAATGTCCGCAATGAGGACGTATCGGTGCGTACGAAACCGAGACATAATCGAAAAAAGATCCTGCTGGACCATGGGACCACCATCAATGTGTCGTTCAAGGACAAATTATTTGTTGTTTTGGCAGAGCCGCCGAAAACAACTCGCAATTTGGTGGTTATACTAGAGCCCTTAAAAACCGAATGGTGCGGTAAGTAAAAGGTGTCTGACTTATTGACTAACAAATCGTAAGAATCAAGCAAAGACATGTGACCCAGAGTTAAATATTCCTGCATGAATTTACTATAGTCGTTATGAAGAGCAGGGTTCTGCTTGAACTTGAGTTCCAGTGATTGAAATCTGCGAATAACTCCGGGAAGAGAATCGCCCAAATGAGAATTGTATACCCTGCGAGGTAGGGACACCACAAATCTACCACTATTATTGCGGAAAGTGTTAGCGACAAAATGACTTTCGCATTCTGAGTCCTCAACTGAGGGAGCACGGATAGCAACGTCCTCCAATTGCCAGAAGTCTTTTAATTGCGATGAAATGGCATTGTTATCTTCGCATGCTATGAATGATGAGACAGGTTTTGTCATGTCGACATTAAAAGGCAGGTTACCAGCGAGGATGAATCCCAATTTTGTCTCCTGTATTATGGAAAAGTGTGGGCTGCGGATGAATTTGACAGGTTCAATCAATTGTAAATAGTACTGGGCATCAAGTAATATGTCGATTTGTGAAGAAAAGTTCAGTTGCGGGTCAGCTAAGAATATGTCTTTTGGTATATTTAGGGATGAGATATCAAACGATTCTGCAAGGAGATTATTCGTAATACTGCGAAGCACAGCGCAATGCACGTGCAGATTAAAATCCTTGTAACGAGAATTCAGCCTTACCCTTGTACTAAAGTCACCTTGACATAAGGAATTGTTTATACCAGTGATGGGTAATTTTAGACCCATGCGGCGTGCGAAACTCATGGTACAGAAGTTTGCTAGAGATCCTGAGTCTAATAAAATCCTTACTGGATGCATCCTACCGGCCTGGTCCGTTGTAATGCAGACAGCGGTGGATAATAGAATAGATTTGTTTGTTTGTAGTTTGAGTGAAAATTGATTGTTGCCCCTACTTGAAGTGTTACTGCCTGATATGTGGATCATTGTACGATGTCGTTTAGAACATATCCTACAAGAAAATTTGGAAGGACAGTGTGAGGGCTCATGGCTTGGACGCATGCAATTTAAGCAAAGTTTGTGTTTGATTAAAATGTTTTTTCGCTCAAAGGGAGATATAGCCACGAATTGTGGGCATTCAGAGAGTCTATGTTTACCGCGACACAGCTGACAAATGTTGTTGTTGATATGAGTATGAAATGTTGACCTAGTGAAATCAACGGGTTTAATAGTCTTGCGATAGGGAACCTTATCGCTAACTTGTATTCTGTTTACTGAACTGGTCGAGGCGCCGACTTTTGCATTAATTGCCTTCTACTATTTAAAAATTTAATAAAATTGTTGAAATTAGGGAATCGCTCGTCGGATAGACTTTCCTTCCATAGTCGGCATGTCTGGTTATCAAGTTTCTGCGTTAAATATTGAAAGAAAATAATTTCAAAAGTATTTACCGGTAAAGTTAATGAATTTAAAGCGTTTATATTTGCGGTTATTTCGTCAATAAATTTTGAAATGCCAACCATGGACTCTTGCTGAATGAACTTCATGCCCAAGACATTCCCTATATGATACGCTGAGACAATTTATTTTTCTATCATACCTGGCCCTCAATAGATCAATGGCTACCGCATAATTATCATGGGTGATTGGGAGAGATTAAATTATATTTAAAGCCTCGTCCCTTAGTGAAGAATGTAAATAATGCAATTTCTGGATGTCCGTCAGGTCAGTTCTGACGTGTACTAACTCCAAGAACATGTTGTAATAATGCTGCCAATCAATAATGTTGCCTGAGAAGCACAGCAATTTAATTGGCTCTAACTGAATAGGGGAGGTTTTAATTGGCGTAACTTCCGCTTGAATCAATGGTTTTTTTGTTCACTTCTTCTACACGTTCTAATAAATTGTGCAGCTTACACTCAATAGTGCAGAGATCATCCTCTGTATGAACCCTGTCACTTACCGATGTGAAATCAGATTCCTCAGCCTCAATTTGGGTCTGAATTTTATCATACTTCGCGGACAACTCCATCAAGTGGCGGAGTTTAATTTTTAAAGCATGGTGATCGTTTACGTCAGGATTGAAATTGTCCGCGAAGGTATTTACACGTGATATAGAGGCCTTAATTGTGCCACGTTTTTTAATTAACGCTTTCAAATCAGTCATGATTGAAATGCAAGCTGTTATCCGAAACAGATAAATAAATACAGAACAGGTGAACAATTGATGTAATTTCAGTACTTTACCAAATTCTGATACAATGCGGCAGCCAGTGATCGGTATATAACTTAATCTAATTCCTTATTATAATATGTACTTATTTTCTTTAAAAAATAGTTACATGGAAATTATTTGAAAATATGACTCATTTAAAGTAAAAATATACATATAGCTTCATCACATTACTTAAGTTTCTGACTGAATTATTGTAAAATTGTATAAGTGAAAATTTATGTGAAAATACAGGTCTATGGCCACTTGACACTAATTTCTGTTTATATAAAAATTATTAATAATTTTATATCAAATGCTATTAACTAGATGTGTTAAAATATTACTGACTTTTACTTTACATAAAATTATAAGTGAAAAACTAGAATAAATACAAGTTCATAGTCACGTGGATTATGAGTCCCCGGCAGGTTTAAGATGGCTCCGTTGCCTGTTGTTTCCTTGGCGATCCTGTTCGGCAGGCCTTGGATGGTGGCGCAAGTCTTGTTTCCGCTGGTCGGGTAATGCTTGAAGCTGTAGCTCTCCGTTCAAGCTTGAAGTTCTAATTTTTCGCTGCTGTATGACAAGTGACGGTGAATTGTAATATCTTGCTGTCTTAGAGATGATGTCCTGCAGAAACTTTTACGGCCAAATATGAAGTTTTTTTTT
Organism: Magicicada septendecula; assembly: GCA_034769895.1. Lineage (NCBI taxonomy): Eukaryota > Metazoa > Arthropoda > Insecta > Hemiptera > Cicadidae > Magicicada > Magicicada septendecula. Next base: position 149,230,529 of record CM068376.1, on the reverse strand, counting down.
TTAAAACAATGAAGGTATGCTACGGCCAGCAATCTTACGTTTGAGAAGATTCGGGCTTGAACAAAATGTTGTTTGGGCCCATTACAATGAAATATAGATCAGAATCTTAATCCGAATCACGATCCGGATCCGGCCCGGAGGACCAAAATGTCACGTCTTCGACGCTCTCGAAATAGTCTTGAGTTGGTCTTCCAACGTTAAGTGATGAGAGTTGGCTGGTATGAAATGAAATAAAGTAGTGGATTGTATATATTCTTTGAATTAACTGTTTATTGAATGTTGTCAGAAAATGATTGCATGGCACGTGCAGTGTAGCGCGGCATACATTGCCTGAGATGTAAAGTTGAATTAAATATTGAAAGTCATGATAATGAATTGAGGCCGAGATCGCCTAAGTATTAATGCATTAAGCACTGAAGATCATGCTAATAATTTGAAGTGGAATATTCCGAATTGAAAATAATAATATAGCCGCGGCTGGCGAACTGAAGGCTTGTTGTCCGTTCGGAGTTTAGCAGTTAACTGAACTAGACTGGCTTGCTGCGAGCGTGCAGGACACGCTGGCAGCAGTTAGCGGGGGGATGACGTCACTGCACGCACTAATGGCGTTACATTACAGATATTATAAGTAAAAAGTTTAACAACATTAAAATTACAAATTTTATATTTAGACATAAATAGTTAATGATAAATGTTACGAGCTATAACATTATGCCAATAGCCTTTTAGTCGTTCTTTCTGGTACTAGCTATGGTTAAACTTTGATTTTTGCAAATAACGTTGAATGAAGGATGGTGAAGAAGCGTCGCGTCGTTCAGATGAACCCATCACTGGACTTGACACCAACGACTTATTGTGACGCTTCTGTCAAAATTTCACTCCTTGCGTATTGCATGGAAACTTGTCAAAATATTACAGGAATATCTGTTTCCATTAAACAGTGTAGTACTTATAACTTCCTGAACGACTAGATTGTAATTAATGCTATCGAATATCCATCTGAATATTGAAAGCAGAATTCAAATAACCACAAAGTTGTCGGTGTTGTGAATGTCAAAATATCAATAATTTTACAGATAATAAAGCACTTTGTACCCCTCTCGATTGATAGTCAAACGAACTTGTAGTACCTAAATTAAGTCGAAAATATTTCTACTTATTACAGACCAAAGTGTGCCATTAGTGGTACAAAATGAGACAATGTAACTTCCTGTCATAACAACCTCTATTTCTCAACTCAGCTGTCTAAGCAAAATAGGACTTACGGGAACCATACCAAACATCACTGATCCTGCTACAGAAACATCATTCACGAAGCAGACTGTAACTTCTACTTATAGAAACACAATCCACTGCCACTACTGTCACTACTACAACACCTGTAATTTCTACTATTTTGTTATCGATGATCACTGTACAGGTGAGTACGAAGACAGTATGGACGTTTATAAAGAAAGGTTTTCAAATTTATCTTTATTACCTATAAGCTGCGGAGCAAATTACTTTATTTTTTTTTAGATTAATATTGACCAATATTCAAGTAACGTGTCTGGATGAAAATAAATGTTTAATTTCATCAATTCTATCGGTCGTGCGACTTCGTCATGTTACGATCACGACACACTATAAGACACATGCCCCACCATTAGGTGTTATGACGATGTAATTCAAGGTACAAAATTAATGAAATGATTGTAATAGTTTCGATATCGCTCAAACTCGTAGAGTTTTGATTAAACACAGTTACTATGGAAGGACACTGTGAAAGTTGAGTCTGATTATGCACGTAATTTAATGAACAATAATCATAATTACACTGGTTTTAAATTGAACATTAAACGCCTGCATATATAAAAAAATGGCTTGTACATGAATGCTGCAAATAATTTTAGCCCTACTTTTCCAAGCTTTTAAACATTTCAATGGTTTAAAACAATACGGACAATACGAAAAATAGGGCAGCAATACTGAATATATACTGAATGAACAACAGAACTTTCAGTCCAACCAATTACTTACGACACAGTCATAAAAATTGAAGCCAAGTTCCACAGTGCACGTAAAGTAACAACATAAATAGACCTATATCAGTCGTGTGGTGCTCACCTTCAATATGGATACCGTTTGCGTGTTTGTGTTGTGCAAATTATGTGTATGATATGTGCACATCTACTCCTTGCGTTTTAAATATTGTGACGACCTTTAAAGAGTAACGAAACCAGATGGAGAGGAAGAAACGCGTCGATACTGTAGCAGCAAAAAGATATTTTAAGTGTTTTCAAAAGCCTTTATAAAGCGTATTAGACAATGTACATGGAGTTTGTGTTTGTTTTATTTATTCTAGCGTGATAGAGAAAAACTTAGTGGAGAATCAGAAAGCTAAAACAGCATGACATGTAATGTAAAACGAAATGTAATGAGTGGAATAAGTACTGTTATTTTACAATTTTGTTTATTTTATGTTGATAAAAATAAAGGTAATGTAAAGAAATGGTGAACGTTACTGCTAACGCTTTATGATTGTTTAAGCAAAGGTAAAGTTATGACACTTAAGTAGATATCTTTCGGTAAACTTTTGCAATTTTTTCTGTGAACATAACTAACTCAGGACAGTGATATCGCCGTATGAAATTGACCAATGTAACGGTGAGACTTTTCCAATAAAACCGTACAACAGTATAAATTACAAGCCAGTCTGGTTACATTGCGGACTTACAACATATTACGTATAGCCAGATTAAACATTTAGCATTACAGAAACATTTCTTTCTTCACAATTTTCAGCCATTATTTTGTCACCATATTACTTAGAAACTTTAAAAGTTTAATTTGGAAGTCGCGCTATTTCTTACGAATAAGGGTGTAATATTTACTTGTGTGTGTGTATTCCTGTTCCCTCTGAAGATTATAAACTTTCCTCTTTTTTCTCTTAGTTATTTCTCTCTCTTTCCAATTTAGAGAAAATTAACGACTTTTTTTCAGTAGCTCACGTTTCTAGTACCTACTGATTGGTAGAACTTTATAACATTTTTATTGTTTTGTATGGCTTTTCGGTGTTATAACAAAACAAACATTATCTGTGTCTATGCCATACAAGTGCTGAAATATCGTATAAGTTAAGAGTATCGAGCTACTAATCACACAACGGTTTTAATTCTGAGGAAGCCAAACGCTTATAATTAGTTTTACATTAAACATACTGTCAGCCAGTAATAACACAATTGTGTTTAACCTTTTGCGCAGCTAAACTTCAAAATGTTACTTATAAAATGAATAGTCGCTGTTTATTTAAAATATATAAATGCAGAAGTACGCTAAGAAAAATAAAGTATACGAAAAAATAAAGATTCGACAGTCTAATTCACATGTAAAAAAAGTTAGGACTATATTCAAAATTTTTTTTTTTTAATTAAGTTTTGAGCTGAAAGTAACAGCTTTAATTATCTCCTACTATCTTTACATCTTATATACCTCATACTTGCGTTAGTATGTTATCATACCTCGGTCAGGGGTTGATACATAGACTTATGCTAAACGTATCGTTGCATAAATTCCCCTGCTGGGTAAAATAACATTTCAATTTTATTCAAATTTTATTTCTTTGTTCAGAAATTATTTATTTTTTTTATTACAACTCACACTTAGTGGTTATAAGTGTACTTAAAATTTTTTTTCACTCTTTCCCTGGGTGTATTATGTCTCTCCCATGGATTTATAAGTTGACTTTTTATTTATTCATTCATAGAATTTACGAAATGCTGATGCATGGTACTTTCCAATAGTTTTCCTTCTTGTCGGATCGTAGACGATAAATGTGTGTCGTCCTTTCCTCATTTGTAATAAGTCCCTCGTACAGTCTGAATAGTTTCTTTGCTGTATTGTCGATTCGTTTTCCCACTGGATTGCTTCTTAATAGCACTCCCTCTCCTTCATGGAATGTGATGAGTTTGTGCGTTCTGTTGAATCTCTCGAGCCTCTTCTCTCCAAGTTTTTCCATCCTCTTCTTCGCATTGTCGTACTTGTGACTCAATGGAATTTGCAGGTTTTGGTTTGGAGGTTTATCAATGTTTCTCGACCAGAATCTATTAGGTTTTTTATTTGTTTCCAGTTCCACCGGTGTATATCCCGTAGCTTCACTGTATGTAGCATTTATAGCTTGTTCAAAAAATGATATGTACTCTGCCCATCGGTTATGTTGTTCATTACAGTAGATGCGTAAAGGTTTTCCGAACTCTTTATTTACCCTTTCAGCAAGGTTTCCTTTTAGGTGTCGTATTGACGTTAACACTGGTTGCATGCCGTGCTGCGTTAGCGTTTCTGCCCATGCTTTATTTTGAAATTGTTCACCTTGGTCACTCAATATCTTTTTGTTTTGACCATACTTTGGTACGTATCTGCGTAGTATGACATTCAGTACACTTTTAGTGGTGGGTCTTCGAATAGCGTAGAGTCGAACTGCCTTTGTGAACACATCTGTACATACAAGTACGTGTTTTGTACCCCCGTGAATAGCTCTCGGAATTGGGCCCAGGAAGTCTACTGCTACTAATTCTCCCTTTTCCTGTGTCTTGATAGTTTGCATATCTACGTAGGTGTGGAGATCCGGATGTCGTGCTGTTTGACATTCGTAGCGTCCTTTTAAGGTTGCTTTTATTCTTCTAAACATGTTATTCAAAATGAAGTCTTCCTTCAAAGATAAATGACATTTTAAAGCAGACGCATGTGCTAAATTATGATGACATGGTATAATTAGTGTTTTTAGCATCTCTTGTGATAGGACTATTTTCCAATTATAATTGACGAGTTTGTACAATATACTATTTTTTATTGTATATCGACTAGATAGTGGTGATAACTTCATGTGACTTATTTGAAGATCTTTATTTTGTTCATTTGCTATATTGTTTAACAAATATTTAACTCTATCATCTGTTTGATACGTAATGTTTGATGTTTTAACATCATTACACTTATTTATATTATTTATTGTTCCCCCTTCTGTAGAACAATTGGTATTTGATAACATTCTTTCCTGTTGTGTATTGTTTATGGTGTCAACCAAATCATGTGTGTACCCAGTCGTTTTTGAAACCTGTCCGAGCTGGCGCTTGTTTACCCTTCTACAGTCATACAGTTTTCTTGTCGATTGTTCTACGATCACCCCCTTCCTCTTTGGAAGTTGACGGGCGTGTCGGCTGTTGCACAATTTTATTTTCATAATTATTTTTATTATTATTATGATTATTATTTGTATTAATGTTATGTACATCTCTATTGTACGGTTTTACGTATTTTTTCGGCGTAACTGGATGTGCGTACGCTCCTTTATTTGGAGTCGGGTTACTTTTTTCAAAGGGTTGTTTATATTATTTGCACTTATCTTCTTTCTTCTCGAACTGCGGCGATTTGTGGTGTATTGGATTTGGTGTAGAGTACTGGTGCTGCTGCGGCCGGTTGTTTCTCCTTTCGTTCTATTTATTTACAAATTGTGATGATTGCGTTACAAGGATAAGTAGTTCCTCAATGGTTTTAACTCCTTGGGTATATACGGCGAGTCTAATGTGTCTGTCAAAATGATAACTTAGTTTTAATACTAATTCGTGCTCCGTGAAACTTGGTCTAAGATGCTTACACCGTTCGACGAGTTGTATAATGTAGTCTTCCATGGATCGTTTGCTGTTGACGTAATACCGCCCATACTCCAGCTGGTCTCGTACCTCTCTCTGGGTATGTATATTCCAGTATCGATTTTCGAAGGATGCCTTGAACTGTTCATAAGTTTCTGTTTGGTCCCGAACAATCGTATACCATTTGGATGCTGTTTCCTGGAAATGTCGACTTACAAAGTCTATACGGTCTCTGTCGCTGAGGTTGCTTCCTAATGTTGCCATTTCTCGTTCACACTTTTATAAAAATTCTATGGGGTTCTCCCATTTATTACCTTTAAAACTGATCTTCTCTCGATCGTCTACCTTTGCAGCACACATCATTATAACACTTGGTCGTCTCTTGACTTCCGCTCGTAGTTTTTCTACCTTCTCTTGTAGTCCATCTTTCATATTGTTAATTTCCATGGAATGGTGAGTAGTTTTTCTAGTGACCTCCTCCACAGCTATTTCTACTGTTTCGGTCCTCACAGTGAGTTCCTCTGTTCTGTTGGTGTTGTATAGGATGCGCTCACTTACGTCTTTGTGTCAGAGGTCTTGCTCCTGCTTCGTAATTTTAAATTTCTCATTCCACTGTTCAGCCAGTTGTCGAATGTGTTCTTTAGTTTCACGTGTTGTATATTCACGCTGTTCTTTGAATTTACTATCGATCTTTACAGCTTGTTCATTAAGTGACTGTTGAACTCGCTGTTCGACTGCTTCCACGCGTGCAGTAAGCTCTGTTTTCAAAGTGTTACTGACGAGTTCTATTTTCTCTTCTAATCTAGTATTATTACTCTCTATATTACTTTCTAATTGAATTTTCATTTCTTCAATAGTAATTTCTAATCTATTACGACTATCTTCTATTTGAGTTTCTAATCTTTTATTACTCTCTTCTAATTTTCCTAATTTTTCATTATTTATTTCTAATTTACTTTCTAATTTTTCATTATTACTTTCTAACTGAGTTTTTAGTTCTGCACTATTCGTTTCAACTGTTCTTGAAGTCGTTTAAACATAGTTCCGAAGTCCATTGTTGCTGGCTTCGCCATTGTAGACTACGGTGTCCTAACTGATTCGTTATATGAATTATATTTTTAATTATTGGTCAACCGTGACTCTATATTTCTTTATTTAAAATTTATTTTCTTATCAGTATTAATTTCACAACTCTTTTTCTCTCTGTACTTAATTTAACAATTTGTAATATTATTTATTACATGAATTGACTATTAATTCGTGTTACAATATTTGTGCTAATTATTTATTAGACTTTATTTATTTCTGTGCTTTATTTATATTCTTAATATTCTGGGTTTTATTTAAATTCTGGTTTATTTATATTCTGGGCGCCATTTACTTGTAATGATAATTAACATACATTTTCTTTATGTCGGGGCCCCACGTTGGCAGTGACAATTATTATACAACGTTATTTTTAGACACTTACTTTTACACATATGCTCTTACTCATTTGTGCGCACTTACCCACGTCTCGAAGGTATACTCTTCTTCTGCAGTATTTACCTTGATGTTCCCCGGCTGGGTCGCAGGTTTTCGTCGTTGATTGAGTGTGGATAAGCACGTGAATATCGTTATATAATTTTAATACAAGTAAAGAGTACAGAGGATTTAGTATTGGTTGAAAAATTCGTACGACTGTGTTAATAAACACAGTCATTTGATTTATTATTTAAAAAATTCAAATTATCATATTAGTTATTCTTTTGTGTGGGTTAATTACTCTTTGAACCCTTATATTCGATATGAATATAATGTAATTATAACGTGTTTAAAACTTATCTCTTATATTCTATATTCTAAGACACATTATACACAAACATAAAACATATATGACATGAAATATTTACACGAACATATAATACATAACACATATTTTAATATAATACGTGATTCACATGTCTGAAATTGACTATTTATCTTGCCTTTGCAAGTGTGGTTTTATTATATACCACTTAATAAAACAATTAATTAATTAAGCAATTATTAAAATTACTAATAGAGAACATTCTATTACTTTTATTAATTATCTCATTAATGTCTCAATTAATAAAAAATCATCAATTTAAATAAGTCTCATAAAATGTAAAATATAATAAAATATGTTTCTATATTGACCATATATTTATGAGATTAATAAATTTAACTTATATGCTCTGTTCAATTACTCTTTGCACTTATTTATTACTCATTCTGGAAAATAAAAATACACTAATGTTTTGTAAACTTGTATATGGAATCTAGAGCTTCTTTCGATAGACCCCAGGGTCATTTATAATATTAAATAAATGTCTGATTTCACCTTCATTTTTCTGCAACCATTTAACATTGTCGTTACCGTCATCTGGACTCTCGAGTTTGTTGATCCTCTTCGGTATCACCTTCTCTGTCTCTGCGTCGTTGAAATTCGTCTCACCGTCTACTGGATGCTGAGTTCTGACGTGGACCTCTGGTCGTGATGATGTACGGCTGGATGTAGCTGCATGTGGATGTCCCTGCGTCCTCTCGTATACTGCTCTGGTTCCTCTCCTCTTCTTATCTTGTCCCTCGTAGATGTCTCGAAGTTCTATGCGTACTTCTTGAAGTTCATCGTGGTTACATCTTCTCGTAGATTCTTATAATATTTCTATAACATCTCTATAATATCTAATCTTATAGTCTTTTAAAATAACTCGTGTTCCATTAATACTTGCACCGACGTAGTGCCGGTGACATCGCACATTAAGTTATGTAATACTGTTTAAAAACATTACTTGACTTTGTAAAATTCGCGGTGGCGAGATGCATGGATTTCACGTACTATTCTGAGTTCATCTGAGTTTTATTTGAGAAAGAGTGTGTCGCTCGCTGGGGTTTTATACTGCTGCCGTCGTTCCATTCCTGTTGGAATGTTTTTTTGACAAAATTGAACAGGTCCGCGCGTCGATTTAATTGCTAATTTCAACCTACGCGTCTTTCTATGAAACGCACACTTTTTTGTAAATATTATTTCACCAATCGTTAGGTATGTTTTTAAACTTTGTTTATGCAAATTATGAATGTTAAGGTGTTTAAATTATGGCAGCTATGGAAAAATTTCACACAGTGTCTGAACGGTTCCCACGATCATTGACCAATTAGTCTTCAATGATAGCGCCAGGCGCTAGCTACGATTTCCATATGTCGCTGATTCGTGTGATTTCTGGTTTTTGTTCAGTATTTAAAAAACTGTGTAAAATCTTCCACCCTCGTTTGCATAATTCAACCTGTCTCTCATTTACACACGTACACTAACACACAAACGCAGAGTGATACACAAGCGGCTGCCTGTCATTATGACGTCACCTTTGCCGGTCGGCGCGTGTTAGTTTCTTCCCTTCGCTACGATTTAAAAATCAACGAAGCTTTTAATTCCATATACAGGCTCACTTAAAATGTTTATTTATTTAAAATTAAATACTGCGTTTATTTCTTTTATTATCATTTATATCTAACGATTATTTATTATAGTATTTTTAATATTTACGTCTTATATACCTCATACGTGCGTTCGTATGTTATCACACCTCAGTCAGGGGTTGATACGTAGACTTATGCTAAACGTACCCTTGCATAATATATATATATATATATATATATATATATATATATATATTGCGACAGTACAAATAAGTGATGTACTGAGCATGGAATATAAAAATTTAAATTTACTTAACAAACTGTAAGTAATTAATAATATATTAGAAATAAGCATGTTACGGATTGCAAGCTTGGCTCAGACAAATGTATGAACAGGTGTTTCGACCTGAATCAACGTGCACACACACACAAATGTAACTGAAAGTGTGTACACCAGTATTTTGCTAGTGTGTGTGAACGCAGGTCTCTGCAGGCGACTTTGCCACCCCAAGATGAATAATTGCACAATTACTGTTTTTCCGTAATTATTCATAAACTAGAATTAAGAATTAAAATCCAAAAGCACCATAAAATGTAATAAAATTTACTAAATACTGTGTACGAAAACCACGCGAAAGTGACACACCGTACAAGTCCAATAGTGAAATAACTGTGTACAAATCGAAAGGGTTAAGTTGCAATGTCCAAAATTACAGTGAACATGTGTTGTAAAATTAGTTATAAGATAAGTATAAGAGTATACTTACAGGACTCTGCAATTCGCAGAAATATAAAAAATAGCGAATTTGACAAAGAGTGGGGGAACTGAAGCCAAAGACAGTTTCTAACATGTCGATTTTTTATCACTGCAGGGTGTCGACCAAGACATGGGTATAAATAGGACACGCAAGCTACAGTGGTTCTATTTCTTGAATCATCCACGGTGCAGCGGGAGCTTATGCCCGTCAGCACGGCGTATTTATTTTTGTTCTGTAAACAGTTTAAATTTGCAAGTTACGTACAAATAAATAACTAAGCTGTTCAGACAATCATTTTAATTAATAACAGCACTACTTAAGAAGATCCATTAATGATTCGACATTAGACAAGAGAAGAGTTCCAGAGAGAGATACGACGCTGGACAAGAGAAGAGTTCCAGAGAGAGAGAGACAGCCGACGCTGGACAAGAGGAGAAGAGAGACAGCCGACGCTGGAGGCGAGACGAGGACGAACACCGATGGAACAAAAATGATCGAGTATGATTGACGACAATAAGGTGATAGACAACTTATTCATATCTTAATCATAAAAAGAATTCAAAGACAGTTAAAGACATTAATATTTTATTTAAAAATAAGAGCAATGTTTCTTGTATAGTAGAGTTAAAATCATAGATTAATTTAGAGTTAATAGATTAATCATAGAGTTAATATCAAATTAATATGATATAAAATGATTACAAAGCATTTAAATGAAAATAATTAGTATTTGAGAAAACAGTACTGAGAAACAATAACTATTAATATTTTGAGTACGTTACAATATAGAAAAAAAGATTTCAAAATTGATTTTGAAACATATTAATAGACTGAGTAGTCTGAAAATGAGATTTTTCTTTTATATAATAATTAGTAGCATAGAATATTTAGTCAGTAAGGATGTATATATTTCAAGCCTTACGGCATAATAACAAATAATAACTAATGTTTTAAAATCGAAGTCAGTGCCATGTGCACACATTTTTTTATAGTATCAAATAAATTTTAATTACCGTTTCAAGTTACATAGAGTTCTTATTGCAGATACACCTGAACCCCAATTGAAATGTTATATTGTTTAAAGAATTTGTCAATCTTGAACGTGAGATCGTTCACGCCTATTTATGTATATGTAACGTTGCATAAATTTGGTGCTCCAAGATCGTGGGGCTCCACAAATTTAAATTAAATTAAATTTGCAAATTTGTTACGTTGCAAAGAATGTCGCCCTGCACGTGGGGCACGACATGCCTAAATTTATGTACAAAAATTTGTGACATAAATTGTAGATCATGAATGTATGACCCGATCCCCATCATTTAACTATTAAAATTTTTTATGTAGCTAAATGTTGCTCTAAAAAAATATAAAGAGTGTGTCAAATGAAAAATGTATAATATGTAATTATTATTTATATTAAACAGTAACTGAATGTAATGTTAATTGTTGTGTAATCACACAGCTGGCGCCCACAAATAATATTGTTGTCTATGTAACAGGTGTAACTTTAATGAGTATTAATAATAACTCTTAATAAAAATACAGAAATAAATAAATAAGTAGGGAACGGTTATCAATAATAATTTTTAAAGAATTACTATTAAATAAATATTTTAATAATACTTCAACATGACGACTCCAGGAAATTTAGACGTCGAAGCATTCCAGATGATGATGCGTGCCTGGGTCGATGAATTAAGCACAAAACAGACAGAAAATTCATATAAACAGACAGAAAATTTAAATGCTAGAATAGACGAATTAAAAGAATCTAATAAGAAACAAATAGAAAGTTTAGAAAATAAATTAGAGCTACAGTCCGAAAATTTTAGACAGGACACCATAAAAATTACAGAGAGTCTAGAAGAGTTAAAAATTGATAATCTTGAAATAAAACAAAGTATAATTGACAGTAATGCGCAGTTAACCGAAAAAATTGGTGACACCAACATACGTATTGATACTCTAGAGAATAATTTTAAACAAGCCTTACATGAACAAGTTGTACGGATTGAAAATAAACAAAAAGAATTACGTCTCGAGTGGAGAAAAGATTTAAAAGAAACGCATAAACAAATAAATGATACTTTAACTACTATAACGCGAGAACAGGATGATAAAATCCAAACTATTAATAATGTATCCCAAGTAAATACCAGTAAACTTAGAGAAATAGAAACACGTACTCTAGTTATTGAGAATAAAATTGAAGAAACTACGAAAGACCGGTCGGGAGACGTATCACATATGAAAGAAGAGATTCAAGAGCAAATGAACCAACTACGAAGTGAGTTAAGAAGACGACAAAACCAAATGACCATATTTCCTACACCAACAGAAGAAAGGAGCAGACTTAAGTTCTCAGGTGGTAAAGGGGAGAACAGTATGGAATTCCTAGCAAGAGTAGAGAAGGAAATAGAAAAAATTGGGAGTGCAATAAATGACGACGAGAAGATAGACTTCGTAACGCGATATCTTAGAGATTCAGCCAGCCAATGGTACTCTATTATTAGAGACAACGTTAGTACATATCAGCAGTTTCGTGAAGCATTCGAGAACCAATACTGGAATCTACATACCCAACGACAAGTACGGGTTCAACTCGAATAAGGAAAGTTCAATGCACAAGGACAGCAGAGTATTGAACAATACACAATTACGCAAATAGAACGTGTAAAGCATCTCAAACCTAAATTCTCAGAATATGAAATTGTTTCGAAATTATCTTACCATTTTCAGCGAGATATCCAGTTAGCAGTTTATACACAAGGGATCAAAACCATAAAAGAATTTTTAATCCTTGTAACACAGTCGGAGAATATCAATAAAGGTAAGAACACACAATACTGGGAACAAAAACACGCAAATCATCACCATAATTATCACAGAGATGACAAGAAAGCAATACAAAACACTATACCGCACCGTGATAATTACAAAATAAATTATTCGCCACCAATGTACAACACTACAACACGCACAGCTAAAGAAACTGAACAAAATAATACAGCTAGACGACAAGGAGACGTTACATGGTCATCCAATCGTAAACAGTTTTCAAAACCAGCTGACAAACGCGTTGCCGCAGTACGAGGGGACGACAAAAAAAAAAATTGAAGAGAGAAGGCCAAGGAATGAATGAGACAGTAACATTCCACAGACGACCGTCTACATCAAAGGCGTCACAATGACTGAATAAACGGAAGCAAAATTATAAAATAAACAACATATACCCCTGCGATATTAGGGAAGACTTATTAAGCACCGAACAGGATATAAAGCGAGACGCGCAGCAAACGCAATGCCCTATTGTGACTGTGAACATAAACAGGTGTAAAATACGAATGCTAGTTGATACCGGCAGCCAGCTGTCTGTTCTTAACGCTGCATGGGTTCGACGCAACAAGAAATATTTTAAAAATATTGCAATTTTGCCCGTAAATAATTTAAATATTACAACAGCTACCAATAAAAAAGAAAGAGTTAAAAAACAAGCATATGTAACTCTAACATATAAAAATCTAGAGTTAGAACACCCTATGATAATTATGCATAAACTGATTTATGATGGAATTTTAGGTATCGATATACTAAATACAATAAATGCTAGGATTAATATTAATGATAATATAATTATGTATAATTATAAAAATGTTCAATATGAAGTAAACATGAACAGCGAGGAAGAAGCGTGCAAGGTAAGTGAAACACCTATTACTTTGTACAAGCCACAAATACAATATGGTCCAACTCGACATGTGAATGCGGTAGATGAAGGGATGACGACACACGAAGAAGAGAAACTGCACGAATTAATAGAAGAATATAGTGATGTATTTAGTGAAGTACCGACGCAGACGACAGTATACGAACATTCTATAGTTGTGTCAGACCCTACAAAAGTCATTAGGAAGACATACCCTATCCCAATGCGATATGAGGAAGAGGTTGAACTCGAAATTCGGCGTATGATCGAAAGTGGAGTCATAGAGCGATCGAACAGCAACTTCCTGAATCCTCTAGTGGTAGTGAAGAAGAAAAATGGAGAGATACGTCTATGCCTTGACATGAGGGAGCTCTACAGCATTGTATTAAAGGAGTATGACTGTGCACCAACTGCGGACGAATTTTTTACTAAGTGTGAAGGAGCAAGGTATCTGACGAAGCTAGATTTACGCTCAAGTTTCTGGCAGATTCCAATTCGTGAAGAGAATAAAAAGTACACTGCTTTCCTGTATAAAAATAAATGCTACCAACACAGGGTAGTACCCTTCGGATTAAGCACGAGTTTAGCAGCCATCGTAAAGTGTCTAGAAAGAGCCCTAGGACCTGAAGTGGAACCCTACACCATGATATTTGTAGATGATATCTTAGTTGTATCTAAAACGTTAGATGAACATATAAAACATCTAAGCACGATATTCCAAAAGTTTAGGCAAGCGAACATATCAATTAACGTAGACAAATGTGAATTTATCAAAACCTCTATCCAATTCCTAGGTCACATTATTTCATCCTCTGGTATTCAACCCGATCCTATCAAAATTTCCAGCATAACTAATTTCTCTATACCCGGAAATCTCAAAGAGTTAAGAGCATTCTTAGGACTCACAGGATACTACAGAAGATTCTCACCGTTATATGCAAGATATACGCAACCGCTTCTAGAGCTGACGAAGAAAGAAAAAAAAATGGAAGTGGGAGAAGAAACATCAAGATGCCTTTAACCAAGTGAAAGAGTTGTTCATCGAAAATATTATGTTACATCATCCTCAACGAGAAGGAAAATTCGTAATATACTCCGATGCTAGTGACTACGCAGTAGGAAGTGTACTGTATCAACAAGATACTATGGGAGAGCACCGAGTTATTGCCTACGCCAGTAGAGTCTTCAAAGGAGCTGAAAAACACTACTCCACATCAGAAAAAGAAATACTTGCTATAGTATACACTCTTAAGCAATTCAGATATTATGTTTATGGTACTCATTTTGAGATACATACTGACCACCAAGCATTATCATTTTTATTAAAATGCAAAGTAACAAATGCCCGATTATTAAGATGGATTTTAGCCATTAGCGAATACTCATTTACAATTAAATACTGTAAAGGTAAAGACAATATTGTAGCGGACACACTAAGCCGATACATCAAAGAAGAATGTGAAGAAGTTTATGTGAGTGAAAAGAAAGAAGTACGATTGTTATCAATTAAATTCAAAGAGAATGATGAAGTAAAACAAATGCTGAAAACTTAGCACATCAACAAGATTTGGATGTGACGATAAGGGAGATGAAGGACCAAGAACAGCTACCAAATCATTATAAGGTACTAAATGGAATTCTTTTCAGGTTAGTAAGACAAGACTGGAAGATAGTACTAACGAATAACATGCTACAAAAATTAATTCGACCAGCACATGAAAGTTTAGCACATGCTGCCGCTCTGAAATGTTATTTGAAAACGGAGTGATAATACGGCGAAGAAATTCTTCAGACTTTATAATGGACCGTATACATTAAGACAGCAAATAGGACAGAACACTTTCATCGTATATGATGAGATACAGAAGAAAGAAATTGGTAAATTCCACGCAACGTCATTTAGGAAGTTCTACACATGAAAACAAAGGTAAATGAAACCAGTTAAATCAGCTGTTTGTAAAGCCACCATACTACAAGGTCGCGAGCAGTGAGCGTAAGAAGAGGGGAGGTAAGACATTTGTATACACTCCAATTAAGGGTGAAATGACGAATATTATTCTTTATTATTTGTTACATTTTTTTTGCAAATAATAATAATAAATAAATTTAAAAAATTATAATAAATAAATAAAAAAAAATTATAATAAATAAATTTATTAAATTTTTTTTTGTTACCAAGCAGAGGAATAATGCGACAGTACAAATAAGTGATGTACTGAGCATGGAATATAAAAATTTAAATTTACTTAACAAACTGTAAATAATTAATAATATATTAGAAATAAGCATGTTACGGATTGCAAGCTTGGCTCAGACAAATGTATGAACAGGTGTTTCGACCTGAATCAACGTGCACACACACACAAATGTAACTGAAAGTGTGTACACCAGTATTTTGCTAGTGTGTGTGAACGCAGGTCTCTGCAGGCGACTTTGCCACCACAAGATGAATAATTGCACAATTACTGTTTTTCCGTAATTATTCATAAACTAGAATTAAGAATTAAAATCCAAAAGCACCATAAAATGTAATAAAATTTACTAAATACTCTGTACGAAAACCACGCGAAAGTGACACACCGTACAAGTCCAATAGTGAAATAACTGTGTACAAATCGAAAGGGTTAAGTTGCAATGTCCAAAATTACAGTGAACATGTGTTGTAAAATTAGTTATAAGATAAGTATAAGAGTATACTTACAGGACTCTGCAATTCGCAGAAATATAAAAAATAGCGAATTTGACAAAGAGTGGGGGAACTGAAGCCAAAGACAGTTTCTAACATATCGATTTTGTATCACTGCAGGGTGTCGACCAAGACATGGGTATAAATAGGACACGCAAGCTACAGTGGTTCTCTTTCTTGAATCATACACGGTGCAGCGGGAGCTTATGCCCGTCAGCACGGCGTATTTATTTTTTTTCCGTAAAAAGTTTAAATTTGCAAGTTACGTATAAATACGTAACTAAGCTGTAAAGACAATCATTTTAATTAATAACAGCACTACTTAAGAACATCCATTAATGATTCGACACTAGACAAGAGAAGAGTTCCAGAGAGAGATACGACGCTGGACAAGAGAAGAGTTCCAGAGAGAGATACGACGCTGGACAAGAGGAGAGTTCCAGAGAGAGATACGACGCTGGACAAGAGGAGAGTTCCAGAGAAAGAGAGACAGCCGACGCTGGACAAGAGGAGAAGAGAGACAGCCGACGCTGGAGGCGAGACGAGGACGAACACCGATGGAACAAAAATGATCGAGTATGATTGACGACAATAAGGTGATAGACAACTTATTCATATCTTAATCATAAAAAGAATTCA
This sequence comes from Magicicada septendecula, assembly GCA_034769895.1. NCBI lineage: Eukaryota > Metazoa > Arthropoda > Insecta > Hemiptera > Cicadidae > Magicicada > Magicicada septendecula. The sequence goes on along the minus strand of CM068376.1, from coordinate 149,213,693 downwards.
AAGACAGTTAAAGACATTAATATTTTATTTAAAAATAAGAGCAATGTTTCTTGTATAGTAGAGTTAAAATCATAGATTAATTTAGAGTTAATAGATTAATCATAGAGTTAATATCAAATTAATATGATATAAAATGATTACAAAGCATTTAAATGAAAATAATTAGTATTTGAGAAAACAGTACTGAGAAACAATAACTATTAATATTTTGAGTACGTTACAATATAGAAAAAAAGATTTCAAAATTGATTTTGAAACATATTAATAGACTGAGTAGTCTGAAAATGAGATTTTTCTTTTATATAATAATTAGTAGCATAGAATATTTAGTCAGTAAGGATGTATATATTTCAAGCCTTACGGCATAATAACAAATAATAACTAATGTTTTAAAATCGAAGTCAGTGCCATGTGCACACATTTTTTTATAGTATCAAATAAATTTTAATTACCGTTTCAAGTTACATAGAGTTCTTATTGCAGATACACCTGAACCCCAATTGAAATGTTATATTGTTTAAAGAATTTGTCAATCTTGAACGTGAGATCGTTCACGCCTATTTATGTATATGTAACGTTGCATAAATTTGGTGCTCCAAGATCGTGGGGCTCCACAAATTTAAATTAAATTAAATTTGCAAATTTGTTACGTTGCAAAGAATGTCGCCCTGCACGTGGGGCACGACATGCCTAAATTTATGTACAAAAATTTGTGACATAAATTGTAGATCATGAATGTATGACCCGATCCCCATCATTTAACTATTAAAATTTTTTATGTAGCTAAATGTTGCTCTAAAAAAATATAAAGAGTGTGTCAAATGAAAAATGTATAATATGTAATTATTATTTATATTAAACAGTAACTGAATGTAATGTTAATTGTTGTGTAATCACACAGCTGGCGCCCAAGATCTTGGGGCTCCACAAATTTAAATTAAATTAAATTTGCAAATTTGTTACGTTGCAATATATATATATATATATATATATATTATAACGATTCATATAGTCGACCTATCAGATCGTTATACGAAAGTGTCAAACTGTGCTAGTCTAGCGGCGTAAGCAAGAGAGGGAGGGAATAATCACAGCCATCTCTGTCTAACCTCGCCACTGCTACTACTGACGCGTGCACAGACATGAAATTTTATTCAATTAATTTTATTTATTAAAACTGCAATATCTTCAAAACTAATAAATATACGGCAATTCTGAAACCTGCATAGTGTTCAGCAATTAAAGCTCTATAAGTAGCCAAAATATCAACTAATATAATTAACGTTTAAAGAAGTTATACAGAAGAAGAACGCCAAGAGATATAACTAGAGAATAAGGCTAGGTACGAATTAGGTGTTTTCACACACATACAGAGAAAGACCAAAGCAATAATATTCTGTGGTCAGATTTTGAAAACACGTTTGCAAATACCTGTAATCAAACGATTTGCAAACAGCGGAAGTATGAAATTAGCCAGAAATTCCCTACCATCTCAAACTTTTTAAGGAGTGTTTGACCGACCTGTTCGATATTATTTCAAATGGTAAACACATGATTTATTTGGAACAACCAATCACAACCCTGTATTAAGAGTAGACGCTAACTCAAAATGAGGGAATTGATCACTCTTCGTTCGGGCATTAAATAAGCAAGACGTGTGTTAAATACGATCTCAATTGCACAAACAACGCAAAGTATTTGTTTAAATAAACAGTTCGCGAAGTGGTCCGCAGTAGTAGAGGAACTAGTAAAGTTCAATAAATAATCTCGCTGTGTAATAACTAATTAATTAATTAAATAACTAATTAATAAATAATTAATTAACAGTGAAGTGACCTGGGCACCAAAATAGCTACAGCATCTGTAATTGTCCAGGATCATCAGTCAACGTTATTGGTCAACATCATTTCTTCTGAGCCGAACCATCAAAAGGAGTATCTCTACTGATTACTATCTACGGTCGACGCATCAATCAGATAAGAAATATATTCATTGATCAATGAACATAAATAACAAAATAAATAATTAAATCTATAAACATTTTTAAAAGACACTATATAAATTCAAATTTTGTATTTAGTTATTAAGATTAGATATAAAGTAATATAGGAGTGTTGAATGGAGAGTGAGGTGTAGTATTGAACGTGCAAATTATTGCAGACCCGTACTTTAGCACTGGTTTGGGTGATATATAAATCCCTAAATCAACCAGATAAGAGCAATTGGTCGTTTGGACGTTTTAATCTTCACTTTTCAGGCACACTCATAAACCAATAAGATTTATGTTAGCAATAAGTCATTAAATTAACTTTTAAAGAAATTAATTCAATAACAAAGTCATTAATTAAACAAATTTCAACATTATTTAAGAGTTATTTGTAACGATTCCCCTTAAATATTCCACTCACTGAACGAATCCTGAGATAGAGTGTCTCTGTGCTCTGAGCTAAGCTGAATCCGTGTGATTTGTATCTGGGATTTGTTCTGGCGCCCAGGTAAAGTAAAAAGTCACGGTTAAGTAAGATTTGTTCTATCATTATATACAGAAAATAGATAGATAGACAAATGGTCTTTATATAATTTGGCGCCGCAAATAATGGGCCCGATTAAACCGATATTAACCCAAGTGACTAATTTTAATTGTAATAATACTTAATTTGAAACGAAGTGGAGAATTTAAGGTTACAAATAACTGTTGAAGGATTAAGTAGTAAAATATACTTTGTTAAATAGTTATTGTAAAAAAAAAAGGTAAATCACAAGCAGTAGATATGGCAGCAATTGAACAGATGTTCAAGCATTTGATCACTAAAATGGATGAATATAATAGTAAAATTGAAAGTAAATTTGAAAATAGAAATATTCAATTAAACAGTAAAATTGATAGTACAAATAGTAAACTATCTAATCAATTATCTAGTAAAATAAAAGATACAAATAATAAAATTGAAAAAATAATCAAAAATAGAAGAAAGTAATAATAAATTAATAAATAATGTTAATAATAAAATAGAGCAAACTAATAAATATTTATCTAGCGAAATGAAACAAATAAACGAAAATTTAACTAGCCAAATAGAACAAAGTAGTAAAGAAGCTACATTTAAAATAGATGAAGAAATAGCTAATTTAGCTAGTAAAATATATAGTACCAATAGCAAATAGATGAGAGTAATCTTAAGTTTGATAAGCATACCGAAGGGGTTAAAGCTACAATAGAGGAATTTAAGAAATAAGTAAATACTAAGTTTCGCCGTCAAGACGAAAAACTAAATAAATTTAGAATCGAATTTCATGAACGGTTAGAACAGAAAGTAACCCTTATTAACCAACAATTCAGCGAAGTAACTGCTGAGTTAAAAACCAAAACGCTTCTAAATAAAGAAGAAATCCAGAGTACTAGGGTAGAGTGCACCCAACTGGGTGAAAATGTTAAGGAGGTTAAGAAACAAGTAGAGAGTAAGGCTGACCGAGACGAAGTACATCAAAAGGTATAACAGCAATTAAAGGTAATGCGGGAAGATCTGACTAAGGCAATGAAGTCACAGCAAACCAAAGTCGTGAGGTGTGGCAGCTATAAGTAAGAACCGGAAAACCTTGTATTCTCAGGAAACCCACATGAGAATCCTGTGGAGTTTCTACGGCTGTTTGAGGCTTATGTAACTCGCGTAAACCCACTGATGGACGACGAGGACAAGAAGGACATGTTAAGCCGATTCCTCAAGAATTGGGCAGGTACGTGGTGGAAAGTCATCTCGGACCGAGTCCAAACCTACGCCGACTTCAGAGAGAAATTCCTTGCTCAATACTGGAACGTACAGATTCAAAGTAGGGAGCGTGATCATCTGGAATTTGGTAATTATCACCCGTCCATGAATATTACAACCACCAACTATGTGCTAAACGTAATGGCACAAGTAAAGCATTTAACACCACCAATAGAGGAGAGAGACCTAGTGTACAAGCTAGCGCGTCGTTTCTCGGAACGCACTAGAGTATCAACCACTACTAGAGGAGTGGATACCCTAGAAAAGTTTATAATGGTCGTGGATGAATGTCAAGACCTACAGAGGGACCTGAAGCGAGTAAATAATCAGCTGAGTAACCACCCTAGAGGCGATCATCAGGAACCAACTCTCTACCCAACGCGGAGAAGAGACAATGAGCGCCCAAAAGAAAAAAGGTTTACCCCATATCCTGGTGACAAACCCCAATATCGGCAGGAATTGGAAGAGAAGGGTAGAAGTAGGAGCGATGAAACCCGACAAAGTAAAGGGTTTAAGGTATGTAAGACAGCCATATCATCAACCGAGCCACAACCGTCTACTAGTAAAACGGATACGGAAAACGGGAAGCCACTGCAGGTAGAAAAGAAACAAAACTAAATTTACCATTACCTGCAGTGAAACAACCCATTAATACAGTTAAAAGGAAATTAACAAATAATATAAATCAAGTGAACGATCGGGAGTTCTTGTTAAAAGAAGAACAAGAAGTGGATAGAAGCCATTATCCTGAATGTCCGGAAATAATTTGTGAAATCAGTAATCTACTAGTAAGAGCGTTAATAGACACCGGCAGCGAGGTAACCTGATTTAGCTCAAAGTTTGTAGAAAATAATAGTCAGTTGCGTAATTGTCCCAGACTACCCGTAAAAAATTGTAATGTACAGGGAGCCACTGGAGCCAAAACGCAAAAGATCACTGAACAAATTTATTTACCTATCAATATAAATGGTACCCAAACCCAAATTGTAGCTCTTATAGTCCCGAAACTCGTTCATAACTGTATTATTGGGGTAGATACGTTACTTGAATGGAAGACAGAAATAAATTTCAAAAGAAATACTATCACGATGGAAATAGATACCAAGAAAATCAGTGTACACATTAAAGAATTACGCATTGGAAGTCGGTAAGTGTCATAAAAGGGTATGGAGAGAAACCGGTAGTTGACGTTAGGAGTGACCAGCACTGTATTGAAGATACTCCAGAACTCAACATCAGGACTGAGTTGAACAACAAGCAACAGAACCAAATTCAGCAACTCGTCTATGAGTATAGGGATGTTTTTAGAACAGAGCCTGGAAGAGCTAAGTTCTTTGAACATCAGTTAAAACTTACTGAAAACGCATCATTTGTGCAAAGGACTTATCCAATCCCTTTACACTATAGAGAAGAAGTGGAAAAGGAGGTACAACAGATGTTAGCGAATGGAGTTATTGAGAGGGCAAGTAGTCCCTATATTAACCCTTTAGTGGTTGTCACCAAGCCGGACGGGAGTATCCGCTTATGCCTTGATACCAGGAAATTAAATTCTTTATTAATACCTGATTACGAGTGCGCGAGGAGTGTGGAAGAATTGTTCCAAAAATGTAATGGAGTTAAGTACATGACCAAACTGGACTTAACATCCGGATTTTGGCAAATTCCAATCCGAAAATGTGATAGACAGTATATACGGCATTTTTGTATAAAGACAAGTGCTACCAATTTAAAGTTGTACCTTTTGGCCTGAGCACCAGCTTAGCTGCAATGGTAAGGTGTTTAGACAGTGCCTTAGGTAATGAGGTAGAGAAGTATACACTAGTGTTCGTAGATGATATTCTATGTGTGTCACAAACATTCGAGGAGCACTTACAACATTTAAGAAATATTTTTGCATTTTAGATCAGCGAACATGACGCTGAATCTACGGAAATCAGCGTTTGGTACGGAGGAAATTAAGTTTTTAGGTCACCGAATCTCAGTGGAAGGAATAACCACGGACCCAGAGAAGGAAAAAGCCATACAAGAATTTCCAACTCCAAAGAACTGCAAGCAGCTAAATCATTTCTAGGTTTAGCTAACTACTATCAGAGGTTTACAAGTACATACGCGGAAAGTACTGTTCCATTGTTGAAGTTGTTAAACAAAGGGATTAAATGGAGGTGGACCAGGGACCACGATGAAGCGCTACAACAAGTGAAATGTCTTTTTATAAATACTGTTATATTACATCATCCCAGGGTAGGAGAAAGATTTTATTTACAGACTGACGCCAGCAATATTGCTATAGAGGCACACTTATATCAGATAGATGAGAAGGGCCAAAAAGCGGTATTAGGATTTGTAAGTCGCACACTTAAAGGGGTGGAACTAACTTATTTTACGACAGAAAAAGAGCTATTAGCGATAGTGCATAGCCTGTCAAAGTTTAGAAGTATTATTCTGGGTGCTAAACTTACTATAATCACCGACAATAAGGCGTTAGTATTTTTATTAAAGTGTAAATTGATAGGTGCTCGTCTGACTCGCTGGATCTTGGCTATACAAGAGTACCAGTTTGAAATACAATATTGCAAAGCGAAAGACAACTTGATAGCAGATGTACTTAGTAGAAATCCGCCATCAGAAAACAACATGGATACAGTTAACATTTAAGTAGTAGCACTGATATAGGTATTTACGCGGTAAAGCATGTAGCAAAACCTGAAGTAGTTAGACGAACTAAGGAAATAGGGACCCATCAACAACAAGACCCTAGGATTAGTGTAGCTTGGAGAAGTGCGGTTACCAACACCAAACCAGGATTTTCCATATATGACGGTAAGTTATATAAGCTATGTTCCCATAGGTGGAAATTATTATTACGAAGCTGTATGATGGAGGAACTTATTTGGGAATGCCACTTGTCGTTGGGCCACGCTGGATTTAAGAAATGCCACCGAGCCTTAACAGAAAGCTTCATTGGAAAGGGGTTGGCAAAACGCATGAAAAGATTATTGTCTACTTGTGACCTGTGCCAGAAGTTTAAACACCCGAACTTATCTACCAGAGTAGAGATGCAAACAATCCAAGCAAAGGAGAAAGGAGAGTTATTAGCTATAAATTATTACGGGCCTCTACCAAAAGCAAAAGGAGGGGTGAAGCACATTCTAGTAACAGTAGATTTCTTTTCTAAATTTATCAAACAATACCCAGTCCAAAGAGCCACGACAAAAGCAACCCTTAGAGCACTAACAAAGTTCTACATCCCACAGTATGGTAAACCTAGAAAAATATTGTCCGACCAAGGAAAACATTTCACCCATAACCTATGGAGAGAAACCTTGGAGTAACTCAATATAAAACCAATTCTTACATCAATACGTCACCCTCAAGCGAACTTAGCTGAGCGAATAAATAGAGAATTAAGTAGATATTTCAGGGTATTGTGCCATCAAAACCATTCTGCATGGGTAGATTGTTTGAGTTTTATTTCTGAGTGTATTAATAATACATGTAATGAAACAACGGGGTACACACCTTCAGAATTATTTCCCAACAAAGAACCAGTACACGTATGGACCAAAACCATAAAAAGTCCACCCAACTACAATCTACCTATTCCATATGAGGTAAAAACCAGCATAGCAGGAGAAAGAATACAGAGAGAAGGCCAAAAGAGGATAGAACGATATAATCGCACCCACAAGTTGGTAAGGTTTGTGGAAGGAGAGGAAGTGCTAGTGAAAGCGAATCCTGTATCCTCTGCCATAGATAATACCAAGGCCAAGTTCTTCCCGTTATTCGAGGGACCTTATAGAATAGAAGAGCAGGTTGCAAGGTACACATACATATTAAAAGACGTTGGAAAAAACAAAATTATAGGAAAGTACCATGGGGATAGTTTGAGGAAATATAGACAAAATATAGAGCAATAAGGAAACAATGGTTTGAGCCAATGGGGTATGTAAATCAAACGTGGTCAAATAAAATTTTATAAATGTCTTTGAATCAATGTCAATATTAATAAGAAGTATTTGAATAAATGTCAGTATTGTTGTTTTGATTATTGACGTCAATTAATTCAAAATTGTGATTAAAGTACTAATGTTCATATGAATATCTAATATGTGTATGCCATGTTAGGTTAAGTAACATATTGTAATAATTTGTTATAAGGTAGAAGTAAGCAAAATTGTATTAGTGCAAATTTTATTCGAGAAAACTCAAAAGTGCATATTTAAAAAAAAGTGCGAAATTTTATATGTGCAAATTTTAATTAGTGTAAAAGTATACAAGAAGAGAAAAAAAATTAATGTATTTCTTAAAAAAATCAAATTTTTTTTATACCGAGTGGGGGTATATATATATGGGGGGTATTCATATAGTCGACCTATCAGATCGTTATATGAAAGTGTCAAACTGTGCTAGTCTAGCGGCGTAAGCAAGAGAGACGTGTGTTAAATACGATCTCAATTGCACAAACAACGCAAAGTATTTGTTTAAATAAACAGTTCGCGAAGTGGTCCGCAGTACTAGAGGAACTAGTAAAGTTCAATAAATAATCTCGCTGTGTAATAACTAATTAATTAATTAAATAACTAATTAATAAATAATTAATTAACAGTGAAGTGACCTGGGCACCAAAATAGCTACAGCATCTGTAATTGTCCAGGATCATCAGTCAATGTTATTGGTCAACATCATTTCTTCTGAGCCGAACCATCAAAAGGAGTATCTCTACTGATTACTATCTACGGTCGACGCATCAATCAGATAAGAAATATATTCATTGATCAATGAACATAAATAACAAAATAAATAATTAAATCTATAAACATTTTTAAAAGACACTATATAAATTCAAATTTTGTATTTAATTATTAAGATTAGATATAAAGTAATATAGGAGTGTTGAATGGAAAGTGGGGTGTAGTATTGAACGTGCAAATTATTGCAGACCCGTACTTTAGCACTGGTTTGGGTGATATATAAATCCCTAAATCAACCAGATAAGAGCAATTGGTCGTTTGGACGTTTTAATCTTCACTTTTCAGGCACACTCATTAACCAATAAGATTTATGTTAACAATAAGTCATTAAATTAACTTTTAAAGAAATTAATTCAATAACAAAGTCATTAATTAAACAAATTTCAACATTATTTAAGAGTTATTTGTAACGATTCCCCTTAAATATTCCACTCACTGAACGAATCCTGAGATAGAGTGTCTCTGTGCTCTGAGCTAAGCTGAATCCGTGTGATTTGTATCTGGGATTTGTTCTGGCGCCCAGGTAAAGTAAAAAGTCACGGGTAAGTAAGATTTGTGCTATCATTATATACAGAAAATAGATAGATAGACAAAAGGTCTTTATAATACTGTATATATCTATTGCGACAAAACAAATGTCAGACATAGTAATAATGGAACACATAAACAGTTATCTGGAGCAAGGTTCAATATTTTAGACAAATTTTTATATGCTTTGTAGTAAAAAATATTTATTTTAATTCAAAATCGTCTCTGAATCAGATTGATCTGATTTTTAAAAGAAATGTCAATTGGTTACTTGGATGTTGTTTTCGTGGGTTGATATGTCTTACTGCCAGTCCTGTGAATCGCCGCAATCTGCTCCTCCTTTCTGCAAACTCCCGCTTCGCTGGGGCTCCTCTTGTACGCGCGCACGCCGTCACACCGGTAATCAGTCTAATCTAATCTCAGGGCACAAATGTGTTGTAATTTAATCTCATTTATTTTGGTGCGTTGAGCATGCACCTTCCCGCGTCTTGAGGTGTCCTCGCGATCACAAAGGAGTATCCCGGGTGAATACACCTTCCCTAAGCGGAAATCTTGATTCACGCGATACTAGCACCTTTTATCACTATTGAATAGCTTATTATTTTTTTATAATGAGTTCGTACCCCGTCAAGGAACAGCAACGGGTAACTCGTAGCAAATTTGACCCTGATTACTCGTTCAATGACACGTTTCTGCACGGTTAACTCGCGCAGAGAACACGTCTGAAAAACTCGAGCTGCAGGATAGAACTGACTTGAAATTCGTCGGCGGAGACCCAATCTTAATGGAAAATTGGGGCCACTGATTGGTCGAAACAGCTTATCACGCGATTGATGGCTACAAATGATAGATGATTATTTGAAACGATTTGCAGATTTCTGCAGCAACAGGTAAAGATCTTATCTAAGACTTTTCTGCCTTCTAAAAGATAAGGACTTTTTAGAAACGGCTTTTTACTAATAAAATCTTATTAACATACTACGTAGCAAGCCTCTGACACCCAGAGAATACAGCGCTATTTAATATGCGTGCGCTGTCCAAATCTCAGTTCGGTACGCTAATTTATACATGAGCTATTCATAAAAATACGACTGACACGCGCACTCGCGCACTCGCACCTTTTCCTCGCACCTGACATGATCACCAATACTTTATGGGCGTTTTAATACATAATAGTCTTTTGCCCAGTTCTTATATTAATACTTACATCTAATTTACATATTTGGACAAAAATCATATATTAACATGTCTATAACGTCATAACCTGTTTTAACAGCATGTAGTCCTAGCTACATTTCCCTTACTGCAATGTTCTATTGCAATATACTGCGACAGTACAACCATATACGGTACTGTGCATTGCCAAAGTAATTAATAAAAATAAATAAATATATGGTTGATAAACATGATTCAGATTGCAAGCTGGATTGTTTACTATATAGGGAACAGCACAGTTCATGCATGGACACGCATATCTGGCCACCTGTCGCTAGCTGTGTGTACATACGTATTTAATATGTGTGTGTGAAACCTATCCGTTCCTGGACAGTTACAACCCCTATTCAAATGATGTTAGATTTTAAGTATTATTTTAATTATAAGAAAAATATGTACAATAATGTAAAACAGAATACACCAAAGTGTACAAAGATGCACCAAGGGTTATAAAACCGTGAGAAAGTGACGTAAAGTGAAATTACAATGAATTAAAAAGTGAATAACTCTCTGAATAATTACAATAAAGAAGTGTGAGTTACATATAATAAACATATGAAAATTAGCGATCGATTGAGTATCCTGTAGTGTAAAACAGCTTCGCAATTCGCGAAGACAGGCGAAATTAATGAATCGAACAAGAGTGGGAGTAAGGACGCTTTCGACAAACTCTGACAAGACAAATATTGTTCAGACAGGAGCTTTCGCACGATGTTTCTATAAATACCACGTCGCGCTAATCAGCTTTCTTCTTATTCACTCAACCGTTGCCGCAGGAGGCTATGTCAATCAGAAACACGTCTCGAATCTACAGTAAGCATCACAGGATAGACTGGAAGTCAAAGCAGAGGTTCTATGGACACACCTACAGCCCATGATGTGAGGGGAGACAACAATTAAGGAGTACATGCAGTGGAATCCTGTAAGAGGACCCGAGGACCCGAAGGACCGGACCGAGGACCGAAGGAGGACACACCGATAATGTACCACATCAAACGAGATGATAAAAAGCCATATAATTACCTACAATTGAAAGACAATAATTAAAAACTATAATGAGAGACATTCGAACTGTTGCTATAAGTAATTAAATTGTACATAGTAGTGTAAAGACAGATTGTTAATTTAGAATAACATTTCATTTATATAAATTAGGATTTGCATATAACGTAGCGCTATAAGATCAATGTTTGATTTCAAATTGAAATAATTTAAAGTAATTAATAAAAATTTTTATTTGGTAAAAGAAAAATGCATAGCAGTAGAAAAGAATTAAATCAAAGTAAGATTAAAGAAATTGAAATAAAAGTAAATTCATTGTTTAAATAAATTAGTACGCAATTGCAAAAATAACCACACTGAATGAGTAAGCCGAGAGTAAAATTTTTGATAGTTAAGATTAGATAATAAGATTTCTGTATAACCTGTTTAATGTAAATTGTCAACCAGAAGTCACATGCAAAAGATCACACAAGCGAAGAATAATGAGTTTTTCTATTTCCGAAATAAGTAAAGATGTTGTTCAATAAATAATGTAAATATATAAAAAACGTATTACGCATTCTTGTTATTACGATTACACCTAACATCATTGTTATGTTATATATGACACATGCAAATTAAATTAAATAAATTTGTTTTGTTATGTTATAAATTTCGCGCTCCAAAGCGTGGGGCTCCCAAATTAAATAAATTTGTATTGTTATAATATATATATATATATATATTATAACGATTCATATTAGCGTCCTAACTGAGCGTTATATGAAAGTGTCTGAAGGAGGGTGTAGAGCAGCGTAAGCAAGAGAGAGAGCGTACAATCGCAGCCATCTCACTCTAACCACGTCACCGCGACATCAGATATAGGTACGAACATGAAATTTTACTCAATACAAATTATGAGTTCAACCTGTGATAACTTAAAAACTAATAAATATACGGCAATTCTGAAAACAGCCTTGTATTCAGCAAGTGAAGCTTTATAAGTAGCCGCAATCTCAGTTAATATAATTAACAATTGACGAAGTTATACGGAAGACTTACGCCAAAAGGAATAACGAGAGAAATATGCTACGTAGGAATTAGGTGTTTTCACACACACACAGATAAAGACCTAAGCAACAATATTCTGTGGTCAGATCTTTGAAAACACATTTGCAAATACCTGTAATCAATCGATTTGCAAACACAGGAAGTACGATTTTAACTAGAAATTCTCTGCAGTTTGAAACCTGTCAAGGGGTGTTTGCTCGACCTGTTCGAGATTGTCAAAACTGGAAAAACGCATGATTTATTTAAACAACCAATCAGCAGCCCGTATTTAAAACTGACGCCAACTCAAAGCGAGGGGTAGCATCACTCTTCGATCGGATCTTCAATGCGGTAGACGTGTATAAATTACGTACAGAAATTTTCAATCACGCAAAAGTGTAACTTAAGCATCAAATTCGAGAAGTAGTCCGCAGCGTAGATGAACTAATACCGTTCAACAACTCTCGCTGCGTAAAACAACTTTAATTAATTTATTTAATAATTAACTAATCATCAGCCGTGAAGGACCTGTGCGACAGTAGGCAACAGCATCTGTAATTGCCAGGGCATTTTCTACAGCATTGATCAACATCAATTCTTCTGTGCAAAACCATCAAAAGGAGGACCTCTACGGATTCCTATCTTCGGTCAACGCATCAAACAGTAAGAAATAGATTCATTGATCAATGAAATAAGCACTAAACAAATAATAAAACAATAAACAATTTTTGAAAGACACTAAGAACTGCACACTTTGTATTTTAATTATAAGATTAGCTCTAACAGGAGTGTTGAATGGAAAGTGAGGTGTAGTATTGGACGTGCAAATTGTTGCAGACCTGTTCTTTAGCACTGGTTTGGGAGATAGCAATCTCTTAATTAAATCAGATAAGAACAATAGGTCGTTTGAACGTCTTAATCTTGACTTTCCACACTCACTCAGTAATTATAATGTTAGGGTAGAAATAAGTCCTACCATTAGAAATTTCAACTTTTAAAAATAATTATTTAAAACGTTAATTATAAATAATCAAGCAAATATTAAAGTGTTATTTGTAACTATTCCCCTTGAAAACCACAATCACTGAACGAATCCTGAGAAAGAGTGTTTCCATGCGCTGAGCTAAGCTGAAACCGTGTCATTTGTATCTGGGATTTGTTCTGGCGCCCAGGTAAATTAATATCACGGGTAAGTAACATTTTATCTAACATTACAAATATTAGCTAATTGTGTTAGATGTCGATAAAATGAAAGTTAAGAACTGCTATCAAAATACAAGAAATTAATCGTTTGAACACTGTAGTAAAACATGTTATGATTATGAAGCACTAATAAAAAGATTGTTACGTTTAAAAGAGTTTTTTATTGCAAGTCCTGTCACTCTGGGCTCCACCACATTTTCGCTTCATCTAGGCCAAGCGTCTAGTTTTAAATTTTTACGTAACGGCCTAAGTGGCCGTTACAAGTATACGCTGGTAATTATCAATCAGTAAGGAAATGTAGCCGTAAAAATATATGTATAGCATTGTTATTAGATACAAAATGATAGTTGTTGCTTAGGTTTGATTAATTTTGAAAATGTTGTCAGAAAAGGTGAGATTATTTTCATTAAATTTGTCAATTGATTTTGTGGTCTTCGGCCATAAAGTATAACGTACTTGCACTGTTAAAAGGTTTTTATGCCGCATTATGATTGAGAACACGTGAAAACAGGATTCATTCATTGATACCTGAGTAAATCACTGGTTGACTAAATGTGTATCTGCACAACAGATTTTTTAGTGTATTTTTTTTTTAAACCCTGTTGTTGCAGATGTGTAAAATGTTATCCTTGAACTAACTGTAGGTTACTCTAGCGTGTCACCCACCACTTAAATTGCAAGAAACCGTTTAATCCTGTCTGTATTAGCAGACTTACCTACATGTTGTGTCATTATTAGGATTGAATATTCTGTTTTCAATTGTTTATCTTTGTAATTTTCTGTCAATTCACATGAAGTCTGTAACTAACATTTGGCATTTAGTCTTTCTTCACATTGTTTTTCAGTGGACAGCCTTTTTTTTCAACGATGTGGAAATACGTTTATTTAATACTTTTGCTCATTACGTGGATTTTAAAATCATAAAATTCCGGCGACAAAAATTATGGAAGAAAAAAGAAAACGAAATATGGAGGAAATTTTATAAAGAGCTGTGTATGCACTGAAACGAAAGATAAGGAAACGGTATTATGCGATATAGTTGATTGCAACGAATACATGTCAGGAATAATTGCTGACTGCGATAGTTAAATAATTAACTAATTGCGGTACTATATCAATTCCTAATCTTTGGTTGGAACTGAAAATGTCCATGTCAGTAGAAAAAATCAAAATGCATGACAATATCGCCCTACCCACTTAGATAAAAATTGGTTGTGTATAACGAAATAACTAACCAAGTAATAGAAATAAGATACTTAGTAGTTTTGTTACAGATTGTCATAGCTCAGACAGGGTTTCCAAGAACAAATCATGGAATCCAAAAAATTGGAAAGAAACTAGAGATGTTGTGTTTAGTTACAACGATCTAAACATGAATATCTTTGTGATGCATTGAAAGAAAACTTTATAATAATAAATTAGGGTCTGTATAATATAAGATAGGCCTGCTCCAATTTATTGAATTCTTTAAAAGGTCTAGAAACATTAGTTTCTTTATTGGTTACGTTATAGTCTGCTTCAACGACTTCTCCTGCTGAGGGGTAATAATACTACTGACCTGCATGAATTTATCGACTATGACTTCTGAAACACGTCAGTATTTTGATAAGAACTACCGAACGTAAGAATTATCAGAAACATACTGTTACGACATTACAGAACAGTCTACGTGTTTATCGAATGTTCCAGAGGAATCCGGCTATAATGTGTGTGGCGTATGTGATTCTCGACGCATTAGCTATACTGTCGCAGATGCCGCGCAAAATGTGTCAAGGCATCAGTGAATTACGCCCTAGGGTTTTCCTTTATTGTTAGTGCGCAGTATGGAATATTCTATTATTTCGGCAGGGTATAATTACAAGTACTCGACGAGGTTCAGTTTCAGTTTGAGTTGCGAATTATTGTAGTGCGGTTTGTAGTATTGTGGCGAAGTGTTATGTGTTGTGTGGGACGACTGTAAGACAATTGTGTATTATATTAGTAGACATTTTTATTGCGTGTGAACAATTTTAGTTTGATTTGTTGCAAGAGACTGTCTTGTTAATTACAAACTGGTTAATTGTTATAATTATAGCTGGTGATTAGTGACGTAATAATTGGTGTCTTGTATTTTGTTTTCCACTGTACCATACGGTGATCAGTAGACCGTCGTAACAATACATATTGGACAGATTTAGTATTCAGTTTCTGTTGAAGTGTGTGCCGAACTTATAGGCGAAATTGTATTTATTTAATTTTTTTACACGTTGTCTCACAAAACAAAGTGACTGGTACTAAAGACGTCAGAACGCAATGGCGACCGAAGCCGCTTTGACTTAATTTAATAGGTAAGTACAAAACAATGGCTCATATTTCCCAATTAGACAATACAATTTTAATATTTTGTGATAAGTACCAAAAGTCATATAATTTTCGTCGTCCTTTGCAACATCTTAATCTCTCTCTCTCTCTCTCTCTCTCTCTCTCTCTCTCTCTCTCTCTCTCTCTCTCTCTCTCTCTCTCTCTCTCTCTCTCTCTCTCTCTCCCTTTACATTACTTTTTTTATAACAAAATTAATTGACAGACAGTGTTACGTTAGTAAGTAGGCCTAACCTGCCGTTGGTACTTAAGTATAAATTTAGTGAATTAGTCATTTATATCTCATTTTTTGTAAGATGTCTAAAAGTGTAGGCACAACTACGTTAACTTCAGCCTTTTTACAAGTTATTTTACAAATTAATCTCTAATAATTCCCTTTTTATATAGGTGTAAGCAAAACCAAGTTTAAGAGACTCTAAAAGGAAAAATTGTTGTCTGTGATTTAATATGGGATTAATCTCTATTAATTCTCTTTTTATATCACCATAAGCATAGCCAAATTTAAGAGTCTGTATAACGAAAACATTATTGCCTGTGATTCTATATGGGACATTGAGGTGTAGAGTTAGTACTATGAAAGTTAATCTTACAAATGCTTTTAATCGTTAGCCATTACCTTAATATCGTTTAGCCCTCGTAACTTAAGGATTCCGCCTGTAGAGTATAATCCCTCCCCTGAGTATATAATTTGGAAATTAACTCGGATGTTATTTACTTCCTGTAAAATATTTTATTCAATTCTGCTTTCAGTTTTTAAGCCTTTAATGAAAAATGTTTTTAAATATTATTTTGATAAATTGTTTCCGTATCTAATTTAACCCAACGTAATAATCTTTCTATCTAGATACATAACAGGTCTTATAATTTTGATTAAACACAAGCCACAGTACTCAAACCATATTTTTGTTCTAGTTATTACATACACCTTTTATATGTCACTTTCTCATATGCTGAGTATTTCTTTGAATGGTAAAAGCATTAACCTTTACTGTCATATTCTATTCTAGCGGTTATTTATATATTGGACGTTCTCTTGTCAAATTGCTTGTTGCTTTAAGGCAACTTCTCTAACCCCCTGTAACACATTGATAGGCCTCATTAGAAAAGTTAAACAAATGTATTTCAGGCATTGGCCTATATGCCTCATATCCGTATCTTAAAAGAGTGTTGCGTTTTAAAACTACGTTATAAATAGTTTTTGATTTATAAACGTTCGCATAAAATAGAAATAACGAATATCGAAATTAATGGGAGATAAAAACTAGTACTGAAGTTAGCAATGTTTCCCTTCCCTATGTAAACAGAAAAATAATATATCTTAATACAAGATATTTTAATTTCTGTATGACAAACTACGAATATGAGAATTTATAACTTTAAAGAATTCAAATAATTCTACATAAAAATTTGTCAAGAATCGCAAAGAAAATTAAAATTTATTATTATGTTCCTTTATTACAATATTTTTTAATTCTTTAATAACATCTGGTTGTTGTGTTCTTTCTTCTCAACAGAATTATCTAGTTTGTGCTTATAAAAAAAATGTGAGACCAGGGGAACATACGCTCACAAATGGGAACAAGAGATTCATTCATTTCAGTTCAGTTACAGCAGTGATTTCGCTAAAACGTAAGAATTGTGGTATGAAGTATTGTGGCATGTAAACAGGACACTAATATCATAAGAGCCGTGACACAAAACGACAGCACGAGATGCAATCTCACAAATATGTTGAGTGTTTATTGCTTGATGGTAAGGTATCAGGTTTCAAGAAAAATGATTTACAAATTCAAAAATAATAATTTCATTTTAATGTAAACGGCTATAGATGTAATACTCAACCACCGGAGCAATAAATACTACCTTAAGCGTATTAGATTTCTACGGTGATTTGGCAGTGAGCTTTTTTTCATTGGCTTACAACACAAAATACTCTCAATCAGAGCAAAGTAATGGCAATTCGTTTGGGTACGTGTAAGGAGATCCGTATGCACGATTACGTCCGTAGTGAGGTTTTGAATGTTAAAAAGCGATGCAATTAGTGAGGAACCACAGGTTGAAACAAACATTACAAGACATAGCGTAACATGATTGTTTATTTAAATTTAAATTATTAGGAATGTCCTTTTAGAAGAGAATTTTGTACTCTGTAAATACAGATTTTGTACTCTGTGTATACAGTGATTGTCGATGTAATGGTAACTCCGTACACAACGATAGAATATAAGGGTCTAGGCGTGCAGTGTCACAAGCCTATCGATTTAATGATACTCTTGCTAAAGACAAATTTCTTTGAGTAGACGTACTAGACCCATGAAAGGAATCTGTCGCTTTGATCTTTCCTCTTCGCAATGCAGTGAATTTCGCTAGAGAACGCATAAAACTACAACGTAGGAAGATATTGATTCTTCAGCAGTAAAGAGGTTGCAGGAAAAGAGCGTCAGCTCGCCAGTTGCATATGTGCCAAAGCTAAATCGTATGCTGCTTTATGTATTGTATGTATATCGCAAGCTGCTGTTTCGTAGTGTCGTCTTGTTTACAATTATCAAAACAGAATCTGCTTGTAACATGTCAAAATTTTGCAAAGTCTCCGCAAAATTTCATATGCGTAATAAAGCATATGAATATGTTTCTTGCAGTTCTTTTCCGATTGAAAATATGAGCTTATTCGTGGGCGCGTTCTTTATTATAAATCGGGTCAAGCAAACGATAAGGCGTAGCATTTTCATCTGCTGCACAAATAGCACAAAAATTTCTGTTTTCTTCTCGGCGAAAGGCAAATATTCTTTCAAATCCGGTACTTGTTTACTGTGAAGTCGTGAGATATCTATAGGCCTAATTACTAACACGTCTTCATTTGATTATCTTAGATATCTCATGCAGACTTTACCATGCTGTTCTAATGGATCATACTGTTTTAGGAATATCTATGTTCGCATTATTTTTTGTATGACTCTCATATTTGATAGTATTGTTCAGGTTCCTGCTCCACAAGGCATAGCCTATATTATATATAGCCAGAAGGCACATTGTACGTTTGACTTTTTAAATGCAATGGCAGTTTGTTTGTGTCACAATACAGTTCTGTTATTTATAGAAGAGTGTGTTTCAGTGATGAAGGTAAAAACAAAAGATGTTAAAATCATTGGAAGGCAGATCGGCTCTGCCTTCTTTCGGTTGAAACTGCAGTACTAGCACATTTGGACTGGATATCAACCGTGACTCCGAAGGAATTTGGTAAGCAGTTCTTAACGAGACGTTTCAAACGTTTGACCTCAATATTAGCTTACAGAACCAAAAATCATTGTTGTAGAAAAATAGAAGGCTAGTGTAAAAGCGAATATAACGTTAGCTAATATGAGACTGGAAATATAAGTGGCTTCTGTCACCTGTGTTGTGTGATCCCTGATAACAATAAATGCTTTTAGGTGGTTAAGAAAGGAATAGTGATAGCAAACAAGCCGTTCTTTTTCCTGTACACTATTGAGACTGTAGATGTTATGGATGTTATATACAATTATTTGTGTAATGTGTTGATGTATGGTTGTGAGACGATGGTGGAAGGAGAGAAGCTGCAGAAATGTGATTTTGTAGGAGACTCACCAAAACATGTTGGGGAGAAATATATTGGCTATGTGGAGTATCCAATTATAACAATTTTATTCAATATACAAGCGCGGTGTCTTTAGTAGTAGAAAGATAATTGAAGGATAATATTCCTTTATAATTATACTAATTGAAAAAAAAGTTACTAAATGGGTGACAAAACTCTATATCGTCCAGTTGGCCACAATTTGCATAGTAAATTATAGTAAGCAATAAGAAAGCTATGATAATTCTCGTCGTGTATGGAATCAGGTTAAATACAGAATTTTCCATGAATTACTGTAACATTGACAACACTTGATTAAATTGATAAATATTTATTGTACGACTGACAAGTGTCAGCTGTTCTGACAGCAAATACCAAAACAATAGGTGCGCTGCGTAGAGGGAGGTACAAAAGCTAAAAATACTATATCTTGTTAAACGCTTTTATCGATAACCAAGATTGAACGATGGGGTGGAGAGTGTGTCATACAAATGTGCTGGATCGAATAGTGATATATTTAAAGGACATAATCGAAGTAGGTTTTAATACTATGTGAAGTTTGAGGTATTCTGTGTATAAAATTGAGAGGTGTGGCCCGTTTTATGGGAGTCTAAATAAAATATTGCTACACAGAACAGGTAACTGTATTCCGACTTCACCTCTTCAAAAGAACATGTGTCCGCGGCTCAACATAGCTTAAAGTTTATAAGACATAAGGTTATAGTTTCCGAAGGTTGTCGACTACAGTCATTCATAGATTATCAAGCCACTAAATTTCTCGAAGTCCAACCACCCAAATCAAACAATAGTAGTATCAGTAGTATTTCCTTTAAAGGTAGGCAGCAATGCGTTATCAGTGCTAGAACAATGTTCCGGAATCTATTTGTCCAGCAGTAGAAGTAGTTGTGATAGTAGAAGTAGTAGTTGTAATAGTAGTAGTAGTAGTAGTAGTAGTAGTAGTAGTAGTAGTAGTAGTAGTAGTAGTAGTAGTAGTAGTAGTAGTAGGAGCAGTAGCAGCAGCATCAGCAGCAGCAGTAGTAGTAGTAGTAGTAGTAGTAGTAGTAGTAGTAGTAGTAGTAGCAGTAGTAGTAGATGATATAATAATAGCTTCTTATAGTACAGAAAATAACTTTTAACATACTGCGTATATGCCATGTACTGAGGTATTTAGGCTACCTAAACGTTGCTACTAATGCCGATAAAATGTAAACGTGAATATGTCATAGGAATGGAGTTATGCTTTACATTTATGCTTCACATTAAACTAACACGTTTTTTTGTAAATATGTTATACGTTATGCATAAATGTTAAATAACCATGTACAGAACTAACTTATTGAAAATGGGCCACACTGAAATAACTAAATAATGAAAGTGGCCATAATTAAAGTGCTTACTGAGCGAAAGACGCCATTGTATAGGAACGCATTACTATGCACAGCGTTAAGGGAATACCTTTGCGTAAGCAGCACTTCAGATCCATTCCCACCGGTATCTTTATCTTTTACGTTCATACCATGATGTTTGTTCTTATTAAACACAAAAGTCAATTAATTCATTTCTTAAGTTAACTCGATTGACATTCGATGAGTTAACTTTCTCGCTGCAACTCTTAACGTTGTAGCGACTTTTGTCAGGTTAGTTCCACTATGTAATCGCGTTGTTGAAACGTTACTTTATATCACATAAACAACGGTCTACAACGACAGCAGAATGACGGTGACACTACAAGCGGAACAATTGAATGCGACGCCTGCAGTTGCTGATTACTAATTGGGGTAACACCGAGGAAACGAGGACTAAAATTATTCATGCCCTTTCACTAACGGGGTAACCTTATTGGCGTCCTACCTTTCTAAGTACACATTGTTACGGCAAAGCGATCTGACTGCAAAGCTATTGTTATACACGTTGAATACATTGTTTCAACTGACATGAAAAAAGTTGAAATAAACGGTTGTAATATACAAATTGTGGCAATCAAAATCTATACTATAACGCCAATGCGGAGTTAATTGCAGGAGTAGCCTATGTGACGCTTCTAATGTGTGTTAAGTGAACTTGTTATCCCTGTTATAAATTAAGGGTGACAACTATTCATAATAGTAGTAGGTCGCTGGAGTTTCATTTAAAATAAAAGAATAGTGGACTGTATGAGTAATTGTTTATTCCTTACTTAAATGTACACCGATTTTACACAGCACATGTAACGTGTAAATGTATATTGATTTAAATAATACATCACCGAACCTTGGATAACAAATTTGTATATCTTAACGAATATCTTGAATAATGTAGAATTGTGCTGGACGAGTTTGAGATGTGCGACACACGGAAGCCCTTACATTACTGAATCTAAAAATAGTGGGGCGAATGAACGTCACGCGAGCTGGCCAATCAGAACTAAGCAACATACTGTCACATGTTACACGGGCGTACAATTTAATTTGCAATATAATTTTAACATGTGTCTCTCGTGTTGCCCGTAGAACACAGCCGCGAACATTGTACGTACAGTATCAGTGACGTAGGCTGCTTATATTACAAATACAACACGACGTGGGCTTCACTAACACTGGGCTAAGTGTGTAATTGTTACTCTCGATGTGTGTTTGTCTCAAGTTCAGTAAACTGTCCAGGTGTCACAACCGAATTTTTATCGTGAAGGCTTTTGAGTCTACGTAAGTCTGGTATAAACGAATTAATGAAGTTAGTCAAGGTATATTATTATATAGTATATTATTAGGGAATGAAGTTGTTAGCTTTATTGTTATACAAATAATTACTGTATTTACTCTTATCACTGTTATTATTATTATTATTATTTACAACGATGCAACGTTATTAAATGTAAGTGTGTCGGGCGCACGCTCATGAGCGACAAAATTATACAACGGTAAATAACATTTCTAACAACGTGTACGTGTAATTAGGGGTTCAGGTGTAATTATAATAAGGGTAGCCTTTTTAGGAAATTCAAAATGTTCCCATTTATTAATTTAAACAAACATATCAAGAAATAATAGTAGACAAATAATGATTACTTCGTCATACGATATTCATTATACATGGTTTCAAAGTTTCTTTGTTTGCTATAATCTCATCACCAACATAAAGCTTATATCATAGATATAATATTATTAATTTTAATTAAAAACGTTTCTCCATAATGTTATACTGTCTGGACTACTCAGTCTGAATGTGTGCTTCCAATATAAAAATATTTAACTAAGTTAACTATTTGTTCATTCTTTGAACAAATCTAATTGATTCTTTCAAATGTACATTAAAATATTTTCAATAAATTATCAATTCAAAAATTATGCTTTCATAATTACTATTCAACTTAAATTTAAATATTTTCAATAAATTATTGATTCAAAAATGATGCTATAATTTTTTATACAAGACATTTATATTTATAAGTTATAAATTACACTTTTTTGAAATTATTGTCTTTCTTTTGACAATGTTTATCAATCATTGATTAAGTCTTTTGTTATGAGGAATACATGGCTTTCTTTCACCTTAATTGTAGTGGTTCCTCAGCATACCCTCTCCTGGTCCTGAGCCCTTGATCTTGTTAATCCTGCATAGTCATGAAGTTCTGGATCCTTTCCTCTTCCTCCGGGTCCTCTCGGAAGTCCGATGACTCGTCCTTTACGTCTGGAAAATAATGCCATGTAGTGCTCTCGTCCTCGGTCTGGAGTAATGCTCTTAGATGTAGATCACTTGTAGACATCTGACGATTTCTTTGTTACGGTAATTTTTAATTACTGTTTTCCATTACTATTTTAAATCGAAATATTTATCGTAATGCTTTATAAGTTATGCTTAACAAAAAGTCTTATTGGTGTTAGACATATTGTCTAACTCTGTCCAAAGTAATTAAAATTTCGCGTCTCTGAAGCACATAGCGTTCCGCCACGAATGAAGACTGTTAGAAGAGAGAGATTAGCTCTCCTGGGCTTGTATTTATATTCACCAAGAAAACTGCAGCTGTAGATTCAGCAATTAGTCTGTCGACAGTTGAATCATGGCGTGATAGCCCCCACTCTCGTCCTATTTCACATTTTTGCACTTTTTCGCCAATCGCACTGTTTAACGCGGACTTCACGGCGATAAAATATTGTCTAATTTAATGACCTATGTCATGTGCAATTATCATGATGCTCGCACCACTAGTGTAATTATAATGCTTTAAAAATCGCACAGAATTCGCACTGACTGTCCGAATTATGTAAAATTCGCACTCCACTTGTGTCTGATTTTTACACATTTTTAGAAGTTTTTACCTTCTCGCTAACATCTATGATTTGCTTAATATTAAATATATTCTTAATTTAGCATCGACTTGGGGTGAGGTTGCAGACTTTCAGGCTCAGACAGGCTTCACGCACACACACACACACACACACACACACACACACACTATTTACTTGTGTACACGCATTCAGCGGTAATCGCGTGATCCTGCGTGTTGACTCCTGTTTGCAAGCCAGCTTCCAATTTCACACCTGCTCTTCTATTATATATTATTAAAATTAAATTAAATATTAATTTTATATTATATATGCGCATTACAGCCTATGCTTGTATTGTCGCATATTATTATTATTATTATTATCATCATTATATACGTAATAAATTAATCGTTATCACTTACGACTGCAAAGTTAATCCCATACTTTTTTCCGTATCGGTTAGTTTCTTCAACAAAGCCAAACACAGAATCAAGTGCTCTAAAAAAGTGCATTTCCTCTTGCTTTTACCCTTAGGAAGCGTGTATATTTTTACCATTTCCTTTGAGAGCAGGCAATTGCTAACATACGGTCAAGACAATATCGCTTTCAATTAATTATAACTTTCATGGAAATTCATATTAGAGGTAATATTATGAGCCAAATCAAATCAATAGTCCACCGGTAAATAAAAATAAAAATACTCCGTTTCAGTTAATTGTTTTTCACTTTGATTAGATTTTACAGCAGTTAACTCGTGTTAATTTATTATTATATTTCACGTTATAATTTTTTTTTTTGAAGATCTGTAATCTGTTCGACTGAGCGAACATTTAACAAATTGGCTGACAACACACACAGGATTATGAAGAGCTGAAAATTGACAGCTCCTCTTGTTTTTGATAATAGATTAAAGAGGTACACAAAATACAAAACTATGAATGCCAATAATTCAAGTTTACGTGGAAATTTTCTGAACTTCTATCTCTATTTACGTTGTTTAATTGTTATGTTTATTGTTATAAAAGGATTTATAATTTTCTGTTTTGCTGTAGTGTCCTAACAATTTGACCAGGGACTGAACATACTATTACCCTTTTAAGTTTGCAGTGTATAAATTGTATTATAAAATTCATAGCAAATTTTGTTTCAATTTAAATAAACGTCAAATTCAAAAATTAGATTTAAGAATGGAGCGATTATTTCAGAATTTACACAAGTAAGGATTTCTGCGTTATGGGAAAAACTAAAAAAAATTCTCATTACAGAAATTGTTGTTTTAACATTTTGCAAAAATGTATGCTGTTATTGAGGATTTTTAAAAATGACTTTCAGGTAAAATAAATTTTAATAATTTTTGAAACATAGTAAAATTGCCTTCAACATTTTTTACATACACTGTTTTTGCAATACCTATATTACATTTTAATTACAAAATTGACTGTTTTTCTGTATTATAGTAACTGAATTAGTTTGTTAATAAATACATCGTTTGCTAAGAAAAAATAAATAAATGTTATTCAATTAGAAATTTTCAGAAACAATTAAATTCCTATTGGCCTCCTAATCATTAATAACAAAAATACATGCGTGAACTTGAAATTTATTACGTTCTTTGATTTTGTTGTCCATGACGTGTCCGATGTTTTCCGCGTCAGTAATTATATAGTTAGTTGAAATTTTATTAATTTTAGCTTAAACCGATTTGGAATGTATACAAGTATTGTAGTTGAAAAATGAAAGAAAAAAATAACCGCAAAAGAAGAGACAGACAAAATATTGAAGAAATATAACCTGTAATTTCAGTCCACATAATTCAAACGTGTTCCTCCTCATCACATTGGTCATTAGATCATTCTTTGTTTGCAGATGGAAACTACAAAATATCATTGCAGGAGTCTTAATAATCAACAACTTAGCGCTTTTCGTGATGGTGGTGCCTCAACCATGCTAGCCTTTGATAAGGAGAAAGTGATTGCCCAATTCCTCAATGAATGTTTTGCACAATCTTTCTCTTTTCTATTTTCCTTGTAACCAAATTCCTTGTACAAATCCTTTGGTCTATTGGAATACCTCGGCCTGCAGTTTTATCTGAGTCGAGGAACCACCAGGTTTTAATGGACAAAACTATTTTAAAGTGTCATCAGACATTACAACAGTCATATATAATCAATAGAAAACCGATTAGTATTACTCGCGCGTAAAACAGCTCTGAAAACTGTTAATGAGTATACACCCGGCTAGTTTCTCGAGAGCCGAAAGTCACGGTCGCAGGCCATGAGAGAGTGCCCTATAACAGAAAAATAATGTATTATAATGTAAAATATTTTTGTGTTACATAGGTCTAGTATTTGTGTTACACGTGCTACAATTATGGTTCTTATTCTAATCACTTGGATCGTCACTGTAAATAAGCAGCTTCTTCACAGTGGGCGGATTAAATGTATTTCTACTGAAAGCTGCAGACGTCATTGAAGCATATTTATTGCAGTGACGGTAGTGGTATTAGTACCAATTCGATTCTAAGTTGTGAATGTAAAATGCATTTACCCACAACTGACGTAGGCCTAAATAAAGAACTTTCTGAAGAAGGATTAGTGGAAAAGGCTTGCAATTTTTACTTATCATTGTTTAGAACTTGTTTCAAAGTTATTGAAACTACTACTACATATTACTATAATACTACTACTACTGCTACTACTACTACTACTACTACTACTACTATTACTACTACTATTATAATTATTATATTACTATTACTATTACTATTACATACTAACTGATTATTATACTAAAAGAATTATCGGAATATTGATTAATGTATGCATACTACTATTTTATTAATTTCCTTCGGGTCTTTAGTTGGGTCATAGGAAAACAGTGATTTTTTTAGCTTGATTATCTTGATTTATTTTTAATAGTTTTAAACATTTCAAATATGATTAAACTGAAACCACTTGATTTTCAACAGATATGTTTTAGCGTACAAGTTTCAACGCCTACTCTGTGAACACTCCATTAATACTTACCTTACCTACGAAATCCGAGTGCATACTTGGAAATGTAATTATATTCTGCGTATATTCTTGCAAAGTCCAATTACTTTTTAACCTTAAGATTTAATCTAAAAGTTATGTAGATGTACAGAACAACGTGTCGGACTTAAAATAACCATGCATAATAAAATCCGTGAATGTGTCATAGTCTGTATGCTAACGTAATCTAATCCTTAATTTCTTGCAAGTAAGAAATATTTTGTGTAAACTTCACGTCTTATTCAGTCAGGAAAAATCTATTAATCGACTATAGTAAGGGCTTGCTTTTATTACTACTCAAGTGTTTAATTTACAAAAGTCTCGGGGAAATAAATCAGTAAGCTTTGTAGTTATCATATAGGCTAAATTATATAAATATACTACGTTTATAATAATACACATACTTTGTATGTTCATTATATGTGTGTACGCGCGCTCGCGCGCAAATCTATATTGCACTTTTTAATTAATTAGTATTGTTATTATTGATTATTATAGTGAAAAGAAGCCGAAGACAACGATTTTAGTCATTTAAGTCTTTTAAAATTTTGTTTTGTAAACCGTTATTAACCTATGAAGACTTGTACTTTGACTGATGACGTTTATTGTTATTAAATTACAGTTAATTCGAATTTCATTACCATCTTTGATTCGGTTTATTAATTCTCTCATGTCCGAAGTATTACAGCTCATCAGTTGAATATAATTAGTATGAGTATTCTCCCTGCAGAAACAGTAATTTCGTCAAGTACAAGATTATTGATCACAATTTAAGTAAATGCCAGTTATTTATTTTCTATATACAACAATACAATGATTTCAGGGTGAAGTAGTAATCTGATGAAGTCACTGCAGTTACTATTAAGCTGCTAATACTTTTAGATATTATTGTTATTATGGCTTATAATATTAAAAATTATTGCCAAGTCACACATATTTAGTGGAGCCAGAACGTATGTTGATTAAGAGACATAGACCACTAATATATGATGACAATTTTAGAGATTCGTTGCAGAAATTATGATGTATGTGACCTAATTATATACGTATACTTATTACGGAACAAATTAATTTATATTCTGTACAGAAAAGTGGTGCTTGTATTAATACCAACTCTCAAGAAATCCGCCAAATAGTTTATTAGGTACCCACATGATGATGAGTGTTGTGAAAATGCCATCTTACAGCATGTTCTGGGCAGAAAAAACACGGTATCCTCAGATTGCCGATGTTATATCTCACAACAGATTTAAATATGGAGAAGCTTTTTGCTTTTCAATAACAATGATAATTTGGTACCCCAAAGTGATCCCTCATATGACAAACTGTTTAAGGCAAGGCCGTTTTTGGACAAACTAAGGACAAACTTCTTAAAAGTGGAACCAGAGGAACATAACGCAATGATGAATTCATGATTCCTTTAATGTCACTTACTGGTTTTAAACAATATATAAAAACAAACCTTATAAATGGGGAGTAAAAGTGTTTGCAAGAGCAAGAGATAGTAGCTTTGTATATGATTTTGAAATTTATGCTGTTAAACAAACCAATGTAACTGCAAGTGGTCTTGGTTTTAGAAGTGATATTGTGATGAGATTAGCGGTCAATATCCCCAAAAATAAAACTTATAAATTATATTTATAAATTATTTCATATTTTGATAATTGGTTTTCAAGTTACGATTTAGTCGTTAAGTTAAAAGAAAATGGAATTTTATCAATTGGTACAATTCGTAAAAATAGACTTTCAAAGTGTATGCTAAAAAGTGACAAAGAATTGGAAAAAGATTGAAGAGGAAGTTTTGACTACAGAGTTGAAATGAACACTAGCACGACGATTTTAAATGGTTTGATAACAAACCCGTCCATCTGATATCAACATTAGTTGGGACTGAGACAGTAGAAAATGTTGAACGCTGGTCTGTTCCTGACAAAAAGTATATCCCAGTACATCATCCGAACATCTTAAAAGAGTACAATTTATACATGGGCGGGGTTGAGAAACACGATATGCTTTTAGAAATATACAGGACAGACATAAAATGGAAACGCTTCTACCTGCGAATTATTTTTCTCTTTTTAGATCTGGCTACCGTGAATGCATGGATATTGTATAGAAGACACTGTGAACAATTAAGTATAAAACAAATGCCACTGTTATATTCTAAATTAAATATTGCACATGATTTGCTTTTTTCTGGCAGCACGGTTACAAAGGAAAGGCGAAGACCTACATCATCGCCAACAACAAATACTAATACTCCGCATCCAAAAAGATCATTTACTCCCCGACCAGTAGACGATGTCCGTTATGATGGTACTGGACATTGGCCAGTACATTTAGAAAACAAACAAAGGTGTAAACTGTGTGTAGACAGCTATAGTAGGGTGAAGTGTGCAAAGTTTAATATGTCTTTATGCTTCAATAAAGAAAAGAACTGTTTCGAAATATTTCATTATAAATAATTTAGAATATATTGTTTTAATCTTTTCTTTTCCATGTATGTTTTTAATCTGTAATAGTACACATTTTTATATAAATATTCATATATGGCTCTGACAATACACTGTAATGATATTAATTAATTCGTCATTACACATATTATGTGAAAAGTAATACATTATTTTAAAAAGTTTTTAATAAATACTTGGACTATTATACATAAATATTTATGCATTTAAAAAACGTAAAAGATACTGAAGTGTGTGTGCGTGTGTATGCGTATGTTAGTAGTAGTAGTAGTAGTAGTAGTAGTAGTAGTAGTAGTAGTAGTAGTAGTAGTAGTCGAATTTATTTAGGCCTATTGAATATAGAATGAGTGTGTGTGTGTAAAAAATTTAATTGTATTGTATATTTATAGCTAACTATAAATGAAATGAATTAAAAAATTGTTTTGTTATTTTCATAGGTTTAATATTACAAACACTTGATTGTCAGTCATTCCATTGCTAGAGTTAGTTACATTTTTAGTATATACACGTATTTACATGTTGCGTGTATGCAGTGGGAATGGCCACTGACGCCATTTGGAATCACGTTGACATTTAGAGCTTAACTAAAAATAAACTGAAAAAAACTGTTAGAGACCGTTATTTGGACCCTATTAGTTAACATTTTGAACAAATATTTTTTTTACGTTAAAAAAATTTGGCCCTGAAAGGATTAAAAGTGTCAGTCTGTGCAATTTATCATCACCAACAAGGATTAAGAAAGAAATGGTTTGTTCCGGTCCCAAGCAGACAGACTAGAGCTGGCCACTCCAACCCTGCTTCGGATGTACGATACCTCTCCGTCCTTTCGGCTTATAATTCATTAGTTGTTTGGGGATGCGGCAGTCATCCATTCGGTTAATATGTTCCTTTTAGGCGATATTGGGCAATTCAATCGACTCATAATATTCAGCTCCTGCCATACATCTGGATTTCTTCTGCGTTATTGAAGAGTAATCCTGCCACATGACTTGTACAACATCACCCGTATTTTTTACTCGTTACTTTTAGAGTTTCTCTGATGACTCCGCACATATAGGTGAACTTATTTAGATTATTCATGACGTTAATTTTTTGCAACGTAAGACACATTATAGTCCAGATATTCTAAATTACTGACCTTCTACAGAACAGTATCATCTACAACAATTTTAGCTCGTATGAGTTCATCTCCATAAAAAGCAGTCACCGTTGTATTCAATGTTGAGATCTGTAATGCGAAATCCTTGCAGATTTGATGCAGTGTGTGTAGAGCCCTGTGGAAGCCGCTTAATGATTTCGATAAAATAGCAGTCATCACAGTCTACTTTACTCGCTCGTAATATATAACCATATGCACAAAATTGTATAATAAATTAGACAATGTATATTGCAGTAGTTTTAGTGTAAACAGACATTGCATTAGTATGCGTAATGTAGTACACTAGATACCATTAGACACAAAATATTAGATACTACATCGTTGCACTTATTGACTGTGCTCCTTAGAATTTTGTTGTTTGTTATTTTTCTTTATGCGGTTAATTTGTATGTAGGCTCTAAGCGCACCCGAGTTCGTGTGTTTATCTGATTTTTGTACAGCATGATTTATTGTTTAAACCACTTCCAAGTTTTTAATGTAAAGGAGTGCAGGTTAATTCTTATTACACGACTGCCAAAAAGGAGTGTTATGTTTTCAGTGGTAGGGTATGTATGTATGTATGTTTGTTACACGACTGCCAAAAAGGAGTGTTATGTTTTCAGTGGTAGGGTATGTATGTATGTATGTATGTATGTTTGTTCCACTATAACTTTTTAACGGCTTTACCGATTTTGATGTTCGATGGCTCGATGGATTCCTTACTTCACCAGAAGTGTCATAGGCTATATATCACCGTAAGTTGATTTCCGGTTTTGATCGGAAGTGAATAAAAGTGATCGGTTCTAAGGATTTTTGCAATTCAAAATGCTATTTTAACGCACAGAGAGATGTCAGCGTGTGAGTGCGCAGTACGTCTGTGTCACCTTAAAATGCGGGATTCCTCACGAAAAGTGATCTTTGTTAATACTTGCTTTCCTGAGTTAAGGTACCGGATGTTGAGAATTGATGATAATGCAAACGAGCCATACAGAAATATTCTTGACCGCTACCGTTGCCAGGCCTCACGCGCTCGAAGAATTAAGTTTGCATTAATTCGCTGTCTGGTATGAGCCTGTGACGCACAATAGATTCTCAGAAGATGATCAGGATGCTGATGCTTACGAACAGGCTCCAGAAGAAAATGCCTCTGAGAGATGTATCACTCTTGATAATCAGGGAAAAATGAAAAAGCTTAAGCGCCGAGCTGTCTTACGGACAAGGTATTACACACCAAACTCAGATCCAGAAGCATATTGTTATTCTTTTTTAGTCACGCACATTCCTTTCCGCTCTGAATCTGAATTGATGGAGGGGTATAACAGTGCAAAACAAGCGTTCGTAGCAAAACAAACTTTGTTACGACCAATGCAAGGTGGAAACAAAGTGGAGGAAATGGCTAGGTGGGAGGAAGAGATTCAGCAAGCTGTAGCTAGAATTGTAGCAGAAAACCTAGCTAATGAAGTTAATTTAGATGCTGACGTGGTCGAAAATAATATGCGTGAAGTTTTCGAACAAAACCTTATTGAAGAACATAATGATGAAATTGCTTTAGCTAACGAAGATGGTGAACCTGAAATACATGAAATGACGGATCAACAATATGCCGCAGCAGTAAACTTAATGAATTTTCAGCAGCGCCAATTGTTCAAAATGATTTCAGACAGATTGCTTCCAAGTGAAAATAATACTGAGCCATTACGTGTGTTCGTTACTGGAGGAGCAGGCACCGGCAAAACCTTTACTCTGAAAATTATTGTAGAACAGATTCGTCGTCTTTCTCATTTACCTGCAAGCACAGCTGTTACGGTAGCAGCACCCACAGGTGTCGCTACAAGATTGATTGGAGGTAGCACTTTGCACTCTACTTTTGCCCTTCCCATCGAAAAAGGCAAGGTGACAGCTCTTCGCCCTCTTACTGGTGAGCGTCTTCAAAGGGAACGGCTAAGGTGGAAGCATATTAATTGGCTAATCATTGACGAAATCTCAATGGTACCCTATACTACCCTAAGATATATTCACTTAAGGTTGCAACAGCTTAAAATAAATGATGCTCTCTTCGGGGGTATCAATATTATTTTGTTTGGCGATCTAATGCAGTTGCCACCTGTATCAAAAGCAGTTGGTGGTACCTACTGCTTCAAGCAGCCTCATTACTTATCAGCTGAATTTAATTTGTGGACACTGTTTAGTTTCTGTGAATTACCTCAAAATATGCGGCAAGCTAACGACAATACTTTTATAGACATTCTAAATAATTTACGAGTCGGCCAACTCACTATGCAGCAGCTAGAAATTTTAGATCGTCGAAGAGTTCCTTTGACAGATGAATTTGCTGATGGCGAGTGTCTGCGTATTTTCCCAAACACTAAACAGGTAGAAGAATATAATGCTATGATGACTGAAAAGTTGAAAACATCATCTAAAGTTTACGATATTGCAGCGGTGGATGTGTCTGTCGAAGCTAAGAATTACGGACAAAAGTTAAAGAAAGACTTCATACCAACGGATCCAAACAAAACTGGAGGTATTCCAAACTCTTTAGTAATCGGAGTCGGATCTAGGTTAATGTTGCGAAAAAACATTAATGTTAATCATGGTCTGCTCAACGGAGCAATCGGCATCATTAGAAAAATTGAGTGGCCTGCACTACGTCGAGATCAGCTTCAACCTGGTGAGCTTCCACAATCCGTATTTGTAGAATTTGATGACAGATCAATTAGGGGAAATACTGCTGGTATTGGAGTAAAGATAGAGCCCACCACTGTTGAATATGATGCTTTGCGAGGCCAGGGCAAAGTAGAACGACGTATGCTGCCATTAATATTGTGTTGGGCTGTAACAGTACATAAACTCCAAGGCACTACTTTAGACAAAGCAGTCATTGATTTGAGTAGTAATATTTTTGCCAAGGGTCAGGCCTACGTCGCACTAAGTCGTGTGAAAACATTAGAGGGATTAGCAATAAGTTGTCTGGATCCACGAAAATTGTTGCATGAACGATAAAAACTCACTTGAGGAATTAAATCGACTCAGAAATCTGTAGACCAAAGCTTTTCCTTTATCATTTCTAATAAATGAAATTATTTAGTTAATTATATAATTTATAAAACAATTTATCGAAATGTTTGTGTATTATACTAGTTATATAATAGTATATAAAATAAAGTTATACTATATTTATAAGTTTATAAGCTCATACGCTAATTATACTATGTACATAATAAAGTTTCTAAATAAAACTATGTAAAAATTGAAATTTTTGTTGCACTTCACACATACGCACGCACACACGCACGCACACACTGCACATTCCCATTATACTCTTTTTAAACACAAAAAGGAATAAAATAAAAAAAATAATTTAAAAAATTAAAAAACACGACTGCCAAAAAAATAAATGAATAAATAAAAAATAAATTGTAAAAAACGAAATAAAAATAATATTTAGTAAAAATCACAAAATCTAAATAAAGTCGATTTAAAAAGCCAAAAACAAGGTATTGAAATTCAGCTCTGATCAGATTTAACGAAAATGTTATGAATGATTAAACGCATAGTAATTTTATTAGATTTAAATTACTTTTCGATGTTGAATATATATCAATGCATCATATGAAGACTACAATTATAAAAAATATTGCTGATAAAATTTTGCTCTTCAATTTCTAATTTTCAATGCAGTCGGGGGCTGTTTCTAAATAGATTTGTTCTTTTCATTAAACAGCCCCCGACTGCATTGAAAATTAGAAATTGAAGAGCAAAATTTTATCAGCAATATTTTTTATAATTGTAGTCTTCATATGATGCATTGATATATATTCAACATCGAAAAGTAATTTAAATCTAATAAAATTACTATGCGTTTAATCATTCATAACATTTTCGTTAAATCTGATCAGAGCTGAATTTCAATACCTTGTTTTTGGCTTTTTAAATCGACTTTATTTAGATTTTGTGATTTTTACTAAATATTATTTTTATTTAGTTTTTTATCAATTTATTTTTTATTTATTCATTTATTTTTTTGGCAGTCGTGTTTTTTAAATTTTTAAATTATTTTTTTATTTTAAATTTGGATTCAACTTTAGAGGCATTAATAACTGTAACAATGACACGTCATAGATAATATACGTAAAGCCTACGGGAAGCTTGTCATGTTTTGTTCTATCAATAGGATGAAGTAATGTCTGCACGACCAATGTAGAACAATATCAAAATCTTTAGTAAAACACCATACGTCACCCATGAGGCCTTGTTTGTTTCCTTATATAAAAAGCAACAGGGTAGGCATGGCCAGTTGAGGTAGTTAGGTTTGGGAGTTAAGGGGAATAGACTGATGGTATTGCTTTGGACAAAAGAATAATAGAAGATATTGTATAGTATCAATCGTTGGAATCTTTGAAGTCAATATTGGAAGATAATCAGATGTGTCAATTACAACCAACTCTCGATTATCCGTCAATGATACGTGCGTAATTATTTTTCACCTTATCATTAATTGGCTGTGAAAACCAAAACAGGCAGTACGATGAACTTAAACTGTACATTATCAGTTTCCGTAAGCTGTAGTGTACGTCTCGCTGTATCCTTCTCCTTTGCTTCACACTCACGTAGTTCCTTGTAGGTAAGAAGTAAAGTTTAAGAATAAGCCCATCTAGTCTGTGCTCCGTAATGTCGATTAGTTTCTGAAATGTCACTGTATAGCAATTAAGCTGTTAGTTTTTTCCGTTTCAGTATTGCTCGTCAAGTATAGGCTTTTTTACAGTGTAAGCGTTATGGTACAGTAAAAATTTGTTCTGTTAATTTCCTTGGCAACAACATGCAATATAAGGAAACGTATTGTGCTCTAGTCATAATAGTGACTAGTAGTGTCAACTCTAGAGAAACTAGAAATTAAATACAAAATGGATGTAGGATGCACAGTGCAACAACTTTTGTTAGAATATACTGGCGGCTATAGTGCTGTGCCCAGAAAGGAAGCCACGTTACAGAAATTAAGAATGTAGAAGGATTACTCACCTAGCCGGAAAGTCAGAAAAACTTTTTTTTTTGTTTAGAATAATGGTGAGAAACAAATTTTTGCTGCTAAAAAACAGAAAACGATCACTTAATACTTCAGAAAAGAACAATCATACCGTCTTGTCTTAATTTTTTCCGTGCCCTTTGTAACGTAAAATTGAAAGTGAATTCCAACACATTTATGTTGACAAGTGTCAGTGAGAATTATACGCTGGGATATCATATTACCAACTCAGTTTTAGTGTATTAAACTTATTCCAGTTAGAGTTCAATTTACTGAAATCTTGCTTAGTTGAAAAGAAATATTGCTGAACAATGGTTAAAAAAACACTTTGTAATTCCACATGCGGTTATTAACGATCAGAATGTTATTTGTTTTTTCACGTGCCGAGTTTACTACCAGTAAAACACTAAACTAACCGAGGAAGAAACAGCTATGACCTTTTATATAATTATTTCAGTTTATAACTAACAATTAGTAGGCTACATTAGCATAGTTTACGGATTGACCAATATTTTGTTTGCTTCCCGTATCATAAGCGTGGGAATTCAAGATCGTCAGTAATTAATTGTTTATTTTATAAGTGTTATTGTAATTTTATTGAATTTCTGATTTTTATTAGCGGTCAGTTATATAACTAGGGAAAATATTGTGCTTCTGTTACACAGGAGGTGTGTGTATCGATTTCTCTGTGTTCAATAATATATTGCGCAAACAATATAGGGCATTACGATCGATGTATCAATATTGAAAACAACATAAATAATTAAGTTATTACATTAAGCGAGAGTGTTTCAGAGATGCTGGGAAAGCTCGGCTCGTGTAACGTGCTTTGTTGATAACAAAGGCAATGTTATCACACACATCGCTTATTAGTTCCACGTACAAAAGCAGACACGGTCAGAATTCAATTTACTGAAATCTCTCTTAGTTGAAAAGAAATGTTTCTGAACGAAACGTTTGTAATTCTGTACGCGGTATTAATGATAAAGTAAAAATTGTACTTCAGTATAACGGACCGAGTTTGAATTCCAAACAAAAAGAGCAACCATCAGCTCTGACCTCATGTTTAAAGCGTTCTACAGTTGAACGCTTAGAACATGCAGTAACAACTGACAAATAATTTCCGTGCGTTGTTATGAAGACATGTTTGTTAATAGGATTTTCTGCATTAGAAAAATATGCACTCGTCGATGATTTTAGAAATTCCCGCTGCACACGTAACACGAAACTTGTTCCTATGTATAGTATCGGTAATAGATTATGGTATCCGAGGATCAAACTACTGCAAAAATTGTTTCTTTGTAAAAGACGATAACGCAGGTCAACTTTTTCATGTCGTAATTCTAGAAAATCCTAATCAACCTTTGCAAATAAATTTTGTTAGCAGATATAAAGAGTGTAGAAACAAATTAAGCATTCCTTCGTCTCACTAACAAATTAAACTTCAGATTAAAGTAGAAACGATCAGTTACGTCAACTAAAAACGGAAATGCGATGAGTTGAGTAATAATTTCTTGTTGTAATAATTGTTGAAAGGTAAATCCACTGATTTTATATTTTCCACAACTTAATTTGTAGTAAAAAACTTTTAATTTGTGGAACGATGTGCAATAACTATTCTAATGTCATAAAAGATTCAAAATTCAAATTTTGTAACTTAAATTTTGGGCTCGTAAGTTTTCAATTGACTGACGAGCGTAAACCCCATTTACGGAATAGGCTTCTATTTCCGTACCTTTCCTATTATACCACATAACGTCAGAATGAAATAAAATATTTAAATATCTGAAAGTTTGTGCCTTGTTTAGTGCCATCATTGGAACTTTTAGTGAAATTGGCAATTGTTTACAGGTTAGGTCCGTACCTATAACCGTGACGGATTAAAGGGACCCGTACGCGCACTAACAATATTAATGGCATTTCGGTAACTGCAATTTTCCTACGTTTGTTTTGAAGCAAAACAAAATCAAAATTTTTGTCACCTCCATAAAATTGTGAAAATATAACTCAAAACACTACATAACTGCGACATATCAGAGTTCTTAAAGATTTTCTTAAGCAAAAGCGAACATTTATTTATTTGTTCTAAGAACGTTTATTAGAAAGCAGTGAAAAAATTTAATATATATAATAATTTTGACAAAAAAGATAGATAATGAGATATATAGTTTGGTTGACTATAGAATCTTACAAATCAACAGCATCTATTATTATTTTGTGCAAATTTTCTATAAACATTTAGAACATGAATGTCACGATAGGAGTTTAAAAAATTTGAATATATGTTTCATTCAATATCAAATTCTGTCTTCATATGCAAAATCACAGATAAAATACGAGGCTTATCCAGAAAGTAAGTACCGTCTGCGCATATATCCCGCGCATATTGTACAAAGTCGCGCATGCGTAGTACGAAGGTCGCGCATGCGTAGTTACTTCCTTCTATTCGACGACGAAGTAGCCAAGGTATATTGTTTGTATACGTTCCGATTTACGTTTACTACACATCGGTAATCATTTAAAAAAAAATCGATCGGCCCGCCAGTTGTGAAATAAGAAGAGTTATTCGGTTTTTGAATGCGAGAAATCTTCGTCCTTATGAAATTCATCGTGAGATTTGTGAAGTTTATGGACAGAATGCGATTAGTGAAGATATGGTGATAAAGTGGGTTAGGCTCTTTAACGATGGAAGAGAAAATGTTCACGACGAGGAGCGTACCGCATACCGGACGTGTAACGACGACGCTTGTTGATTCATTTCGTTGGGAACAATTTAGTCATCGTCCTTACAGTCCAGATTTGGCTCCTAGCGATTTCCATTTGTTTTTGAATCTGATGAAATTTCTTGCCAGCCAGAAGTTTGAAAGTGATGATGAGACAAAGGGAAACGTCCAGCAGTGGTTGAAGTCGCAGGCGGCCGAATCCTTTGAAGCGGACATATTAAAGTTTGTGCCAAGATACGACAAATGTCTCATCTTGCATGGTGACTATGTAGAAACGTAGATTAAGGTATGCTGAATTTTTTAAAAATAAATGAATTTGAAAATAATTTGTATAATTTTCTTAATACCCAAACGGTACTTACTTTCTGGATCAGGTTAGTATTGTGTCTATTATTTAACATGTTGACACCGAAATAATTAAAATATTTGCCAGTAAAACAACAAAAATTGGGAGGCTAATTTTAAAATAGCATTTAGCACGTACAAAAATTTCTTAGCACTATAAATATAAGAGTTTAAGCTGGACATTAACTTCTTTTAATCTCCCCCCTCAACACACACACACACACACACACACATTTAAATAATATAATTTTCCTGGAAGATGTACATAAATGAGTGGGTAAATTTATTACTAACAAAAATGGAAAGTGTTTATTAAACACCCTTTTAGAGTCAATATGTAATTCTCGGGAAGGATTGCCCTTATGTGAGGTGACGTGATATGCGGTCATACGGGGTGAAATCTGTGTACAATGTAATTCTTTGTGTCCGAGAGACCTGTCTGATTGAAAAGGTGATGGCTTCCGTTTTCGCGATATATGCAAAACCCGATAATGCAAAACAACAATGAATTTACTAACGGCTAATAAACACACTTACGTGACCGTAGACTTTCGGATTGTTCGAATTCCCGTATTTATAAATTCACAGTAATAATATACTAATTACTCTGTTAATAAAATAATTACTGAGCAACAAAATACTATGTAGTATAACACAAAAGTTATGAATCCATTCTAACTATTAAATTTAACCTGTGTCTCCTACTGATAGTGCAAACCTCTAAAACTGCACGAATTATTATCAGATGGTTAAAAGTGATCCGAAACTTGTTATCACAATCTGAGACTGTTACACTTTTGACAGGAATGGAAGGAGAGGATGCCCAGAGTATTGTGAAGTCTGGTCAGGGTTTGGCAGAGTCTCTCTCTTGCAATCCGGCATTTCAGCGTAAATAGGTTTACGACAATTTATATAATATAATTTTAAAAAAAACTGAAAAATTTTTAACGAAGATTTAATTGAGTATAAATGATTTTTGGTGCACTTTGAGTTAATTGAAATAATTGTTAATTTGAAAAATTGTCTATTTCTAATATATATTTGTCAGTCATTCATGTAAAGTATATACTATTATTATTGTATCTTAATATTACGTTTGCAATCGGATTCTTTTCCATATTTATTATAACTTTTCCATTTGAACCTGTGGGAACCTTGTAACCCTTATCAGGCGCGTCCCCTTGGTGGCGGATGGGAGATACCATCAGATATGATGGGGTGGTCCCAATAATTAATAAGGACCCGTAGACCATCACTACGTAGGCTGAAAATACTGAACACCCTCTCTCCAGGGGATATAAATAGAAGTCCCAATCCAGGGTAGCAGGGTGAAGACCTAAACGGTGGAGTAACAGACCAGGGAAGAGGCAACCCTGCAATTATGGATAGTTTAATTGGCATCACGTCTGAAGGCTGAAAGGAGGCAGCCCCTCGATTAGACTTCCCTGGCGACAAGCTGATTCCCTGTCCTGGGGAAAAATATCAAACTCGAATTCGTCACATTAAAAATTAACGGATCAAATGGTCAGCGACCTTGGCGAAAGAGATCATTAATTTTACTGAAATGTCTTATACCTTTAATAATTATTAGAGAAAAGGGACAAAATCTGAAGTTTAGAGGAACCCTTTAACACCTCACACACCATACAAGTACATAAGGAGCACATACAATTGTAAACAAATAATTCAGTTTTTCATAAATTGATCTTAAATAATATATTCTTACACACATATACATATAATCACATAGACACTACGCGCTCGCGAATTGCAAATTTTAATATAACTGGCTGGCAGCTTTTGAGCCCTGGCTGTGTGGCGTAGTAGATGACAAAACTGATTTGGATGTTTGGATACAGGTAGATTAATTGACCACAATCTGGAATGAGTGTGTGGAATGATCGAGATAGAGCGTAAGCATTAAATAGTCGTGCCGCTCGCACAGCGCGTGTAAAGCGTCACGTGGCCACACGTATTGAATTTTTTCCATAACGTAATATTATTTAAAAATGACTTTACTCTTCTTTCATTACAGTAAAATAAAATAACGTTTTGCATAAAATCGTATTATTATAATAAAATAAGTATACACCACACACATACATATTTCAATCGGACCAGAATTTCACCAGATATATGAAATATATGTGAGATGTATGCGAAAGGTATGTAAAAATAAAAGATACCTAATTTATTATCTATGATGAATACGTGGCTACATGAGATTTTTTTGTCATTAAGTTAAGAAAGTGGATTTAATAATGTACACTTTAATAACATAATGTGTTATTAATAATATACTTGGGTACAGTTTAATTCGTGATTCAAGCCATGTGAATTCGTATGTTCCCAAACAGAAAGGTGGTAATTTTAGCACATAATAGAACTCGAAATAATTCCAGCTGTCTTATTTGCCAGTCAGATTCAATATCAATTTTTCTACAATGAGACATGATGCTAGTGGATCTATGCAGTTCAGCAATGCGTAAACTCCGAATGAGACATCAATGAAAGTGGTTCTAAACCCTCATCTTTTACTCGATCATGCAGGAGATTATCTGACAGTCGTAGGAGGATATCAATTGATTTTTCAGGAGGACGGTAGGAACACGGGAGAACGGAGAATAGCGAATTGAGGCTTTCGAACGTTGGGGTCGACACCTAAAAGGTGAAAACTTATTGTTTCCATTTTTATTTTGTGATAGAATGACAAAAACTGTCTATATCCATAGTTATTATTTAAAAATATTTACATTCCTGATCGCTCTTAAAATACTGTAGTCTTATTCTAATTCATTTTACTCCTTGAAAATAGAGCAAAAGCTAATGTCTATCACGTTCATCATTATTATTATTTGTAGTAGTTACTGTAGTAGTAGTAGTAGTAGGCCTAG
Source organism: Magicicada septendecula (assembly GCA_034769895.1). Classification (NCBI taxonomy): domain Eukaryota; kingdom Metazoa; phylum Arthropoda; class Insecta; order Hemiptera; family Cicadidae; genus Magicicada; species Magicicada septendecula. Next base: position 149,172,378 of record CM068376.1, on the reverse strand, counting down.
TAGTAGCAGCAGTAGTAGTAGTAGTAGTAGTAGTAGTAGTAGTAGTAGTAGTAGTAGTAGTAGTAGTAGTAGTAGTAGCAGCAGCAGTAGTAGTAGTAGTGGTAGTTGTGGTAGGAGTAGTAGTGGTAGTAGTAGTAGTAGTAGTAGTAGTAGTAGTAGTAGTAGTGGTAGTGGTAGTAGTAGTAGTAGTAGTAGTAGTAGTAGTAGTAGTAGTAGTAGTAGTAGTAGTGGTGGTAGTATTAGTATTAGTAGTAGTAGTAGTAGTAGTAGTGTTGGTGGTGGTGGTGGTGGTGCTGGTGGTGGTGGCTTTAGTGATAGTAGTAATTAGTAGACCCTAGTAGTAATGATGGAGGTGGTGGTGTTAATAGTAATAGACGGATATAGTTTAACAAGCGAATGTAAGTAAGGAAAAATAGCAGTGGCGTGCCAAGGAAAAGATTTATGAGTATAATATTTTTAGCAAAACGTTACTTTTGTTGTTCGCTAAATAATGAATAAAGAATAACTGAGGTTAAACGACGTGTGAGCTGTACATTATGAGCACAATGTAATTTAATGTCGCTACCGTCGTTGGCAAGCGCAGTCCTCTCTCTTTAGTCTGACATTCTCGGCGCGCAAATTGATTGCAACTTCACAGTAAATTAATTATATCTGACTTTTTAATATAGAATTAAAAAACTATAATAGCACAAAACTCGAACAATAATCAGACATTTGTAAATTTTGTAAATAGCTTTGTTGATGCTGTATGTTTACGTATATAAAAATTAGAGATGTTTTACAGAGAAATTACTTGAAATCAGAATTCGTCACTAAAAGAGGTGCTTAACAAGACTTTTAACCCACGAAAAGCAGTGGAGAAGTTTATTGGTCTACAGTGAAAGTAAATAAACATTTTTTAAGTTGAATTTATAAAATAAGAATTAAGAATATTTGATGCTATAATTTGCTAATGTTCTGTAATATGAAAATTTGTTCACTTTTTTTATATATTAAATTCCGTCCAGATGACATTCAACGAATAGTGTCATGAAAATAAATGGTTTTAGTTCTAATAACATGTAAGTATTTTACAGTTGTTTGTGTTAGTTACACCATAATTGCGCCTTTCTCGGAAAAACTTTCAATCAAATTAAGCGTAAAATTAAGGTCACTTGTCAAAATTTGGAATGTATGTGTATATTAAAAACTTGTTAGAGCGTACTGGTCTATAATTTGATAACTCATTATTGGGCAAATATCAGGGCCATTGTGGGTATGCATGTAATACGTCACTGCACATTATGTAGTGTAGATCCATTAAGTTTTCCAAACATTGCAAACAGATATCATCTAACGTCCGATATTTATTCACATTATGAGGATACATACAGCTAATATTACTTTGAATAAAGGTATAACGTGAGACTTTATCCTAACTTTGTTGGAGCAAGTACATTTTTTTATCTCCAAATTTTCAAGCGTTGACCATTACTAAATGAAACTCCAGGCTTTAATTATTGATTCAATTTCTTCTTCCATTTACTATACTACTGTTAAGTATCATACTAAGATAATTTGGTTTACTGGGCTTGAGAGCTAAATGAAAAAGAATTATAATACAAGAGTACAAAGTATTATAATAATTGTATGTGTACTCTTAAGAGAATTATACTCCTTTTATAATAAGAGTATCTGTACAAGAATTACAATCTTTTATTTTTGAAGATTAAGAAATCAATGCAATCTTCATCGTTAGTACTGAAGATTGTTTGTTTTTAATTACTGCGTTATCGGTCCAGACACTGATATTTAAAACTCTATTCAACTAATATGTTCAAAAATATTAATGTAACACCATTTTTATATTACCAAAGTGTGTAGCATAAAATTAGTTTTTATTAGAATTTTCAAAATGTTCCGTAACAGTTAAACCCATAGAATATAAAGAACGATATTAATTGATGACTCGTTGGGCACTTGGTGAAACATATTAATACAAAGGTTTTGTAAAATATATAAAAACACCTGGTAAGTTTCACAAATTTTTTAATGAACTCTGACAGCTGTTTCGACTAACTTAAGCCATTGTCAAAGAGCGAGTGAATGAAATTACTGAACACAGGATGTTAATGGAGTGTAGGTGGTGAACATGTGTTTAGGGCGTATCTGGAACATCTGTGTTGTGATGGCGAGGGGGGAGTGTGTGCATGAGACAAGGGAAGGTCAGGTGTCTTTAAAACTAAATACAATCATGAATGCAAAATATAAAATTAACTGAACTAAATATAAACTGAATGCAAAATTTAAAATAATGATGAACATTCAAAATAAAATGAAATAAACTAAACTAAATAACAGATTTTAATAAAGGGGATACACAAAATTCAGTCTGTTCATTGGTTAAATTTTTTTATCTTTTATTGCTTTTTTAATTTCTAAAATTTCTAACAAATCCATTTTTTTAGTACAAAAAACAAAATTGCTAAAACTTATCACAACTAAGCTAAGTAGTAAGAGAGTAACTAGTATGTCATCACCAGTAAATAAATTTTATAACAGAGTGGAAAATTTCTCAAATACAAACTTTACTCAGAAAGAACTAAATCTGTTAAATAAAGGTTTGAAATATTGTCCAAACATACGGTACAAAAGAGACATGGAAATGTTATGTATAAATACAGGAATAGCACTTAGTAATTTAGATAACCCAGATATAAGAAATAATGAATTAGTTTCCTGTGCAAACATTATATCAAAAAGTAATAAGAATAAGTACAGTCTAAAAGATTCAGATAAGTACATAGTTAACAGTTTAAAACAAAAAATTAATTCAAATAGTTTAGTGGTTTGCAAAGCTGATAAAGGCAATAGGATTACAATAATAAATAGGAGCTAATATATTGAAAAGACAGAACTTCTCTTCAGGAATGACAATTTCAAGATATTAAATGATCCCACTAATAAGTTTCAAAAACAAATAAAATCACTTATCAAAAATTGCCCTAATATATTTTCAGACACAAAAAGTTTCATGCTAACTATGATGAACCCAAAAGCTCCTGTTTTGTATAGTTTACCAAAAATACATAAACCTAAATTGTCCCATGCGCCCAGTTGTTTCATATGTAACTGCACCTGCATATAAAGTCTGTAAAAAACTTAATGAATTATTGCCAAAATATATTAACTTTAACCCAAAGTATGCTATTAAAAACACTTTACAATTAGTTAATAATATAAAAAATGTACATTTACCACTGAATGCAAAATTAGTTTCACTTGATGTTAAGAATTTATTTCCATCTATACCTGTAGATATTCTGTTGTCTATCTGTTCCTGACATATACAAAATACTTTAACCTTAAGTAGTGATCAGAAAAAGAATTATTCTCGGCCTTAGATATTTGCATAGGACAAAATTATTTTCAGTTTAATAATAAAATCTATAAACAATTAAATGGCTTACCTATGGGCTCTCCTTTATCACCTTTATTAAGTGAAATCTTTATGACATTTTTGGAAGAAAACATTTTTACATCCGATAACCCCAACATAAAATATGTTTTTCATTGGGCAAGGTATGTTGATGATATATTTTGTATCTGGACGGGAACAGATAGACAGCTCCATATGTTCTTAGATTATATTAATTCCTGTTATAGTAGCGTGCAATTTACACTTGAAACAGAAAATATGAAAAGTTTAAATTTTTTGGATCTTACCATTACTAGATCACAAAATAATCTTAGTTTTCAGATATATAGAAAACCTACATTTACAGATACCGTTATACATAAACAATCACTAACATCATGGCACATAAAATTAAGCAGTTTTCATGCAATGGTTAATCGTCTCCTTATAGTTCCTTTATCCAAAGAAAACTTAAATAAAGAGGTAGATATTATAAAAGCCATAGCACAAAATAACGGTTATGATGAAAGAATAATTAACTCTTTAATTTTAAAAAACAGAAGAAAATTACTTTAAAAAAATTGTATTCCATAGAGCCAGATCAGGGTAACAAAAAATTTCACTTACCAAATTACATTCCGTATATAACAGATAAGATTAATAATAGGTTAAAAAACCATGGTCTTAACATGGTATCAGTAAACAAACGTAATCTTTTTTCACTACTAGTCAATAATAAAGAAAAATCTAACACACTGGAGAAAAATGGAGTTTATGAAATACACTGTGCAGAATGTGATGCTATTTATATCGGACAATGTGGCCGTGCTCTGAAACATCGCATTTCTGAACATAAGAAGGGGATTTTAACCAATACATCTAATACAGGTTTTGCAGATCATTGCTTACAACACAATCGCTTCATAGCACAATCACAAGAAACATAACACTACTCCACAACATACAAAAAGTTAAAAAAATGGATTTGTTAGAAATTTTAGAAATTAAAAAAGCAAAAAAAATAACACAAATTTAACCAATGAACAGACTGAATTTTGTGTATCCCCTTTATTAAAATCTGTTATTTACTTTAGTTTATTTCATATTATTTTGAATGTTCATCATTACTTTAAATTTTGCATTCATTTTATATTTAGTTCAGTTAATTTTATATTTTGCATTCATGATTGTATTTAGTTTTAAAGACACCTGACCTTCCCTTGTCTCATGCACACACTCCCCCCTCGCCATCACAACACAGATGTTCCAGATACGCCCTAAACAGATGTTCACCACCTACACTCCACTAACATCCTGTGTTCAGTAATTTTATTCACTCGCTCTTTGACAATGGCTTAAGTTAGTCGAAACAGCTGTCAGAGTTAATTAAAAAATTTGTGAAACTTACCAAGTGTTTTTATATATTTTACAAAACCTTTGAATATAAAGAATACCATCTTTCCGGTCTTGTAAAATTCATTTGTAGAACACGAATACGCTGAGCCCGAATCCGACTTTGTAAAGTAGAAAAGCATTTCACAGACTGTTTTAATTCATTAGAACAAAGCAAATAAGCTTTATTAGGTAACGTGGCGATAGCTGAGAGCATCCGCTTAAAGCAACTAATATTTTAAGTCTTTTTCTCAAGGTGGGGAAATTGGAATAAAGTTGAATGTGCGAAAACAAAAATTATTAAAACTAATAAACATAGGAACGTGGCAAGGAAAGGAATGACGCTACAATTTGCCAATGACCTAATGAACGCTCAAAGAATAACCCGAGATTGACCGTCAAGCATAGAACAGTGGAAACTTTTCGCCGCACAGGTAACCATTAGCTGTCTATATGTAGCTGTCTATATTAACTCTATGGTGTAGACACAAGGGAGTTAGTTTAGATTTCCGCGGGTCTCAGGGTGTAGTAACCTTATCAATTTCCCACGTTGTGCGCTGATTGGACAACCGCATTAGTGAAAGCATTAGGTGTTCAATTTTCTATTACGTAAAAGAAACGGTAGCTAATTTTTGATCAATTATATTGACATACCCAACAAGAGAAAGTAACAATAAAAACGGGAAAGCTGCACAACATCACAAATGGCAAAGTCTCAGAAATGCACACACGAGTTTCGTAGGCCTATTTATTACTGTATTTCACTCGATGCAATTTTAAACCATAAACAACAAGATTTGGTATACAAGTGCAGTGATTTTGAATCGGACATGTTCGATTTAGGTGTAGAAGCAAAGCACAATGTTTACACTGTGGATAGAAACATTCTTCTGTTAACTGCTTTAATTGGGAACACGAAATGTTAGGCATCTAGTTATGATGCAGACGGAGGAAGGACGATAACTAATGACTGGCTTCAGTGGCGTAAACGGGGGGGGGGGGAGACAGGCATCAATTCTCTCCCGAGCTATTAAAAATTTCAGCAAAATTCCATAACCACTTAACTTAGACCTATTTCTAAGTCACTTGCTTGTTTTAAATTAAGGATTAAATAATCGTAGAAAAAAGACAAATAACATATTTGTAAATTAATAAAATAAAGTTAAAGATTCCATTATAATGACGATCACTCGACATATGGGTGTTAAAGAACGTACGCAGATGCAACCTTAAAGGAACGATTATGCACGCTCCAGACAACAAAAGCAAAGGCTACTAACCTAGGTTTGTCTTCTTCGTCCAGACACACTTCCCTTTACAGAGTTGTTTAGGACATGGCTGCTCTAGTCTAAAACCTCTATAGTTTGAACCGTCGTTTTTTCACTGGCAAACTATCAGTTTCTTTACTTCAAGTTGAAAAAATAAGATGATTTTGTGTTTCGTAATCTTACACGGCCGGAGTCAATGTTGTTAAAATTCCTTCCCGGATAGTTTGGCAATAGTCAGGAATGACAATCGGAGGAATTTTAGACTGTGACAGATTTCGATGGAGATTGAGTAGGCTGAGTGCCGATGTTACCGTGAGTGAGATCTCTATATGTCGGAGCGGCCGGAGGCGGGGTGGCAGCTAATTTTCGCTTGCGTTTGGCAGACTGGCCCTCCACAAGCAAAAATGCACCGTCTCCCTTCCGCTCACTACATATAGAAGCACAGTCAATGTCACTTTCACAATCACTAACACTTTTCGGTGGTAGAGCGAGGAGCGGAACCGCAGGTTTCCATTAAAGTCACCAGCGGTGCCGGCAAAGGAACTGGCGTTGCGTTCGACGCCATTTCGGGGGACCGAATGAACATCGAAGACGCAAGTTGGGCTAGGAAAGGGTGACTTTTACCAGCACTGATTCACTACAATAGCAGACAAAGAACACGAACACCAAACGCGCACTGCCACGAATCACAAAAACACTCGCTCACGGCACAATACACTTATGTAGTTGTAGCACACTGATGTAGAAGACTGATGATGTAGGTGATGAAAACAGGTTGATGAAGGTGCAAATTACTGATAAAAACACAATCGCAAATGCGAGTCAGCGTAACGCAGCCTACCCGGGCAACAGTTCTAGGTAGACTCTCCCCTCCGATACTGTAAGGAGCTATATTTCTAGTCAGAGGATTTCCATCAGAAATATGAAATATTTTACCATACAAAATTTTTAATAACATCTAACACAAAAAATTTGTCTACTGTAAGGCTGACTAAAATTTTTAATAAAAGACATATAACAGTCATCAATACTAGAAGTGTGCAGTCAAAACCCAATGACCGTCCAGGTCGCATTATACAGATAACATTATTTATTTCTTGTGAGTATGATGATTTTTATAATGGACACTGATAATATTATCATAATTATTTCGACATCAAACACAGTTTGATCATGAATTTATGGCTTTAATTACAAGTATATTGACAAGACAATGACTGCGTTATAGGCAACAGCCATGGGCAAGAGGTCACTCAAATGTATGGTGTACAGTGTATGTAACTGGGACGGATAGTTGCAGATGTTTCGTGTACACAACTCAAACTAATTAATCTAGTTGCGTTGTTTGCACACAGTGGCTACTGGTGCAAAAACGATACGAATTGCTTCGTTCACCTGCAGAATGATTCATTATTGTAGGTCAGTAAAAATGTAGTTAATATAAAGAATTACTAAAAGTCAGTAAAACTCTTTAATAAATGGACACCCGTTTTTGTTTAAATTTTAAATGCACTGGAAAAAAATGGTACGGTGATTAAAGTGGAGTAAACTTAAACACGAGTAATTACAAATTTATATTGCTGTAATTATAGACAACAATGGGTAGCTTATATTTAGTAAATACAATAAACAATAAAGAGTCATTATTATTCTGGATAAGCGTCACAGATTGTTCAACATAATCGTATGTGATTGAGAGTTCAAGCATCTGTTTGGACCTCTCTTTCACTAATGCAGATTATTGCTGACCTCTATGAATGTTCCAATTTCGAATTTCCTTCTGTTGAGCGCAACTGTTTGCTGGTGATAGTTGTTTCATTTCTAGAGGTTACAGGGCTGCATTTCTAAACTTAAATAGTACTCATGTTTCAATTCTATTCACGAGAATATACATAAAATTATATTGCATCAATTACGTGATTTTCATCTTTCCCTTTGATATTTCTTTGAGGCCTCAAAATTATAATCAACTGGTTTAATAAATACAAGTTATAGACTGGGTTTTTTCAACATGTTGATTATAATTTTGGGGCAGCAAATTTTATTTTACGATAGTGACTTTGAGAAACGTTCTGTAATAGTTTTTATTGTCACGGAAATCAAAGAAGCAGAAGAAATGGTTTTTCATTAAATAAATTCTTATATATATATATATATATATATATATATATATATGTTTGTATAATAGTGACGCCCTTACTGTACCAGGCATTAGGCAGAGTAGGCAGCCTTACGTGAGTCGTTCAGCTTACAAATACAAAGGGAATAATGTGGAGTCGCTCATACGTTGTCCAGTGCTCAGTATACGCCCCAATAGGTTAATTTTGTTAACCTAAAATAATAAAATACTGTTTCGTGCAATACAAGGAATATTTTAGAAGAATGTGTAAAAGTATGTAGTGTGCAGACATGTGTGTGTGTGTGTGTGTGTGTGTGTGTGTTCTTTGTAATGAAAGTTAGACAGAATGGTAGGATGCTCTCGCAGACAGTTTTCTTCAATTCGTCCATGAAATCTGCTCGTTTCCTCTCCGCCTCTTTCGTGCTATTTCCTTTGTTGCTTTATTACTTGCCTACCACTTTTTTCGTCTAATTCCTGTCGAGTGACGTAACATAAAGTGACGACGTGGGTATCACTTTACCATAACGACGTGACGGGATTAAATTACTAACAAGACGTTATATTCTAACGCACTTGTAATACTAACCTTGCACCTTCAATTTTAGTAAGCCTAATTACTTTAGTGTGCTTACTATGAATATTTCGAAATGTTTACCTGTATACGGGAAAATTGTTTACCTGAAAGAACGAATACGGGCTAACTTATTAAAGGCCTTAATAGTTAACCAGTTTGCACAGAGACAACCAAATTGTAATTATCATTAAATTTTAACTGACTCTGTTCATACCTCTTTTTGAGGATGTGTGGGGTCGTGGTGTCGAGATATATAGGGCTTGTAGTCGATCATCCGGAACAGTTGTTCCTTATTTCTTATTGTGAATGTCATCTAATTTGAATATAATTCATAGATAATTAATGTTGAAGCAATAATCGTGTTTTCCGTGAATGCAAGAAGTTATTGAAATTTTATTGTTGATCAGTATTTATATACAGCTTTTTAATTCTATAAATGATTGTGACGTCTGCGTGTGTTAATGCGAGTAAATGTGATTAGAAACGAGTGTGATGAGACGAATCCAAGGAATAAGTAGTTATGATTGCAGTCAGCCTTCGTAATCCATTTAATGCCAAAGTGTGAAAGTTTTGCTGATAGTGTTACTCAACGTCCTTGATGATTCCAAAATTATAATAACCGAAAATACTTTAAAATCATGTACCTTGAAACATATCAAATTGTAATGCCTTTGCTGACACATTGGATAACTAATGAAAATCAGGTACACATTCTTCAATCCTTTTTTAGGAATGGACACGTATGTCCTTAACATATTTTACGTAAGAAGGAAATTTATTTGTGATCTCTGTAACGTTCAGCAGCTACACACACAAGTAAATTCCATACGCGGAGTAGAATGTGGCATGTTGATCAGTTCATCATTCCTGGTATTAAAGCGTTTATTAGAATGTATTAAAACAATTTGCTAATAACTCAAGATCGCCATATAACGCCTTTTCTGGGAATGTATTTTCTCATGCATTATCTTACCTTATATGGGGTTTGACGTTTTCAGAAAAATTTTAAATGTATCTTTTGTCATCGGCAAAGAATTATTACGTAAAATCGTTTATTTAATTCTTTTAATAAACTTATTTGACTGAATTTATTTCTTTGTATTAACTAATTTATAACATACGTTTTCTTGTACTTACGATTTTATTTGCTTCGTTTTTGATAATTGTATTTGCTGTAGTGACTTTGTGTTTCAATGAAAATGATATTACAGTGTGATCCGAAGAGTGCACTAGTCCGTACTGAAAGTTTACATTAGAGTTCTCCCCTGACATTCAAGATAGCGCACTGTGTGTGCAAGACAGCAGTGACAAAACACGACTTTTACACTTCCATAATATTGGTTATAATTCTCAGCAGCAGGTTCTGAAATCGTGGTTACACTCATAATTTTAAGTTATTAACAAAGTGTCAAATGCATCTGAAACCAATATATCCACTGTGGTCTCAATACAGTTTTATAATTTTCGATATTATTTTATAAGAGAATCTGTCAATGCTTATTCAATAGCCAGTAGAGCTTTTTAGACTGTAAAATTACTTCTTTGTTTTTGATATTATGTGATTGCGCAAAGTAGTCTATTATTAAGGTGTGTCCATGTAAGCTACTAAACTTTATCAGTAGTTGATATTTACTAAAAAATATTGTAGGACCGGTTTTTCTTTACTGTATAAGTTACATGTTCTTCACTATATATGTTGTGACTTCAATTTATTTTTATTTACTCCAAACCTAGGTATTTTTACATAAATTTAATCTTATCTCTTGATTTTTCTTTTAGAGTATATTCTATTATACCCTAAAATTACTTCCTGAGCACTACACGTAACAAATATTTATGTTTCGAAATTTAGAATAATGAAGGATGCTAACCCAATAATTATGTCTATCATGGAACTGTTTATTAAAAAAACTAATATTTTATTCCAGCCAAAGCCAGCGTTATTTTTTAAAATCAAAATTTTTTGTACAGGAAGGGAGGCAATATTTTGAAAAGAATCAGTGAACGTACTTCAATATATTTGTAAAAATATGTCACTAAGAATAATAAATTATTCCGACGCCGAACACAATTATTTTAGATAAAAATGTTTACCTTCGTGACGTAAAATTGAACTTAAACTTCAGGCAGTGAGGTAAAAATTTAAACATATTTATCTAAAATAATTGTGTTCTGCGTCGAAATATTAGGCTTATATTATGGTTAGTGGTATCACTCGGACACGTCTTGGACAGCAAACTGCAAGAAATAAACATTTATGTTTTACGAGTATAAAACTTGTATATTATTTTTGCAGAGATTAAGGAAGTAACAAATACTGATAAGTAAATCTGTTACAAGCAAAGTGTAGACTGTAGCAGATTTTAATGGTATAGCATAACTGTAAATACAAACTGATATTTACAAGTTACAATTGTACACAAACGCAGAAGTATACATAAACAAACAGACAATTAACATATACAGACAAATACATATAAATACACAAGCAATTTTATAACTATGAGGAAGCATAAATTTAATATTAGAAAGGCAACAGTAGTTGATTATGTTATATGTAACTATAATATAATATACCTATAAATGTAATGTGTCACATTTGATTTTCCAGTTGTAGTTATATGCTTCAACCAAAGTTATTAACTGTGTAATGTCAACTCTAATATGTGTCTATGAATTAGTACTGAATTGTGCCGGTGATAACGGAAGTTAATTTTGTTTAATTTTCTCTTAATTTAATCCCGTGCTTACTTACTCGCGAAATATTAAAATGCATTGAAAGCAACAGAGGATTACTATTTCAAAGTGTATGTTTGTTGATTCCTACAGTTCTTATACCCATAAGTGACATTTGATCCCACAACTTGACTCGCCTGTAGTGATGAGTGTCTACGATAATATCTAGATAATAGTAGGCAACCAAAGCGTTTTGTCATTTCAAGTGATGCACTTCTGGATTATTGGCGTCTGGATTAAGAGTCGATTACGTAACCTAGCGGCAGTAATTACGTCTCTGACATGTCGCCATACAAAAAAAGAAACGTCGTCTCTTGTCCGCCTTTGCGATTTGTACAGTACAGTGGTTTGTGCAGCGAAGTTCACAATGACTCAGAATATGACATGCTGAAGTAGCAAAGAAAACGCACTGGATTTTGTGAAAAGCCGTCAACTCTTATATAATGTACGGAGCAAAGACTACAAAAATATCCGATTGGATCCGAATCTTGGTACGACATCGTCGGTACAGTTAAATAAACATGTATGATATATACACATTTGATATTTTTTCTTGTTAAAATATATTTTGTGATAGATACACAAACGATGACAGAGACACAACTCTATCGGAGTAACTTTAGCAATGTTGAAAAATCTGTATCACGTTATTTTCAAATTTTTAGTATACGATAAATATCAGAAAACCTTTACTACCTTATGATGCTAATAAACACACAATAAACTTGGTGACGAACGTGTTAATTATATTTCATCAATTACCATGCTGAATATTTGTTTGTTGTTACTTAGTATTTTATAATGACTCGTTTAAACTGTCATGTTATATATATCCCAACGTTAAACGTAAACAACAATGACTTCAAAATACGCAATATTGTAAGAGATTGCAGCAAATTAATATTTCCAAGCTTACACCAGCAATTTACAACACAACATGGATTCTTTAAAAATTTATTTTGTAAATGTTTAAAAATATAATGCAAAAACTAATTGATCGTTATATTATTACTACAAAACCGACAGGGGCAAGTCATTAGTAAAAAAATTGGCAACTAGCAGGTCCAAGTAATAAACGTTAACTGGCTGCTCGTGTAATTCAGCGCTGTTTAACGTCCAATTAGAAGTCGCTTTCAATAATTTTTCCTAACACATTCACACCACACATGCATGAAACGTGTCCCCTCAAACTCTCTCTTTCTCTTTCATACACACAAGACACAGACACATGCGCGCGCGCGCGTTCAAAGTTATCTTTTTTCTTTTCCATATTTATCTGACGAAGAACACAGATATTCTGTGTATATCTGAAGAATATTTTTCATCCACAGTGACACAGTTTTTTCTTTTCCATATTTATCTGACGAAGAACACAGATATTCTGTGTATATCTGAAGAATATTTTTCATCCACAGTGACATTTAAAAGTAACAGACTATTTAAGAATCGATATTGTAGATAACATAATATTTGTGACGCTACAACTGTATATCTTTAAACACATATTTCAAATTGTTATACATGTTCAGGTGTTTATTTAAAATGATTTCCTTAATCTTATGCAATTTACTTGCATAGTAAATAGATAACAATGAGTTAAAAAACATCAAATATTTTATTTACTTTATCTATTGTGCACTGTACTTTTCAGTTGAAAAATTTAATTTTTAAAGCAAATTTAAGCCATTATAAATTGTGAATTATTTTTCAAAGTGCAGAGGTATAAATGTAGAATTTTGTTATAATTTATAGAATTAAAACTCAATTACCTAAACTGATTTAAAGGCAATGAAGGTGAGTCATTAAAATTACTTAATAATGTGACTCGTCAATAATATTAAGAAAATTCGTTAAAAAGACTGACATTTCTCCTTAGCAATCCAGCTTGCCTTATTGTCGATAATACGCAGAAAGTAATAAATAAAACGACTTATAAGACGTCCTAATAAACTAAAACTTTTAGAGAAGAACTGAATTTAGGAGGATTCTGTTTTCAGTATTTATTTCCTTTCTTAATAATATTAATTGTAAATATAAAATATGTACATTCTTTTAACATTTTTAGTAGTTGTGGAACGTCCCCCAAAAATTTTTTAAACAGTTTTTTTTGGTGGGGGGGTTACTTAATATACTAGACGCTTGGCCTAGATGGAAAAAATTGCGTGGAGCCCATTGTTCAAACTTTGTACTGTGTTTATTATCTGTGTGTCGTAACCACTGCAATGCGACACGCGCGGTGACGTCACTTGCTTATCAAGCGCTGCCGGCAGACAAACAGACTGACGGTGGACAAGTTAGTTGTAGTTTCTAATTAGACTCCGAGCGGTACTCTCGTCAAAAATCTCTCTTCCAGACGCGGCTTCTGGATCATTTTCCAATTATCTTTATGTACAGTTTTCGCTAAATTACTCAGACGACTTGCGTCTAATTTAAATGTATCTTGACCTTTATCAAAACTAAATTAACGGGCGTTATGGCCCTTAAACATCCGCACGTGTCGACAATGGCTTCTACAATTTAACGTTTCTCAATAAATGTATATTATACATCAGAATTACAGTCCACTTCATTACGTTTCAAACCCAGCCCTTTCTACATAGCGTCTTTGGAACAACTCAAGAACTTCAAGAGCTTCCAGTGTGCAACATTTTTGGTCCTCCGGGCCGGATTACTTACTTTGTCCACATGAAATTAATATTTCATTTAATGGGCCCAAACGGCGTTTCGTTCAAGCCCCAACATTCTCAACTTTAGATTGCTGACAGTTGCGTGCCTCTATATACTTCAAAATTACATTACAATCAATACGACAAGATTCGGCAGAGTAGTAAACCAGAGACGACGGGACACGGCAGGACAGCATTTGTGATTCTACATCAAAAAGTTCCACAGCTTTATATTATGGAGAGCTACAACATAAGGCGTCATCTGACCAGTAGAGACAGGAGGTGCAACAGCTCCTAACAGGATCGAGCAGCGGGATCGAAGTCAGCTTCAGCACGTCTGGATCAACGTCCACGTGACTATGAACCTTTTACTTATATTTAACGTTTCAAGCAATATTTTACATTTAAAAGTTATTTTTTAACACCTTTGTGTAAACACACACCATCATTATACAATACACGTTAGTAAGTGGTTGGCAGTTCATTGTGAGTTCAAACATCAAAGATAAAAATATATGTATTATTATCATTTAAATTCATAATTTTAATAATTTTTAATTGTCAACAAAGTTTGATTAATAGAGAGAGTAAGCATATGTTCTAGCAAGTATTATGTTCATAGACATAACGATCGCTAGCTACCGCAACGTATTCAGATTTATCAAAATTTAAGTTTATGGTTCACATGCTCTGCGCTCAAATTATTCCAAAGTATTTTTTTAAATCGTAAATCGTTTTTAAATCGTGGCAGATGTAAAGGCTTTAATAAAAAAACGAGGCATCATTAAAGCTTCGATATCCCGCGTAAATACATTCGCGGACAACTTCGATTTGGAAACCAGCGATCATCATGCGCTGAAAATAAAACTTCGGCATTTGATGGAATTATCCACCAAATACGATGAGATTCAATCCCAAATCGAATCCGAGAAAGCGAACTTTTCTTTAGCGAGTGATAGGGTACAAACTGAAGACGATCTTTGTAACATAGAGTGTAAATTGCAACACCTGCTGGAGCAAGCTGAGCATATGAACCAGAAACCCTTAATTAATGCTGAAAGTAAGCATCTTAAAACACCCCCCATTCAGTTGGAACTGATCAAATGACCTCGGTTTGCGGGAAGTATTATTGAGTGGCAGCATTATTATCATATTTTTCTTGAACTATTTCACGTCAGAGCCGATCTGACGGACATACAAAAACTTCACTATTTGCACTCGTCATTATCTGGCGAGGCGCTTAACGTAATAAAGTCATTACCAATCACTCATGAGAATTACGCGGTGGCTATCGATCTGTTGAAGAATAGATATGACAGTAAGCTAATTGTCTCCGCCCACCATGTCGGGAATGTCCTGGACGTACCATTGGTTCAACAAGAATCCCAAGCTGGCATATCTAGATTCATTGATGAAATCTCAGCCAATATCAATGCATTAAATAATCTCAACTTGCCAGTTAACACGTTCGAACTCATTGTCATGCACTACTTAGCTAAAAAACTTGATAGTTACACTTTCCGATTGTGGAAAGAGAGCTTGTCGGAACATAAATTCCCTGATTTTAATAATTTTATGAATTTCCTAAACTCACGCAGACATTTGCTACAAAATCTTGATAGCGCGACTACCTCAACGAGCAAGTTAAATAACAGCGATAAGACTCCTTATCGCAAGGCAGTTAAACCGATAAGCGCTCCAAGGGGGGCATTCCATTCTCATATCGGAATTAATTTGTGTAGACTATGTAACGGTAAACATAGAATTATTGACTGCTTACAATTCACATCGCTTTGTGTCCCTGAAAGAAAAAAAAATTATAATAAAAAACAAACTTTGTTTAAATTGCCTTCGTCCGGGCCACGAAAGCTCGAAATGCCCATCAAAATTTTCTTGTAAAAATGTGCAAGGCGTCACCACACCATGATTCATGTCCCCAACGACGACGGATCTTCCATCAATAACCAATGCTTACTAAAGTTACAAACGAACAAATCAATATTGTTATCCACTACTGTCTGTATGACCACTAATAAGGCCGGTAGAAAATTCCCCGTTAGAATTCTATTGGATTCCGGATCGCAAGCAAATTTTTGCACAATGGATTTCGCCCGTAGAATGGGCCTTGAATTGGTTAAATCGCAATTGTCCATCACGGGTATAAACAACTCAATCTCCCAGGCTGACTTCAGTACAAAGGTAACGCTACACTCTCGATATAAACCCTTTACGTTAAACGTGCATTGTGCCGTACTACCCAGTATAACCAATGATTTACCGGCGGAATCGTTCGATCTCGCCTCTTTGAATTTACCCAAGCACGTATTCTTGGCTGATCCTCATCTACACTGCTCGTCGCAAGTCGATGTACTACTCGGCGCTCAATATTATCTCCAATTAATCGAACCTATTAAATTTATGCGCGGACCGCACTTTCCTATAATTCAGGAGACTAAGTTAGGATTTATTCTAGCCGGTAATTTACCCTTCAATGTCGACATAACTAAAACAGTTTCGTCCTTTATGGTCTGTAAGGATGATAGTCACATTTCCTAGCAACTAAAAGAGTTCTGGAAGTTGGAGGAGGTCTCTAGTCGCGAACCCTGCTTTGAGGACTCGCCGTGTGAAAAACATTTTGTGAAAAACACTATCCGTAACCGCGAAGGGAGATTCGTGGTATCCCTGCCCCGCAGGTCAGATAAATCTCATTTGGGAGATTCTCTCCGCGGAGCTATCCGCAAGTTCCAATCGCTAGAGTTCAAGTTCAAGCAGAACCCTATCCTTTTCAAGGACTATAGCGAGTTCATGAGTGAATATTTGAAGCTTGGTCATATGTCTCCACTTAATGATTACGATTTGTCGCTTGACAAATCAGATATTTTTTATTTGCCCCATCACGCAGTCCTCAAGGGCTCCAGCCTAACCACTAAGTTGCGTGTGGTTTTTGACGGCTCCGCTAAAACAACAAATAATCTGTCCCTCAACGATACTCTAATGGTCGGTCCTACGATCCAGCAGGATCTGTTATCGATCATGGTTCGGTTCCGTACCCACCGATACGTACTTATAGCAGACATAGAAAAGATGTATCGTCAAATTATGGTTAACCCAAAGGATTCAAACTTGCAGCGCATCGTTTGGCGTGACGCGCCTCATAAGAAACTACAACATTACGCTTTAAGGAAGGTTACGTATGGAACTGCTAGTGCCTCCTTCCTTGCTAGACGTTGTCTGGCGCAGATAGCCTACGAAAATAAATCCGAATACCCTATGGCTTGTGTAGCCATAACCAATGATTTTTATGTAGATGATCTTATAACGGGTTCGGATGATCCGAACGTGTCAGCTAAAATGAAATTCGAGATCGTGAAGTTGCTAAACAGGTATGGTTTCACGTTACATAAGTGGTTTTCTAACCACCATAAGATTATGGCCCTTCGCGCCCAAGTATCCCATGACTTCAGCAAAGGTCACAACGTGCGTACATTGGGAATCCAACGGAAAGTTGACAAAGATCATTTTTTATATACCGTTCGGGGTGATGATAATTCGACCGTGTTCAACAAAAGAAGCGTGTTGTCGGTCATTGCTCGGATTTACGACCCGCTGGGTCTTATTGTCCCCATTACATTTTGGTGCAAACATTTCGTACAACAGTTGTGGTTGGTGGGCACAAGTTGGTACGAACCCCTAGCTGGGTCATTAGCCAATCAATGGCAGGAACTGTACTCTCAATTAGTTTCCGACACTCATTTTAAGATTACGAGGTCTGTTAAGAGTCTGAACAATTATCAAATTAGTTCATTACAGCTTCACGGATTCGCCGACGCCTCGGCCAAAGGTTACGCGTGTTGTATTTATGTGCGGGCGGTCTATTCGAACGGCGCCATATCGTCAAACTTGTTGTGTGCTAAATCTAGGGTCGCTCCGCTGAAACAGATAACGCTACCCCGTCTTGAACTTTGTGCTTGTTTATTGCTGGTGCAATTAACTTCTAAGGTTTTAAACGCCGTCAGCTACAATTTTGACGGACTATGTCTCTATGATAGCGTTGCATTGGATACATCAACAATCTTCCCGCTGGAAGGTATTTGTGGCCAAACGTGTCGCGGAAATACAGCGTCTTGTTAGCAGTAGGGGAACTTGGCATCATGTATTATAACATGACAACCCTGCCGACATTTCATCACGCGGTGGCCTCCCTCGTAGTTTGCACTGTCATACTCAATGGTGGCATGGTCCGTCCTGGTTAGCCCATGAGTCAGCATCATGGCCCATTAGCGCCTTCGACATTCATGCTCTCTGTACTTACCCCGACCTTGAGCAGGAACGTCGTAAGCAGGTCCAAACATCACTCATTGTCGCCTCTTCCACCCATAGCTATGTTGAAAATTATTCATCCCTTACAAGACTCATTCGAGTCTTCGCATATTGCCGCAGATTTATTCGCAACTCTAGGCTCCCGGTTGTTGACAGGATCACGTCCGTTTTGTCTGCTCAAGAGTTGCATAACACACTTTTGTTTTTTGTTCAGCAATCTCAGCAGTTGCACTTCGGCATGGAAGTTAAGGAACTTGAGGCACATCGTTGCCTTCCTCGCAGCAGTAAAATTCTTGCACTTAACCCCTTCCTGGATGACTCGGGTATTTTAAGAGTGGGTGGACGCTTACAATTCTCCCCACTTAACTACGCGAGCAAACACCAAATAATTTTGCACCCGCACTCTCATCTCACGAAATTAATAATTGAGTATGAACATATCCGTTTGTTGCACTCTGGGGTGCAATCAACTCAAGCTTCGCTCAGACAGGAATATTGGATCATTCACGACAAATCTTATATCCGCTCAGTAATACATATGTGTATCATTTGTTTCCGTCTCCGTGCTAGAGGCGCTAATCAACTATTAGGTCAGTTACCCCCTTCTAGGGTCACGCCTGCAAGGCCATTTTCCCAGTCGGCCGTGGACTACGCCGGTCCTGTACTTTTACACCATGGCGGGCAGCGCTCAAAGTCCACGTCCAAGGCATACATCGCGTTATTTATATGCATGAGCACAAAGGCCATCCATTTAGAATTGGTGTCAGATCTCACCTCCAACTCCTTTATAGCGGCTTTAAAAAGGTTCATCGCGCGCAGAGGTATTCCCGCGCAGATATTTTCAGATAATGGTACGAATTTTCGTCGTGCCAACCACACCTTATACGATTTGTACAAATTTTTAAATTCAAAGGGAGTTGAGCAATCTTCTCAGGAGTTTTGCGGTCTGCGTGGTATCAAGTGGTCCTTTATCCCTCCTTCAGCCCCTCATTTCGGTGGTTTGTGGGAAAGCGGTGTGAAGAGTGTTAAATATCATTTGCGTCGCATAATAGGCGGTACGATCTTGAATTTTGAGGAATACTCTACTCTTCTCTCTCAAATTGAGGCTTGCCTTAATTCACGCCCTTTATGTGCTGTGTCCGACGATGCTAGAGACCCTGAACCCTTAACTCCCGCTCATTTCTTGGTCGGTGCTCCACTGACTGCACTTCCGGAACCCGACTATACCCAAGGCAATACTAGTCATTTGGGCAGGTGGCAACTGCTCCAAAAATTTACGCAGACCATCTGGAAACGATGGTCTAGGGATTATCTGCACCAGCTGCAGCAGCGCAACAAATGGCGCACGGCGTTAAGGAATTTGAATGTCGGACAGCTTGTCCTCATTTTGGATGATAATTCTCCCCCACTTCAGTGGAAGCGTGGGGTAATTACTAATGTTTTTGCGGGTCAAGATTCCTTGGTGCGCGTGGCAGAAGTTCGCACCGCGCTAGGTATCTTAAGCCGACCCATCCACAAATTATGCCCCCTTCCGGTGGCAGCAAACTAGTCGTATGCGTGCCATACGAGACGTACTAGGATTGTGAACTTGTCACATTGCCTGGAATTCACCCGGAAAATTCCCGGGGCGATCATACATGTTAATTGTATCATTAGCGTTGTAATTATTACTACGTTCTGATAGCTGTTATTGCAAGAGTTACTGCGTTTTCATTGGGCTATCAATTATGTATTGTTATTTGATTATATATTCAACTTTGATAATTATTATTGTACCAATTATTGTATGTACTGTATTTTTCAATGTCACGTATTATTGAATTTTGTGATCTTTATTATACTATTATGTATCTTTAATTATTATGTCAGTCTTTATGTATTATGTATACTCGAAACTCATGTTATGTATTTTTACATTGGATATGTCTACCATATCTTCATGTACCATTGAACTTTGATGTCATTATGATAACATTATGTACATATACATTGTTATGTTCTTATTATTTGTATTATTATATATGAAGCAGTGTTCAAGATGGTTTCTCTTATATAAATTAAGGTTTGTCACTTACGTTTTTGTTAAAGTTTAAATATATGTATTTCATGTCCTTTTGTTCATGCTTCAAGAGAGATCATGTTTAGTTATGCAAAGACTCGTTTTTATCATGATTTTTTTTCTAGCACAGAAATTGTTTTGTTTTGACTTTGAGCTTTTCTGTTAGTTTAATGAATTTTGTTATCTACAGATTTTTATGTTAGAAGTGATTTACTTTAATACAAGGGTCAATTTAATGTATAAGCCCTTTAAGTATATTATCTA
The DNA here is from genome assembly GCA_034769895.1 of Magicicada septendecula. Lineage (NCBI taxonomy): Eukaryota > Metazoa > Arthropoda > Insecta > Hemiptera > Cicadidae > Magicicada > Magicicada septendecula. The sequence continues at coordinate 149,151,583 of CM068376.1, read as the reverse complement.
TTGTTTATATATAACATTGATAATATTTTGTAATATACTGTTCCCAATTAATTTAAATTTCAAAATCGTCCCGATTTTGAGCGGGCAGTATGTTCAAACTTTGTACTGTGCTTATTATCTGTGTGTCGTAACCACTGCAATGCGACACGCGCGGTGACGTCACTTGCTTATCAAGCGCTGCCGGCAGACAAACAGACTGACGGTGGACAAGTTAGTTTTAGTTTCTAATTAGACTCCGAGCGGTACTCTCGTCAAAAATCTCTCTTCCAGACGCGGCTTCTGGATCATTTTCCAATTATCTTCATGTACAGTTTTCGCTAAATTACTCAGACGACTTGCGTCTAATTTAAATGTATCTTGACCTTTATCAAAACTAAATTAACGGGCGTTATGGCCCTTAAACATCCGCACGTGTCGACAATGGCTTCTAAAATTTAACGTTTCTCAATAAATGTATATTATACATCAGAATTACAGTCCACTTCATTACGTTTCAAACCCAGCCCTTTCTACATAGCGTCTTTGGAACAACTCAAGAACTTCAAGAGCTTCCAGTGCGCAACACCCATAGTGACAGGACTTGCAATAAAACACTTGTTTAACAGCAACAACATTTTTATTATTGCATTCGTTATTTCCAGTTATGTTTCTTTTATAAACATCAAATATTTTTTAAGGCAATAGTTTTCAAGCTATTTCCAATCAATCTCATTTCATAGACACTAGTATACTGTTAACTTGTACTAATAACATCTGATAGTATAACTAACAAGTAAATTATTGCAACAGTATGACAAGCAGACACAAATTATTTTCATTTTTGCAATCACTAGAAATTTTTAACGTGCACTAACAACTTTTGACAATTTAATCAGCAATGAAACTACTAAAGTTATATAACAAGGAGGTACAAGTTGTTCATTATATAAATGCTACAAATTTACAAGTATAATTTTAGTTATTTCCAAGTTACTTTCATTTATCGACATTAAATATTTCCAAGTAATAATAACATGTAACAATATGATCAACCACTACAATCACGGCAATCCAGACATTACATTTTTTGAGTTATAGATTCTAAGTTATTTTCAAGTTATAGTTTTAAAAGTAGTTTCAAATTATTTTCACTTCATGAATACAAGAGATTTTCAATTTATACTAATGACATCTAATAATCTGGTTAACCAATGAAATTAAGAAAACTATATAACTGGTTGTTGCAAGTTGTTCATTGTATAGATACTAAAATCTTTCAAGTATAACTTTGTCGAATTGTATTGCTTTTCTGCTATTTACAATTTTCACTCGAACGAGGCCTTTCAGTTTCGCAACCATTATCAAGTTCTTCCTACAACTTGTTGTATTGTAGGAAGACTTGATAATGGTTGCGAAACCGAAAGGCCTCGTTCGAGGGAAAATTGTAAATAGCAGAGAAGCAATACAATTCGTCAAAGCTGTTATGAAGACTGCTAACACAAAGGAAATAACTGACTTTCAAGTATAGTTTTTAAGTTATTTTCAAATTGCCTTCATTTGTAGAGATTAAGATTTTTAGTTGTAATAATAATAATAATAATAATACCATTTAACAACACGAATAACAATTAAATTACTAAAATGTATTATAAGCAGATTCCCAATAATAATGAACACCATAATTACATCATGCACCATGTCTGCACAGGACATGTTCCGAGCGATGTCAACCCTTAGATATACGAGTCTACTTTGTATAACTGAGTCTATCGTTGGTTATGTTATAACGGGTGGAGTACTGTGTGTGTGTGGTTAATAAAAAGAATTCTTCCACCTGCTCTCTGAAGACACATACGATAGGAATTCCTGCTATTTAATGCTGGATGAGAGTGTCGATGATGAAGGCAAGGACGAGCTTCTCCGGATAGTGTGATTCCTTCTCCGCAGCAGTTCCGTTTGGTGTAGGTGGGTCTAGGTTGGTCTGACGATGTTGGGGACCTTGGTGCTCAGCTCTGCGGATGGGGATGGATGTAATGTCCCCATCTCGGCAACCCCGTTACCTCCCGACTATGCGGGGAACCCTGAAGCACTTTATAAAATTACACAGTCATTATAAAGAAGTCTACGAATGCTCGTCGTCAAACAACCGCCCTGCCGGAGTGTCGAAAAGGAAAGACGCGTGTACAGAAAATTGTCAGCGTACAGTCGAGTTACAAACAGCTGACCGCCGCCGACCTGATTTCGCTGTAGTGCACCCCAGCGGTATGTCGGTCAAGGTCGATATATAGCAGCCGGCGCAACCTTTGGTCCTGATATTCGGCCGGCATTGTCGGCGCGAGATATGGCCGGGGCATTCACTTTATATTTTGCCACGGCACAGTTGAGAGCCAACTCACATTTTCTCTATCGAGGAAAAATTAATGGAAGCAATATTTGCATACCATCTCTACTTAAATGTTCTTCTGAAACAATCTCCGTATTGTGTGTATTTCAATTTAAAAATGTAAATTTTATACGCCTAAGCGTTTTCCATTGATAGCGGTCAGTAATGACCAAAAGCTGCGTGCTTTAATAACACCATTTAAGGGTGTGCTTATGGCTACCGTTGCTTACACAAATTTATAATGTATTATTTTAGTTATTAATTGACTACATAGTAGTATTGGAACTCTGATCAACTCTCGTGTCTCGTTTTTTTGGGTACTTTATTGAGATATTTAAATTACTGAAACATTGATATACAACATAGCTTATTATATGTCTCGAATCATACTATATAACGTTAGTAAGATACAAAACCCATTAACCTGATGTTTGGTGTATTTGTACAGTAATATTAATAAAAGTATTATATTCACTTTAATATATGATAAATGTAAGAAAATGGTACATACTTCAAGTGCATATTGCACAGATTAAATTTACTCTATAACGTGAGATATGACATCTTCCAAAAGCACACAATTTTCAGTAAATACACTGTTCCTCAATGTGTATTTTACGTTGAGGAAATATATAACCGCATCGCTGAATAACTGAGTGATGCCTTGCACGTATATTGTGCTGCAGAATTACATAATGCTCTGGATAGATCTAAGTCATGCGAGATGCCCTCTTCCAGACGTTACTGGACTGATCTACCACCATCGAGGCCCGGTATATCGCTATAATGCAAGTCGGCATTGCAGAGGTATAAATACTGGATTTAGAAGCGGACCATTTCAGACCTGGTGACATTACGGTGAGTTCGGAGTTGATGGTGCCGAAGTTGATTATTCTGTTAATCAGTGCTAAACAGTAGTAAGGTGACATTTATTGTTATGTATTTGATAGATTTCACTTGAACTATTTTAACATGATAATGTTTTTAGGCTGGGGGTCATTCCACAAAAATCGTCATCGAAAAATGTAACGCTTCCACACTTTCGATTCCCCACAGTCTAGAAATTTGATATGTAAACGCATCAAGACAGAAATAATCACTGCTGACATTGAGTTTAGCAAACGTTTTAGTGAGAATAAATTTGGTTTTACATGCTCTGTTATAACATTTCTTGGGATACCCCTTAATTCAGGGTGTTAACTATACAGAGTTTTAATTTTACGTTTCGTGCTAAATATAAAGATTCTTAATTTTACGATGTGATCGTGTCTGATAACAAAATATATCTGCTCGTTTAATTTGTGAAATTAATAATTACTGTTGGGCGCCAGAGCAGAGTACCTCAGGGTTTATCAAATAATGACACTTTCTCGTTCAGATTCTAATAATATTCCATATTGATTCATTCATAATACAGACATGTACATTACATGTCTAATTCTCCACATTACACATTCTTTCTATGGTATCAATTGATTTATCAAGCATCAAGCTTATAATTATTTATTATAACAAATTTTAATTGATTTACTAATCTTCAGGATTACAATTACTCATAATATAAATTGAATTAATAGTTTGCAATATTACATTTACTCATACAACATAAATATTTAATCGATATCATTTTAAGGCACATCATATTATTCCATCAACCATTATGAATATATTAATATACTAATATTTGTAAGTTATTTAGTCTCTGACTTAATTCCAATGGTTACTATATATTAATTTATTTATTACGTTTTGTTATAGAGACTTAACTATAACTACACATCTACTTAATATTCTTCTTGACATGTCATAATACATAAATTACTTTGCTTAGTATCTGAACGAACTGTGGGATCTTTTAGAATGAGATGAGTTACGTTTGGTAGACTTTAATTACTATTTTTTGAAATTAATTGGTTTATAAATTGTTATTATGGTATTCTGTTACTTGTTTTGCAGGATTCCTCTGAGATGACTGGTGTCACCACTTTGCTCACTACACTTCACTCCACTAATAAACACATTTGATTTATTACTTTGCTTTAATTTTGTATCACACGTTCGCGTTTATAACTATCGCCGCGCACACATGTATAAATATACTTCTTACTTCGTACTTACGCGCACATATGTATAAATATACTTCTTGTTTCGTACTTACGCGCCCATAACAAATAATACTCTCTTGTCTCGTACTTTCGCGCACTAATCTATATATTCTTCATTCCACGGTACTAATTATTCTTTTCCTACTTTTTATCATAACAATTTAGACATTATTTACAAGTTTAAAGTAACGTTGCCGTTATAATTACATTAATGGAGTTATTCTACTGAGTGACATAGACTTTCCGTGTCTATACCAACATTTAAATTTAGACTACGATAGACTCCCCTATTTTTTAACGTTCTTCTCTTTTTATAGCTTACTAGGAGATACCCTCTCTTCCATTATAGCAGATTCTTTTCCCATTGGTTCTATTTTGAAATTTTTCTCGGTATGTTTGAATATACCCATTCATACATCGTAATTCTTTCGCGCTTCCTACTGACGCTTCCGCTCATTGGTCGATTGAGTGCGGTCACGTTGCTTTACCGCGTGGCCGTTTAGCTTGTTAAAAACGACGCTATTTTCTAACTTTCACACTTTATGTTGGGGTGAATCCCATTGTGTTTTGAAGGACACTGCCTCGCCTTTCTAACGGGACTTACGCGTTTTTTGCTGTTTTGATCATACAAAGCAGTTTGTGTTTTTATGACATGCAAGGTACAGACTTCTATTATATTTCTATTGTGGGTGGCGACAGACTGTCGGCGCACTGGGCCTCACCTTGTTGATCCTTATTCTACGCATTTTCTTTTTACATACAAGACAATTTCTTACTTACTATTACTATTCACAATTCATTTTTATTATTAATAATTGTATATAATACGTGCTTAATTAACATAACGTGTAAAGTTATGTTACACTGTTTGTGATCGTCTATGGTTTGGAAATGATTTACGTAATCCACCAAACGTAATCCACATTATACGTTTCAAAAGCCTAAAAACATTATCATGCTTCGATGTTTCGGTTTCGTCGAAATTCTTTGAATGCTTAGGTGCATAAATAGGGAGAGAGAGAGAGAGAGAGAGAGAGAGAGAGAGAGATTTTAGAAGAGTGCCTTCGCTAATTTCTAACTTGTTTTTGTGTAATTAAACCTTATAATATTTAATTAGTGACTTCATTTGTGTTAGTTACTCTGTTTCCACTGTACATTAAGGAAATGTAATTTTAAAATAGGCATCTTAAAGTAAGGTTTAACATTCTTTATGGCTACAGAAGTTAGCTGCTTGAAAAAATTAAACAGACTATAGTGTGTACTATGGGGAAGGCAGGTTTTGGAATTAAATGTAAAATTCCAGGATTTGGAATTCACTGGTAGAGTGCTTTCGTTTAAATAATTGATTTATGACATTAAGTATAGAGACTGTATAGTAGGCCTATATCTTATTAACTTACACAAAACATCGCCGAATTAGGTTTATGGCGATAACGTTATAATTTTTAAAATTTATTTTTAAAATATTTGTTTTCTTATTTCCAAGTTTTTGCGTTCATAAAAATCTGATAAAAATGAACAGATGACAATGATAAAAATGATACCTTAAAAAGATGACAAAGAATTTTGATACTGTGTTTTAGAAATTTTGAGTTACATGAGTTTTATCTGTATAAGAAAGTTTGTTCCCATATTTAAGCAAATGAACAGTAAATTGCAAAGTGCCTTTGAAATTTGAAATATTCTAGTCAGTAATAAAGTTTACAGCAAATAAAATGGTCTGGTATATATAATCTATCGAAAAAGCAGACAGAATGTAAGGTCTAATAGGAAGTTTTTCTTTGCAACGTTAGCTACGAATTAGAAAACAGAGAAAACGAGACGTGTAACAAGTAAGAAAACGTAGTTAAGTAATAAAATTGAGACTGACTGTTCAAATTAAATATATTTATTGTGCTAGACAGAAACATAATACATTATTTATGAAAAGAAAATGTAATTTATCAAGAGTCTGATACGTTGTATGTAAGCAGATTACAACTAAATATAAATTTGGATTTCATATGTGTTATTTGTTGTTTGCAATTGCCGAGTTTTGCTCATTGTCCAACATTTTTAGCTAATTCGGCTTGTAAACGTTTTGTGGGAACAACAAAATATGCACAATTATTTTGTTTGTCTTTTTGTGGGAATTACGAACTATGCACAACGCGTTTTGTTTGTCGCTTTGTGGGAATTACAAAATATGAACAATGCGTTTTGTTTATCGCTTTGTGGGAATTACGAAACATGAAAAATGGGTTTTGTTTGTCGGTTTTTGCGAAACACGAAATATGAACAACGCGTTTTTGATGTTTAAGTTTTACTTACAAATGCGTTTACTCGTATTTTATGTTGGGGACTTTAAGACTTTACCTAGACTGTGAACTATCAATTATACCATTTTATATTTTGGGGGACTTATTATAAAGTAACAATTTATTCGTTCCAGATGTAGTATTCAGTACTGTTGTTATTTCAACGTTGTGCCGTATGTACAACAAGGAATATGAGAAAAGAAAATCGTGCTCCGAATGAGCTGAATGCTTTTACACAACATTCGCCTCTCATCCAGGGTCACCATTTGTTTTTGATATCTTTATGAAATAAAAATTGCCATTGACGGTCCTCCCGCACCTGAACAGCCGTAAGCTACGTGGACAAACTAGGGTTCACTGCGCCTTGAGGTTAACGATGTCCACCAGGACAGGAGTGGCAACCTCGCACATACTGATAGGTACAATCCAATCCTGATTCCCGTTTGCAAGACACAACCCTTAACCCGGTTAACCATTGGAGTCAGTTTTTCTAAAAAATATTTTCTAATCCTTTTTGTCTAAAGAACGCAATTTCTAATAAAGATGCTTTTCTAAAATTAATAATTAATAAAATTATTTTTCTAATAATTTCTAATTTCTAAAAATTATTTTTTTAATATAGCAAACAATTGAAAAAATATCGTTGGAGAAGATTTAAATGTTCCGTCAACAAACCATTCATTTCACCGAAATAGCCTTTTCAAATTTTCTTTCGTCGCAAAAATTAATACCCTTCCAATGTCATCTTCATCGTCAACAGAGTCATAAATGAAGAAATTATCGCCTTCTTTTGTTTGCTTATAGGTATCTGGTATGTTATTCAGATCTTTCAAATTCGTTGGATTAGCTGGCATATTTCTTAAACGTTCACGAATAATTGTTTTCCTAAGATTTGGCTAATCTGGCAGTTGAGATAAGCTTCCTAAATCATAAAAAAATTACATATGATAAAAAATATCCACGTTCAAAAATATCCACGTTCAAAAATAATCCACGTTCAAAAATATTTTACATGTACCTGATGGAACCTCATTTCTCAATACTTGTGCTGGCGGTGCCTCAGGGTGTTCAGTAGCAACTCGCTTTAACTTATTCACGATTTTCAACGCATTTACTGCTTCTAAATCAGGTGCATGAATATGTGGCGACTTATCTGGTCCTTTATGAATAATTATTTCTGCATCGCCACTAGATGTGATAGCTGTAGCTGAACACTCGGAACACTTTTTACATTTCCAATAAGTCCGTCCTTTACTTTCTCTTCGATAATTGTATAAGAACCCATCAATGTGTAGAAAATTTGATTTTCGGGATGCTACTAATTCAACCACCATCGTACAAACTTTACTTGATAATTTATTTTCCAAAAGCCTTGTTGACGTTAAAGGTTACGTTTGAAAGCAATGCATTTTTTTGTTTAATAAAGCAAAGTTCACAACGTATTCCAAAACATATCCATAGAAATAGTTTTTAGAAATCACATATTGTTAGAAAATCATTTTTTAGAAATCACTTATTTATAGAAGATAATATTTTAGAAACCACTTATTATTAGAAAATACATTTTTAGAAAATTTATTTAAAAAAACTGTACCCTAATCCGGTTAACTTCAGCTCCAATCCAGCCGAAACACTTGTTCACTTCCACGCCAACGATAAGGCGGTGTGTGTCAGTTGGGGAGATGGCAGAAATTCGAGGCCACCGAGGATAGCGGTATAGACTTATTCTTGCCTCTAGGGAATTAACCTTAGGTCTCCACCCGCGGTGGTGCCACTGACGACACTTCAAGAGAACTGAAATGATTTAGAGTATTTAGAAGTTTCGTCAACTTTGGGCTGTGTTTTACTTGCCCCCGAAACAAATATGTTGTGTTAACTTTTATTTCCCATGAGACTAAGCTGGCAGAAATGTAAACAAGGAACGACGTTCATTTAGCGCTTCACTAATTCGTTAAATATATTATACGTATTTCTTGTGTTGCCACAGGGTTACCTCTACTCTAACAAGGATTTTTTGAGGGCTATTTTGATGAGGTATATAATAAGAAGTTGTGTCTGGGTGCGAAAATGATTTAAAAGATTATTGTAAATTTTGTAATAGCAGGAAAAATCAGTATTGATGTAGAACAACAATTAGAAGGAAACAAAAAATTATCTATAAACTACTGTATAAAACCACATTCTGTTACAACAAACGTCTCCTTAAAAAACAATTACAGTCATTCATAAGAAAGTAGACCAATAGTAAATACTAAGAATGGAATGTGCTTAAATTGACATACCACAAACACGATGTGTGTACTTTCTGGTACCCACAACTCAAAGAATATTTTAACTAAATTACACACAAAACTTCTGATGCAAGTGGCCGAAAGCCTTGTAACTATGAAAGCTTTGTCTTGGGTAACAACAAACTTCCATCACTGACTATTAAAATTACAAATTCTGCAGAACGTTTTCATGTTACTTCTATAAGAAGGAATAAAGTTTCAGACTAGACAAATGTAAGCTCGTAATTCGAGGGACTCAGCCTCAACGGTATATGAATAACTGTATTCTAATTTGAAAACATTAAAAAATGAATGGAATAGTAACAATGAATATTGTGAGCTTAATTGTGTTCTATTGACTGTAACTCAATGAGACTGTAGGTAACGTTTCGCCTACACAAGAAATCCGTAGCTATGTTTAGGCTATTCTACTGACAAAACTTAAAGGTTGAAGGTAAGTAGTAGTGTACTATACAGAGTGAGGTAAATGATAATGATTCAATGGTAGAACATCAGGGAAATCTCTTATTACTACGTATAAGCGACTTATCTGATTTCTTAAGCTGATTCCTGTTTTCAGTTAATTGAGAAAAGCACTTTCCCCCTGTTGCAAAAATAGCTAAATTCACAGCGCCCACTTGTTTGAGTAGGGGTCAACAAAAGGTGATCAAATATTTCGTGCTAAATACATACCACAACAGTGTAGGTGGCACCGCTCAATACACTAAATATGACGGGAGTAATTATAGGCTCTGATAAAAGCTGGTTCATTAGAAAGGTAGTATTCAGGTTGTTAACCCCAACTGAACTTGGTAAATTGCTGGAATTGTTGTGGGAGCTGTAAATTCCCTCCCATAAATTGCCATTTACACTGATGAAAGACAAATTACGTACAGTACCTGTGGTTTGATGGAAAGTACTCTTGTAGGCTGTAAGACCGAATGTAGCTGAAGCTGCTTGTCGTTGTAGTTGATGTAGAGAAACTGCTATTTTGACGAACAGTTCGCACATTCGCGATTTTCCGAACTTATGCGTGAGGTTTGAACCGTTTGCCGTATTTGCGGAAAAAGTTACATACGAAAAAAGGGCAGGCCTGCGAGAGCGAAGCGAACACTACTAACATACGATGCGAACAACAGAACAGAGTTCAGCGCACGCGCGAGAGATCCGTTTGTGGTTGGTCCTGCATAAAACGCTCACGCACTCGCGCACTATTTGAACTTACCAAATCGTAAGTGAAATTAAAGTTGCGAGGAAAGACAAACACATGATACTTACACAATGAAAATAAATTACAACTGAAAAATTAACTAAACACTACATCTAACACAGGTTATAACCAATTTAAGATTAAAATGCAGACCTTCGATATATCGCACCCTTCTGGATTTACAGAAATGTTAATCTTATTCTTAGGTAGTCTATTGGATTATCCAAAAGTCGCCACCACCCCATTTGATCCTGTGCACCGTCCCTGAACTTTTATAATTATTTCTCTACTTACTCTCACTACCTCATCAATACATCTCCACACGCCTTCCTCCCTCCTGGCGTAATCCGCTTCTTATGTCTGTGTTGCCACAGCTACTACAAGTGATAAATTCCGCTTCCATTTGCGTTTAAACCATTGCCAACACTGTTGTCTTCACTGTATGAAGTCTCTCACAGCTCGGTTATCTTCAAACGTTAAGTAAAAACCGTTAGCCTGTTAACCATGAACTCAATTTCATGTCTTTTTAGTTGTGAGCTGCGCGGCGATTCCCAGTGATTGGAGAGTCTCTGGAGACTATTGGAAATTCTGCTTATTGGAATTTCTGCCTATTAAAAATTCAGGCAGAATTTGCTCATTCAGGATGGGTTTAAGCACGTCTAAAAGCCCAGGAAAAGCTTCAAAAGACTGTCTTATGGCAATGTCGAATCATAACAGAGAGTAGAGGGGAAGGAGTTGCTTATAAAATAAGCACTAAGGCTCGGGCAGGAGAGACGGTTGGTGAAGCTGTACATGGGCGGCGGAGTGAGCAAAGAAAAAGTTTGTATGGTGGGTTGTCCAGCAGGGCTTGGGGGCGTTTGAGTTTTTATGGTGGTTGGCCTTAGTTTGTATTAAGACTGAGGTGGCGATAAGTAGAAGTGGAAGCATCGTTGAAGACTAAGCGATGGAGTCACAGAGATACGGCGTTATTCACAGATACGTAAATAGCACGCAGGGGATCATAATTTTAAATTTCGAGACACTTTTAATTGCCTAGATAACAATCTGCCAATATCTGGAAAGGCGCAACTATAACGAGACTTTCCTTTGCTACATAGTTCGAGGACTTTGCGTCATATTGGTAATTATCCAATAAGTAACAAAGTTTTCTGTGGAAGGAGTCCATCATACTCTTGTTCTGAATCCCATCATTCTAACCTATACCAACTCCTACTTTGCCTCTGTCGCTACATATACGATATAATATCCTGTCTTGTAAGAATTATTTACTATTTTGAGTCATACGTATCGCATCGTCTCTAATGCTTCCTTAATAGATCACGTTCCTTGCAACTACACTTAACATCTTTGACTATGTTATTTAAATTCCCCAGTTATGCGGTATCGGTTTTGTACTATCCATTCGCTTAGTATAAAGTCCAAACGAATCACTCCAAAACGCTGTTAGTCTTTAAGCCTTCTGAATTCACATTTTGCTCATATTAAAAGTTTTGTTCCCTACATCATTGTCGGACAAGTTCTCTTGCCACGCTAATGTTGTACTTAATCTTAACTCCGTCTTTATCTGATTACTACATTCATAAATCTGTTTATGACTCTAATACAGTATGGTTAATCCCATTTATTACAACGAAGCCACTGCCGACACTGTTTTGTGTGGTCTTACTACTCGCAATAACATTCATTGTTGTATCCGACCTAACACGTACATATACACACTTATCAACGTTCAGAACTCCGTACCAAGTAGATATCACGTATAAAAATATGTTCTGTACCAGGGAACAAAGCACTTCCATTTTATCACTGATAAGCATTTGCAAACGTATGTTGCAATGCCGTTTTGCAGATCAGCTTTGTGGAGCAGGTAATTTCCTGGCACTATTTTTGATGATCTATAACTTCGCCAGTCATCTAAAATAGTGATCGTTCCTAGCCTCACGGCATTATTTGTAATAGATAACATTTTTTGCACTAGTTACTTCAAACAGAAATATAAAACTTGTGTTCGTTTTCTACAGTACCCAGCCCAGCGAAAACTAACGGCCAATGACGGGTTTTCTGCAATAAAACAATATCAACAGTTTCAAATATTTAACCCAGGTCCTCTGTCATTCCTTGATTCTTAAGCGTACGATTTTATTCCTTCTTTTATTGGCAACCTTACGTTAATTGTATTGATAACGGATCATAATAATGTAAAACGTGATAAATTCACTTTTTGGACGCACAATGGCTTAGATCCTTATATAAAAATGTTTATTCGTACTGCTCAAGACATTTATTTCTTTTAGTAGTCATTAATACAAATAAATAAATTTTCCTTTGTAAAACCATTGGGAATGAATAGACAATATTAACAAATTTTGTAAATACCGCTGAGGTTAAGCTATCCCAACACTTCTCTTTTTGTAGGCAATTCTCAACATAGCGCTGAAACATTAAGCCTGGTTTGTGAATGCTGACGGAAAAAGAACCAGAAAAATCGTCTTTTAACATACTCTGACATATTTTTCATGACATTAGCATCAGCAAGATTGATTGAAATTCCTTTAAATAATAATATTAGACTTACCGGAATTACTGTTTATCCCTCGCCGCGCTATTTATTTTCTGGCTAAGTTACAGGGACAGACATCGTATGTGGTACGTCTCAGGGGTCGTCTCGCTCACCCCTGTCAGATGCTGGTACGGCGGATATAAGCCCTGAAAGTATTTTATAAGGGGTTCACCACAGGGTGATTTTTGGCACACCAGCCAGAGGAGCATCCCGGAAAAGTGGAAGTAAGGACTCCTAACCCTATAATACTCCAATAGCGTCCCTGTCGATGAAAAAATGATCTGTCCAAAAGAGACCTACAGGATAGATTAAATGTATAGAACGTTACCAAAGACAACTTGAACTAATGTAAAGGTATAACTAGCCACCTCGAGCAAATCAGTTGTTATTATATTATAGTGAAGTTATACTACAACACCATCAGTGAGTTTACATTTACTGTGTCCGGCGTTTTTTTATCATGTGCTCTGAGGTTCTGGTGTTTGAGTTCTGTGCTGTTCTTTGAGTTATCAGTACTGGTGATCCAATTCCTTTACACTTACTTTCACGTCTACTTCGGGCTCCGGAATGGCGTCAAATACTAAACCTGCTAACATGCAGAAATCGCTAAAACCCCTTCTGAAAGCTTGCGGCCATGCGCTGGCTAAAACCCCACCCCTCCACGGTAATGGCTGTGTTAGTGGTAGATCCCAATGTGGCCATGGAAAGTGATGGGTCTGGAGATGAACATTTTCTTCTAGTGTGCGAAAAACTCGCCTTACGGAAGCGAAAGCTACCCGAGTAGCTCGTTTCCTGCCTCAGCTAATCAGGGTATCAATGCTGTTCATGGTATCAATATCAATCAGCGTGCGTCTCCCTACTTCTGTCCTACTCCAGACACGAAGCGACGTTTCACTGAAGCTTCTGACCGCCACCATCTAAGACTTCCGCGGCATTCAGGATTTCTTGCCGGAGCGAAACTTTCCTTTCATACTTTCGCTCTTCGTAAAGAGCGTGAAATTAAAGTCGCCATTCAGGGCATTCCACACCACACCTGTCCAGATCCCGCCATGCAGGAACTGGCCTCTTTCGGCAAATAGCCGTGAGATGCATCAGGACTGAACTTCGGAAAATGTGAAAACAGACGTCCTGTTAATTCCTTCCTCACGCAGTTGCTAAAAACATGCAACTATTCGAGGATAACTATGGCCTCAAAACCTTCTTACTCCTTCACGGGCTTGCCTTTTTACAACCGTGCCATGGTCCTGCCAAGTGTTTTAAGTGCCATCGTTTTGATCATTCATTTCATCTTATGCTAGCAGCCCCCCGTTACATGCGGTGCGATGAGTCCAACGAGGCTGTAATAAGTCAAGTTTCGGCTTTACGCCATTCTGCTGACTTGCAAGGCAGACCATCCGGCCAATTATGCATTAAGTATGTGGAGACTGAAAGGAAGCAGAAGTCTGCCCGCCTTGGGGCAAAGAAACGTGTAGCTGCCCCCGCCCACAATCAGCAAGTTATTTTCCCGCCAGTGGTTCTTGTATATGGCCCCAGCCGCGACTCAGGGCGCCTTTGGATCCACTGTTGTGTCCGCAGTTGTTGCTTCTGCGCCGCTTGCGATGGCCCACAGCGGCTGCCCTTCCTACCCGGCTGTTGCCGTCAAATCGTCGCCTCCACTTTCTGCTCCAACGAGCAAACCACAGCGCACGCGTCGCCACCGGTCCTGGCTGCACAAACTCAGTGGAAAATCCCTACTCCCAGTATCCTTGCGGGAGTGTCGTGAATTATTAGATCTCTAGTCTCGTGAGACTCCTGCTAATCCCTTGAAAACCTGGACCAATGTCTTAGTCTAGAGCATCAGGTCTGCTCCCGATACGTCCACCGTATTGATGATAGTGTTCCAATCTCTCTACCCTATTCCCCTTCTTCCTCTCAATTGCAAGATCACTGCGGATCGTCTCTTGGAACGATAACGTTGTATCCCTTCGGTGATAGACTCTGGTGACTTTCGTTCTGTCCTCAGGCTTGTTCTGTACCTTGTGTACACGAACGACATCCCGGCTCTGCTAGAAGTCACGTTATTCCTCTTCACGGACAACGCTATATAACAGTGCAACTCCCTGTCCCCGCGATTTGCGAGTACAAAGCGCCAGTCTCAGTTGTACCTGCTTCCTGAAGTGACTGGTGACGATCAACACGGAGAAATTCGAGGCGATCTGCTGCACTCATAAGTCCACTTCCCGATACCAGTCCCTTTCCGTAGAAGGATCGCCTATTGCCTGAAAGGAGTCGGCGAAGTATTAGGTATCCGACTTGAGCAGCATCTTAGCTTCAACGCCCACGTTCTTGGCACCTTCAATTAGGTTTGCTGGGTCAGAGGCAAAATGTTTCCCATGCTGCTATGTCACAACCGCCTGGCTCTGCCCATAAAAGTCACAATTTATCTTGTTTCTACGGTCAGTACTGACCTATACTACACCCGCATGGTGGTCGCTCTTTTCCACCCCCAAGAAGTGTAAGTTAAAACATTTACAGTCCAGAACCCTCCGTTTCTTGTCAAGATCTCCATGGTTCATTATAAATGATGTATTTAATTGATCTGTTTGAGTTCCTACTGCCTTTGTCCACTTTGGTAAACATTTTTCTTCTGAAATGACGTCTTTATTCCCTTACCTACAAACCGTCAGTGCGTCACCTTTCCAATCAGCGTCAGGCGCCCTCAGACGATTCTTACAGAGCCCCCCGCCCATAATATTAGCCTTGCTAAGCTACTTCTGAATAGCTTCCACCAATTTGATTCCTCTGTGCCTACCCATCTCTTCCCCAGGGAACTCCTTCCCCAAGCATGTCTCTAGCACGCTGCTTCCCAACCGACGTCTGCTGTGCTATCCTAGAGTCCGAATCGACACCAGAGGCAGTGCTACGAAAGCATCCAAAAGTGTCTCCTGAATATTCTGGCGCCACATAAGCGATTAATCGCGTTGTCGTGTACCTTAGCATGTACCACTGTTTACATATGACAGTCATTGGGCACATCGCCAACGCTGCGATCAAGCCACGGACGTAAAGACGCCCAGCTATCACGAGGAGAAGGAAAGCAAAGCACCCCGAGCATGCCGGATTTCTACTCACAAAGGGAGATATTGGTAATTTTGATATCAATATCATTAATAATAATGATAATAATAAACTTTCTATCAATGGCCATAGTATTATAATTGCTACAATATTAAATATATTATTATTTCAATTGTATTAAAACAGATATTATTTTAAAACTATTGCATAAGCAAAAACATGTATTTTTATACCATCCTTAAAATAATTTGGAACTTTAATACTGTTTATTTCTTCACTTGTCATGATTATTACATCGAGTCCTCAGTAACAGACTTAATAAATAACAATAACAATATCTTCATACATTGTTTATTGTTTAACATATTCGTTTATGGGCAAAACACAGTAACATATAATAAATTCAAAGTTAACCACAATATGAGTAAAAATGGGCTACAACAGTTAATTTAGTACCCTAGGGGTCTGGCGCAAATTTTTGTGTAATACGTTGTTAACAATGAAAATTTATTCCAGTTTATTCCGGGTTGTATGATGTGTGAGGTCCCCTAACGACGTCGATAGTTCACACAATTCAGTTATAATTGATACCGTGAAGAGTATTACTTATCGGCAACGGGTTCTATAAATCTTTCACCGCCCACGCACAAACACAACCCCAATAGAGCAGATAAATAAGTGCGAATATCTCTGCTCTGGACAATGGGCGAGATAAGCGGATAAAATGTGTATATACGTTATTCCGTTACCACGTGCTAGAAAACCAGCACCGTCGAAAGTACTAAAGAAGAATTAACTAATACAATTAGTCAAACAAATAATGAGTTGATAGATAACGGCAAAGTAATAACAAATGTGATGACATGATATCCAATGTAAATGAATTCAAACATAAACGGACTAATAGAATCAACAATATAAAAGAAGTATTTGTTAATACTATTAATAAAACAGTAAATGAGTTAAACAAACAAAGACAACGTAATGAAAAATGTGATGAAATTAAGACAGATAGAGAAATTTAAATATGACTTGATTAACATACTTATATGATAATATCAAGAATTAAAAAAAATTACCAAACAGATTCTTACCACAATCTTGACAAACTTAACATTAAATTATAAAAGAAAACTAGCTTATGATTTTGATAAACTAGTAAATGAACCAAGAAGGGAATATAGTTATAGCTTAACACAAAGGAACCCACAATATATACAAATTAATATTTACTGTACAGACGGTCATGCAAATTATCCTCCACAAACACAAAGTTAAGGTGGAGCAAAAAATAACAAAGAACATAATTTAGATTCAAAGGTTTTAAAAAACATACACAAACTTGATAACTTTCAAAGTTTATTATTTTCCTCTGACAGCTGTTTCGGCTTATTAAACTATTCTCAAAAAGATTATAGGAACAACTAAACTTAGAAAGTGAGGATGGTGAACATGTGTTTAGGGTGTATATCCGGACATGTGTGTGGTGTGTGTATGTTGAAGGGAGTGGAGAAGCTAGTAAAGGAAGGTCAAGTGTCTGTCAAAACTATGTATAATCGGAAGGCAAAATATACAAATTAACTAAACTAAATAAAAACTTTTAATAAAGGGGATACAAAGAATTCAGTTTGTTCGTTTGTTAATGTTTTGTTACTTTTGATTGCTTCTCTAATTACTAGAATTTTTAATAAACTAATGAATCTATTTTTTACCTTTTTGTATGTTTTGCAGTAGTGTTATGTTATTTGTATCTAAGAAGTGATTGTGTTGTAAGCAATGATCTGTAAAACCTGTCTTAGTTGTATTAGTTAACATCGCTTTCTTATGTCCAGAAATGCGATGTTTCAGAGCATGGCTACATTGTCCGATATAAATAGCATCACATTTTGCACAGTGTATTATATAAACTCAATTTTTCTCTAGTATGTTTGATTTTTCTTTATTGTATACTAGTAATGAAAAATATATTACGTTAATTTACTGATACCATTTTAAGACCATGCTTTTTCACCTATTATTAAGCCTATCTGTTATAAACGGAATGTAATTTGTTAATTGAAATGTTTTGTTATATTCTTCTAGCTCTATGGAATAAAATTCTTTTAAAATAATTTTCTTCTGTTTTTTTTTTAATGTAAAGAGTCTATTATTTTTCTGTTATAGTTTTTCTGCTATCGTTTTTATAATATTAACTTCTTCAATAAAATATTTTTGTTTGATTATTTGAATTTGAGCAATTAAGTTATTCAAATAATAGCAGATATGAAAAACCTTTTTACTAAGCCAACAACACAGGACACGATAATTTTAGACTAGATAGAATTCCAATTAATGATCACGGTTGAAAGCAATATTCTAGAATATGTCTTTTATACTAATGTAAATATGTTTACTTTGTTTCATTTACTTTCTCATAGTTTTTGCCACGGAATAGGTTAAAAAGTTATAATATAATTGTTTTAAATGCTTCATGTTCATTATAATTATTTTTCTTTAATTGAAATATTTACTTACTAAAAATAATAGTGAAGGTTGTTATTACATCTAGTCAATGTGCAGTATTGTGTATTAAGATTATGTTCAAAATGTTGTAAGTAGCATAGAAATTGTAATGTATAGTGATGATATTTATTTTTTATTAAATTGAAAATTATTTTCGTTCGGAATAAAGGGAAGATATGTACTACTGTAAATTCAACAGTACATAGACCATGTGGTAAGTTAAAAATAAGTAAATTTGTAAAAAGTCGCCATAAAATAAGTTAATTTGTAAAAATTATGAAAGTTTATTTTACAAAAGTGTCAAGAGTGGCAAGCATATTGGATTTAGACAGTTTACGTATGCGACTTGTTAGCTTTGTCAATATAAAAGAAATGTCTAATTAATATTAGTCAAGAATTATATAGACTTGACAATTAAAAATAATAGACAATAAATTTTAGTTACAAAAAACCAACACTGTCTAAACTAGCCTTAGAAAATAATAACAATTGCCCCAACCAACAAGAATATGCGAGTTTTGAATTTAGTACTATATAGAATGCTCAAAATACTACTTTACATAGAATATAGAAGCAAGAAAAGTGATGTAACACACTAAATAGCAAAAGGAGACATTTATGACAGAAAGACAATATATGCTAGAAAACAAACATGAAAAGGTAAGCGGACAACAAAAAAGTAACATAATTAAACACCACTGTCTCCAATTCCAATAGAATTTGGACCTCTATAACAAACACCGATAGTAATATAAATAAAATACCAAAATGCTAAAAGACATACAACAAACAAGACAGACAATATATGACCTCAAATTAACTAACACGTCATTTATATAGACGCGGTATATATGATTTAAAATATTGTAAATTGAAAAAAGTATACATGGGCCAAACAGGTAAAACTATTATTTATCGACATTCCAACCACAAAGCCGTCTTACAAGCCTAAAATATATATGAAACTACTTACGATCAAATCTAATGTATACAAATTAAGCGTTTTCACATATACACAATGTTAGACTTGTAAATCAGTACAGAATGGTGATAAAATAATATAATCTTATCAAAACTTTGTATGTACAAAAATAATAAAATAAAGAATTTCATTCCAAAACTGACACAAAAATGTCAAATAATATTAAATTTAATGGCACAATAAACTAAGAATTTAAAATAATAAATTAATAAGTTAACAACAAAACACACACGCTCGAGCGAATAAAGAGTGAACGAAGAAGAGCGGACAGAGTCTGCCAAGTACTTAAGAAAGGAATACATCTCTTCACTGAAGTGCTCTGCAAACTAAATTCTATGAGAAAGTGGTGTTAAATTATTATAATAATTGACGTCACTAACGGTAAAAATCTTATGTTGCCATAAAACATCATGTTTCATGTTTTATTAGAATAATAGTGTTCATAATAAGCTCTATGTTGATAATAATCGAATATATTATCAGAACGTAGAGTTTCATTATCTTAGCCTATAAATAAATGATTGTATCTGCAAAGATAAAGTGCGATAAATGAAATGTACGTAGTTAATCGTGTGTTCGTGTTACGACAGTCGAGTGCGAATACAAATGTACATGGTTACAATAGCGTCCATGATAATGATGATGATGATGACGACGACTATAATGATGACACGATGAAGACATTTGTATATCTTTCATAGATGTAGCCATTTGTATATAGATACTTTGAAAACATTTCAAGTTTCTACATTAATCATGACTTTGATAAAAATCATTACTAAATTTGGATGAAGTCAAGTTTTGAGATTAATTACCTAATTTTGTCGGTTAATAAGGACTGGTTCTGTCTCTCTTTTAATTAACTTTTAATCAGTTCATCTGTGGGTGAGAGCTACCGTCTACGTAATTATGAAATACGGCCGCGTGGAACACAACCAGCGTCAGCTTTCACACAATATATCGACTTCATTTATCTTCGACATCGTCACTTATAATAGGCTATATCGTTTGTCTGTTGTGTGCTGTCAACATTAAGCCTTGTAACCAATATTTCAGTTAAGGAAAAACTAATAACCAACTTCTTTATTTCATGTTTATTAAAATTTGACGTGTTTTGATAATGAATATATATATATTATAACAAAACATTGTTATCAATGTTTATCGTTCTAACTGGAGTACGCATAATAAGCGTTATCTGCTACAATTGTACATTTAGAAGGGTATAGATAAGATTTTATATAGCAAACAAAACAGATAACAGTCCACCTGCATAAATATGTATAATTTTGTCGGCACATGTCAGAAGTGTTTTAAAACTTAAATAATAAAAAAATGACAAAAGATTAAGAAGAACTAGGTTGACCAGTGAATAGTGCGGAAATGTAGCTTTATTTAGACACCAAACACATAACGAGATAGTGAGAGTGTTGTGAACTATAAGCGTTTTACTATTTCACACCTTTCGCGGTGCTAATTAAAGATCGCGTGTATACATAACTAATAACTGTGTTCAAGACACGTCTAACAAACAACTTTGTTACCTAAATAAATAAAGGATTGTTGAGATATTCGCCGATAGAAACTCATTTGCACACGTGGCTTTGCCCTATAAACAGTGAGCCAAAACGAGCATCTGGCTCATTCATAAAGTATTCGTTGAGTCGTACACACGGAACGATACGCTGCAGAAGACGCTTCAATGAGACCGGCAGACACCTGAGTTACTACAACTACGTACTACGGACATCAGACTATACCCGAGGCCAGAGACGCTGTGTCCATGACGATAAAGGAACGACGCCTAGCCTAGCTGTTCATACACCGCTAAGCGACGCTGACGGAGGTTTCGAGAGGAATAGCTGTACTCAACGCCGACGCCTGAGACCCGTGTACATCTGTGTAACATGAAATCATCAAAACAGGTGACCTGATATGGTTCAGGGTTCATAATAATGTTGTAAAACACAAAAAGTAAATGAAAAGCCGCTATAAGCGAAATTGAACAGTTTTAAATAATTGATAAACATTTAATTATATAGGCGGTATGACTAAAGCCTAAAGACACTTTTAAATGTTGTACTGTATATCATATAGAGACATTTATTCAAAAAGACAGAACATTTAGATAATGTGTGATTATTATAATAATATGTTAATAAGAGTGCAGAAAGACTCTAAGCAAATGTTTTTCATGAGATTGTGCACTGTATAAAGAATAATTAACATAGAGATAACGATAACTATAACCCTTGTTATATTCATTTAAAAAGTTCGTATTTTATTTTCTCATGTATAAAGAACAGGGTTACGGATTTCATAGAATGAAATCAATTCAGTATTTCCATTTTATTAAATAATTAAATTCAATATAACAAAATGATTTTTTTTTATAAATGAATTATAATTACAGGCAGACAGTGTGAAACTGCCCATATATGTGTGTATATTTCCATGTTATATGTTTTGTGTATATACTGTGTATTGTATGTCTTATTTTCAGGAACTTATAAATTATGTACTAAGATATATGATTTTAATATGTGATTGTTAGACGTAAGCATTATAACAATATATCACTAGAGAAAATATGTGTAAAGTAATATTCAAGAAAGAATATAAATTAGTGGAACCCGCCGTAAATTGTGTTAAATATTTGAAATTCTTTTTATTATTATGATTTGTTTAAAGATAAGCACCTTGAGGGTGACAATTATAATCATTGGAATGATAGACTAAAAAGGTAGTTTTCATTTATTCACAATTTATACAACTCAGCTTCCTAAAATAATTCTTTTGGAAACACATCATCCCAACTCGTTACCTGATACCTAATAAGCCCAAATCCCACACCTAATAGCCGGCAAAGCAGAAAAGTACCATATACTGCAGGTAAGTGTTGGCATGGTATACCCTAACCAGGTCCATGTAAAACTCATAATCCATAATGAAAGAAATCATAAAAAGATGTGTTGCAAAAGAAAATGGCGCCCAACGTGGGGCCCGATTAAATAAATAAAAAAAAAAAACATAATACGAAAAAAAAAAAAAAAAATTAAAAATTAGTTAGAAGTTAAATAAATATAAATTCACGTAGAACAAATATTTAGAGTTGATGTGTAATTATTATAAAACGTGCATTTATATGTTGAATGTAGCTGATAAGAACGTACAGTTAGCGTTATCAGTAGAGTAAACAAAAGGGGAGCTTAGATAAATATTGTGGTTATCAGAAACTGATACTACAGGCGCCCAAGATAATGGTTGTATGTTGATGAATAAATGACTACCAATACAGTATTTAATAATAATCCAAATAATTAATAATATACAAATTAATAATAAATATTTTAAAATCGGTTCACCAAATTAAAATTAAACATGGCACAGAAACAAGAGGTCAGTTTAGCCGACATAATGAAGAAGTTAGAAGCCAGCAACGCTGAAAACGTAAAAAGGTTTGAAGAAATAAAAACTAGTGGTGCTGAAACTATGAGAAGATTGGAAGCAAGCACGTCTGAAACTATGAGAAGATTGGAAGCAAGCACGAGAAACTATACGCGTATAATGCTGAAAGTAAGGTAGAAATTATGGAACGAATGGAGTCCTTAGAAGGTAAAGTTAAAGAGTCTCTAAAACAACAAGCGGTGGTGATGAATGAAAATTTCGAAGAGCAGCGAAAAAGACTACAACAAAATTTTAAATCTATGGCCGACACACTGGACCAGAAACTCGAAAAAATTACGCATCGACAAGATACCAAGATACAAGTCATCAGCGAGTTGGTGCAGAGTAATGTCAGGAAGACCATGAAAATTGAAGAAGAAACAAAAAGTCTCGCCGCAGCAGACGACACCATCAAGAAATCTATCCAACACCATGACAACAGGGTAGATCAGCTGGAAGTCAAGTTAAAAGGTGAAGTAGACCGACTTACACGAGAAGTGAGAAGACTACCAACACAAGCGTTAGTATACTCGACCGTACCTAGAGAAGAGAGACCCATTAACTATTTTAGAGGATCCAGAGGGGAAAATCCCATTGAATTTCGTATCAAATGTGAGAAAGAAATAGATAGTATTGGATCTATTCTCAGTGACAAAGATAAAATAGACTTTGTAAGTCGTTACTTAAAAGATGCAGCAGCCAGTTGGTTCACGATGGTGAATGACGATTTAAAAACGTATGAAGAATTTAAACTAGCATTCGAACGGAGGTATTGGAATGAATACATACAAATGAGAATACGAAATACACTGGAATTTGGTAAATATAATCCAGGTAAGCTGTCTGAAGATGAATACGTCATTATGTTAGTAGAGAGGAGTAAACATTTACGTCCCGCTTTAACACAAAAAGAATTAGTCATTAAGCTTGCTAATCATTTCAGCAGGAACATCCAACTAGCTATACATGTTCAGGGTATAGCTACCATTGAAGATCTATTAATACTTTTAACACAGATGGAGGGTGTAATCCGTGAACGAGACCCACCAAGAGGAGTTCAGCGAGATAACCGGAACCAAAATCAAGATAGAGGTACGTGGTATTCGCAAAGATATCGCCAAGAAGATAAAGGCAGAGAAGATAGACGTACAGACGATGAAAAATATCCGAAAAACAAAAATGTATCATATGATAGACGCCATGAAGATGGACGAACATATGAGAAGCAGGAGCAAAATAATGAAAGAGGTAATTACAAAGGAGGTTACCGATGGCCGAATTCGTCGAAACGATTTTCGAAACCATGGACATCCGATAGGAATGCAAATACGCAGGCGATTACCGTTGAGAAAAAACAGAAAGAGACACCGAGAAACACTGATGAACGTAATAAACCGTCCACATCGAAGACTGAAAATCAATGACTACATTCTGGAGTCTGTATAGAAACACATGAAGCTAAACCACAAGATGTCAGGGTACTTAGCAACATAACATACAAACCCGAGAGAGAAGTACAAGAATTACTACGTAATCTCGCTAGAGAGCAAGATAAAGATCAGCGATTACAGAATATAAAAAATAATCCGTTACCTATAAATTATTGTGTGAAAGATGGAATTTTATTTAAGCTTATTAATTATGATTGGAAAGTTGTGCTATCTCATGACATGTTACAGCAATTAATTATGCCATGTCATCGTAGTCTAGCTCATGCATCTCCATTGAAGTGCTATTTAACTATGAAAGAAGCCTTCACCTGTAATAATATGTTCAGAAAAATTAAAATAATTGTTAGGAAATGCCATGATTGTCAAACAGCCAAACATCCGAATTTAAACACTTGCGTTGAAATGGGGAGTATCAGAACTAAGAAGAAGGGGGATATAGTTGCACTTGATTTCCTTGGACCACTCCCGCGATCAAGTCGTGGGTACCGCCATATAATTGTGACGGTTGATGTGTTTACCAAGCTAGTAAAGTTATATGCTGTACGAAGACCCACCATGAAATCTGTTCTGAACGTCATCACCCAGAAGTATATACCAAAGTATGGAAAAATGGATAAAGTGTTGACAGATCAAGGTAAGCAGTTTGGTAATAAATTATGGAAGGACGCATTGACAAGACAAGGTATAAAACCTATACTTACATCCATAAGGCATCCACAAACTAATCTTGCTGAAAGAATAAATAGAGAGTTAGGCAAGTACATGAGGTTATATTGCTACAATCAACAGAGTAAATGGCCTGACTATCTACAATTTTTCGAAGATGCAATGAATCACAATTATAGTGAAGCTACAGGATACACACCGTTAGAATTAAGTGAGAATAAAATACCTAAAAGATTCTGGCACAACATGATAAATAAACCGAAAAATTATAATGTAGATTTGCCAATTCAAATAAAAATAAACAGAGCTGAACGACAGTTATATCATCAAGCAGGTAAAAGGAGAGACCGGTATAATAGAACTCACCGATTGACAAGATTCCAGATTGGTGATAAGGTATTGATAAAGACAAATCCTGTGGGAAGTAGTATATTAAACACTTCCAAGAAATTCTTCAGATTATTCTGTGGCCCATATGAACTAAGGAGTCGTCTAGGACCACACACCTACATGGTATATGACCCAGTGAAGCAAAAGGACGTCGGAAAGTACCATGCGTCATCTCTGCGTCATTATATCCAATAATACCCATATGTGATTGTTACTTTAAGATAAGATTTTATATTCTTTCTAATAAACATGTAATATAACTGACTGTGTATGTACTAAACATAGATAAAAAAAAAAAAAAAAAAAAAAAAAAAAAAAATGTTCTGTAAAGCACAAAACAATTTTTTTAAAGCAAGTGGGGGAGTGTTATAACAAAACATTGTTATCAATGTTTATCGTTCTAACTGGAGTACGCATAATAAGCGTTATCTGCTACAATTGTACATTTAGAAGGGTATAGATAAGATTTTATATAGCAAACAAAACAGATAACAGTCCACCTGCATAAATATGTATAATTTTGTCGGCACATGTCAGAAGTGTTTTAAAACTTAAATAATAAAAAAATGACAAAAGATTAAGAAGAACTAGGTTGACCAGTGAATAGTGCGGAAATGTAGCTTTATTTAGACACCAAACACATAACGAGATAGTGAGAGTGTTGTGAACTATAAGCGTTTTACTATTTCACACCTTTCGCGGTGCTAATTAAAGATCGCGTGTATACATAACTAATAACTGTGTTCAAGACACGTCTAACAAACAACTTTGTTACCTAAATAAATAAAGGATTGTTGAGATATTCGCCGATAGAAACTCATTTGCACACGTGGCTTTGCCCTATACACAGTGAGCCAAAACGAGCATCTGGCTCATTCATAAAGTATTCGTTGAGTCGTACACACGGAACGATACGCTGCAGAAGACGCTTCAATGAGACCGGCAGACACCTGAGTTACTACAACTACGTACTACGGACATCAGACTATACCCGAGGCCAGAGACGCTGTGTCCATGACGATAAAGGAACGACGCCTAGCCTAGCTGTTCATACACCGCTAAGCGACGCTGACGGAGGTTTCGAGAGGAATAGCTGTACTCAACGCCGACGCCTGAGACCCGTGTACATCTGTGTAACATGAAATCATCAAAACAGGTGACCTGATATGGTTCAGGGTTCATAATAATGTTGTAAAACACAAAAAGTAAATGAAAAGCCGCTATAAGCGAAATTGAACAGTTTTAAATAATTGATAAACATTTAATTATATAGGCGGTATGACTAAAGCCTAAAGACACTTTTAAATGTTGTACTGTATATCATATAGAGACATTTATTCAAAAAGACAGAACATTTAGATAATGTGTGATTATTATAATAATATGTTAATAAGAGTGCAGAAAGACTCTAAGCAAATGTTTTTCATGAGATTGTGCACTGTATAAAGAATAATTAACATAGAGATAACGATAACTATAACCCTTGTTATATTCATTTAAAAAGTTCGTATTTTATTTTCTCATGTATAAAGAACAGGGTTACGGATTTCATAGAATGAAATCAATTCAGTATTTCCATTTTATTAAATAATTAAATTCAATATAACAAAATGATTTTTTTTTATAAATGAATTATAATTACAGGCAGACAGTGTGAAACTGCCCATATATGTGTGTATATTTCCATGTTATATGTTTTGTGTATATACTGTGTATTGTATGTCTTATTTTCAGGAACTTATAAATTATGTACTAAGATATATGATTTTAATATGTGATTGTTAGACGTAAGCATTATAACAATATATCACTAGAGAAAATATGTGTAAAGTAATATTCAAGAAAGAATATAAATTAGTGGAACCCGCCGTAAATTGTGTTAAATATTTGAAATTCTTTTTATTATTATGATTTGTTTAAAGATAAGCACCTTGAGGGTGACAATTATAATCATTGGAATGATAGACTAAAAAGGTAGTTTTCATTTATTCACAATTTATACAACTCAGCTTCCTAAAATAATTCTTTTGGAAACACATCATCCCAACTCGTTACCTGATACCTAATAAGCCCAAATCCCACACCTAATAGCCGGCAAAGCAGAAAAGTACCATATACTGCAGGTAAGTGTTGGCATGGTATACCCTAACCAGGTCCATGTAAAACTCATAATCCATAATGAAAGAAATCATAAAAAGATGTGTTGCAATATATATATACTTTACATGCGCGCGCTCGCGTTGATCCAATTTCTCGTGAGGATAGACAAAACCGCAGAATGGCTAAGAGTTTCCATGATGTAAAAACATTTAACCGGGTGAACTGTATAAGCTGATGGAAATACTGAAACAAAATCGGCGTTGAGCAAAGGAACATAAAATTAATCGTCATTCTACTACACTCAAAACATGAAAAAAAGTCGTTTTCCGAAAAGTGTCTGTGTGTCTGTCTGTCTGTCTGTCTGTCTATCTATGTGTCTGTGTGTCTATGTGTCTGTAGATTTTTATTCTATGGCAAACGATAACTGCCGCAAATTCAAACAGAATCAAATAATTTTTTGCATACAGCCCTGATTTGCAGAGTACTCGCGACCTGTTGTTTTTGGTGAAGATCGGTTGAGGGAAAGGGGTAGTTTACCAGCAACGGTTTTTTTTTAGCAAGGGTAATTTTGTTTGTTTGGCAAACGATAACAGCCGCAAATGCAAACAGAATCAAATAATGTTTCGCATACAGCCCTGAATTGTAGAGTTCTCAAGATCTGTTGATTTTGGTGAAGATCGGTTAAGGGAAAGGGGTAGTTTACCTGTAACGTTTTATGTTTTAACAAGGGTATTTCCTATGGCAAACGATAACAGCCGCAAATTCAAACAGAATCAAAAGATTATTTGCATATAGCCCTAAATTGTAGAGTTCTCAAGACCTATTGTTTTTGGTGAAGATCAGTTGAGGGAAAGGGGTAGTTTACCAGCAACGATTTTTTTATCAAGCTTATTTTATATGGCAAACGATAACAGCCGCAAATTCAAACAGAATCAAATAATTTTTTGCATACAGCCCTGAATTGTTAAGGTCTCAATGACTTCCGATTTTGGTGAAGATCGGTTAAGGGGAAGGGGTAGTTTACCTGCAACCTTTTACGTTTTAACAAGAGTAAAGTACTTGAAAATTTATTTAAACTTTTTGAAACAATGGTAATTGTTAAAAATAAAATAATTTTGTTGCCAGGCAATAAAATTATAATTTTTTCATTTTAATGTAATATAATATTTTTCATTTAATACAGCAATAAAAAGGCAGGTAAGACACAGCCTGTCTGTTTGGCTGAAAATGATTTTAAATATAAATCTTAGAATATGGAAGTCATGTATGGTTCTCCATACCGATATTTTACTTTTTCTATGGTAAACGATAACAGCCACAAATTCAAACAGAATCAAATGATGTTTTGCATACAGCCCTGTATTGTAGAGTTCTCAATACCTATTGGTGTTGGTGAAGATTGGTTAAGGGAAAGGGGTAGTTTACCGGCAACGTTTTATGTTTTAACAAAGGTATTTTTTCTGTGACGAACGATAACTGCCGTAAATTCAAATAGAATCAACTAATGTTGTGCACACAGCCCTGAATTGTAGTGTTCTCAAGACCTATTGTTATTGGTGAAGATCGGTTAATGGAATAGGGTAGTTTACCAGCAACGTTTTATGTTTTATCAAGGGTGTTTTCTATGGCAAACGATAACAGCCGCAAATTCAAACAGAATCAAATAATTGTTTGCCTACAAGCCTGAATTATAGAGTACCCAAGGCCTGTCGTTTTTGGTGAAGATCGGTTAAGGGAAAGGGGTAGTTTACCAGCAACGGTTTTTTTTCAAGGGTAATTTTTTTCTATAGTAAACGATAACAGCCGCAAATTCAAACAGAATCAAATGATGTTTTGCATACAGCTTTGTATTGTAGAGTTCTCAATACCTATTTGTGTTGGTGAAGATCGGTTAGGGGAAGGGGTAGTTTACCAGCAACATTTTATGTTTTAACAAGGGTAATTTTTTATATGACGAACGATAACTCCCGTAAATTCAAACAGAATCAACTAATGTTTTGCACACAGCCCTGAATTGTAGTGTTCTCAAGACCTATTGTTATTGGTGAAGATCGGTTAATGGAATAGGGTAGTTTACCAGCAACGTTTTATGTTTTATCAAGGGTGTTTTCTATGGCAAACGATAACAGCCGCAAATTCAAACAGAATCAAATAATTGTTTGCCTACAGGCCTAAATTGTAGAGTACCCAAGGCCTGTCGTTTTTGGTGAAGATCGGTTAAGGGAAAGGGGTAGTTTACCAGCAACGGTTTTTTCCCAAGGGTAATTTTTTCCTATAGTAAACGATAACAGCCTCAAATTCAAACAGAATCAAATGATGTTTTGCATACAGCTTTGTATTGTAGAGTTCTCAATACCTATTTGTGTTGGTGAAGATCGGTTTAGGGGAAGGGGTAGTTTACCAGCAACATTTTATGTTTTAACAAGGGTAATTTTTTATATGACGAACGATAACTGCCGTAAATTCAAACAGAATCAACTAGGTTTTTGCATACCTTTTTGAACTAAAGAGAACTCAAAGTCTGTTGATTTTGTTGAAAATCGGTTAAGGGAAGGGGTAGTTTATCAGCAACGTTTTATGTTTTAAAAAGGGTAATTTTTTTATGACGAAGGATAACTGCCGAAAATTCAATGAGAATCAAATAATTTTTTGCACTCTTTCCTGAGTTGCAGAGAGCTCAAGGTCTATTGATTTTGGTGAAGATCAGTTAAGGGAAAGGGGTAGTTTACCTGTAACATTTTATGTTGTAACTAGAGAAATGTTTCCATGACGAACGATAACTGCCGCACATTCAAACAGAATCAAATATTTTTTTGCATGCTTTGTGCTGAGTCAAAAGATTCAGCGCGAAGTCAGTAATTTTATCGACAGTTTTGACGTTATTGGCAGTACGAAATTTAATGTAATAAGGAGTGCTGCTCTCTACCCGCGGATAGGAGAGGCTACCGTTTTCGATTTTCACTGTTTGATCCGTGTTGCCATCTGCTGAGTTTTTGCAGCAGTTTTAAACAGTGCTGCGTCCTGGTGAGAGTTTCCTTACAAACGGACAACGAACGGAAATTTTCTGTTAAGGCTTTGTCTCAACATGGAAGCCTAACTCAGGACCTCGTGGAAAATCTCTTCGGTGGAGAGAAGTGTGAAAATCTAGCATCTACTTCTTATAACTATGAGATAAGTTTCTTAACGACTGCGGGTTCACCGAATAGAGACAAGTCCTGCTACACGACTGAAAGAATGACATCCTAAAAGCTCCACACTCGACACCGAAGAGAATAAGACCACAACAACATGCCAATCATGAGATCGCCACGCTATAAATAAGAGATCATCCTTCTGGGCACATATAAGCAGGTGAAAAATATCCATTTATTATTCACACGTAGAATCAACATGGCACCAGGTATACATAATCATCAGTTTTACCGTTCAAGTATACATTCATTTGGATCCCCAACTGATGGGACAGTTTAGTGTGAACACTAAGAATTAATTGTAAAATTTCAATACATGTATAGTAAATTGTCAGTTCAGAGACTGACATGTCTACAACACAGCATTCAAATTAGATTTCCACTCATTTCTTTATAGGGCTTTCGCTACAGATTTAAAGTCAGTTTTGTTATTAGTAATTTTCTCAAGTTTAATTTACTAGGCATAAAAACATATATTTTCTCTTATTTTTAAAATCAGGTTATGTCATTTGTATAAAAAGATTACTGGGGAGGTAGGTGTTATTTTAAATTAGTTTCAACCAAGCTGTGCCTGTCGAAACACTTTTCAACTTGTTTGTCGAAACAAGGTTGTTGAGACTGGTTATAAGTTGAAGAAACATGTCCGTCTCTGACACACAAATGTATTTTTTTATATAAGGTGCTAATATGGTGCAATTTTTCTCTTTTCATTAATTGGCCCTATTTTAGTCTATATAAATTCTTTATATTAATCATGGTAACTGGGGGGCGTTAATTATTTTTAAACAATTTTATTTCTCACCTTAATTAAGTATTTTAGCACTTAGCCACTTAGGCACTTCTTTTAAATTTTTAATGTCCTGGGGACATTTGTATGCTATACTTTATGATACACATGACGTGCAATTAACCCACACCATGGGGGTATATTTATAGAAATAAATCTTTAATCCTAATTGGGATTCCTATAAAGAAGAAGTTTAGAATTTATATACACCAGAAGGGTAAGATAAAAAAAAAGGGCGTGGCAAGAGACCTTTATGTATTTGTATACTATTGTATATGTAATTTGTCTTGTGGAACATGTTATGTCTGTATATTTCTGTGTACATTTTGGGGGATATATATATATATAAATATTATGCATTACTGTACTTTTGGTGGGATATAGGGATTTATTATTAGAATTTATATACACCAGTAGACGAGTATTCTATCTCAATAATCGTGGCTGATCATTTCTTTAAATTAATTATTTTATTTAACAAGTATAGTAAGTGTCACCTTTAAAGTTCATTTAAATTGGATGAGTAATTATTTTAATTATTAATAGTAACTGGGAATGAAATCATTTACCTTCATCAATTTATATACTGCATTTTAAAAGGAACATATGATATAAATTTTATATTTTAATAAATAGTTTAATGGGAGTTTTATTTTGAGGTTAATGATTATTTTAAATTTTCAATTCATTGATGGTGACATAGCAATTATTTTCGTGGATTCAGTTAATATTTTTCAGGTGGCCTTGTTGAGAGGGTATACTTCTTTAGTTAACCATTTAAAAGGGGAATTATAAATCACTGTTGTTTTTTTTTGTTCTTTTTATTATGAGATAGAATAATAAAATGAGATTGTTAATTATTTAATTCTTGAGTTTTTATTGCAAGTCCCGTCTTACTGGATCCAGCGCAATTTTTAGCTTCTCTAGGCCTTAGCCTAGTTTTAATTAACTTGTAACCCCTCTTTACAAAAAGAAATAGTCTTTTTGTTTTAACTACTCAAAATGAAGTAGGGGTTTCAGCTTCCCTGAATTGTAGAGGACGGAAGGTCTGTTGATTTTGGAGAAGATCGGTTAAGAGAAAGGGGTAATTTACCAGAAACATTTTATGATTTAACAAGAGTAAAGTACTTAATTTTTATAAATAAAGTATCCTGATAAGAAGCTCATAGTAATCCACTGTAGAAACGTAGATGAAATATCTATTAAAGAAGAAGTTATGTGAACGGGGTGGGGGTAATTTTCTTTTATTAAAAATTATAGTTGAAGGTGGAGGGGAGAATTTTTTATATGTGTACTACGTTATCGGCAACAAAGAAGTAGTTTTTTTGTTAAAATTGCTTCTCGGGCTCTTTAGCCGTAGTCCAATTTTTTTCTGCAAAACCAGACTTTTCGGCAGTGCCATCGACTGCCATCATCGGTGAAAATCGAGTGCGAAAACGTGAGGTGGTATACGTTAGTGACCACAGTACTGTGGTTAATGCTGAAGCAATAAGTAGAAAGACGTAGTTTCTATGGAAATATTTCATTTCGAATATGATTTTAAACATAAATCTTCACTTGGTTTGCTACTTTGCTTTTGTTGTGAAAAGCATGGCGGAAAAAATATGGATAAAACTTTAAATTAAGAACTTATACAGTAAAATAAATAAATATAGCAAAGAAATATATAAATTACATCAAAAATTATATACAAGCTACAATTATATAGAAATAGAAGAAATGAGAAAAGAGTTTGGTGAAAAATACATAGAAAAGAAAATAAGATAAATGGAAGAGAGATTAAACAAGAAACTGAAGAAATTAATAGACGGAACAAAAAATAAAAATAAAGAAAAAGGAAAAGAAATAAATTTGCTGAAAAAGTATTAAATTTAACGGAAACAAAGTTTACAGAAAATGAACATAAATTATTAGGGAAAAGTTTAAAATATGCAACAAAAACAAACATAGATAAAGAAAATACAATAATAGAATGTGAAGAAATAATCGATAAAATAAAAAATGAAGAAACTAAAAAACAATTAAGAAGTGAAGTAAAAGAAGTAGTAGAAAAAATAGGTAAGAAAAACAAAAATGTAAGAAATAAAAACGAAACACAAATAAAAAGAAATATAAGAGAATTAAAAAAGAAAATCACGGAGAACAATCTGATAGTTATAAAAGCCGATAAAGGTAATACAGCAGTGGTCATGAACAAAAGAGATTATATCGAAAAAGCAGAACAATTTATACAGAAAGGACCATATAAAGAAATAAAATATGATTACACAAGTAAATTTCAAGCACAAACAAAGAAATTGATAAAAAAGACAACATATTTAACAGAATGGCAAAAGAAACAAAAAATAGAACATAATCCTGAAGCTCCAAAATTTAGATGTCAAATTAAGTTACATAAAAAAGAAATGCCATTAAGACCTATAGTATCATTTATAAATTCGCCAACATACAAAATATCAAAAGAAATAAGTAAAAGAATCAAAATGGCATATGAAAAAGAAGAAATCCACAGCATAGAAAATAGTAAAAAGGTAATAGAAAGATTAAAAGAAATTACCATAACAAATAAGACAAAATTAATATCATTAGATATAAAAGATATGTACACCAACATACCAATAGCAAAAACAGTAGAAATAATAAAGAAAAACAAATTAAGTAATGTAGAATGGAAAAACGAAATAATAGAAGGATTAGAATTATGCCTAAGCCAGAACTACTTCAGATTTAATAACAAATTTTACATACAAGAAAATGGATTACCAATGGGATCACCGCTTTCACCATAATGGCAGAGATATTCATGAATAGCTTTGAAATCAAAATTTTAAAAGATATAGATAAAGAAAGAAGAATTAAAAAATGGATCAGGTATGTAGATGACATACTAATAGTTTGGGAAGGTGAAGTAAATGAATTTAAAAAATTTACGGAACAACTAAATAACATAGAAAAAACAATAAAATTTCAAGAAGAAATTGGAGGATTAGAAATTAATTTCCTGGATATCAATATAAAAATTGAAGATAACAAACTCAAATTCGATATATATAGGAAAGAAACATACTCAGATTTAATAATTCCACAAGAATCATATCATCCAGTCAATTATAAAATGGCAGCATTAAATTCATTTTGCTATGCTATATAAATTATCTAGAAAATGAAGAACTCAAACAAAAAGAATTAAAGAAAATACAACAAATAGCAAAAAATAATAATTACAACCCTAAAATAATTAATAGAATAGTTAAGAAAATAGAGGAAAATAAAGAAATAGAAAATAACAAAAAAGAAAAAAAAATGAAGAAAAGAAATATAAAGGAGCAATAACATACATAGGATATCAAACAAAAATGTTACAAAAATGTTTCGAAAAATATGAAATACAGATAGGAATAAAGAAAACGAAAAATGTATTCGAATATATAAAAAATGATAAAACAGAAGAAATTCCATTAACAGAAAAAAGCGGCGTATACAAATTAAAATGTGGAGAATGTAATAAGATATATCTGGGCGAAACTGGAAGAAAATTTAAAATTAGAATGAATGAACACGCAAAAGGAGAAGGGGTTAGAGTAACGAACTCACTATATGCAAGACATTTCAACGAATCAGGCCATAAATTCATAAATCCCAATGAAAATATGGAAATAATCAAAATAGAAAACAATCCGCAAAAAAGAAAATTAATAGAAGAACTAGAAATACTTAAAGTTAAAAAAGAAGATAAAAATAAATTAATGAATATAAAAGTGGATTTTACAAATGAAGAAATATTTTATTATATATTAAACAATAAACAAAAATAAATTAAAATAATAAGAATAACACACTAAAAAATGACGAAATGTAAAAGGTTACAAAAAAATTATAAGTCAAGAATGAAGAAATTAACGGGAGATTCTTAAAACAATTTGACGGACGTTAGAAAAATGCCTAACGGGAAAAGGTAGACAAAGTTCCCGTGAAGAGCGGTAGCAGCTAGAACCAATAGGATGACATAAGGGGAGGGCCCTAAAGTATAAAAGCCTACAACGTACAGTTAATAGACGTTGTTTAAGACCTGAAGATGTCAGTAATGACGTAAAGCTTAGTCGAACAATAAAAAATTATAGCAGTTAGCAAATTCATAAAAGAAATAGTAAGGATGGCTGCTAATTTAAACAATACGAAGAATAAAATTCTAGTTCAAAAACGCTGATAACTTTTATGATTTTAATTATAGCCATAAAATCTTTTTACTAAAATATGATACATTTAGTTACCGATTTCTAAAGTAACTATTGTCATCAGTTAGGTCTTTTTATTGCAAACATTGTGATATAAATTTCATCTAAAAATTTCACATATCATGAAAGTTACTAAAATTAACGTGTTTTTTATGAATATCCCGAAAATAATTACGTACCCTCGCACACGCTACTGCCACACGCGGCCAAGCATTGTTTGGCACCAGTTCATAGCAATAAAATTGTTTCATAGGCCTCAAAATAAAATTGTTAACAAAGTTACATATCAACTAATACACTTTGTTTAAACCTGCAATATCTACTTATTTACTCATTTGATTTATGTGATACAATATGCTTTCAACTCTGCCACATTCCATATACAGTTACAATGTCTATTGCAATATACATATTTTGAAATGTGTTTCAAATATTAACTACTTTTGCCAGTAAAATTATTATTGAATTTCCTCCTGACGCACGTTTCACTGAACACATCAGTATCATCCGAGGATAAACAATGAATTTATTTATTGTTATAAATGAATCGTTATTAATAACTTATAAATATAAATGAATTCATTTATAATCTTCTGATGATACTGATGTGATCAGTCAAACGTACGGCATTACAATTTACATGTGATGTATTGGAAGAATAAACTACTTAACCTAACTATCAAATAACTTACCAGCTAGGTTGTGGGATTTCTGTGTTCGTTACGTTAAGTCCTTTTTGTCGCACAATATATTTTATGTGAAAAGAGAGCCAAAAGATGTTATGGCGTGGAAGAAACGTTAGTAAAACGTTGATTTAAAAAAACAACAAATTCTTTAAAAATTAAAAAGAAACATGTATTAAAAGTCGCCTTTTAAGGGAAGCTGTTTTACACATAGGCCTATTAATCATAGTATACACCTTATAAATTACACATAAATAATACTCAAACAATAAAATAAACACAGATATGATTATATAAATAATAAACATAATACGCATATATAAAAATAATTATAAAATTGTTTTAAAAACAATAAAATTGTTTTAATTACATGGGTGTCTGACATTACAATAAAATATTCAATTAATTATTTTCAATGTTGCAAATCTTATATTCATTAAATATTTATTATAAAAAATGAGAAGGTTAGTTGTAGTATTGTAATCAAAAATAATGTTTACTATATTTCAATAGACATTAATTGCTGTGGACTCATTTTAACTAACTAGAAAAATTACCCAAAAACAGATGTTACAATGACATGTGTAAATTTTATTAATTATTTAAAATTTTGTAATTACTTACAAACTATTTTATTTCTTTCTTTCTTATATTTATACCATGATTATACTTGTTTACTGTATTTGTTTATAAAAAATAATTGTTAATTTTTCACCTGTTTTTCAATAATACGATACCATGGCGTGTGGGTGTCGTGTTTACTTCTTGATTATTAATATGATGATGATGTTCCTCAATTATTTAACTAAATTATTAGCGTCTGTTTTTTTCGTTCAGAATCGTACGGGGAATATAATTACTGAATCCACGGCGGCAGTTTGAAGACTTGCTAAGACCATCTCAAACATGCATACTTTTGGTCACCGCGTCGGTTTTCACTTATCACTTTTTCATATTTTCGCACTGATAAATAGTCTCCATGTGCAAACTAATAGAATCACTAAATTCGTGAGTTTTTCATCTTCATTTGTATATTAATTTACTGCACGTCACATATTAATTAAGTGAGTGATTAGTTGATTTCTTTATAGTCTGGTTACACTTTTACTTTTCACCTTCAAATTGTACCTACACATGCTTAATTTTTCACGTCTCAAAATGAATTCATTAACCTTGCTTTATGTAATGTCAGTGTTTAAATTTTTATTAATTAAACATATATTTTAAAAAAATATTTGTATTTTCTGCCTGTCTAGACTGAAGCACACTACAACAAGTTAAATACACCACTGTACACAAAGACACGATTGTTTTCTCCCTCAATCAGGTGATGCGACACACACACACACGCACGCAGTTTGCCACCCATCAGTAAACCAGAAACAGGTGTATAAAAACAAGTAAAGAATTGTCCAAATCTTGTTTGTTCCTCTACTCTTCGTTTAAAACTAAGTACAACTGTGTATATTTATTTTATATGTACAAATAAATTAGCCTGGGCGAATATAGTTGCTATATATATATATATATATATATTATAACGAAACATTGTTATCAATGTTTATCGTTCTAACTGGAGTACGCATAATAAGCGTTATCTGCTACAATTGTACATTTAGAAGGGTACAGATAAGATTTTATATAGCAAACAAAACAGATAACAGTCCACCTGCATAAATATGTATAATTTTGTCGGCACATGTCAGAAGTGTTTTAAAACTTAAATAATAAAAAAATGACAAAAGATTAAGAAGAACTAGGTTGACCAGTGAATAGTGCGGAAATGTAGCTTTATTTAGACACCAAACACATAACGAGATAGTGAAAGTGTCGTGAACTATAAGCGTTTTACTATTTCACACCTTTCGCGGTGCTAATTAAAGATCGCGTGTATACATAGCTAATAACTGTGTTCAAGACACGTCTAACAAACAACTTTGTTACCTAAATAAATAAAGGATTGTTGAGATATTCGCCGATAGAAACTCATTTGCACACGTGGCTTTGCCCTGTAAACAGTGAGCCAAAAACGAGCATCTCTCTCGCTCATTCATAAAGTATTCGTTGAGTCGTACACACGGAACGATACGCTGCAGAAGACGCTTCAATGAGACCGGCAGACACCTGAGTGACTACAACTACGTACTACGGACATCAGACTATACCCGAGGCCAGAGACGCTGTGTCCATGACGATAAAGGAACGACGCCTAGCCTAGCTGTTCATACACCGCTAAGCGACGCTGACGGAGGTTTCGAGAGGAATAGCTGTACTCAACGCCGACGCCTGAGACCCGTGTACATCTGTGTAACATGAAATCATCAAAACAGGTGACCTGATATGGTTCAGGGTTCATAATAATGTTGTAAAACACAAAAAGTAAATGAAAAGCCGCTATAAGCGAAATTGAACAGTTTTAAATAATTGATAAACATTTAATTATATAGGCGGTATGACTAAAGCCTAAAGACACTTTTAAATGTTGTACTGTATATCATATAGAGACATTTATTCAAAAAGACAGAACATTTAGATAATGTGTGATTATCATAATAATATGTTAATAAGAGTGCAGAAAGACTCTAAGCAAATGTTTTCATGAGATTGTGCACTGTATAAAGAATAATTAACATAGAGATAACGATAACTATAACCCTTGTTATATTCATTTAAAAAGTTCGTATTTTATTTTCTCATGTATAAAGAACAGGGTTACGGATTTCATAGAATGAAATCAATTCAGTATTTCCATTTTATTAAATAATTAAATTCAATATAACAAAAAATGATTTTTATAAATGAATTATAATTACAGGCAGACAGTGTGAAACTGCCCATATATGTGTGTATATTTCCATGTTATATGTTTTGTGTATATACTGTGTATTGTATGTCTTATTTTCAGGAACTTATAAATGATGTACTAAGATATATGATTTTAATATGTGATTGTTAGACGTAAGCATTATAACAATATATCACTAGAGAAAATATGTGTAAAGTAATATTCAAGAAAGAATATAAATTAGTGGAACCCGCCGTAAATTGTGTTAAATATTTGAAATTCTTTTTATTATTATGATTTGTTTAAAGATAAGCACCTTGAGGGTGACAATTATAATCATTGGAATGATAGACTAAAAAGGTAGTTTTCATTTATTCACAATTTATACAACTCAGCTTCCTAAAATAATTCTTTTGGAAACACATCGTCCCAACTCGTTACCTGATACCTAATAAGCCCAAATCCCACACCTAATAGCCGGCAAAGCAGAAAAGTACCATATACTGCAGGTAAGTGTTGGCATGGTATACCCTAACCAGGTCCATGTAAAACTCATAATCCATAATGAAAGAAATCATAAAAAGATGTGTTGCAAAAGAAAATGTCGCTTCCAACGTGGGGCACGATTAAATAAATAAAAAAAAAAAAAAAAAAACATAATACGAAAAAAAAAAAACTAAAAATTAGTAAGAAGTTAAATAAATATAAATTCACATAGAACAAATATTTAGAGTTGATGTGTAATTATTATAAAACGTGCATTTATATGTTGAATGTAGCTGATAAGAACGTACAGTTAGCGTTATCAGTAGAGTAAACAAAGGGGAGCTTAGATAAATATTGTGGTTATCAGAAACTGATACTACAGGCGCCCAAGATAATGGTTGTATGTTGATGAATAAATGACTACCAATACAGTATTTAATAATAATCCAAATAATTAATAATATACAAATTAATAATAAATACTTTAAAATCGGTTCACCAAATTAAAATTAAACATGGCACATAAACAAGAGGTCAGTTTAGCCGACATAATGAAGAAGTTAGAAGCCAGCAACGCTGAAAACGTAAAAAGGTTTGAAGAAATAAAAACTAGTGGTGCTGAAACTATGAGAAGATTGGAAGCCAGCAACGCTGAAAACGTAAAAAGGTTTGAAGAAATAAAAACTAGTGGTGCTGAAACTATGAGAAGATTGGAAGCAAGCACGTCAGAAATTCAGAAACTATACGCGTATAATGCTGAAAGTAAGGTAGAAATTATGGAACGAATGGAGACCTTAGAAGGTAAAGTTAAAGAGTCTCTAAAACAACAAGCGGTGGTGATGAATGAAAATTTCGAAGAGCAGCGAAAAAGACTACAACAAAATTTTAAATCTATGGCAGACACACTGGACCAGAAACTCGAAAAAATTACGCATCGACAAGATACCAAGATACAAGTCATCAGCGAGTTGGTGCAGAGTAATGTCAGGAAGACCATGAAAATTGAAGAAGAAACAAAAAGTCTCGCCGCAGCAGACGACACCATCAAGAAATCTATCCAACACCATGACAACAGGGTAGATCAGCTGGAAGTCAAGTTAAAAGGTGAAGTAGACCGACTTACACGAGAAGTGAGAAGACTACCAACACAAGCGTTAGTATACTCGACCGTACCTAGAGAAGAGAGACCCATTAACTATTTTAGAGGATCCAGAGGGGAAAATCCCATTGAATTTCGTATCAAATGTGAGAAAGAAATAGATAGTATTGGATCTATTCTCAGTGACAAAGATAAAATAGACTTTGTAAGCCGTTACTTAAAAGATGCAGCAGCCAGTTGGTTCACGATGGTGAATGACGATTTAAAAACGTATGAAGAATTTAAACTAGCATTCGAACGGAGGTATTGGAATGAATACATACAAATGAGAATACGAAATACACTGGAATTTGGTAAATATAATCCAGGTAAGCTGTCTGAAGATGAATACGTCATTATGTTAGTAGAGAGGAGTAAACATTTACGTCCCGCTTTAACACAAAAAGAATTAGTCATTAAGCTTGCTAATCATTTCAGCAGGAACATCCAACTAGCTATACATGTTCAGGGTATAGCTACCATTGAAGATCTATTAATACTTTTAACACAGATGGAGGGTGTAATCCGTGAACGAGACCCACCAAGAGGAGTTCAGCGAGATAACCGGAACCAAAATCAAGATAGAGGTACGTGGTATTCGCAAAGATATCGCCAAGAAGATAAAGGCAGAGAAGATAGACGTACAGACGATGAAAAATATCCGAAAAACAAAAATGTATCATATGATAGACGCCATGAAGATGGACGAACATATGAGAAGCAGGAGCAAAATAATGAAAGAGGTAATTACAAAGGAGGTTACCGATGGCCGAATTCGTCGAAACGATTTTCGAAACCATGGACATCCGATAGGAATGCAAATACGCAGGCGGTTACCGTTGAGAAAAAACAGAAAGAGACACCGAGAAACACTGATGAACGTAATAAACCGTCCACATCGAAGACTGAAAATCAATTACTACATTCTGGAGTCTGTATAGAAACACATGAAGCTAAACCACAAGATGTCAGGGTACTTAGCAACATAACATACAAACCCGAGAGAGAAGTACAAGAATTACTACGTAATCTCGCTAGAGAGCAAGATAAAGATCAGCGATTACAGAATATAAAAAATAATCCGTTACCTATAAATTATTGTGTGAAAGATGGAATTTTATTTAAGCTTATTAATTATGATTGGAAAGTTGTGCTATCTCATGACATGTTACAGCAATTAATTATGCCATGTCATCGTAGTCTAGCTCATGCATCTCCATTGAAGTGCTATTTAACTATGAAAGAAGCCTTCACCTGTAATAATATGTTCAGAAAAATTAAAATAATTGTTAGGAAATGCCATGATTGTCAAACAGCCAAACATCCGAATTTAAACACTTGCGTTGAAATGGGGAGTATCAGAACTAAGAAGAAGGGGGATATAGTTGCACTTGATTTCCTTGGACCACTCCCGCGATCAAGTCGTGGGTACCGCCTTATAATTGTGACAGTAGATGTGTTTACCAAGCTAGTAAAGTTATATGCTGTACGAAGACCCACCATGAAATCTGTTCTGAACGTCATCACCCAGAAGTATATACCAAAGTATGGAAAAATGGATAAAGTGTTGACAGATCAAGGTAAGCAGTTTGGTAATAAATTATGGAAGGACGCATTGACAAGACAAGGTATAAAACCTATACTTACATCCATAAGGCATCCACAAACTAATCTTGCTGAAAGAATAAATAGAGAGTTAGGCAAGTACATGAGGTTATATTGCTACAATCAACAGAGTAAATGGCCTGACTATCTACAATTTTTCGAAGATGCAATGAATCACAATTATAGTGAAGCTACAGGATACACACCGTTAGAATTAAGTGAGAATAAAATACCTAAAAGATTCTGGCACAACATGATTAATAAACCGGAAAATTATAATGTAGATTTGCCAATTCAAATAAAAATAAACAGAGCTGAACGACAGTTATATCATCAAGCAGGTAAAAGGAGAGACCGGTATAATAGAACTCACCGATTGACAAGATTCCAGATTGGTGATAAGGTATTGATAAAAACAAATCCTGTGGGAAGTAGTATATTAAACACTTCCAAGAAATTCTTCAGATTATTCTGTGGCCCATATGAACTAAGGAGTCGTCTAGGACCACACACCTACATGGTATATGACCCAGTGAAGAAAAAGGACGTCGGAAAGTACCATGCGTCATCTCTGCGTCATTATATCCAATAATACCCATATGTGATTGTTACTTTAAGATAAGATT
This sequence comes from Magicicada septendecula, assembly GCA_034769895.1. Taxonomy (NCBI): domain Eukaryota; kingdom Metazoa; phylum Arthropoda; class Insecta; order Hemiptera; family Cicadidae; genus Magicicada; species Magicicada septendecula. The sequence continues at coordinate 149,108,648 of CM068376.1, read as the reverse complement.
TTATATTCTTTCTAATAAACATGTAATATAACTGACTGTGTATGTACTAAACATAGATAAAAAAAAAAAAAAAAAAAAAATGTTATGTAAAGCACAAACAATTTTTTTAAAGCAAGTGGGGGAGTGTTATAACGAAACATTGTTATCAATGTTTATCGTTCTAACTGGAGTACGCATAATAAGCGTTATCTGCTACAATTGTACATTTAGAAGGGTACAGATAAGATTTTATATAGCAAACAAAACAGATAACAGTCCACCTGCATAAATATGTATAATTTTGTCGGCACATGTCAGAAGTGTTTTAAAACTTAAATAATAAAAAAATGACAAAAGATTAAGAAGAACTAGGTTGACCAGTGAATAGTGCGGAAATGTAGCTTTATTTAGACACCAAACACATAACGAGATAGTGAGAGTGTCGTGAACTATAAGCGTTTTACTATTTCACACCTTTCGCGGTGCTAATTAAAGATCGCGTGTATACATAGCTAATAACTGTGTTCAAGACACGTCTAACAAACAACTTTGTTACCTAAATAAATAAAGGATTGTTGAGATATTCGCCGATAGAAACTCATTTGCACACGTGGCTTTGCCCTGTAAACAGTGAGCCAAAAACGAGCATCTCTCTCGCTCATTCATAAAGTATTCGTTGAGTCGTACACACGGAACGATACGCTGCAGAAGACGCTTCAATGAGACCGGCAGACACCTGAGTGACTACAACTACGTACTACGGACATCAGACTATACCCGAGGCCAGAGACGCTGTGTCCATGACGATAAAGGAACGACGCCTAGCCTAGCTGTTCATACACCGCTAAGCGACGCTGACGGAGGTTTCGAGAGGAATAGCTGTACTCAACGCCGACGCCTGAGACCCGTGTACATCTGTGTAACATGAAATCATCAAAACAGGTGACCTGATATGGTTCAGGGTTCATAATAATGTTGTAAAACACAAAAAGTAAATGAAAAGCCGCTATAAGCGAAATTGAACAGTTTTAAATAATTGATAAACATTTAATTATATAGGCGGTATGACTAAAGCCTAAAGACACTTTTAAATGTTGTACTGTATATCATATAGAGACATTTATTCAAAAAGACAGAACATTTAGATAATGTGTGATTATCATAATAATATGTTAATAAGAGTGCAGAAAGACTCTAAGCAAATGTTTTCATGAGATTGTGCACTGTATAAAGAATAATTAACATAGAGATAACGATAACTATAACCCTTGTTATATTCATTTAAAAAGTTCGTATTTTATTTTCTCATGTATAAAGAACAGGGTTACGGATTTCATAGAATGAAATCAATTCAGTATTTCCATTTTATTAAATAATTAAATTCAATATAACAAAAAATGATTTTTATAAATGAATTATAATTACAGGCAGACAGTGTGAAACTGCCCATATATGTGTGTATATTTCCATGTTATATGTTTTGTGTATATACTGTGTATTGTATGTCTTATTTTCAGGAACTTATAAATGATGTACTAAGATATATGATTTTAATATGTGATTGTTAGACGTAAGCATTATAACAATATATCACTAGAGAAAATATGTGTAAAGTAATATTCAAGAAAGAATATAAATTAGTGGAACCCGCCGTAAATTGTGTTAAATATTTGAAATTCTTTTTATTATTATGATTTGTTTAAAGATAAGCACCTTGAGGGTGACAATTATAATCATTGGAATGATAGACTAAAAAGGTAGTTTTCATTTATTCACAATTTATACAACTCAGCTTCCTAAAATAATTCTTTTGGAAACACATCGTCCCAACTCGTTACCTGATACCTAATAAGCCCAAATCCCACACCTAATAGCCGGCAAAGCAGAAAAGTACCATATACTGCAGGTAAGTGTTGGCATGGTATACCCTAACCAGGTCCATGTAAAACTCATAATCCATAATGAAAGAAATCATAAAAAGATGTGTTGCAATATATATATATATATATATATATATATATATATATTGCAACGTAACAAATAGAAGGCATAGTAAATTAGAACAAAATAATATCAGTCTTTTATCTGGAGTTAGGTATTTATTTAAAAATTAATTTAATATGGTCTGTGATTTGAACATAAATTATTTATTCTTAAATTTAAATTGTGCCGTTCTATTTTAGATCGGCGAGTATACGGTGCGTGTTCGGTATTTAGCGTCAAAAAATTGACGTTAAATGCTGTACGGTATTTAGCGATAGCGGTTAAGATAAGTACTGTAACTGGTTTTAACCATTAAGAGCGCTTGATTAGTGCTGCACTCTAGGGCAGGATACTGATGGTGAGCAAACAAAAGCAAGTTTGCTTTCTAACAGGCTGTCTCTCGCTGGTATTCAAAGTGTTCGCCTCGTGGCATATTTTCTCCGGTAGAGAAGAATAAAATTGTTTCACCATCTTCACCTATGGCAGACTAAATCTATACAGAACTGCGGTAAGTTACGGCATTATTATATATATATCTATTTAAAGTTTTACTAATGAAAAACTTGTTTAATAGGCCACAGTAAGTAAAATCAGATAACCTTTTGAGTCACCTCGTGGCGATTGTGCAATACGTATTTTAAAGGTAATTTTTTTTAAATATAGTAAAACTATATTAAATTCACATGTCTTAACTAAGGCACTAAAATTGAGAGTCATATAGATGCAAAAAGTATTTGTTTAAATCGTACAGACATGGATGTAATCTGATAACCTTATTATGGCACCTCGTGGTGAAAGTGTAATGCGTAATTCAGAGTAAGTTACATACAACCTTTACTAGTGATTATAGTAAAACTTTATCAATTTCAGAAAGCTTACTAACGCACCAATTGAGAAGAATGTAATTGCCAAAAGGTATTAATTTAATAAGTATAGAAATGATTGTAGTCTAGTGACCTTTCAGACCACGTGGCAAAAATTCAGACTATGTGTAAATTTTATTAAAAGTGTAACAAGCCGAATAATTAGCTAATCAAAATTGAATTATGTTAACCCACATGGGTAAAGCTTATTAATATGAAATTTCACAGAACTAAATGTTTTTAAATAGGGCCTGTTGGCCATATAACCTTTGTCAAGTGTGTCAAACATCATTTTCTAAATAGCCCTAAAGCTGTGTTAATTTTGTATATGGGTTTTGGGTGTGTGTGAAGTTTCTGGGGAAATTTGTTTGTGAACTCTAGCTGATAATATGTTATATGATCAGGGTCCTCCGCTGAAGACGGGGACAGCTCCACCAGCCTGAACATGTAACACCCAGATTCTCTCTCTCTCTTCATCTGCCGGAGGAGAATGGCGATTGCTAACACAAACACCCTATCATGAAAGCCAGAAAGGAGATCACCACTTCACACCCATGGAAAAATTAAGGTGAACTCAATCCATATATATATTCTTTACACATTGTGATGTAACTCAATAAAGCCAGTGGACATTCAATCACTCAACAACATGACTTTCAAGTTTTTAAACATTTTAATTGGGTCCCCGATTAACGGGACAGAATAGTGCGTGAACTGGGAGGGAAATCTTTTGTAAATTTTATTAATTTGTTTGTATAATCTGTGAGCTCAGAGGCTGACATGCATCTTTGGCAGCTCACCTTTCAAACGTGCAATTCCTTCTTATTTTCAGTATAAGGGTTTCATTACTGCTACTAATTCATTCAATCAACTTGTAATTTCTCTGTTTCAATTTAGTGTTCATTTTATATATTAATTTCTCATTTTTAAATTCAGTTTGGATTATATAGGGATAGAAGTTTCTGTGGTAGTTAAGTTGAGTCACAAGTTTAATCCTGTACAGGTGCATGTTCATGCATAGTTAAACATGCTATTGAGACAGGTTGAGTTATGCACTGACTTGCCCATGAACATGTCGGTCTCTGGGCCAAATTTACTTTTAAAAATGGTTATAAGGTTCATGACACATTACTATTTTCAAAACTTAACAATATTTATCAAAATATAAATTCTTCTAATTAATTATGATCACTGGGGTGTTCACTGTATTCTAAATTTTATTTCTCCCAGTATAAGTGCCCAGTGTGGCAGCATTTTATAATAGTATTAGGCACTTGGCCAAATTTTTGAATTTATTATGTCCTGGAGACTACTGGTGTTGCATATATAATCGGATACACATGTAATGTGTTATGCACATATTAAGAATTAAAACCTGACATGGATTTTCATAAATTATTAATGATGTACATCATGGGGGTAGAAAAGGGTGTGGCAAGAGATCTATGTAATAATTGTCCTGTATTGTGGAACATGTAGATGTATTGTATATTCGTGTGTGTATTTTGTGGGGTTCTATATGTATTGTACATTTGGGTGTAATTTTGGGGGAGTTAGTTATAGGGCTTATAAAAAAGAAAAGATAAAACATAGGGTTATATATTGCAACGAATCACAGGATCATGATAGGCGGGGCAAGTTCATATATTACACAGACAATGGACATTCATATTATATTGGTAGATGGTTAAGTTGGGTTGTTATCAATTGTATTTAGTAAGGTTAAGGGTTTAGTTTAGAATAACTGTGCATTATTATTTGGTTATTCATGTACTGTGTTAGTGGAAATGTGCGCGCGTGCGTGAGTGGGAAACGTTTCCCGGGCGGTGCGTGAAGTATTATCGTTGTTTTGACATTAGCTGAACTGGGACATGTGTATCGCTACAATCCCTATACCTGTTGGACTATTGTTTACGTTCATGTATATTATTAGTATGTAGGCAGTCATGCATGAGATACGAGTAGTCTGATTACCGCTATGCATGCTGTTACAAAGTAAATGCACTCTACTGCATGAAAAGTGCATGGTCACTTTTTACTAGCCATGTGACTTCCATCCACCAATAGAATGCTGACTGGTGGTTGGAAATTTTCTTAAGCCGGTCGTTACACAGGCAGTTTTTCTACGCCATCTACCGCGAACGGAACGTGCACTCCTTGTACAAGAATTCTACCGCTTGCAAGGTGTTGTAAAGACTATTCGTCGATAGTGAAACGAGAAGGCTCAGAACTGTGTATGTAGTACATCTGCACACAGGTGTGTTTAAACGCATTACGCGTATAATTACGTAGTTTTTCTACACCATCTACCGCGAACGGAACGTGCACTCCTTGTACAAGATTCTACCGCTTGCAAGGTGTTGTAAAAACTATTCGTCGTTAGTGAAACGGGAAGACTCAGAACTGTGTGTGTAGTACATTTGCACACATCAGTGTTTTAACGCATTGTGCGAAAAATTACAAGCAGTTCTTCACTGCTGCTACCGCGAACGGTACATACAATCCTTGTACAAGACTCTACCGCTTGCAAGGATCTGTTAAGACTTTTCGGGGAGAGTAACGTGTGTGACGCATAACAATTGATTTTATATCTTTACACACGATATTAATATTGTAGTATTACGTGTGTAAGAAGTGAGTGTAACAGTATCATTAATTGTTACGCAATAGTTCCATCAAGACGTTTCCGTGCTAGTGCAAGATTTCCTCATAGGGTGGTCTGCTGATCGCGGTAGACCTTCGTATTCGCGAGAACACTTGAAGAAGCCGGAGAGGTATAAGCTCAATATACCGTTATTAGATTAAACTCACTGTCACCTGAGATATTACTTGGTCTTAAACTCTATATAAGTTTTGCGAGAAATAAAATCCGTAGTACCGTTGTGTGTGCGAAGTGTCGGATTCATCGTGGGAATTGTAGGACATCAGCCCAGCTGTTACAGGACATCAGCCCAGCTGTTATAGGACATCAGCCCAGCTGTTATAGGACATCAGCCCAGCTGTTATAGGACATCAGCCCAGCTGTTATAGGACACCTGCCCAGCTGTTACAGGACATCAGCCCAGCGGTTATAGGACATCAGCCCAGCTGTTATAGGACACCAGCCCAGCTGTTATAGGACACCAGCCCAGCTGTTATAGGACCAGCCCAGCTGTTACAGGACGCCAGCCCAGCTGTAAACGTTTCTGGTGAAACGTCTGTCATTTGTAAGCCACACCTGACGAACCATCTATACCGCAAAGACCGGCCCTTCTCTTCAACAACATCATCGTGGGAGTCTTCTTATGTAACGTATCACGTCTTGCGTATGAACATTATTTAACATTTTAAAAGAAAGACTCTATATCAAACATTACATTTTGTACATTTCAAATATACCATATAAACTATAACTTGTGTTTGTACAATAAATAATCTTAAACCCTCCAATATAGACTTGTAATTTGAAATACACATACTATCATATCCTATGCGCCAATAGTTTAGTAATTTGTGTTGTCGCATAGAGATATTTTGGCGCTTAGCAACGTAGGGCTCGTTAAATAGCGATAAATTTACGCTATTACATATGTCTATGAATATAAAATTTGTTGGAAAAATCCGACGTATAAATATAATTAACGTAATAATTGTATGTGTATTGTTCATGTGAAAAGCTGAGGATATAATTTTTCAAGTGTGCATATTCTCTTGTATATCATATATGAAGAGATTTTATCAGTATATTGGAGGTAGATTATTAGTTGTTGTATGTTAGATAAGGTATTTACATGTTGATGTTTTGAACTGCTTTCCGCGTGCATATAAACTGGTTACCATATGTTCTAATCTTGTTGTGATAATAATAACTTGCTTTGAGTATAAATTACTAAATTTTAAAGTAATTTGTGATCACTATGTCGAATAAAAAAGAGCTTATAGAATATTTAAGGGCCAGGTCACTTGATGATAAAACCATATCTGAGCATAGTAGAGCCGTTAGGCGGAAATTCTGGGATAGAATTGAAAGTAATATTAACGAGGCAACTCGCTTAGGGCATAGTATTTCGTTGTTCGATATGGTCGGAGATATGGATGTTGCATGCAATTATAGTGAAGATGATGAAAGTGAAATTAGTAATAGCAACACTATTAGTCCAGAACATACTTCAGATAATTGCTGCGGGGAGATGAAAGCCGTGGAAGAAGAGATGATATCGGATATACCAGGAGTTTCAGAGGAAAGTAAAGCCAGGGATGAGGAGATGATAGCCATTAGGCAGGAATTTTGGGAAGAAATGGACGCCGACAGAGAGGAGAGGATGGCGAAACTACAGGAAATGTCAGCTGATATTGAAGTAGATTTATCTGTTGAGAATATTGCACCGTGTGATAATTTTGAAGTACCTAATGTCCTTGTGGAACATACTCTCAAAGAAAGTAATATGGAAGTTAACCAAGATGTTACATCTGGAGGATTAACGGAGAACAGTAGCGTAGTAGATGAAATTGAATGTGAGTATACAGAAACAACCTTATTAGGGCCTAGTAGTTCATATCTCGGTAAAGTCGAGTATTTAGATTCTGCATTAAAGTGTAGTGAAGATAACAGAAATGAAATTAGTAGTAACAACACTATTAGTCTGGAACATATTTCAGGTAAGTGCTATGATGAGGTGATAGTTTATAGTGTAACAGATATAGCATGTGAGAACCGTGAACGTATGATAGAATCTGAAGCTATCATGGATGCGGACAGTGTATGCATAACACATAAAAATCCCGAACCAGTAGTAGAGCCTGGAACTAGTATGGATACTAACGGTGCAGGTATTTATGACACATGGCCAAATGATGAGGTACTAGATGAATCTATATCAGGTACTGAGGTGTTTACGGGGGATGGAGAGGTAAATGATACGGGTGACAATAAGGTGACAACAATTATGATAAATAATAAGGAACCGCCGCGTAATCAGTTTCATGTTCAAATACCACAAAATCAACCGCAATCACAACAACATAAAAATACAACTCAGCAAATTAATACCAACTTATTAGCAACAGTTACTGAAAATGATTCAGTTGAAAAGCAGTTCAATCAATCAAGTATGGAAAATGTTAGTTATAAGAATAAAACTGTTATGTATGGCCTATATCCTGCCGAAATTAGGGATAATTTAATGTGTAATAATGATAATAGTAATAAACATGAAGGAAATATGAGTATTGAAAATTTCACCGACCTTATTGTCGAAGCAAAAATCAGTGGTTATGTTGACGAGATGTTGGTCGACAGCGGCACAGGAATATCGCTGTTGGACGAGCAGTTACGTAAGAGGTGTAAAAACCACTTTATACAAATGCCGATTCTGCCGGTAAGTCACACAAGGATAAAATCAGCAGCGTGTGAGTCGCAGATAGTTGAAAAACAGGCACGTATAACAAGATATGTGCTGGGAACGGAAATAGATGCGACCGTCCTTGGAGTTAAAAAACTCGGACATAATATTATTTGGGAAGTTGATAAATTGAATAAACGGCATGCTGCATTGGAAGTTCAGAAAGAATTATTGCCAGCTAAAGTTGATTGTCTACCTCACGTTATCAGACTGGGACGCTCGAAAGATAAGATAACGAATAACTCACCGACCCCCAAGGTTCAGTTAATGAGTTGCGAGATAAGGCAATTACGGCGTATATTAAACAAATTCAAATCTGTATTTCCAAGTAAACGTGTGCGTTTCAAAACTGAGAAAAATTTATACAAAAAACTCAGAAATAAATGTCAGGATATAGGGGTAAGAATGTGTAGTGATTTAAATATGTCAATTCAGGTTTAAATGTTGTATGTAAGATGGCTCTGTGAATGAACAATAATCTAGTTTTGATAAGGAATGTTGTCTGTGTACCCTGTGACCCTGCATAAGATTTCGTTATCTGTGTGTCAAGAACATGTGGGTTTGTTTTGGTTTGAAGGTTACCACGTGTCTTTTGATTTGATGCTTCTGTCAAAGTGACAGTTGGAAATGTTAGTATTAATTGGGGATGTTTATTTGATTTTTGTTCGAGGGTATTATTATTATTTCAGGATTAGGAAGTTGTTTTGATATATAAAAAAAAAAAAATTTTTTATTTTTTTGTTAGTTAACTAAAGAAAAAAAAAATTTTTTTTTTTATGCGGGAAGGAGTTAATCCTGCAACGAATCACAGGATCATGATAGGCGGGGCAAGTTCATATATTACACAGACAATGGACATTCATATTATATTGGTAGATGGTTAAGTTGGGTTGTTATCAATTGTATTTAGTAAGGTTAAGGGTTTAGTTTAGAATAACTGTGCATTATTATTTGGTTATTCATGTACTGTGTTAGTGGAAATGTGCGCGCGTGCGTGAGTGGGAAACGTTTCCCGGGCGGTGCGTGAAGTATTATCGTTGTTTTGACATTAGCTGAACTGAGACATGTGTATCGCTACAATCCCTATACCTGTTGGACTATTGTTTACGTTCATGTATATTATTAGTATGTAGGCAGTCATGCATGAGATACGAGTAGTCTGATTACCGCTATGCATGCTGTTACAAAGTAAATGCACTCTACTGCATGAAAAGTGCATGGTCACTTTTTACTAGCCATGTGACTTCCATCCACCAATAGAATGCTGACTGGTGGTTGGAAATTTTCTTAAGCCGGTCGTTACACAGGCAGTTTTTCTACGCCATCTACCGCGAACGGAACGTGCACTCCTTGTACAAGAATTCTACCGCTTGCAAGGTGTTGTAAAGACTATTCGTCGATAGTGAAACGAGAAGGCTCAGAACTGTGTATGTAGTACATCTGCACACAGGTGTGTTTAAACGCATTACGCGTATAATTACGTAGTTTTTCTACACCATCTACCGCGAACGGAACGTGCACTCCTTGTACAAGATTCTACCGCTTGCAAGGTGTTGTAAAAACTATTCGTCGTTAGTGAAACGGGAAGACTCAGAACTGTGTGTGTAGTACATTTGCACACATCAGTGTTTTAACGCATTGTGCGAAAAATTACAAGCAGTTCTTCACTGCTGCTACCGCGAACGGTACATACAATCCTTGTACAAGACTCTACCGCTTGCAAGGATCTGTTAAGACTTTTCGGGGAGAGTAACGTGTGTGACGCATAACAATTGATTTTATATCTTTACACACGATATTAATATTGTAGTATTACGTGTGTAAGAAGTGAGTGTAACAGTATCATTAATTGTTACGCAATAGTTCCATCAAGACGTTTCCGTGCTAGTGCAAGATTTCCTCATAGGGTGGTCTGCTGATCGCGGTAGACCTTCGTATTCGCGAGAACACTTGAAGAAGCCGGAGAGGTATAAGCTCAATATACCGTTATTAGATTAAACTCACTGTCACCTGAGATATTACTTGGTCTTAAACTCTATATAAGTTTTGCGAGAAATAAAATCCGTAGTACCGTTGTGTGTGCGAAGTGTCGGATTCATCGTGGGAATTGTAGGACATCAGCCCAGCTGTTACAGGACATCAGCCCAGCTGTTATAGGACATCAGCCCAGCTGTTATAGGACATCAGCCCAGCTGTTATAGGACATCAGCCCAGCTGTTATAGGACACCTGCCCAGCTGTTACAGGACATCAGCCCAGAGGTTATAGGACATCAGCCCAGCTGTTATAGGACACCAGCCCAGCTGTTATAGGACACCAGCCCAGCTGTTATAGGACCAGCCCAGCTGTTACAGGACGCCAGCCCAGCTGTAAACGTTTCTGGTGAAACGTCTGTCATTTGTAAGCCACACCTGACGAACCATCTATACCGCAAAGACCGGCCCTTCTCTTCAACAACATCATCGTGGGAGTCTTCTTATGTAACGTATCACGTCTTGCGTATGAACATTATTTAACATTTTAAAAGAAAGACTCTATATCAAACATTACATTTTGTACATTTCAAATATACCATATAAACTATAACTTGTGTTTGTACAATAAATAATCTTAAACCCTCCAATATAGACTTGTAATTTGAAATACACATACTATCATATCCTATGCGCCAATAGTTTAGTAATTTGTGTTGTCGCAATATATATATATATATACATTTAATTTTTGATGACAATTAATTAATTCTATCTCTATTAATTTTTAATTAATATTTTTTCTAAGAGAGTTAATTTATTTTAATTAACTTTAATAAAGAGTATGCAGATTTGTCTCTATTTAATTTTAATTAATTTTTTTTTTGAGAATTAGTTATTCTAATTAACCTTATCAAGAAGTCTATAAATTTTATCTCAATTAAGTTTCAATTGATTTTTTTTTAAGAGAAGATAGAAAATAAATTTTGGATTTATTAATAATTTCAAGTAACCTTTTTAAAGAATATAAATTATTTTTTAATTAACAGTTTTTAAGGGGAAAATAGATTCTGAATGTTATATTTATTGTTTTTGTAGGTAACAGGAAGGAGATAGAATAATAAAAGGATTTTATTGATTGTTAATTTTATGAGTTTTAATTGCAAGTCCCGTCTCACTGGATCCAGCGCATTTTTGGCTTCTCTAGGCTTTGGTCTAGTTCTAATTATCTTGTAGCCCCTCTTTAGAAAACAAAAAAAAATTTTGCAAAAAAAAATAATTTTTTTTTACCAGTCTAAGTTAAAGCGGGGTTACAAAATAGTGCCTGTAAAATGGTTTGAATGTTTCTCTTTCTTATAGTCTGTTTTACTTGTTCGACGAATTCCGTTGACGAACCGTTGAACTGCTCCACTGCTGCACTCGTTGCCTGCTGGATCAGCTGCAATGATGACACGTAGAACTCTCGCGACTCACACACGCACGCCGTTTATCACCGATATAGTTTTTCTCATTTATCTCAGGGTTCTATAATGGGTTTAACTATTACTAATTCAATTTCGGTGTGTTTTACGAATACCTTCCGGTACCTTGACGTGTCCTCGCGTTCACCGAGATGTATTTCGGCAAATACACTGATTCCTACGCGGAAAATCTTGACCATCGCGAGATAGCACTATTTAATTTATAACTAAATTATTTTGAGTTCTAATACTCAATCGACCTAGCAAACGGGCAACTCGTTGCTAAGACCAAGTACTCTCGTAACTCTTATGATGAACGTATACTGATAAGACAAACTCTTACAGAGAAAACATCTGTTAAGGCCGAGCTGTTTGGTAGAACTGAGCGAAACTTCTTCCGCAAAAGACAAAACTGAATGAAAATTGGAGCTTTTGATTGGTTAAAACCCATAGCACATGATAGGTGGGTTAGATAGATAGACATATGTCCTGCTCAATTTTCCTGAAGACTGCAAAGAATTTATAGCTTTTATCTAAAAGTTTTATGACTTTCAGAAGATAAGGATTCTTTAGAAAAGTGAATTCTGTTAAAAATACATATTAAAATAATATGTTTTGAGTATTTGACATATGAGAAATATAGCGCTAATTCAGAAGTATAAGCTGTCTAAGTTTCAATTCGATACGTTAATTTACTCAAGAGTTATTCATGCAAATACGAATAACACGCGCACACACGCACTAAATTCGCACTTGACATGACAGACAAATTTATGGGCATTTTGACATACAACAGTTAATTACCCATTTATTATTTCATAACTTACAGCTATTTTACAAAATTTTAACAAAATCTATTTTCAACATGTCTATAACGTCATAAATTGTATAAAAGCATGTAGTCATTGCTACAAAGACCCTTTTCTGCGATGTTCCATTGCAGGGATATCCCCTCCACGTGTAAAAAAAAATTTGTTTAGATGTCCACAATTTTTTTTTTCTTTTCATAACATAGAAATAATATCACCTCCATTTTATAACAAAATAATAAAACTCAAAATAAATAAATAATACTTTTCAAACTGGAAAAATCTCTCTTCTCCGATAAGTTTGACATCTGTCACTTTGAATGTAAACAAATACATACGAGTGGTAGATATCTCAGTTATCATTTGACCCACAAAGATAAGCTAATATAAACAGTTCATGACGTCATACTACCTACTCACAGACACCAACGCTCATCATATCTTTTACTCACATTTTTCAAATCATACATGAATTTACAGATTTTCATTTAATTTAGCAATTAGTTTATTACATTCATTCTTTATACACCCAGATATACGTTAACACATTAACTTTTGACATAATATTTTCGTAATGACAACACATAGAACTTCCCAATAGTTTTGTTTGCAACATGATTCGTAACAATATAAGTCTATGGAACTTCGCTGTTGTATTTTCAATACTACGACCGACGTTTAAAGCTTTGAGTATTGTTTAAAGCATTCACCGACTCTAAATGTTTGCAGCCTATGCTCGGAATTGAATTTTTCTGTACGCTGTTCTGCAAGCTTCTTTATCAGTTCTTTCGCATCCAAACGCTTAATCTCGTTCGGAACAGGAAAATTCTGAGTGGCTATACGTTTTACACACTCATTCCAAACACGCTTTGGTTGAACATCCGATTGCAGCTCTAACGGTGTATATCCAGTAGTGGTATTGTAACTAACATTTATGTCGTTCTCGAATAATTGAAGATACTCCGGCCATTTACTTCGGTTTGTGTTACAATACGTCCTGAATAGACTACCGAGCTCCCTATTGACTCTCTCGGCAAGATTTCCTTGAAGTCTCCTAATGGTACATACCGCTTGTATGTTCCTCTTCTCCAACTCAGCTTTCCATTTCTTATTTTGAAATTGCTTGCCTTGATCGGATGGGATCTTCTTGACATGGCCATACTTAGAGATGTATTTTTACAGAATTATTTTAAGTACAGCATCCGTTGTGGGTCTACCTGTGGCATACAGACATACATTTTTGGTGAAAGTATCAGTGCACACAACCAAATTTCTCATACCCCGAGATGCACGTGGTAATGGACCAAGGCAATCGATACACAATACTTCATTCTTACCATGCATCACTATGTTTCCCATTTCGACATACGTGTGTTGGTTTGGGTATTTGGCTGTCTGGCAGGTGTGGCATATACGTAGAATTGACTTGACTTTCCTGGCCATATTCATCCAGATGAAGTCCTCACGTAGTATCAAGTAACACTTGTATGCTCCTGCATGCGCAAGACTTTCATGCCACGCCCAGGTCAGGTCCTCTATGAGATGGTCTGGAATCATTACCTTCCATTGTCCGTCTATGAGTTCGTATAAAACGTTGTTAGAAATTTGAAATTTCGGATTTTCTTTGATTTTCATTTATTATTTTTTTTATTTTATTGTCTCGTTGTTGCTCATTATTAATGTTTTTAAGTAAAGATTTGAGTTCGTTAGGTGACGCATACTTAACAGCTAAGATTTGAATTTTATTTGTATCAGACGTATAAGTTTTCTGCTGCACAGGTGGAAAACTCAGAGTATCCGCCATTTTGTTGTCACTGGATTTACAATATTTCGTACTGAAATCATACTATTATCCAGCGTGACATACGGGCATTAGCAAGTATACATTTTAATAAAAACAACAAAGCTTGGTTATCAGACAGAATTTCAAAATGTTTACCTACTAAATAATATATAAATTTACTAACACAATACGCAATCGCTAAAATTTCTTTCTCTGACGTAAAATAATTCCGTTCAGCGCCTTCAAATGAACGATTGACATGTGCGAAAACTTTATGCTCACCGTTATCATTCCGCTGATATAGAATTCCACCAATGGCATAATCAGACGCATCGCAGTTCAGTACACACGTCCCCTCCTTTTCGGGATGAAACACGTGTAGGTTTTCCTTAAATAACTCTTTTACTGCGTTAAATGCCTCTCCGTGTCTTACCTCCCATTGCCATTTGTTATTTTTTCTAAGCAGTTCCAGCAGTGGTTCAATCGTTTTAGCATATGCAGGTGCGAACCAACGGTAATATCCAGTAAATCCTAGAAAAGCTCTGATATCCTTTGCCTTTTTAGGTGTCGGAAACTCCGTGCTGGATTGTATCTTCTCAGGGTCCGTATTAACACCCTGCGCTGATATGATGTGACCTAAAAACTTTATTTCGGATTTCTCAAACACGCATTTTTCGTAGTTTAGCAACAAGTTGGCCTGGCGGAGTTTGCTGAACATTATGTCGAGATGTTTTAGGTGTTCTTCAAACGATTTTGATATCACCAAGATGTCGTCAACAAATACACTAACGAAATCCTCAACCTCGGGACCAAGTGCTAACTTCAAACATTTTACCATCGCCGCGAGACTGGTTACTAACCCAAATGGAACTGTAACCACCCTTTTTTATTTGTGTTAATTTTTTTTTTTTTTAAGGGGCTACTAGATATTTAGGACTAGGCAGAAGGCCTAGAAGAAGCATAAAATGTGCTGGTTCCAGTGAGACGGGACTTGCAATTAAAACTCTCTATTAACAAATAAAATAACAACTTTTATTATTTCATATGTTTTCATAATTCACATAATTTTATATTAATATTTCTTAAATATTTATCATAATTCCAAACTTGATCACCATTTCTTTTACAACATATTTGTAATTTTTCCGAATATTCATATATCATAAATTCATTAATTTTTTAAATATCACAACCCCAAAATTTCAAATCTCATTTCTAAGGCCGGAAATATTAAATATTATATCATATACATATCATTCCTTCACATAACACCTGACATAAAGATTTTACATAATTTAAAACACAATACATATACATCAAAGATACAAATAGAAATACAGAAGCCTAGTGAACAGCGAGTATGTTCTTATCACAAACATCTTATAATTTTAAAGGCCTGTAACCGCCTGGCTAATTTTATCAAAAAAAAAAAAACAATGTATAAACCTGAAGGGAAAACTGGATTGCCCATAATATCAAGAAAATACAATTACAAATTTAAAGTGTCAGTACAGCCTGTATAGTTTTATAAAAAGTACATTTGTAAATTTAAAGAAAATTGGATTGGCCCATAATAGCAAAAATACAATTACAAATTTAAAGCGTCATTACAGCCTGTATAGTTTTATAAAAATTGTAAATTTATAATTTTAAAGACAATCTGAATTGACCCGGCCGCTGCCATGTGCCAGAGCCTGACCCGACATAAGGTAACATGTGCGGGCGCTTGCATAGATCTGGATCAACAGGTGACTACCCCAGGTTAAAAGTGTGAACCGGCCTAATGCAAACAAATAAAAAAAACCCAACCCTTATATGACATAAGAAAATGATCATGTGCCAAAAAAAAAAAAACGATTGTAATAGATACCAGACCAGCCTGTCACAAACAGCACCCTCCTACATAACTAAAATACCGCTCCCCCACAAACTTCTACAACCCCATTCAGAATCACAAAACAAAAACCTAAAGCATAAAACTAATGTCCGCCGGACACATGCCGGCGATCAGGCCTACAATTAATCTGGAGCGTAATTAAATTATGATCACAATTTTACTGAAAGTTTGCAGCCAAAATTCTGTCCAGCTGGACATGAGCACAAGGGAGTATAACTTAAGTTTTTTATGGATTGTTAAATGCACAAAACATGGTGTTTCCTGTAGAGGCCTAGTGTAAGTAAAAATTGTTTAAATATCACCTCATTTGGTCCAGGTGGTTACAGTGGCATGCTTTACAGTTGATTGTCCCCCCGGCAGGTGAGGCACGAGAGTCTAAATGTGTTCAGATAATGGTGAAGCTGGAATTACACCATGCTGGAGTCAAATTTCCGACTGCATCGGGAACCCTGGACATTAATAATAACCACTAAACCACTGGGATTAATTGACTGACCACTAAACCATAACACACACACATGCCACCCCAAACCAATTCCACTATGTTCATTATAACACGTTTAACATTTTTACTTTTTGTTTTTAATTACTAGATCACACACAAGGCCTCAATGCTTCATAATTTGATATAAATTTATAATGTACCCTTACATACGTATGAAAAGTTAACATTCTCAGACAGGTATTAAGCTTATAACACCACGTGCTCACACAGAAAATCCATCAAAGTTTCCGAGTTCCACAAAATTACATAATCTCTTACACCTCTTTTTACATGAAGAATTAGTATTTACAAAACACAAATTATAAGGCTGTTTCAGTGTTTAAATAAACTAAATAAGTGACAATGAACATACATTAGATTTACGACCACGAGGCATGCTTCAATCTTTTATCCGTTCACATCTCAGTCAATTATGATTGAACTTTAAACTTTTCACAATAAAATGAATAATATATACATAATGTACGTACCGGAGGACGATTGAGTTTTTACTTATGCATGATAGAGGAGGAAAAAATCCACAATTATGGAAGCTCTGCGCTGCCGGGAGAGACGTTGTTTTCGCTTCTGTAGTAGGCCACTGACTGACTCAAACGTGCAGTTCGCGAGCTTGATCAGCGAACCTAACCGCTTTCCCACTAGATCGCGCCGGCATGCGGCGAGGCAAAAATACAGGAACACAGAACGCTGCTCAATCATAACTTCGCCCTTACTTAATAATACTATTTTATATATATATATATATATAAACCCGGTTTCCAAACCGCGGCACACCCCCACCCCAAAAAGGCAACATAGTTGCCAGCCACTTGAAACTCGGGTACCCTGCATAGTACCCTTAATCTTCTATACCACAAGGCTTTTCCGGTGAATCTCAAGCAATATCGCTTTTAGGCCCTAAACAAACTACATTAGATTATAAAATAAAAACAACTGCACTACACCAACCTAGTCACAACATTTCTATCTAAATTCTTTTCTAACTCCTGTTTTTTTTATATTTTTTTTGTACCTTTTTCTAATTTAAAAAACAAATTTTTTTTTTATATTTTATGTTTTTGTAAGGGGAGGGTTAGGAAAATCGGGAAGATGAAAAGGGCAAGGATCGTTGAAATGTCAAGAGCTGGGACTAAAGGTAAGGACATGGCTCCCTCCGGAAATAAGAATGAATGGAGAAAACCAAGGCTCGAGCAGGCAGGGGCGCGTCCCTGAAGTAGACGAACACCACTGGGACTGTGGGGAACATCTACCCGCTACCCGATGGCTCTCACCCTTCCATGACAGACTTTATGTACTTGTTCCTTCCGGACATCACTCGCTGAGAAATTATCTCGTGTTGAGCTGTACTGATTTATTTCTTCTGAATCAGAATCAGGGCAACTTACATTGCTACTTTCACTTCGATTTGGATTATCCTCATCATCTAACTCCTCTGTTTCTGCCTCTCTTGCTTCTCTTTCTTCCAACCCCTCCTCTTCTTCTTCCTCTTTTCCTTCTTCCTTATAGTCCTCTTCTTCCTCTTCCACTTCTTCTTCATCCTCTTCTTCCTCTTCTACCATTTCCCCTTCTTCGTCCCCATAATCCAAATCACCATCAGGACACTGCACCTCCTCACCATCTTCCCGTTGCTCATCTGGTCCATACAAAACCTCTTTCCGTTCATCAGAACCCTCAGCATCACATACCGAAGCCGGCTGCAAACCTGCACACATTACATCTTTGTCATCAGCATACTCCACAACGCTGCCACCAACTTTATCCTCAACTTCTACCTCATCTCCTTCAATTATACTTGGAGTATGGATGACCTCGTGTTCATCTGCAGCCTCAGAAACTTCAGTCTCTTTAACACCTATAAATATACTTCCCTGTGCAGCATCTCCAGACTGCTCTTCTGCCTCTTTTTCCGATTCCTCTCCTTCACCACTTTCAGCAGCTATAGCGTCATGGACATTTCCCACCATGGAATCCAGCAGTCTAGGTCTATGTGCAATGTCTAAATTAAATTCTACTTGCGATGGTAAAGCTACATTATCAAGTGACTTCTCATATCCATGCATAGGTGATGATGATATTACAGGATCGGGATCCATCATGAACCGAGATGGAGATACTGGAACAAATTCTCCAGCATCTGGATTCAACTGTGACGTCATACCTGAGTCCTCTAATTCAGTGTCAACAGACGTGTTCTTATTGTTTTGTGTTGATCCACAGAAGTAATTCCACTCTTCTTCTTCTTCTTCTTCATACCCCACTCTATTAGGCACTTGTAATTCATCTGCAACGTTTAAACTTTCACTTTTTTCCAAATAGGAATAAAGGCTTGCTAAAGGATCCCTACTTGCCGATGTTTGTTCACTAATAAAACTTCTTCTTCCACTGATAATTCCATATTTATTTGTTTTCTCTTCTGTAACTGTTTTTACCGTCTTTTCACTTGCCACCTCCTTGTAGCTTTCATTACTCCTAAAATATTCCGTTTTTCTTACAGTTTCTTGCGTTTTCCACCAACCACTATGTTTGTCATTTTTTGCTCTTTCTTGACCTACTACTTGAGTCTTGGCAACCTTTTGCAGCTCTTTCTCGGGACTCGTCACTCGCCTGGACCGTTCTGGCAAACACGCACAACGGGTCCACGTCCGCAAAACAACGAGGACGGTCTGCGAACACCAAACGAGAT
Organism: Magicicada septendecula; assembly: GCA_034769895.1. Taxonomy (NCBI): domain Eukaryota; kingdom Metazoa; phylum Arthropoda; class Insecta; order Hemiptera; family Cicadidae; genus Magicicada; species Magicicada septendecula. The sequence continues at coordinate 149,089,333 of CM068376.1, read as the reverse complement.
CTCTCTTGGGGAGAGAGAAAAAAAGGATGTACATCATATTTTGAGGCCCCTTTGTAAAGTTGTAATTTATATATTTAATCATGTAGTAAACTATATTGTTTGAGAACTTTCACTAGAGAACTTAATCACCAAATGTAATAAAGAGATGTCATGGTCCAAAAAGGTGAGTGAATAAATCTACAAACCCCTGTCAATATTCCTCAATTCACGGGATCCTATTTAACTTTTGTTTACTTTCCAGTTATTTATGATTATGTAAAGATAATGGCAGCCTGTTTAATTGACCTGAGCCAATTAACCAGGTTCCCGAATTGTTACGTTATGCGAAACGTTACAAATGCGCAACTCTGCTTAATTAATGAATAAATGATAATTAGCAAGATAAAATGCCCTGTGTTTGTCATTTAATATGTGGTAGAATTATTCACTCTATGAATGTTAATTTAAAATACGCAAAAGGAAGAATTGAAGTAAGTAAATTCAGAATTAGGATAGTGTGTTTTTATAATCATTATGTGCTGTAATAATATAATATAATATAATAATCATGATATATAAGGTAAGGATATTTAAATATAATATAATAATTATTTAAACATTGTAAGCCTAGGGTAAAACCTGTTTAAAAATGCATTCCCCAACTTGTCTGTTTAACGAGAATCTCAGACAAGAAAATGACCTGTTCCCGCTTGTACCAAACTACCCCTTTGTTACGCTCTGCCACCTCAAGTAGACAATACATCACCTCCCCCTATTGTATTACAAAGTGTGTGACCCCTTGCCCAGTAACAAAAGATTTCAGACACATGTTGAAAATTAAATCGAATAAAAAAAAACAAGTAAATAATTTTATTATTAAAATGCGCCACTGTTTTTTTGTTTCATTTTGTGTAAATGGTTAGTGTACTTAGTGTCAATTATAAAATACTCTATTCTGTATATCTATGCACTCAGTTAGGAAATTGTATGTAAAAGTAGTATATTGTACTTACATTGTACTTAGCCTTTTTCTAAGTAGCATATATGAATAATATGGACGATATTTATAAGTGTATATTTTGTGTGAGATTACGCACATACTCGTATATAATTATACGTGAAAAGATTAGATTGTATTGTGCCAATTCATGTGTGTACGTGTCAAAGAATTCAGTCTCTACCACGTCAATTTTGCGACAATATCAGACCTGTAGTTTTCCTGTACTAGCCTGCATAAATGTGTAATTCGTGTTTCTATTGACACGATGAGTTATATGAACTACTGACTAAATAAAACGAGTGTACTAATTAATTTTATGGAATGATGCTTCCCGAAGTAAACAAACGAGTTCGAAACAAAAAAGAAACCGTCTCTTAAATCAGACCAAAGTAATAATAATAAATAATAAGTCATTTAAAATAAAAAGTTTAATAATATCGTAAATTATTATAACACGTTAGTATAATTATAATTATAAAAGTGTAACAAAACTCAGCTTAGTAACGGGCCGTAACATTGCGTACGCATCGCTCACTCCACCCCTTTTTTGAAGCAAGCCTGTGCAAGTTAATAAGCTGTCCACCAGCTATTGTTAAATGGAACAATAGAGAAATATTCTCCCTCAAGAAACTTCCCCCTTTGTACGCATAAACTATGCCATTGTTTGAAGAAAACTAGTTTGACCCACATTCCACAGTAACAGCTGATCGTTGAAAGTAAAGTGTTTGTCTCCTTTTGTTTATGTATTACAGCTGATCATTTAAAAACAAAAATTATTATCTTCGTGAAATTCCGATTCTCTCAGTAGCATAAGAAATTAGGATAAGAATGAATCTAAGGTCAAGTATGGGATTGGCTTTAGATTTCTGTAGTAGAATTAAGAATTATATATAGGTAACGTAACAAGTCACAACGGCGCCGCACTGAAAAATTCTTTACAAGGGTTAAAGAAAGTTCTTTACAAGAGTTAAAGAAAGTGCAGAAAACTAACTACTAGAGTTAGAGTATGCAAAATGTAATCAGTCGGGCCACGATATTGTGAGTTACGGATAATTAGGGAAATTAGTATTAAGAATTAAAATATAAATTAGCATGGTAAGAAGTGAGATAAAGGGAATTTCACGGAGTAGAACATTTAAATGAACAAGATCATTTAAAGAGATATAGAGAAAACAAATCGTGTACTAAATTAAATTTTAACACAGAAATCCCCGAGCATACTCCCAGTACGTTGCTCACCAAAAAAAAAACCCGTAAAATACTCACCCGGTGTCGATATTTAAGCGGAGGAGTATGTGACGATTTTAAAAAAGGAAAAAATGAAATAAAAGAAATTTAAAATCTCACATTAAAACAGAACCAAACCCCTAAAGAAAATGATAATGTAACCCCGCCTTAATACCCAAAATAAATAGTTTTAAAACCTTAAAGAATTCTATAATAAAATTGCGATATCTCCCCTTAATAATTAACCCGGCTTTAACCTGCCGAAACCGGCATCAACACGCATAATTACCCGTGAATATGACTAATAATTGTATTAAATCGGAACTTGATAAAAAACATAATGATGTACAATAATAAAATACTAAGTGAGAGATACCGTAGTATAATTAAATATATTTAATTATGTCAGAGAATAATCAAGTAAATATTAATCAAAAAACGGAACTACTTTTATGTTGCCTAGTAATTGTCTTGAGATTACTACGCTCCCCTTAACTATTTTCTGCCACTTGGAATGGAGAGCTCACGCCGTAAGCAGCGTAAAGCGTTATTTCGCTACGCGTTTATAAAAATGTGAAAATCTTGATACAATGACTTGTTAAATAAGTAAAGTTGTGTGGTGATGACATCTCTCTATATTATAAAATAACGGACCATGTAAATAATACAGTATTACAACCAAGAAGGTGATAGTAAAATAATCTATCATCATGTGAAGTGTATAACAGTGAAACAAACTTTCTATCTATGTGTTCTAACTACAAGAATTACTAAGAATAACTACAGTCGCCTGAGATGAATGTACCACACCAGGGATGATTTCACAGACTTCTAGAACTTCACCACCAAAGTATGATAATGTAACGACTGAACTTCAAGAAACATCAGGAGGACCGAAGAACTAATTCTGCAGCAACTTCAGGAAACACACAGGTGACATGGAGGCTTGTCTTCCATGGTTAAGAGTTACAAAATTATAAACCCCAAAAGACAATTTAAATTTTCATATTAAAGACTTTAAAAATTATGCTTTAAATGTAATAACATTAAAGACTTTTGAAAACTGACATTATAGGTAACATGTAATCTAATATTTGTTGTTTTAGAAGATTAATAAAAAACCATTCTTCAAATGGTTAGAGTTTCAATATTGTACATGGCAAGGTGACCATTATTCATTTAATATATTTGATCCCGGATCCGTGGAATTAATTAAAAAGGATGTACATCATATTTTGAGGCCCCTTTGTAAAGTTGTAATTTATATATTTAATCATGTAGTAAACTATATTGTTTGAGAACTTTCAATAGAGAACTTAATCACCAAATGTAATAAAGAGATGTCATGGTCCAAAAAGGTGAGTGAATAAATCTACAAACCCCTGTCAATATTCCTCGATTCACGGGATCCTATTTAACTTTTGTTTACTTTCCAGTTATTTATGATTATGTAAAGATAATGGCAGCCTGTTTAATTGACCTGAGCCAATTAACCAGGTTCCCGAATTGTTACGTTATGCGAAACGTTTCAAGCATAAAACTAATGTCCGCCGGACACATGCCGGCGATCAGGCCTACAATTAATCTGGAGCGTAATTAAATTATGATCACAATTTTACTGAAAGTTTGCAGCCAAAATTCTGTCCAGCTGGACATAAGCACAATGAAGTATAACTTGAGTTTTTTGTGGATTGTTAAATGCACAAAACATGGTGTTTCCTGTAGAGGCCTAGTGTAAGTAAAAATTGTTTAAATATCACCTCATTTGGTCCAGGTGGTTACAGTGGCATGCTTTACAGTTGATTGTCCCCCCGGCAGGTGAGGCAAGAGAGTCTAAAGGTGTTCAGATAATGGTGAAGCTGGAATTACACCATGCTGGAGTCAAATTTCCGACTGCATCGGGAACCCTGGACATTAATAATAATTAATTGACTGACCACTAAACCATAACATACACACATGCCACCCCAAACCAATTCCACTATGTTCATTATAACACGTTTAACATTTTCACTTTTTGTTTTTAAATTACTAGATCACACACAAGGCCTCAATGCTTCATTATTTGATATAAATTTATAATGTACCCTTACATACGTATGAAAAGTTAACATTCTCAGACAGGTATTAAGCTTATAACACCACGTGCTCACACAGACAATCCACCAAAGTTTCCGAGTTCCACAAAATTACATAACCTCTTACACCTCTTTTCACATGGACAATTAGTATTTACAAAACATAAATTATAAGGCTGTTTCAGTGTTTAAATAAACTAAATAAGTGACAATGAACATACCTTAGATTTACGACCACGAGGCATGCTTCAATCTTTTATCCGTTCACATCTGAGTCAATTATGATTGAACTTTAAACTTTTCACAATAAAATGAATAATATATACATAATGTACGTACCGGAGGACGATTGAGGTTTTACTTATGCATGATAGAGGAGGAAAAAATCCACAATTATGGAAGCTCTGCGCTGCCGGGAGAGACGCTGTTTTCGCTTCTGTAGTAGGCCACTGACTGACTCAAACGTGCAGTTCGCGAGCTTGATCAGCGAACCTAACCGCTTTCCCCACTAGATCGCGCCGGCATGCGGCGAGGCAAAAATATAGTAACACAGAACGCTGCTCAATCATATCTTCGCCCTTATTTAATAATTATATTTTATATATATAAGCCCGGTTTCCAAACCGCGGCACAGAACTACCTAAAATTGATAGCATTTGTTCTTATATAAGGACGTAGTAAACTTTCTGCTATCTTCAGCTAACGGTATCTGCCAAAATCCACTCTGAAGGTCTAAACGAGACATATATTTAACACCTTGGCATTTTGAAAACACGTTCTCGGCATTAGGCGCACAGCCAAACATTTTTCTGTTGTGCTATTTAAATAACGCATATCTAAACATATCCTTATTTGATTATTTTTTTTCTTTACAATCACCATAGCTGATTACTGATTAAAATCACCATAGATTCAGAAAATTACTGTCGGAACGTTCAATGAAGTTATCATCCAAAATTTTTTTAATTTCCTCGTCCACAAGTTTTTGGTAGTGAAGCGGAATCGGATATGTTTTCGCACGAATTTATTTTCGTCAGTAACTTATATTTCATGTGGGTATATGTGCGTTGTAGTGTGATTGTTTTCAAATGTTAACGTATGTTTATTTATCATCTGGTTAAGTTTGTCACGCTGTACTGTGGTTAATTTATCTGTATTATTATTATTATCCTTATTATTTTTTTTTTACCATTAGCTTAGCCGTAGGTTTGGTTATGTTGATGTAATTCGCTTCCGACTCATTATCAATGTCATAATTACCAAACTCTACACTATGTTCCTTATTACTAAGAGTACACATTAATTTATTATTTTTAAAATCGATAATTGCATTTATTTTTTTAAGAGTGTCCGTTCCTAAAATAATATAAATTAAATTTTTAACAACTAATACAGGTGTTTCAAGATCCATATCTTGAGGTGAAATGTTTATATAAGCTTGTTTATTTACTTTTTGTAACTCATCAATAGCGGTTTTAATGGTGGTATTGTTTACAGGTAAGATTGGTACCTTTTTAAATTGCACTACGTTTTTGTTTATAAAATTTTCATTAATTAATGATACTTGTGCACTACTCTATTAACACATTACCTATACAATTGTTTATTGTCCCTCTTAATACACTACATCTACTAGCTAAGTTATCACTATCTCTAGGTACATTATTCACATCGTCATTACTGTCATTTACTAGTTCACTACGTATATCGTCTGGGTATACACCGGATACGCAGTAGGTCCAAACCATTTTGTTATTTTCTATCTTTTCACTGGATTTCTGATACTGACTGGTGTACATTTTATTAGTTTTGTTTGTTTTGCACGGACACACGCCGTGCAACCTTAGGCGTTTTTTGGACCATGTTCATTATTGTGGTTATCTTCAGCTACAGACGCGACTTTATGTTTATTAAACTTCAACGAATTTTGCTCACGATCAGGATTTTTCCATTGTTTACTTTTATTGTCATTTTGTTTTTGTGTGTTACTTGTGTTTATTTGTTTATGTGTACTGTAACTATTGACATTGCCATCAACATTTTTCCATTTAGTAAGTAGCAACAGCAGCTCTTCTAAGGCTTAACTCCCTTGGATTATTACTGCTACCTGTATACCTGTACTGAAGTGGTGGAGCAGCTTGTTGACGATTTCAGCTTCCGACATCTCAGGCTTTAGGTATTTTGCTTTCGCTAAAAATTGAAATAGGTATTTTTCCTTGGTACCTTTATTCGGTACATACTTAACGAATTCAAGCTGCACACGCATCTTACGCTCGATTTCCTCATTCCAGTAGCGTGCCTTAAAATGGTCTACAAGATCTTCATATACCAATAACTTTTCTTGGATGATGGGAAACCATTCTGCAGCTGTACCCTTAAGATGTCGAATTACCCAGTCTTGTCAACATCTCGATTTCGAAAACGATATCGAAGTTTCAATTCGGTACGTTAATTTACTGAAGAGTTATTCATGTAAATACGAATAACACCCGCACACGCGCACTCGCGCACTAAATTCGCACTTGACATGAAAGAAAATAAATGTATGGGTATTTTGACACACAACAGTTAATTACTCATTTCTTATTTCAAAACTTACAGCTATTTTAGAAAATTTTAACAAATTTAATTTTCAACATGTCTATAACGTCATAAATTTTATAAAAGCATGTAGGCATTGCTACAAAGACCCTTTTATGCTATGTTCCATTGTAATATATATATATATATATATATATATATATATATATATATATATATATATATATATATATATTGCAACGATAGAAATTAAAACTGCTTAGATAGATTACACTGAAATTACTACAACATGGTCTATATCTGGAAGTACGAAAATTTTATTACTTAACACAATAAAAATTACAAAATAACAATTTTGTTTTAACATAAAACAAATAATGCATCATTTCCAAATAATTTCTTCAACTCTCTTTGACAGTTCCATTTTGACATAACAAATATAAACAATTCCACGTGGTCAGATACTGAATACTACGCCCTCACAAAATAAGCCATAATAACATTTGATGGCGTCGTATCTCCTTATCTAACATTCAAAACATTCCTCCACGTATTCCGACACCTCACCTCACATACTTAATATTGCAATGAATCACAGGATCCTGATAAGCGGGGCAAGCTCATATAATACACAGACTATGAACATTCATGTTTAAATTGGTAGATTGTTAGATTTGGTTATGTTATCAGTTGTATTTTAATAAGGATAAGGATTTAAGTTTAGTAAAACTGAGTATTATTTATTTATTGTTTATTCATGTACTGTGTTTGTGGAAATGTGCGCGCGTGCGCGAGTGGTAAACGTTTCCCTGGCTGTGCGTGAATAAATTATCGTTGTATTATGACATTGAACTGAACATAGACATATGTATTCGCTACAATCCCTGCATATTTCTGGCTATTATTTTCATTCATATATGATATTATTAAAGTATGCAGTTATGCATGAGATAAGGGTATTCTGATTACCGCTATGCATGCTCTTACAAAGTAAATGCACTTTACAGCATGAAAAGTGCATGTCATGGTGTATATAACCATGTGACTTCCTTCCACCAATAAAATGCTGGAAGGTGGTTGGAAATTTTCTTAAGCCTGTTGTTACACAAGGAGTTCTTCTCAACCAGCTATCACGGTCGGTTCGCGCAGTTCTTGTTCAAGATTCTACCGCTTGCAAGAATCTGTAAAGACTATTCGGCGATAGTAACGGGTGTGAAGACTCAGATCTGTGCGTGTAGTACACCTACACACAGTATCGTTATTAACGCATTGCGCGCATAATTACGAGAGTTCTTCTCAGCCAGCTACCGCGAACGGGACGTGCAATTCTTGTTCAAGATTCTGTCGCTTGCAAGAATTTGTAAAGACTATTCGTCGATAGTAACGCGTGTGAAGACTCAGAGTCATTCGTGTTTTACAACTACACACAATATTATTATTACAGCATTGTGTGCATAATTACGAGAGTTCTTCTCTATCTGCTATCACGATCGGGTCGCGCAGTTCTTGTTCAAGATTCTGTCGCTTGCAAGAATCTGTAAAGACTATTCGGCGATTGTAACGCGTGTGAACATATTTTTGTAAGAGTGTAAACTTTGTTGGAAACATCCGACGTATAATTGTAATTAATGTAATATTTGTGTGTGTATGGTTCATATGAAAATCTGAGGATATAATTTATCAATTGTGCATATTCTCTTGTGTGTCATATATGAACAAATTTTATCAGTATATTGGAGGTAGATTATTAGTTGTTGTGTGTTAGATAAGGTTTATTTACATTTTGATATTTTGAACTGCTTTCTGTGTGCGTATAAACTGATTACACTACGTTAATAATCTTGTAGTAATAATAGTTTTCTTAGTGTATAAATCTGTAAATTTAAATTTATTAAATTTTAAATTAATTTGTGATCACTATGGCGGATTCAAAAAGGGGTAGAGAAGCTTTAGCGACCATATTAGCTAGTTTCAAAACCATGTCTGAGGAAACTAAAGCCTGGCGTGAGAGGATGAAAGCCGAGGAAGAGGAGAGGAAAGCCATTAGGCAGAAATTGTGGGAAGAAATGGCGAAACTACTATTCACCATTTATGGGGAAAAGTCAGCTGATATTGAAGTAGATTTAACTGTTGAGAATATTGTACCTTGTGATAAATTTGAAGTACCAAATGTTCTTGTGGAACATACTCTCAAAGAAAATATTATGGATGTTAACCAAGATGTTACGTCTGAAGGATTAAAGGAGAACAGTAGCGTAGTAGGTGAGATTGAAAGTGATTATACAGAAACAACCCACTTAGGGCCTAGTAGTTCATATCTCGGTAAAGTCGAGTATCTAGATTATGCATCAAATTGTAGTGAAGATAACGGAAGTGAAATTAGTAGTAACAACACTATTAGTCCAGAACATACTTCAGGTAATTGCTGTGATGAGGTGATAGTTTATAATGTAACAGATATAGCATGCGAGAGCCGTGAACGGATCATAGAATCAGAAGTTATTATTAATGCGGACAGTTTATGCATAACACATAAAAATCCCGAACCAGTAGTAGAGCCTGGAACTAGTATGGATACTAACGGTGCAGGTATTCATGACATATGTCGTAATGATGAGGTACTAGATGAATCTATATCAGATACTGAGGTGTTTATGGAGGACGGAGAGGTGAATGATACTGGTGACAATAAGGTGACAACAATTATAGTAAATAATAATGAACCACCGCGTAATCAGTTTCATGTTCAAACACCACAAAATCAGCCGCAATCACAACATAAAAATACAACTCAGCAATTTAATACCAACTTATTAGCAACAGTTACTGAAAGTGATTCAGTTAAAAAGCAGTTCAATCAATGAAGTATGAAAAATGTTAGTTATAAGAATAAAACTGTTATGTCTGGCCTATATCCTGCAGAAATTAGGGATAGTTTAGTGTGTAGTAATGATAATAGTAGTAGATATGAGGGAAATATTAGTATTGAAAATGGCACCGACCTTAGTGTCGAAGCAAAAATCAGTGGTTATGTTGACGAGATATTGTTCGATAGCGGCGCAGAAATATCGCTGATGGACGAGCGGGTACTAAAGAGACATAAAAACCACTTTATACAAACTCCGGTTCTGCGGGTAAGTCACACAAGGATAAAATCAGCAACGTGTGAGTCGCAGATAGTTGAAAAACAGGCACTTAAAAAAAAAATACTTACAGGGAATGGAAATAGAGATCGCTGTACTTGGAGTTAGAAAACTCGGACATGATACTATTTTGGATGTTGACAAAGTGAATAAACAGCACGCTACATTTGAATTTCTGAACGAACATTGCAAGGTAAAGTTGATAGTGTACCGCACGTTATCAGACTGGGACGCTCGAAATATAAGATAACGAATAACTCACTGACCCGCAAGGTTCAGTTAATGGGTTGCGAGATAAAGCAAATACGGCGTATATTAGACAAATTCACATTATATTTCCAAATAAACGTGTGCGTTTCAAAACTGAGAAAAATTTATACAAAAAACTCAGAAATAAATGTCAGGATATAGGGTGTAAGAATGTGTAGCTATTTAAATATGTCAGTTCAGGTTTAAATGTTATATGTAAGATGACTCTGTGAATGAGCGAAAAGCTAGTTAAGATAAGGAATGCAGTCTGTTGTATTTTTTGACCCTGCGTAATTTTGTTATCTGCTTGTCAAGAACATGTGTATTTGTTTTGGTTTTAAGGTTACCACGTGTCTTTGGTTTGTTGCTTCTGTCAAGTTGACAGTTTGAAATGTTAGTAGTGCTATGAGGATGTTTATTTGATTTTTGGTTTGAGGGTATTAGTATTATTGTTTCAAGATTAAGAAATCGTTTTGGTATATCAAGAAAAACATAATTTTTATTTTTTTGTTAGTCAACTAAAAAAAAAAAAAAATTTTTTTATGCGGGAAGGGGTTAATCCTGCAATGAATCACAGGATCCTGATAAGCGGGGCAAGCTCATATAATACACAGACTATGAACATTCATGTTTAAATTGGTAGATTGTTAGATTTGGTTATGTTATCAGTTGTATTTTAGTAAGGATAAGGATTTAAGTTTAGTAGAACTGTGTATTATTTATTTATTGTTTATTCAGGTACTGTGTCTGTGGAAGTGTGCGCGCGTGCGCGAGTGGTAAACGTTTCCCTGGCTGTGCGTGAATAAATTATCGTTGTGTTATGACATTGAACTGAACATAGACCTATGTATTCGCTACAATCCCTGTATATTTCTGGCTATTATTTTCATTCATATATGATATTATTAAAGTATGCAGTTATGCATGAGATAAGGGTATTCTGATTACCGCTATGCATGCTCTTACAAAGTAAATGCACTTTACAGCATGAAAAGTGCATGTCATGGTGTATGTAACCATGTGACTTCCTTCTACCAATAAAATGCTGGAAGGTGGTCGGAAATTTTCTTAAGCCTGTTGTTACACAAGGAGTTTTTCTCAACCAGCTACCACGGTCGGTTCGCGCAGTTCTTGTTCAAGATTCTACCGCTTGCAAGAATCTGTAAAGACTATTCGGCGATAGTAACGGGTGTGAAGACTCAGATCTGTGCGTGTAGTACACCTACACACAGTATTGTTATTAACGCATTGCGCGCATAATTACGAGAGTTCTTCTCAGCCAGCTACCGCGAACGGGACGTGCAATTCTTGTTCAAGATTCTGTCGCTTGCAAGAATTTGTAAAGACTATTCGTCGATAGTAACGCGTGTGAAGACTCAGAGTTATTCGTGTTTTACAACTACACACAATATTATTATTACAGCATTGTGTGCATAATTACGAGAGTTCTTCTCTATCTGTTATCACGATCGGGTCGCGCAGTTCTTGTTCAAGATTCTGTCGCTTGCAAGAATCTGTAAAGACTATTCGGCGATTGTAACGCGTGTGAAGACGCAGAACAGTTGAATAATACCTCTTTACACACGGCATTATTACTAAAGCATTACGTGTGTAATAAGTGAGTGTGAACTGTATCACTGTGTGAGATTTTCTGCAGTGTCAGTAAAATTTAATAGTTACGCAATAGTAAGTTGTATTATCAAGACGTTTCCGCGTCAGTGGAAGAATTCGGCATAGGGTGGTCTGCTGATCGCGGTAGACCCTGTGATTCGCGTGAACACTTGAAGAGTCCGGAGTGGTATAAGTTCAATATACCGTTGTTATATAAAACTCACTGTTACCTGAGACATTTGTTAGATATAAACTCTATATTAATTAAACGAATAATAAGATCCGTAGAACCTTTGTGGTGTGCGAAGCGTCAGAGTCATCGTGGGAATTGCAGGACACCAGCCCAGCTGAAAGCGTTTCAGGGTGAACCGTCTATCATCTATAAGCCACGCCTGACGACCCAACAACGCAGCAAAGCCCCTCCCTTTCTCTTCAGCAACATCATCGTGGGAATCTTCACTTATGTAACGTATCACATCACGTGTATGAAGAGTATTTAACATTTTAAAAGACTCTATATCAAACACTATCATTATTATACTTATCAAATTTACCATATAAACAATTACATATGTCTTGTGCAATAAATAATCTTAAACCCTCCAATATTGACTTTTAATTTACGATACACATACTACCATATCCTATGCGCCAATAGTTTAGTAATTTGTGTTGTCGCATAGTGATATTTGGCGCTTAGCAACGTAGGGCACGGAAAATAGCGGTAATTTTACGCTATTATATATTTTTGTAAGAGTGTAAACTTTGTTGGTAACATCCGACGTATAATTGTAATTAATGTAATATTTGTGTGTGTATGGTTCATATGAAAATCTGAGGATATAATTTATCAATTGTGCATATTCTCTTGTGTGTCATATATGAACAAATTTTATCAGTATATTGGAGGTAGATTATTAGTTGTTGTGTGTTAGATAAGGTTTATTTACATTTTGATATTTTGAACTGCTTTCTGTGTGCGTATAAACTGATTACACTACGTTAATAATCTTGTAGTAATAATAGTTTTCTTAGTGTATAAATCAGTAAATTTAAATTTATTAAATTTTAAATTAATTTGTGATCACTATGGCGGAGTCAAAAAGGGGTAGAGAAGCTTTAGCGGCCTTATTAGCTAGTCTCAAAACCATGTCAGAGGAAACTAAAGCCTGGCGTGAGAGAATGAAAGCCGTGGAAGAGGAGAGGAGAGCCATTAGGCAGACATTGTGGGAAGAAATGGCGAAACCAATATTCACCATTTATGGGGAAAAGTCAGCTGATATTGAAGTAGATTTAACTGTTGAGAATATTGTACCTTGTGATAAATTTGAAGTACCAAATGTTCTTGTGGAACATACTCTCAAAGAAAGTATTATGGAAGTTAACCAAGATGTTACATCTGAAGGATTAACGGAGAACAGTAGCGTAGTAGGTGAGATTGAAAGTGATTATACAGAAACAACCCACTTAGGGCCTAGTAGTTCATATCTCGGTAAAGTCGAGTATCTAGATTATGCATCAAATTGTAGTGAAGATAACGGAAGTGAAATTAGTAGTAACAACACTATTAGTCCAGAACATACTTCAGGTAATTGCTGTGATGAGGTGATAGTTTATAATGTAACAGATATAGCATGCGAGAGCCGTGAACGGATCATAGAATCTGAAGTTATTATTGATGCGGACAGTTTGTGCATAACACATAAAAATCCCGAACCAGTAGTAGAGCCTGGAACTAGTATGGATACTAACGGTGAAGGTATTCATGACATATGTCGTAATGATGAGGTACTAGATGAATCTATATCAGATACTGAGGTGTTTATGGAGGACGGAGAGGTGAATGATACTGGTGGCAATAAGGTGACAACAATTATGGTAAATAATAATGAACCACCGCGTAATCAGTTTCATGTTCAAACACCAGAAAATCAGCCGCAATCACAACAACATAAAAATACAACTTGTGACGATTTAAATTGTAACCATGATAAAAAAGAAAGAAAGAAAAAAAAATTTAAGTTTGCGAGCCATTAACCATTTAAATCTCACAATAATAATAAAAACATGTAGGTACTAAGTGTGAAAGGAAGAAGTAATTAATAAGGGCAAAGAAACTGTAATAAAGAGGCATATTGTAAATAATTATTATTGTCGTATTTAACCCTTGCTTGCTATCAGGCGCCTACCTGTTGATTCCGGACTCGACATGTTTTCCGAGTCTTCTGTAATTATGAATAAAATAAAAAACTAATGTTAATAATTAAAGAATCTGAAGACACAGATAGTCACTAAAACTACTCATTTAAATTATGTATTTTTATCTAGGGATAGTTTGTATAAATAAAAAAGTTTATTTAGAGAGAGACAGGGACTATATTCTCGCGGAATAAACACCCCACTACCTCTTATGCAGTACCAGTGGAAGCGGGCGAAAAATCTCGCTCTCGCTATGAAGACTCCAAGCAGTGCACACGCACGAGCAAAAGCTCTGTTGGAATGTTGTGTGATTTGTTGTTAGTTTGGCTTATTTCAAATGTAGTTTATTAACTGCTACACAAAAGAGTGTAACATGTAACATTAATTAAAAATCAGAAACGTGGTAACAAGAAGAAATATGTGACAACAAAAGTACGAGTATTAATAACGATGACTGCTAACTTCACCAACTGATGACACTTTTCAACATCCTACCCGGAGAGGTGAACTACCAGAATTTGCAACTCTAGTAGACCCGACAGAAGATGCAGTTCGAGACATCAAAGAATCTACGCCTACCATCTTAGAAGGTTCGACCTAGACTGCAGACGTTTAAGCCTTTAATGACTAAGACCAGACCTAGATGAGGACGACGCTTTTAAGGATTCCCAAGACGGACACTCCCGGAGGAAATTTCTACATACCAAATTAAAGGTGACTCGATAGCACGTCTATCGAGGAATAAATAATAATTATAATTGTAACACAATACACTTTAAAAGAGAGACTTTTCAGAGACGATTAAACTTGTAAAGATTAAAAAAGAATTAACTCTAAGAATTTAATGTAACTATTCAGACATCATACATTGTAACAGTTTAAATCTTAATGTATCGTAGTATAATTAATACCATTCTTCAAATGGAATAATAATAATAATGAAGCATAAAACTAAAGGTCTTGCAAGCTAATATCATGAATTGAATATAATTAAAAGTTTGATGACTAAATACCTAAGGTTACCCGGATCCGTGGTATAGCTAAATAAAATCTGTTGTGATCCCAAAGTTTGAATAAAGAATTCAAATAACTTTAATAATTCAATTAGTAATGTCATGGGATCTATCTTTTGAGTAAATGTTATTTTTTCAAATGTTTAATAAGGAGAAGTCTTCTTGTTACACACATATACTGAGTACATAAATCAACAGTTTTCCCATTCCCTGATTCCTTTTATATTTACTCTGTGTTGTTCTGATTAAATTTCAGCTCGTCGAATAAGGCAGCCTGAATAATTGGCAAAACCAATTATTTCGGGTTCCCCAAGTTATAACACTAGACAAGATGTTATAAATTGCGCTACTCTGCTAATTTGTTGAAATTTTGCTGCTAATTAGTAACAAAAAAATTTTTGGTTACTTGTGTTGTTTAAGCAGTAATTGTGTCCCGATTAACCCAGACCATAAACTGTTGATTTATTCACTCGTGTACTTTAAAATGTGTCTTAAAATCTTAAATAAAATTAAACGATAATAGTTATTATAATAGTTTTATAAATAAGTAAGTTAATTATTATTTAGATATAGGAATGAACATCATGTTAACTAAAGACGCCCCAAGAATACGATATAACAGCAGGTACGCGCTTGTCAAACGTTCATTCATCAACCTGTCGGTTTGTAAACAAAATGAGACCTGTAAATTTCCTGTTCTCGCCTGTACTGAACTGTCCTTGTCACCCTACTCCAAGTTGAGTGAGACAATGCATTCACCCTCTAGTTGAGTCCCCTTTGTAAGCGAAACAATGCCATTGTTTAAAACTCGTCTGACCTACATTCCAGCGAAACAGCTGATCGTTTAAATAAAAATTAATGCTAATGTTTAATAATAATTGTTAATAAATGTTTACCATGTACTAAAGTGTGTAGGAAATAATTGTGTATAGTATAGTAGAGCAAATAATATTATGACTTAAATTTCAAATGAATAAATGACGTAGTTAACCCTCCCTTGTTAAATAAAAAAATTAAACCCCATGTCCCAAATCAGTAACCTTGTAAACTGAGCCAAATAAAAAACAAACCAAAGTAAATAAAGTGTTGTAAATAAATATGGTAAGTCGATAGGAAATAATTCTACGTAAGTTTTCAAAACCCCCAAGGTAATAAAAAGTGAATAATAATTGCTGAATAAATCTTAAGTTAAACTAAATTTGTCGAACTTGTAGCAGTAAATAAGAGAGAGGTAAATAATATTACGAGAAACGTTGCATAGTGAACACCCCAGTTGTGGCCAGTAAGAGAGAAATAAAGCGTGTTAAGAAATTGTAGTAAGCAGCCACGCACTCTCCCTATTGTGATAAACCGTTGCCTCCCTAAACAATGAAAACCACCGCGCGTGAAATACAATGAATTGTGTAAAGTGTCTCCCCTTCCGCATAGTTTGTCTAGTTATGGTTAAAGAGATAATAAGAATTACCATCGTGAGATTCCGCTTCTCTCAAGTAACTATAATCTAGAGCGGAGTATGGGATCCTCTTTAGATTATTTTAGAAGTAAGTCTATGGTATATAATCAAGATAGAATTATATACATGTAAAGTAACTAGTCACAACGGCGCCGGCTGAAACAGATAATGATAAAAAAAAAAAAGGTGCCAAGAGTTCATTTATGAATGCTGAAAGCTAACCTGTAGAGTTAGAGTAAGCTGATGTCAGTCGGGCCACGATATTGTGAGTTACTGTAAGTAGGGAAATTAGTATTATAATTTAGTACTGTAAGAAGTGAGATAAAGGGAATTTCACGAAGGCGAACATTTAAATGAGAACAAGATCATTTAAAGAAAGATAAAAAAAAAAAAAACCTTGTAATAATAATAAATAATGATAATAATAGCGAAACTTCACACGGTACGCCCCAAGCATACTCTCGGTACGTTGCTGACCATATTTTCAGGAGTCTGTGTTGGTTAAGAGGCGGAGCATGTGACGATTTAAATTGTAACCATGATAAAAAAGAAAGAAATAAAAAAAAAAATTTAAGGTTGCGAGCCATTAACCATTTAAATCGCACAATAATAATAAAAACATGTAGGTACTAAGTGTGAAAGGAAGAAGTAATTAATAAGGGCAAAGAAACTGTAATAAAGAGGCATATTGTAAATAATTATTATTGTCGTATTTAACCCTTGCTTGCTATCAGGCGCCTACCTGTTGATTCCGGACTCGACATGTTTTCCGAGTCTTCTGTAATTATGAATAAAATAAAAAACTAATGTTAATAATTAAAGAATCTGAAGACACAGATAGTCACTAAAACTACTCATTTAAATTATGTATTTTTATCTAGGGATAGTTTGTATAAATAAAAAAGTTTATTTAGAGAGAGACAGGGACTATATTCTCGCGGAATAAACACCCCACTACCTCTTATGCAGTACCAGTGGAAGCGGGCGAAAAATCTCGCTCTCGCTATGAAGACTCCAAGCAGTGCACACGCACGAGCAAAAGCTCTGTTGGAATGTTGTGTGATTTGTTGTTAGTTTGGCTTATTTCAAATGTAGTTTATTAACTGCTACACAAAAGAGTGTAACATGTAACATTAATTAAAAATCAGAAACGTGGTAACAAGAAGAAATATGTGACAACAAAAGTACGAGTATTAATAACGATGACTGCTAACTTCACCAACTGATGACACTTTTCAACATCCTACCCGGAGAGGTGAACTACCAGAATTTGCAACTCTAGTAGACCCGACAGAAGATGCAGTTCGAGACATCAAAGAATCTACGCCTACCATCTTAGAAGGTTCGACCTAGACTGCAGACGTTTAAGCCTTTAATGACTAAGACCAGACCTAGATGAGGACGACGCTTTTAAGGATTCCCAAGACGGACACTCCCGGAGGAAATTTCTACATACCAAATTAAAGGTGACTCGATAGCACGTCTATCGAGGAATAAATAATAATTATAATTGTAACACAATACACTTTAAAAGAGAGACTTTTCAGAGACGATTAAACTTGTAAAGATTAAAAAAGAATTAACTCTAAGAATTTAATGTAACTATTCAGACATCATACATTGTAACAGTTTAAATCTTAATGTATCGTAGTATAATTAATACCATTCTTCAAATGGAATAATAATAATAATGAAGCATAAAACTAAAGGTCTTGCAAGCTAATATCATGAATTGAATATAATTAAAAGTTTGATGACTAAATACCTAAGGTTACCCGGATCCGTGGTATAGCTAAATAAAATCTGTTGTGATCCCAAAGTTTGAATAAAGAATTCAAATAACTTTAATAATTCAATTAGTAATGTCATGGGATCTATCTTTTGAGTAAATGTTATTTTTTCAAATGTTTAATAAGGAGAAGTCTTCTTGTTACACACATATACTGAGTACATAAATCAACAGTTTTCCCATTCCCTGATTCCTTTTATATTTACTCTGTGTTGTTCTGATTAAATTTCAGCTCGTCGAATAAGGCAGCCTGAATAATTGGCAAAACTAATTATTTCGGGTTCCCCAAGTTATAACACTAGAGAAGATGTTATAAACTCAGCAATTTAATACCAACTTATTAGCAACATTCTTGGATTTCTGATAAAGCCTTGACATTCTGAGCCTCTGATGAAGCCTTCTATAGGTGAAAGCCGGTTTAGGCTGTAAGGTAAAACTTTACGTTTTTACTTATAAAAAACTTAGTGTTCCGAGTCGTCAATATTATAGTGATATTTAGTATTAGCAACAGTTACTGAAAGTGATTCAGTTAAAAAGCAGTTTAATCAATCTAGTATGAAAAATGTTAGTTATAAGAATAAAACTGTTATGTCTGGCCTATATCCTGCAGAAATTAGGGAT
This sequence comes from Magicicada septendecula, assembly GCA_034769895.1. Lineage (NCBI taxonomy): Eukaryota > Metazoa > Arthropoda > Insecta > Hemiptera > Cicadidae > Magicicada > Magicicada septendecula. The sequence goes on along the minus strand of CM068376.1, from coordinate 149,070,430 downwards.
AGTTTAGTGTGTAGTAATGATAATAGTAGTAGATATGAGGGAAATATTAGTATTGAAAGTGGCACCGACCTTAGTGTCGAAGCAAAAATCAGTGGTTATGTTGACGAGATATTGTTCGACAGCGGCGCAGAAATATCGCTGATGGACGAGCGGGTACTAAAGAGACATAAAAACCACTTTATACAAACTCCGGTTCTGCGGGTAAGTCACACAAGGATAAAATCAGCAACGTGTGAGTCGCAGATAGTTGAAAAACAGGCACTTAAAAAAAAAATACTTACAGGGAATGGAAATAGAGATCGCTGTACTTGGAGTTAGAAAACTCGGACATTATATTATTTTGGATGTTGACAAAGTGAAAAAACAGCACGCTACATTTGAATTTCTGAACGAAACATTGCAAGGTAAAGTTGATAGTGTACCGCACGTTATCAGACTGGGACGCTCGAAATATAAGATAACGAATAACTCACTGACCCGCAAGGTTCAGTTAATGGGTTGCGAGATAAAGCAAATACGGCGTATATTAGACAAATTCAAATTATATTTCCAAATAAACGTGTGCGTTTCAAAACTGAGAAAAATTTATACAAAAAACTCAGAAATAAATGTCAGGATATAGGGTGTAAGAATGTGTAGCTATTTAAATATGTCAGTTCAGGTTTAAATGTTATATGTAAGATGATTCTGTGAATGAGCGATAAGCTAGTTAAGATAAGGAATGCAGGCTGTTGTACTTTGTGACCCTGCGTAATTTTGTTATCTGCTTGTCAAGAACATGTGTATTTGTTTTGGTTTTAAGGTTACCACGTGTCTTTGGTTTGTTGCTTCTGTCAAGTTGACAGTTTGAAATGTTAGTATTGCTATGAGGATGTTTATTTGATTTTTGGTTTGAGGGTATTAGTATTATTGTTTCAAGATTAAGAAGTTGTTTTGGTATATCAAGAAAAACATAATTTTTATTTTTTTGTTAGTCAACTAAAAAAAAAAAAAATTTTTTTTATGCGGGAAGGGGTTAATCCTGCAATGAATCACAGGATCCTGATAAGCGGAGCAAGCTCATATAATACACAGACTATGAACATTCATGTTTAAATTGGTAGATTGTTAGATTTGGTTATGTTATCAGTTGTATTTTAGTAAGGATAAGGATTTAAGTTTAGTAAAACTGTGTATTATTTATTTATTGTTTATTCATGTATTGTGTTTGTGGAAATATGCGCGCGTGCGCGAGTGGTAAACGTTTCCCTGGCTGTGCGTGAATAAATTATCGTTGTGTTATGACATTGAACTGAACATAGACATATGTATTCGCTACAATCCCTGTATATTTCTGGCTATTATTTTCATTCATATATGATATTATTAAAGTATGCAGTTATGCATGAGATAAGGGTATTCTGATTACCGCTATGCATGCTCTTACAAAGTAAATGCACTTTACAGCATGAAAAGTGCATGTCATGGTGTATGTAACCATGTGACTTCCTTCCACCAATAAAATGCTGGAAGGTGGTCGGAAATTTTCTTAAGCCTGTTGTTACACAAGGAGTTCTTCTCAACCAGCTATCACGGTCGGTTCGCGCAGTTCTTGTTCAAGATTCTACCGCTTGCAAGAATCTGTAAAGACTATTCGGCGATAGTAACGGGTGTGAAGACTCAGATCTGTGCGTGTAGTACACCTACACACAGTATTGTTATTAACGCATTGCGCGCATAATTACGAGAGTTCTTCTCAGCCAGCTACCGCGAACGGGACGTGCAATTCTTGTTCAAGATTCTGTCGCTTGCAAGAATTTGTAAAGACTATTCGTCGATAGTAACGCGTGTGAAGACTCAGAGTTATTCGTGTTTTACAACTACACACAATATTATTATTACAGCATTGTGTGCATAATTACGAGAGTTCTTCTCTATCTGCTATCACGATCGGGTCGCGCAGTTCTTGTTCAAGATTCTGTCGCTTGCAAGAATCTGTAAAGACTATTCGGCGATTGTAACGCGTGTGAAGACGCAGAACAGTTGAATAATACCTCTTTACACACGGCATTATTACTAAAGCATTACGTGTATAATAAGTGAGTGTGAACTGTATCACTGTGTGAGATTTTCTGCAGTGTCAGTAAAATTTAATAGTTACGCAATAGTAAGTTGTATCATCAAGAAGTTTCCGCGTTAGTGGAAGATTTCCGCATAGTGTGGTCTGCTGATCGCGGTAGACCCTGTGATTCGCGTGAACACTTGAAAAGTCCGGAGTGGTATAAGTTCAATATACCGTTGTTATATAAAACTCACTGTTACCTGAGACATTCGTTAGTTATAAACTCTATATTAATTAAACGAATAATAAGATCCGTAGAACCGTTGTGGTGTGCGAAGCGTCAGAGTCATCGTGGGAATTACAGGACACCAGCCCAGCTGAAAGCGTTTCAGGGTGAACCGTCTATCATCTATAAGCCACGCCTGACGACCCAACAACGCAGCAAAGCCCCTCCCTTTCTCTTCAGCAACATCATCGTGGGAATCTTCACTTATGTAACGTATCACATCACGTGTATGAAGAGTATTTAACATTTTAAAAGACTCTATATCAAACACTACCATTATTATACTTATCAAATATACCATATAAACAATTACATATGTCTTGTGCAATAAATAATCTTAAACCCTCCAATATAGACTTTTAATTTACGATACACATACTACCATATCCTATGCGCCAATAGTTTAGTAATTTTTTTTTATTCAATTTGTTTAGATGCAGTCATACATCATATACCCTGATATACATGTACAGTTTATTTTTTAACATAATATTTGCGTAAAGATGATGCAGGAATTTACCAATAATACAGTTAGTTGTAGGATTAGTAGCAATTTAAGTACTTTTGCCAACTTGCTCAGATAATAAGAAAGGTCTATTATATAACCTAAAGAATGTAGCAGTTTTATTATCTTCACTACGACCAACGTTTAACGACTTCAGAAGAACTATCTCACCTACTTTGAATGTTAGAAGTTATTGTTCCGCATTAAACTTTTCTGTGCGTTCCTCTGCACTCTTCTTAATACGTCTTCTAGCTTCTAAACGCTTAACTTCGTTAGAAACAGGTACGTTTTTTGTGGCAACTGTCTTTACATATCCATCCCATACACGCTTAGGCATCGCAACGGAGTGAACTTCCTTCGGAGTGATCGTTGTATCGTTGTAATTCCCATTGATGGCTTGCTCGAGAAACACGATATATTCAGGCCATTTACTCTGATTGGTATTACAGTACATCATGAATAGTCTTCCTAATTCCCAATTTACCCTATCCGCAAGATTACCTTGAGGTATCCGGATCGCCGTCAATACTGCCTGTATGTGATGTTTCTCAAGCTCAGATTGTCATTTCTTATTCTGAAATTGCTTACCTTGATCTGATATCTTTTTAACATGCCCATATTTTGGAACATATTTCTCAAGAATTACCTTAAGAACTGCCTCAGTTTTTGGCCGGCCAATAGCATATAAACTCACATGCTTGGAGAAAGCGTCTGTACAAACTACAAGACTCATCATTCCCCTGGCTGCACGTGGTAGTGGTCCGAGAAAATTAATACATAGCAATTCATTTTTATTAGGTGTTACAATATTACCCATTTCAGCGTAGGTATACTTGTTGGGAAACTTTGTTGTTTGACAAGTATGGCAGGTTTGTAGTACAGATTTTATCTTCCTGGACATGTTCATCCAGATGAAGTTTTCTCTAAGTGTTAAGTAGGACTTATATGCACCCGCATGAGCTAGACTCTCATGACATGCCCAAGTCAAGTCCTCAAAGATGTTATCTGGAACCATTATCTTCCACTGCCCATCAATAAGCTTATATAATGTATTATTTATTATATGGTATTTAAGGTTCTCTCTATATTTAATTTCTTGACTAATTTTTTTTTAATTTTTCATCTTGTTGTTGTTCAATACTAATGTTTTTAAGTTGGGATTTTAAATTATCGAGTAAAACGTACTTAATTGCTAACATTTGTACTTCATTTTTAATTGCAGGAAAGTTTTCTTGTTCAACCGCGTTATCCTCCGGTTGTATGGCAGTCAGCTTATCACAGTTATTATTGTTATTGTTTACATTTAAAATTACGGTAGTATGAGGTGTGGTTATTTTTAAGTCATTCGCAACAGATTCATTTTTGATGTCCATATGTCCTAACTTCACTTTATAATGTTTGTTATTTATTTTGTAAATCAATGAATTATTATTAAAATCAATTACTGCATTTATATTGCTTAACGTGTCAGTACCCAGTATAACATCATATACAAGGCCTTTAATTACTAGTACTGGCACATCAAGCTCGACTCCCTTTGTTGTGATAGAAACCAATGCTTGTCGGTTAATAATTTGATTATCATTAGTTGCTGTTTCAATAATTTTGTTGTTTACAAACAATATTAGTACCTTCTTAAACTGAGTTTTATGTTTCTTTATAAATTTTTCGCTTATTAAACATACGTGAGCCCCGCTATCTAACAGAAAACATTTCCTATACAATTATTAATTTTGGTTCTAAATATAGTACTCTTATTAACTATCTTAACACTATTGTCATTTTTCATACACCTATTACTAATTACAAAATTATCTAGTACATCATTTGGGTATATGCCTGCCACACAAAATATTTGCTTATCACTATTATTGTCAACACTAGACTAGTGAGACTGACTTTTCGTGGCATGTTTTTCTGTGCACAGACATATGTTTTCTTGCTGTTCCAAAGCTGGTTTATTTTCAGTAACCGATGCGACTTTATGCTGACTATATTTTGAAATGTTTTGTTTATGTCTAGATTGTTGTTGATGTTGTTGTTTTGTTGTTGTTTGTGCGTTGATTGAATCGATGTGTGTGTTTGGTTGTTGTCGCTGTTAGGGCTATCAACATTCTCTCATTTGGTCAATAGTAATAACAACTCTTCTAACGATTTTATGCCTTGTGTGATCACGGCTATTTGATTACGATGGCTAAAGTGATCTGCAAGCTTATTTACCATTTCTGCCTCCGACATTGGTGGTTCAAGATACTTTGCTTTAGATAGCAGTTGTATCAAGTATTTCTCCTTGGACACTTTTGCTGGCGTACATTTACTGAATTCTAACTGTTCACGAATTTTTCGCTGTACCTCTTCATTCCAATACCGTGCTTGGAAATGGCCTACAAAGTCTTTGTATACAGTAATCTTATCCTGAACAATCATGAACCATTCTGCCGCCGTACCTTTAAGCTGCCGCACAACCCAATTAATGTTGTCCACCTCGCTTATACCCTGATTAACGAAAGAAAGTGACTGGCGGAGCGGCCGCGCGGCGACCGAGTTTGTAGTAAAAACATTCCATTTAATAACCTCGTGGAAACGTAAAATACGGGGCTAGAAATGTTTAATAAACTGTATTTTAATCACGAATTAAAGACGTTTTTAACAAACTTTTTTAATTTTTAAAATCTTTTTCAATTAATTTACATTGAGTGTTAAATAAAAAAATACACGAATTTGAATTAAAAATTTAGGGTTTATCGTTTTTATTACGTAAGAACTCAGAGGTTAAGCATCGGAAAAACATTTCTTGTAGACAAATGGTAGTCCACCTTCTTTAGTAAAATATATCAAATATTGAGATCCCTACGAATAATATTAACGACGTTATTAATTTTTTCCAAGTGTACTGTTAACTCCGTTATTAATAATTTTTTTTCATTGAGTTTTTTCACAGTAAGCATAACAAAATTGTATTCATCTATAAAAAGTGGTATGTAACCTTCAAATATTACGAAATATAACCGCAATCAGTTAATATAGGAAAATTAGAACTAACATTGCTCAACGGCGCGCCATCGAGTCAAGGTACAGTAACAGCACAAAGAAAGTGGTGCATACGCTCACGGCTCACGCATTGACACAGCCAACTTGCTATGAGTCACCAACCTCTCATATAAATATACAGAGATTTTAGTTATCTGTCTACTTATTTAATCTAATCTATCTACCTGGAGATCTGTCAAAAACTTACATCTGACCAGACTTTTGTGGTTTAGTTGAACTACATGCTTTTTATAACAGATGGTCTTGAATGATTGTTTATCACTCTTTTGCGGTACGGTATTTATTGTTTTCTTGTTAATAAACTATTTTTGTTTTGTGATCAGCTTTAATACTACTAATTGAAGTGCAATGTAATTACTGGGAAATTGTTAATGCCATTCAAATTTCTCAACAACTAATTATTTATCTATGAAATACAGTTTACAGTTTAAAACTACCGACCAAAGCTCGGTCTACCAGATATTGCATAATTATAACAGTATTTTACTGTTATAATGTATTGAAATGTAAAAAACAATTAGTAAATTATTTTTTATTAGCATTGACAAATAAATAATAAAGACAGTAAGGTATTTAAAAGTATTGTAGTGTTCTTCAGCTTTTATGGAATCCGCTCATAAAATATGTGTATAAATCATAAAAATACACTATTAAAACACTCTATAAGAAACACTTATTAAAACACTTATAGCTGTGAGTTAGTAGTCCTCAAACAAAGACGGTAGCGCGCGCGAATAAAATGGGTCCACTAGGTTCTGACTGTACTTCAGCCGCAGAGCGCCACGCACTGCTCTCTGTGAAATTCACTTTATATATTAATCCAGTATTCCTATCACGTACAAGGTGTAAGTTGTATATGTCTTCTACACTTAGTTATCTAAAGAGAGCGTCACGCAAATCTCATTCATGTACAACTTTTAACAACTGAGTTAACAGGACATTAGAAACAAACTAATAACGTCGTTAATTTTAATCGTAGGAATCTCAATTTTTGATATATTGTACTAAAGAAGGTGGCCTACCATTTGTCTTCAAGAAATGTTTTTCTGATGCTTAACCTCTGAGTTCTTACGTAATAAAAACGATAAACCCTAAATTTTTAATTCAAATTCGTGTATTTTTTTATTTAACTCTAAATGTAAATTAATTGAAAAAAGATTTTAAAAATTAGAAAAGTTTGTTAAAAACGTCTTTAATTGATGATTAAAATATAGTTCATTAGACATTTCTAGCTCTGTATTTTACTTTTCCACGAGGTTATTAAGTGGAATGTTTTTACTACAAACTCGGTCGCCGCGCGGCCGCTCCGCCAGTCACTTTCTTTCGTTAATCAGGGTATAAACTGTCGTTAACTGCTTCCATGTTTCGTTCGCATGAGCACAAGAATTGTACAAGATTCTCCTCGCTCTCGTGGCCAAAGAATTTTGGTTGTGAGTTAGGTTCATCAAAGGTTTTATACACGTATGTCGTTTGGCTCGCAGGGTCTAAGTTCTTTGAACCGATGCTCTTGTTCGGAGACAAATTCACTGATGGTGGTTGCCTGGCCTTGAACTCGATCCTCGATCAAATCAACCCTAGCCACACATTCGCTTATATGTGAACTGTTAACCTCTAACGCAAGCTCAACATTAGCGCGTATCGATTCTACTTTATCGGAGATCTTTTTTTCCGTCGCGTCTAATAATACTTTGTTTTGCTTGCTTTGATCATTGACCGTGGCAAATATTTTTTTGTTTTCGTCATGCAAAGCTTTGTTTGTTTTTTGTCCTCTTTAGCCGATTTATTTTCCTCGCGTATCGTTTGCATATTACCTAAAATAGCGGCCAGTGTCGTTTGCATATCAGCTGATTGAGCCTGCGTCTCCATTGTTTACAGTTTTACTAAGAGCCAAAACAAAGTTTATCGTCTTGATTTAAACGGGTACGGTTCAACTATTGTTAGCTGAGATTATTTGAATGTAACTGTATACTTGTTTTAAATTATTCCTTAGGCTTTCACGGCCGGTGTCACTTGAATTGTGAAAAATATCCGGGCTGTTTGGCCGTGGTCCATGGTTAAAAACAAAACCAAACGTTTCGGCAGCTCCACTGGCTGCCATCATCAGTGGAATAAGATTTCTGCACTTGGGGTGTCTACGTGCAGGCCCACAGTACTCTGGTATAGACTAAAGCTGTCCTGCCATGCTACCTGTACATATAAATTCAGCAAAGTCCCACGTACAGGTAAAAATGACACCATCAACCAATCACAACAGAGATGGTATATGATTGGCTCGCACCAAGATACGCCATTATGTGACTCACTTGTTTTCCAAGAAATACTGTTGGGAAGGCTGCTGATTTCCCGCGATGCCACCTGTGCTAATTGTTTACTAATTGCATCTCATTAAGTACATTATGGCATGGCGCGATGCGAGCCTCTCACACACCTTCTTGTTTCTGATTGGCCGGTGATGCTGTACTTACCTGTGCGGGGGTTGCAATTACTAAACAATTAGCACAGGTGGCATCGCGGGAAATCAGCAGCCTTCCCCACAGTATTTCTTGGAAAACAAGTGAGTCACATAATGGCGTATCTTGGTGCGAGCCAATCATATACCATCTCTGTTGTGATTGGTTGATGGTGTCATTTTTACCTGTACGTGGGACTTTGCTGAATTTATATGTACAGGTAGCATGGCAGGACAGCTTTAGTCTATACCACAGTACTGTGGGCCTGCACGTAGACACCCCAAGTGCAGAAATCTTATTCCACTGATGATGGCAGCCAGTGGAGCTGCCGAAACGTTTGGTTTTGTTTTTAACCATGGACCACGGCCAAACAGCCCGGATATTTTTCACAATTCATGTATACTTGTTTGTTGTTGTCAGTGGTTGTCAGGTATCTCGAATCGAATGTCCACAATCGTAACTTAACCTATTTACAACTAACACATAAATATACTTCAAACGTCCAAATATTATTCAAAACAAAAGTTAATATCGTCCAAAATAATTTGTTTCACAGAGAATATGCAAAAGTTTATATAAACTCCCTGCGACACAATATTAAAATATATAATACAGTTCAAATAAAATTTAGTCTATACACAATAATTAAAATTCTCAACTAAAATCGTAATAACTATTAAACTTGTTCCAACTACGTTCACGGCACCAAATATTATTTATGCAACAATACAAATTAAAACTGCATAGATAGGTTACATTGAAATTATTACAACAGAGTCTGTATCTAGAGGTAGGAAAATTTTATTCATTAACACATTAATAATTACTATTGTCATATGCCTTTATAATAATAAGTTGTTTATTAAATAATTGTCTTGTAACAAATGAGTCTATTGGCTTGATTTACATATAAGTTACTTGTGCAGAGAATTCCAACTGTTAGCGTAGACACTAGGCGCTCTGCTCGCTGCTGCTACTCTGAGCGTTGCTCGATGACTACTACGCTGACAATTTACGCCTTTGCACACACGCACACCGCGATATGAAACTGTTATCGTTTATCACTTGAATAATCTTAATCTCAGGGATCAAAACTGGGTAAAAATAGATCGTGTATTATGCTTACACAAACCCGGCTTCTTGAAATGTTCTCGCGTTAACTCTCAGACTATCTCGGTAGAATATTTGCCCCTAACGGAAATCTTAGTGATAGCAAAAAAGCATATTAGTCGTTACAAAAGTACGATTGTGGTTTAAAAGTTATGAATGTAGCCACTATATTTAGTTTGCCTACATCTTCCATTCACACGACAAGAAAGTTATCGACTTGCACGAAACCTCGTACCATGTATTCAACACATAAAATTCTGTCAATTTAATTCCTTGTCAACGTGGTTATAAAACATAGACACCGAATCAGTTTTGTGAAATCGAGTGCAGGTGAATGAGCTGAATGGTTTCACTTAGCATTTAAAGTTAGCCGAGCTGTGAGGGACTTCATACAGCGATGGGAAGACTGTTGGCAATGGTTTAAACGCAGAATCAAGGAAGCGGCAGTAATCAATACTAGTAAGTGTGGTAACACGGACATAAGGAGCGGATGACATGACGCCAGGAGGGAGGAAGGCTCGTAGAGAAGTAATGACGAGGTACTGAGACTAAGTAGAAAAATCATCATAAAAGTTCGAGGATAGTGCACGGGATCAAATGAGATGGTGGCGACTTGTTGGCTAATGCACAGTACGTAAGAATAAGATTAACATTCTGTAAGTCCATAAGCTGTGATATGTATTTGAAACATAAACATAAATCGGTTTATATGGGAGTTATCTTAGTTTACTGTTCGGTGCCACCTCCACTTTTGTGGTATGTACTTAGCACGAAATTTTTGAAAACTCTTACTTACCACCTACTAATTCTTCATTTATGTACGTGGACGGCGAGAATTTAGCTATTTTTTACAACAAAGGGAAATATTATTCTCAATTAACAGAAAACAGAATTCAGCAGGGTTAAGACGTTTATAGTACGTAATCAGTGATTTTCCTGACGTTCCAGCATTTAATCGTTATCATTTACCGTTATCTTATCATATGTTATTACTTACTTTTAGCATTTACGTTTTGTTATTAGAATAGGCTAAACGTGACTACTGATTTCTTGTGTAAACGAAACGATAAATACACTCTCTTTCAGTTACAGTAAACAAAAAAGAATTCAGCTAAAATTGTTCAACATTATTATTACATGTGTTTTTCAATGTTTTAAAATTAAAATACAGTTAATCAGTTACTGCTGAGGTTGTGTCCCTTTAATTATGGGCATAAAATTAATCTAGACTAAATCGTTAATCTGTACTTATAGAAGTAACATGAGTGTATCCTATATAATTTGTAATTATAATAATAAGTACATGGAAATATGAGTTTGCTACCACCCAAGACAAGGGAAATTCTTATAGTTAAAAGGCTTTTGGCTACTTGCATAAGAAGTGTTGTGTGTAATTTAGCCAAAACATTCTCTGTGTGGTGGGTTTCACAAAATACTCTGACCGCGTTTTGGTATCTCAGTTTAAGTACAGCGCATTCTTAGTATTTAGTATTTATCAACTTTTTAATTAATAACTCTAAATTTTTCCTATTTAGGGAGACGTTTTATTGTAACAGAATATGGTTTTGTACATAAGTTTGTAGATAAATTTTGGTTTCCTTTTAATCTGTTTTTCTATATCATTGCATAGTACTGACTTGTCCTACTATTACGGAATTTAGGATAACATTTTAAATCTTTTTTGCGAACTGGTAAAAGTTCTCACTGTATGTTTTACAAAACCTACACCTCACAAATGCTTATTAGAGTGGAACAGTCAGAAAGATAATAAATTTAACGAATGAATAAAGCCCTAAATGAACGTTGTCCCTTGCATTAATTTTTGCCAGCTTAGTCTCATGGCAAACTAAAGTTGGCTCAACTATATATTTGGTTTCGGAGAATTTAGTAAAGATTGGTGACCTTCCGAGATTGGTGAAACTTCTAAATACACTTATTCATTCCAGTTCTTTTTTATTGTCGCCAGTGGCACCACAGCGGGTGGGAACATAGGGTTAATATCCTAGGGGTAAGGGGAAGTAAGTACCACCATCCTCGGTGATTTCGGAAACTTACTATATCTCCACTTGACACACACCGCCTCATTGTTGGCTCGAGAATGAACCGGTATTTTGGCTGGATTAGAGCTGAAGTTAACCAAGCTAACGAGTGTGTATTGCAAACGGATATAAGGGTTGGCTCGTTCCTGGCAGTAGTTAAGAGGTTCCAGCGGACCAGCTAATGTAAAAGCGCTGTAAACCCTAGTAGAAACTTCCCCGTACAAGCCACTGTACATTGTAATATTTTAGTGCGTATAACTAATTTCCATAGCCTGTACCGCTAATTTCACGTAGTATACCCCTGTTCAGATCGGGCAGATCCATCAGTAACAGTTTTTATTTCACCATGGTGTCTAAAATGAATGGTGGCTCTGGATCAGAGGTGAACGTTGTGCAAAAATATTCAGCTCATTCGGAGCATGAAATTCTTTCCACATATTCCTTCTTGCGCATATGGCACACTGTAGCAACGTTATCGATACCCACAACATCCGATATGACTCAGTTGTCCTTTTATAATAAGACAAAATGTGAAGTTAGACAATTAATATTTCACATTATAGGTAAAGGCTTAAAGGCCTCGTCGCATTTGTAAGTGAAACTACAAAACTACTTTCTTTTTATCAGATCATGTATTCTTATTTATGTTATTATTAGAAACGTGTTTTGCAAATTTATTATTGGAGAATAGTAATCCATTCGTTTACACAAGATAACGCGTTTACGAAACAAAGAGCTTTAATCTCACGTGTATTAATTTACTCCACTTTAATCACCGTACTGTTGTTTTCAGTGCATTTGAATATTTAAACAAACACTGGTATCCATTTATTACAGAGCTTTATTGACTTTTGTTATCCTTTATATTAATCTCATTTTTACTGACCTACAATAATGAATCATACTGGAGGTCAGCGAAGCAATTTTTATCGTTTTTGCAGCAGTCGCCACGGTGTGCAAACAATGCAATTAGATTAATTAGTTTGAGTTGTGTACACGAAACATCTGCGACTATTTTTCCCAGTTAGATACACTGTACACCATACTTTTGTGTGATATCTTGCTTCTGACGCTGTCATTCTCTTGTCAATATACTTGTAATGAAGCCATAAATTCATTATCAAGCTGTGTTGTATGTCGAAATAATCATTATAGTTCTATCACAGTACCAATTATAAAAATCATCACAATCATAAGAAATAAACAATGTCATCTACATAACGTGAACTGGACGGTCATTGGGTCACTGGCTTTTTTAATTTTCTTCTCCCCACACTTCCAGTACTCATGATTTTGTTCTCTGTTTTTTACTATACATTTTTATACAACCTTAGAGTATTAATGATGTTAAAAATTTTTTATGACACAAAATTTTACCCTTCTGCTGGAAACCCCCGACTTTTGAAATGTACTTCCCACAGTGCCGTATACTTATAAAGATGCTTACAAAATATCGTAAGTCGGATTTTGTAAGGTTGTTTCTTAAAATGTGGACCACCAATTTGAGTAGTAACCTTCTGTAATAGTTAATATTTATATTAGAAATCCCCGCACAAAATGTATGGTGGTGGGATGTAAAACATAAAATTTCATGTATAAAAGAAACATAATATTTCTTGAGTAAGTCTCGATGAACTCAGCTGCCCGTTATGAATCGAGGCACGCACTCGAGCGTCGCAGTACATCAGCTCACAGGAAAGGTCTTAGACGTCCTGGCTTGCAGACCTGATAGAAAGATACGAAGTCTTATCGTCTTATCAATGTAAAACATGCACTAGAGTGTCACAGCACGCTACCTCACAGAATACAGGATACAGTCTTAGGAAATGAGGCTATCTAACGACCTATACCTAAAGAGTAGCTACGAAGAGTATCATGTAAGTGTATCCTGTAAGCTAATATGCTGTGACACTCTAGTGCATGCTTTACGTCGATAAGACGATAATACTTCATATCTTTCTATCAGGTCTGCAGGCCAGTACCTCTTCATTCTTTTTGCATTGGGCTACTTCAGTAGCGAGTGTAACAGGGCATCGATTTAATTTTCCCAGTATTTCTTATTGTTTGAAATGAAAACGTCGTTAAAGGAACCTGATTTTTTTTATCGTACATTTTGATTAATCGTTTGATAAATTATAACTACGAGTGTTGGCTAATATACAAAGTACCGTAGACTGACTCCTATATATGAGCCTACAGTTTAATACCGAATGTATTAATGTGTTTTGTCATAGCTTTCTACAAATGTATTTTTTCGTATTAATTTTACCTAATTACTAATAAATCCTATAAGGTTATCATATAGGCATATAAACAGATATGCTCCTGAAAAGTTTGTAAATTTAAAGTTTATAAGTTCAGTTCAAACATTCAACTAAGAATCGCTAGTTAGTTAGTTAACGAGTGTGCTTAATAATTGTTAGTTAGTTAGTAAGTATTATCAGTAAGTTGAGTTGATTATAAATAATAAAACAACGGCTTTAGTTTTTAATTCTAATTGGCACTTTCTAGCCATAATCATATTACGTTAGGAAAGAAAATAAAATTGTAAAACCATCCATACAACTCTCGGCAGTTATCATTGATTTATACAAAATAACTCACAATAATTAAAATAATATTTTAGTTTATTTAAATTCTGTCGTATTAAATTCTATTCTTAGAAAATTAATAAAAACGTATTCTGGTATTAATCTAATCTTATATTTGAGAAACAACTTACGTATACTGTTTGTAAAACTGCTAGCCTATTAGAAATTCAAGCAACTGAGGAACGTCTGGTTAACCAGTTAAGACTTAAAGATTTTGAAGAAAATTTAGGTTGGTTATTTAGAATACATATACTAAAAGTGAAAATTTTGGAAAGAGGAGATCTTTGTGCTGTGGTTGAATCTGTTCAGCATTTCAGCAAACCAGCGAAACAATTTAAGTTAATTAAAAGGGTTTCAAGTTAAAGCGAGTGTGCAATTTTGATATAACAGACTGTTTTGAAGAACTCTACTTGAAAATACACACAATTCCTCTATGGTAGCTTTAACCTCTTCGGTATGCTTATCAAACTTAAGATTACTTTCATCTATTTTACTAGCTAAATGAGTTATTTCTTCATCTACTTTAAATGTAGTTTCTTTACTACTTTGTTCTATTTGACTAGTTAAATTCTCATTTATTTGTTTCATTTCGTGAGCTAAGTATTTATTAATTTGCTCTATTTTATTATTAACATCACTTATTAATTATTTCTTACTTTCTTCCAATTTTTGATTATTTTCTCCAATTTTATTATTTGTATCTTTATTCACTAGATAATTGATCAGATAGTTGACTATTTGTACTATCAATTTTACTATTTAATTGACTATTTGAATTTTTAATTTTACTTTCAATTTTACTATTATTTTCATCCATTTTATTGGTCAACTGCTTGAACATCTGTTCATTTGCTGCCATATCTACTGCTTGTGATTTAGCCATTTTTATTTTTATTTTACAATAACTATTTAACAAAGTTTATTTTAATATTTAATCCATCAACAGTTATTTGTAACCTTAAATTCTCCACTTCGTTTCAAATTAAGTACTATTACAATTCAAACTAGTCACTTGGGTTAATATCGGTTTAATCGAGTTTAATCGGGCCCATTAGTTGCGACGCCAAATTATATAAAGACCTTTTTATCTATCTATCTATCTATTGTATATAATGATAGAACAAATCTTACTTACCCGTGACTTTTTACTTTACCTGGGCGCCAGAACAAATCCCAGATACAAATGACACGGATTCAGCTTAGCTCAGAGCACAGAGACACACTATCTCAGGATTCGTTCAGTGAGTGGAATATCTAAGGGGCATCGTTACAAATAACTCTTAAAAAATGTTGAAATTTGTTTAATTAATGACTTTATTATTGAATTAATTTCTTTAAAAGTTAATTTAATGACTTATTTCTAACATAAATCTTATTGGTTAATGAGTGTGCTTGAAAATATTAACTGTAATACACAAACACACATACACATACAAAACTATTATTTCATAAACAACATACTTGTACAAAATACGTACATTAACATATAAGATACTTTTTTGTTAAGACTATGAGGTCTTTAAATTATTTGTCTTGTTATTATATTTATATTTACATAATGAAATGGATACACTAAGTGTATATATTCTTAAATGTATTATTAAAAACATATTGTTTAATGGACGTTTAAAAAAAAAATTGACATCACACAATTTTAACAAGCAGACCATTTCAGTCCTTTCTTTGGCATCTGATTACCAACAAAGAAATATAATATTATGTTCACAGAGGGGTGTGGTTAAAACGTAAGATACCATACTTTTAGGTAGCTAACATTTTATAAGATTACTATTAACATATTATTTTAATGTCTATCTATTAACATTTATAGGTTTTGTATTACATGGCGATTTTCTTGTTAACTGACGCGTTATAACAACAGCAACAAGACCAAGTCAATAACAGTAAAATTTAATTTTTTGAAAGCAGCGGCGTAGTTTAGGAAAGGCGGAGTAGGCTACCCAAGTAAGCTCACTGGCGTTGAAGGAAGCCACTGTTGTAACCAGTACTGTTCAGCTTCCTAGTGACTCACTTTCACAGCCTGAGTCGGCTCAGCGGTTCACATTGTGCACTCTGGAACTTCTAGGTTAGTCGCCTAGCGACATACCAACTACTCTTGCTATTCGAAACGACACCTGGGGTAAACGAGAAGGACAGGTTAACACATTTATTTGAAAAAAAAAAGATAAATAAAGATTTTTTTTTTCCATAAAATGATACAACCTAGCGGTAAATTATTAGTAGGCCTATATATATTAACATATATATATATATATATATATATATATATATATATAATGCCAAAACGTTTTTAATAAGTGCTATTCATTTCTGTAGTCATTTGCGACTATTCATTTCAATACTCACGTTTTCAGTAAACACTCTGTCTACGTAAGTTGAAAATTGAATATACAAATAAAATATATTTTCTCCATTACGACTGATATGAAGAACTAAGCATTAATTTACATCCAATCCTAATGACCATATTGTTACGATATTACAGAAGAGTCTACGTGTTTGTCGAATATGCCAGAAGAATCTCGCTCCAATTTGTGTGGTACACGTGACTCTAGACTCATTCGCGAGACTTTTCACAAAGCCGCCAACCGCGCGGACTGTGTCAAGGCCGCAATTAATTACGTAGTACACACTGGCGCTAAGACGTAGTTTGGAACGTTCTGGTCTGTGAGCGGAGGTATAAATACATAGCAGCAGCGGCCTTAGAGCCAGTGTAGTGGCGATATACTTACAGTGCGGTTCGAGTTATTATCGGGCGATATTACCGTGTACGTTCAAGTGTTATTAGTGAAGTGTTGCGTTTAATAATCGGGCGGGATAATTGTAATACAATTGTGTTTAATTTTAGTGGAGATTTTATTGCGTGGGAACAATTTTTATTTGATTTGTTGTAAGAGACTGTGTTGTTAATTACGAACTGTTTAACTGTAAAAATTAAAGCTGGTGATTAGTTACTTAATTGGTGTCTGATTTTGTTTCCACTGTACCTACGACGATCGAGTAGACCGTCGTAAGAATGGTGTCAGAAGTGGGATAAAAACGGTTAACAGTGGTAACATTGGACACTTAGTACAAGACGAGGTAATTCGTAACTGATCGGTAAACAGTGGATGCCAGTCACATGATGAAGCTTTCCAAGCGCTGCTGCTGCAGACACGGGAAGAGACGAAAGAAGAACGAAGACAAGAAAGAGAAGAAGCAGAAAAACGACAAGATGAAAAACGCAGGCAGGAAAGAGAAGAGGCTGAGGAACGTTAGAAAGCATTAATGCTAGAAACAGAAGAAAGGCAAAAAGGAGAACGAAGACAATAAAGGGAAGAAACAAAGGAACGACGTAAACGTGAAACAGAAGACATCAAGGAGTTAATACAAGAGCAATCGCAGACACAAGAACAAACTGCTGCAGAGTTGGGTCTCCTACGAGGTGAGCTTAATAAGCAAGTTACTAAAATATCGGAGGTACAAAAATCAATGACATTAAAAATAGCTGAAGTAGAAAAATCTGTCTCGATTGTTGAGGAATCGATGTCTACAAAAATATCTGTCATAGAAGAATCTGTTTCAAATATCTGCAGTAGAAAACTCAATGGCAAACATAAGATAACAAATTAAAAGTGAAATTGAGCAGCTCATGAAAATACAACCAAAACAAATTTCTGAACAGATTGTACTAATGGCAAAGACAGAGAAAGACACAGAAAATAAGTCAATAGAGAAGGTCACCTCGCCTGCGGTTGGGACAGTTCATGTCAATGCCACAACTTTTGATGGAAGCACGCACTGGGCAACGTACCTCCGCCAATTTTAAGCTGCTGCATGGGCAAATAATTGGACAGAGAAAGACAAGGCTGTTTCACTAGTTCTTGCATTAAAAGTACCCGCGGCAGAATTACTACAGAAAGTGCCACCTAATAGCCGGAACATCTATGCCGAGTTGATAAAAGCTCTAGAATTACGCTACGGCGATAAACATTTGCGAGATGTGTGCTACGCTTAGTTGAGAACAAGACGACAACGTTCCGGGGAGAGTCTTCAAGAGTTTGAAGCAATTATCGACAGATTGATTAGATTTGCCTATCCTGAAGCACCAAAAGATTTTCGAATAAGGTTTGCGGTGCAGACATTTATTGATGGCATCGGAGATTATGAACTTCAGCAAGTGTTACGAATTTCAAGGCACCGAAATAGCTCAGAAGCTCTTGTTCACGCCCTAGAGTTTGAAGCTGCCAAGTCAACATCCCGCTACATTAATGGGTTTGTGCCATCTCATTGCAGTCAGAAGATCCCTGTATCGCATTGCCGTTACGATGAGTGCAGGAAAAAAATGTTGTCGGACAAACAATTCAAAAGTTCAAGAGAGTCGCAACGATTTGAAAAAGACAGAAGGCCGAATGTTACAACTGTGGAAAACGTGGTCATCTACAGGTAGACTGTTGGGAGAAGAAGATACCGAGAGAAGAGAGTGATCGCACCAATTGGAGAAGTAAAGCCAGAGAACAGCACACAGTTTCCGCGCTACGTAAGAGTGGAAACTTGATTGTTAATGGATTTGCGGAAGGTAAACCGACATAATTTACAGTTGACACGGGCACAACAGTATCCATTGTGCGCCCTGACTTAGTCAGCAACCGTCGACCTCTGATTAGCTCTTGTACAATACAGACTGTGACTGGAAGCCCCGTCAAGGTGCTAGGAAAGGTAGACGTACGTGTACGCCTGGGTCTTCTCGAGTTTAGCCACCAAATGCTTGTTGCAGACATTGTCGATGAAGTGATTTTTGGCACGGACATTACGATTGCCTACGGATTCGTTGTAGACTTAAAAGAGAATGTCCTGAAGGTTGGCCAAGAGAAGATAAAGCTTTGCATGGCTAAAATGACAGGGTCTACCAACAATTCGCTTAAGCGAGTGGCATTAGTCGAAGAAAAAGTCAACAGGTCTGGTCAAGAGGAACCCTCCTTATTGCAAGCGGAAATGGAGGAAGAACTAGCAGAGGAAATACAAATAAGTGTATTGACAAAAGAAGTGATTGGAAAGCCAATTATGAGTGTCGAGACAAAACTCTTGCTTGTTCCTGAGCTCATAGAAGTGTCCGAGGACAAAGTGGCTGAAGATGAGTTTACGCAACAGGTTGTTGACGAGAATCAAACAAACTTGGATCAGCCAGTGGTGTTTAGGTCATCAGTACATGACGCAACGGGAATGATTCCAGAAAAACTAGTTGTTGAGCGGAAGACTCGCATTCCTGGGAAAGTGATGTTTGGATCTCACGAGACTGAATTCGAAGAGCCGGAGAATTATCTTTCGCAATGACGTCCACCTAGATCGCCTGGTCGAGTATTACTTCAGAGACGGTTTGGCAGTTCGCGACGAACAACGCTTAAGGAGGAGGCAGAGTTACGACATTACAGAAGAGTCTACGTGTTTGTCGAATGTGCCAGAAGAATCTCGCTCTAATGTGTGTGGCATACGTGACTCTAGACGCATTCGCGAGACATTTCTCGAAGCCGCCAGCCGCGCGGACTCAAGGCCGCAATTAATTACGTAGTACACACTGGCGCTAAGACGTAGTTTGGAACGTTCTGGTCTGTGAGCGGAGGTATAAATACATGTCGGCAGCGGCCTTAGTGTCAGTATAGTGGCGATATATTTACATTGCGGTTCGGGTTATTATCGGGCGATATTACCGTGTACGTTCAAGTGGTATTAGTGAAATGTTGCGTTTAATAATCGGGCGGGATAATTGTAATAACATTGTGTTTAACTTTAGTGGACATTTTATTGCGTGTGAATAATTTTTATTTGATTTGTTGTAGGAGACTGTTGTTAATTACGCACTGTTTAACTGTAAAAATTAAAGCTGGTGATTAGTGACTTAATTGGTGTCTGATTTTGTTTCCACTGTACCTACGACGATCTAGTAGACCGTCGTAACAATATACTTGAAACGCAAAATCGACTCATTGACGTCCTAAATTATCCAGTCAACTGGAGACAGATAGAAATGAGTCAGATGATGTTGTTGAAACACTGGAGATAGACGCAATGAAGGAAACGCAAATTAAATGAGATGTAACTGAGATAGACGTTAGGGGTGTGAAACGATGTAAATAAGCTTTGTAAATAATTTATCTCCTTATCTCTGTCATACAGCCACACCCACATACATGAAACAGCAATCCTACCAAAATGTGAGTTCCTGTAACCAGTACACAGTTCTAGTTTAAAACGCCAATCGTTTTTATTAGGAAATATCCGGTGGCTCAATAACAGCACTCAAAGGACTTATAAGCCTAAGAAGCTAGTAAAGTGTGGAAGGTTTCTCCGTGGTAAGTATCGATTCTTGAGGGCAGCGTTGTATTTATTTCCCTTGCAACCGAGCTATTTTCCCTTAAACGCACTCACTTGTGCCACTCTACCAGAAAGTAACAGCACATTTCTTTATATCGTAGAAATTTGAAATTTTATATTTGTGTTAATCACATTGAGTCTGGAGACTGACGATTGTGAAACAGCTCGGGCAACTTCGTTACTGTTCGACCACCGCTATTGTCTCATCAACCCGTTCACTCCACACTTAATGAAATCCACGTATTTTTATCCAACTCGAGATTTGCCCGTGTGTATAGCGGATCCAGAATTGAATATTAAAATGAAAATTGATTGTGGTCACAGTTAAATGTTAAAACATAATATAGAATTAATTTAAACATATCGTTGTACTCCATTTATTACCCTGAATTTGTAATTTTTGTGTTAAGCTTTGTTTCCTACAGAAACAAACACAATTTCAGTGGCTCCCGAGATAAATATGAACCTTTTTACTACATCGTTGCATTAGTATATGAAATATACGTTTATAAGAAAACTTATTTTATACGGTTTTGCCGATTTTTAGGTTCAGTTTTTTGTACTCACAATGTTGGTTTTGATATATATTGCTGTAATCAGTTGCGATAAAACTCCTCTTTACTGTGCACTAACTTTGCAGGTTAGTTTCGTATTTATCTGAAGTCAAATTAATCAATTACGTTTGTTTCTGGAAGGATAAACGCTAAAAAAAAATATACAATTCAGGGTAATAAATGTAAGAAAAGATATGATATGAATTAATTCTCAGTTGTGTTTATTATTTATCTTCGAGAATTATATAGTTACCTTTATACCTTTACAATCAATATTCATTTAAATATTAAATGTATTTTTTTTCTGTAAACACAGAACTGAACATTCTGCAGTTACAGATGATAACAAAAACTATGACCAATCAGAACGCATTAACATTAGCTGCTGGTTAAAACCCCGTTGGGACAAACATAGGTCTATACGCAAGTGTGTGAACTAGGTCTGAGTAGCAGACAGTATATGAATTATTGAAGTTTGAAGAAAACGAGCTGCTTTCTATTTGCAGTAAGATTAATTTAATAACTTAAAATATAAAACATCATTTATACTAACTTTTCTAGCAATATTAAACTTAAGATTGCTCACAGAAACATTCTCACTTAATTTATTGTCATTATAGAGTTATGTAGACTTACCGCAGTTATAGCAGCTTGTATGTCCAGTAATGAGAGAGCGCTTATTCCTTTGTCCAACCATTTTTTGTTCAGTAGAAGAACTTTGTCATTTGCAGGGTTGATGATTAGCAACTTTAGAACTAATTTCTGTTACGATTTAAGTCTTGACTGTTTTACAGCATTACGATTTAAGGCTGTACGATTTTACAGCTTTCATAACTGTATAATCTTTTACACCTGACGGCAGGCTTTAGAAATACTTGATTAGTACACTTTGCGCAGAAGTCCTAAATTCTCAAAATAAATAGTCAATGTTCCAACTAAGAGGCAGCAGTAGCCTCTTACTCGCTCACTCTGTTTTTTTTTCTAGTGACGTGCATATTTTTAAGGAATTTAAGTTATTTATTATTTTACACTTCCGTTCATTAAACAGAACAACACTTAAAGAATTCTTAACGTCACAACAAATTTTAATTAACTTGGTTATTACACTTACAGACGTTTATAAAATTTTAAACAGTTACTAGTGCAGCAACAAGGAGGCAGCAACACCTTCTTGCTCGCTCACGCTAGGTTTCGATGTTGATATCGACTTCTTCTTAGGCACTTTACTTGAAGAGAGCCGTCGTTGTGGTTCAAACTTCATTTGTTTTGAACACGACGGGGGACGGTTCCGATTCCAGAGGGAGAGCTCGTTTGAGTTTCCTGGCCTCTAATGTTGGTATAAAAGGCTGAAGCAGCCTATTAATTACTTCAACATCTTCAACAGATTCCATTTTAGCAAGAATGGTTTTAAAATGCTTTATGAGTTTAGCCTTACTTTGCTCCATGTCTTTATTGAGTATAGTATGTCTTAATTCCTTTATTATTGCCTCTTGGTTTGCAAAGTTAGGATGTTCTTCTATTATTAAATATCCTGCAGAATCACTTTTTTGTTTTTCACGGCTCTTATTTATTTTCTTTCTGACTGCATGGATATGTTTGCACATATTAAATTTTATGGCCGAGTTGGGACAGCTGCACGCATAAGCGTGAATACATACTTTGCACTCGGTACACCGCAGGTCGCATTTACAGTGCAGTTGTTCTCTCTATCCTATTTCGTAGATCTCGTTTCTGCTTGCCGACTACAGTTTCCACAGAGTTCCATCAAAAACAATTGCTTCTGCAGAAAGTTTTAGTAATTCTTTGTGTCTGAAACGAAGGGCAGAAATCTTACTTGCTAATTTACCTCTGGTTAGGTAAATTAATCTGTAGTAAAGCTTGTCTCTCACGAAGCGCATTAACGTATGCAGTGCAACGTCGTGTCTTTTGGGTTTCTTTCCGCCCATATAAATATGTTTTAGAACACCATGCATGCATTCTAAATGCATATTGGTGCTTAGGTCTGCATGAAGACGGAAGCAATACGCCCAGCTCTTGACGGAATCTTTGTATTCGTTCTCAAAATACAAACCAAAGTCTTTTGAGTCCTTGCACTTTTCATTTTACCGATAACGTCTGGATGCATGCGAAGAAATGCAGTTTGGTCTATTTCTTCTAATAACGTGTGAATCAATGTGTACGTCTCTGCCTGATTCTCGCGACGTTTGTTTTTGATCATGTTTGTCCGCCAGGGGCGGTCCACATGCCACGAACAGAAGAGGCGGAATGGAGGACGTGGCATAAACTTGACCAAGGCATTATGAAACACCTCAGCCATATCTGCCATAAAAACATTGTTTGAATTGGTAATTCAATGACATCTACTATCACAGACACAAACACTTCAAAAACTGCCGAATCTCCTCTGTTCGAAAACATAAAATCACAAGGAAATCCTTGGTTAAGATCTTCTAGTACGAACAAAATAGTCAGCTCAAAACCATAACAATTCAGGCCATGAGTGCTGTCAAACTAGATGTAATTGTTGCCATATTGTTTAAACATGTATTTTTGTGGTTCATTCATTATTATCAAAATAAAATCTTTAGCACGAAATTGAGAGTCCCTTTCTAACACTATGCTTTGAGGTTTGTAAAAACGCACTACCTCACCAGCTGTTTTCATTTCTTGAATCCAGGATTAGACACTAATAGTATCATTGCTGTGCCTAATGGCTTCGGATTTCAAATTGTACTGATGTTCAATGTTAAAGAGATCTTTTCTTGAGAGAAAATCTTTACGTTCCAAGTCCTTATTACCTATGGAGAACCTACAGTGCCTAGTATCTTATTAAAGGGAACTTTCATCGCAATTTGTAGCGCAATATCATTCTTATCTGTCTCTGATAGTCTCATGCGTCCTAAGTCTGCAGTGTGGCAGACATGAGTTTTACAGTATTGCACTGTTATAGTTCCTCGTGGATGAAACACGATAAGTTTGGCCGGACAGTGGCCGTTGAATTTGTTGCTACCGGCTAGTGTAGTGTGTCGCACGTGTTTCCCTTTCCCTTTAAACTCATCATCGCGGTGACATGAAAATACCATTCTGTACGAGCTATCCGATTTATGAATATATTTAGAACGAGAGATGACAAATTCGCGTATTTATTCCTTCTCAGTTATTCTTTCCAGTTATAAAATTCCTCCTCATTTTGAAAATCCAGTGTGTCCGTTCGTATGAAAATATCATGGTGTGTAGTGTAATCATTCACGAGTTCACATTTTGAGGGTCGAGTTTCTTGACATAGGGGGCATTTTACACTTGACTGTGAATTTCTAGAGCTTAAATGTTTGTTTGAACGTGACGCTACAATGAAATCTTCGTGTTGCAAATAAAATCACAAAACTTGCACTCGAACTTTACGTCGCTATGCTTACTAGTTACATGTGAATTTAAATTCCCCTCCTACTCAATATATTATTGCAAATGTCACAATTGAAAGTAGGCTTATCCATCTTGTTTTAAATGTACGTTTGTCTTTATAAATTTTCCAGTTAGCACTATTTAGAGATATACTGAAGAAACTCGGATCCAGTGGCGTAGCTAAGTTTTTTGGCGCCCGGAGCAAAAAGATCGTCGGCCGCGTCGCCTTCACAATTAAAGCCGACAAAAGAGCAAATATTGAAGGCCCATCCAGTGAACAAAGTACGAGGGTCATTTGAAAAGTTCGCGGCCTACCATAGAAACGAATGTGTGGCGTTTCTGTTTTTTACCGCATCGTGGCGCCACGTTCGCCCCACGAACAGCTGTGAAGCGTCAAGTCATTACCCCGACACTTACCCCGTTGAGGAATTCCGATTCTTCTAGGTTCTCAGAATAACCGTTGTCTGCCGCTTTCAGTTCGTTATCTGAGGAAAATCGCTTCCCCCTGAATTTTTTTTGAGGTTTGGGAATAGATGAAAGTCAGATGGCGCTAAATCAGGTGAATAAGGCAAATGGTGCAACAGATCGTACTTCAACTCAGCGATTTTTGCCATAGATACAACGCATATGTGAGGGCGTGCATTATCCTGATTGAAAATGTTCTTCTTTACTAAACCTGGGTTTTCTCTCAAATTTTTACATTTAATTGGCTCAAAAGGTTAGCGTAATACTCTCTATTTACCGTTTGACCCTTTTCAAGCCAATCTAGTAACAATATTCTCTTAGCATCCCAGAAAAATGGATCCATACACTTTCCAACCAACAAAATTAATTTTACCGTTATTGGAGGCAGCAAATTACTATGCATCCATTGTTTCGACTGTTGTTTTGTTTCTGGAGAAAAGTAATGGACCCAATTTTTATCAGTTGTTACAAATCTACGAATAAAATCGTTTGGCGATCTTCCAAAACAATATCGTGCACTTTGATGATGATTTCTTGTGTAGTGGCACTTTCGGACGCCCAGATCATCTTCCAAACTTGCACGACCACGTTTGAATTCAGTAGCCCATTTTTTCAGTAAATGAAGGTCCAGCATCACCCAACACATTCTTCATCTCACTAAAAATTTCTGTTGGCGTTAAACCTTTCTTAACAAAAAATTTAATATTCAGATTTCTCCGTTTTCAGCGTTGCTGTAAGATAACCTTATTTATACAGCTGTTTCTCCGCAACAATGACTTGACCCAACTTGACGCTTCACAGCTGTTCGTGGGGCGAACGTAAAAAACAGAAAGCCACGATGCGGTAAAAAACAGAAACGCCACACATTCGTTTATATGGTAGGCCGCGAACTTTTCAAATCGCCCTCGTACATAATAAATGCAAATGTGTAGATTTCTGTATGAAATCACGTCCAGCAAACGTCTTAAGAATATTTGTTAAGTAAAAATTAAGAAATTACATATTATAATATTACCGGTATTCAATTTGTATACATTTATTAGTAACCAAAGTAGACGATAAAAATGTAGTAATATAAAAAATTTCTAACATAAATTTATAACATAACTGTACTTTGACACTTTCATAGTTTAAAGTATTCACGTCGTTAACTTTACTGTATTTTACCAACAGCCTCGTCGCTAACAACATTCATTTTAGGATCGCAAATTGATTCCTAGTTAAATGTAATATTTTGACACTAAGAGTTCGATTTTCGATGAATAGAAGACTTCATGAACTCTATGGAACTTTTAGTTCTTAATCTTTCTTTCCTCTTCTTCCGAACCTCGGCGCCACTAAGATTACTTCGTTTCATATCAGTTTCAAATAAAATTAAAAAAAAAAAAATAGATTTTCAATAATAGTATTAGTATTATGACATACACGTGAAATATTATAGATATACCCACAAGCCTTACAAACCAAAACAAATCGTACACCCAAGATACTTATCAACAACTGATGATCAACACGTCAGCTGCGTCGAACCGGGAAGAATTGCACATACGTAGCTCACGTAACTTTTTTATACTTTTGCAAATAATATATTCGTCTGTATATGAAAAGCAATTAAGATTATCTGTACAAAGCTAATACAGTATGATTATCAGTTCTCTTTTCCAGCACAACAGCTCACTAAAAAGTCACAAAAAATATTAAATATGTTATCCTTCTATTATGAAAGGAAAAATCATATCAAATAAACAAAGTGCTTGTTGAATAAACTGAAAACAATTTTTCTAGTCTATGCTCACTTTGCCGCCCGGGGCGGCTGCTCCCTTGGCCCCCCTTAGTGACAATGAATGTGAGCAGATGGTCATAAACCCCCCCGCCTCTTGTATCGTTGCTTCAGAAAAATGTGTAATTGACGGCTTCTTACGTTACTAAGCAACTTTTTCGGGCACGCGCGCGTGTGTACGTGCGCACGCGTGCTTGTACTAAGATATATACATCTATATCCACACATTTACTAGATTTAATTTAGTCAATAAATTATTTAATGTATTACTAAATTAGTTAATAATTTAGTCAGTGTACCTAATAAAAACTGTTACACTAAAAATAAAATGACAAAACTTAAGCTGTAAGCATGTCGAAACATCGACATGCTTACAGGACATGTATAGGTAGGTTATACACGAATAAAACTTTACACGAATACACACAGACACTTCAATACACGAAAAATTTACACTTGAGTTTACGTATTTGAAGCCGTGAACTTAACAAAATGATGGTGCTAAAATAAATACACAAAACTTTAACCAAATTTTTACCTAACGCACATGTGACAACAGAATTTAGGCAGGCATAGCTGAGAACGAAGGTAGCCGAAGTTGCCCGAGCGGTTTCACTATCGTCAGTCTGCAGACACAAGTATTAATCACAGCACACGGACAAGCACTATGTCCAGACACGGACTGGCACAAGAGGTAATGTACGTATGGAGGATTAATATCCTGTACAGAAACTAAATTGCGATCGTTAAATCAACGCGTGGGAAACATGTGTATACAGCACGCCAAGGTACATAGAGGGAAGAGTTACGTTTTCTTCATGAGGTGTAATAAACATAATGTTAATATGATACTTAGAAATAACTGAATTTGTACTTTGCAATTCTTCTTCTACATAAATATAATACATATTTAAAAATGTATGTGTGTGGGGGGCATGATTGCGGGGTAGTAAGAGAGATCATACGATTACAGGAAAACAAGAACAATATTCAATGAAAAACAAAATGAAACGTCTGACAATTTTAAGTAAACAACGAAATGAATTTATTTGATAAATTATGTAATATTTATAGCTTTTTGTGACATACTGTAACATGTTGTGACATGACATAGTGACATGATAAGTAAACATACTGAATTGATTTTCCTCGTCTTTTTAAGCTCGAATTTAAACGTGCTGTAATACGAAAGCTTAGGATTTTAGGGGAGAATAAGATATACGGGGGGAGAGGGTGTAATATACATATAAAAGTCTGGGAGTGAGGGAGTGAGAGAGAGAAGAGGGATAGGCAGAGAGGAAGAAAAAAGAAAAGTCACAAAAGGAAAAGACTCCAAAACATATAAAACAGTGTATAGTCACGTGTAATCGTGGAAATTAGAATTCTTCGGATTTCATTTAGATTAAGAGCTAAACCGGAAACTCAAGTGACCATAGCCCTAAACCTGACCAGACTCAAGCTGAAACGCCCTAAAGTGAAATGTTTGCATCGCTAAAAGAGAAGAAACATCGTTAGTCGTCAGTTTCTCTTAAATGTTTACAGATTTTAAATGATCAACAATCAACATGTACGCAGACAGTACATACAAGTAACCATAATCATAGAATATCGAGCAAAGATTTTAAACTATATCGTACAAATTATCAAATTACAAACAAATAAAATAATATTGGTTTCTAGATTTTTTTTCAGAACTTATTGTCCTTATTGTCTTATTGTTTATCATATTTTTACGGTATCTTACGGGTGCCTATATTTTTATTATTTAGAGTTACTGTTTAGAACTTTTGGGTTGCAGTAAACCATCCTGTACCTTCATTGCTTCCTATCTAAGATGCTACGCTACCTGGCTTGTGACTAACCAATTCCCTTACGTTTCATGAAATAAGAAATTAATAGGTATACCATCAAATCACCGCATTGACAAACATGATAGCAAATTATTTGGCAAAATCTTAGCAAATCTTTAGTTAACAGACGAGTGAAATCACAAAGGACAGAAAAACTAGCTATGTGAAAAGTGACGAACCAGTTAAAGGATGGAACATGTTTCAAGTCAGTCACCTCTCAAACTTGTTCCTCTGAATATGTGTTGACTAGATTTCATATTTAAAGATAAGTGGAAAACTTTAACTTTTTAATTATAATAGATATAACGAGTATTAATCTAGGTACAACAAATGCTAAAAGATTAGTAAAAGACATTACCAAATAGAACCATAAGAGTACATGTAACCGCATCAGATTATTACGGAAAACTTGTCAAGCAAGGTACATAGAAGTAAGAGCCTATGAATTAGTATTACGTAATCTCCATCACTCTGTTTTAGCGGAGGACACAAAACAAGAAAAAGGAAATCCGGAAAGGACTCCATCGAATAATTACTTCAAATATAGCAATTATCATTGGCTTATAAACCTTAAATTTTAAATTGAAACTGAACATTTTGAACATCGATTCTAACGAAAATATTTCCTATGAAAGCCAACGACTACTTACTAAAAAGTATTCACTGGAGGATGAGGAATGCTAACGGTTTCTGTTGTACAAAGTTTGTATATCGTGGAATTTCTGAATTAATGTGTATGAATATTGCGAATGTGTAGACGGTGATCGCTTACACGTACATTAGTGGCGGTGTTAGCTAACAAACCAAACAACGTATTGCGCCCGTGACGTTAGCTGCTTAACGTAGGTTGTAGTCACCCGACCTAAATTTATGATGCTATATGACTCCGTAAGCGATCAGTACCCAGAAAGTCAGAATCGAAGAGAAAGTCGATCCGTTTGTTACATCCTATTACCGGTTTTGCGTTACTTTTATTTATCCACCCCCCCATTTCCATTCTTTTCTCTTAGTATTATATAGCAGCCGTTATATCGAATTACTGTACACGGCTTTTAGAATTACACAAACTGTCACGTTAAAGTTTATTAAGAATATTAGTCGTCTTTAAACGTCTAGCTCTAGTCTAGAAAGGCACTTTTAAATCTTTATCCCAAACAATACAAATACCAGTGTCAATCTAACATAACAAATGATGGCATATCAATAAGGTTTTATGTATTATATGAAAGAGACGAAAGAATAAAATTACAATTAAAATATCTTATATAGTAATTTTCTCGTGTCTCAATTTATTACGTGCAATAAAATATTGTTAAATAAAATATTTAACTCATTTAATTATTAATTTCTTGTTAAAATGACGTCACTGCTACTCTATATTAAGAACTACACACAACCACACACATCTCACCTCAATTTAAACAAACGATTTCTAATAAAGTGGGACTAATAAAATCCGTTTAATAAATCACAGGAATTAAATAGATTTATAAGAACGTACTTGCATTAAGTAAAGATGACTAAAACGTTTATTTCACGTTTCAAACGCCAG
This sequence comes from Magicicada septendecula, assembly GCA_034769895.1. NCBI lineage: Eukaryota > Metazoa > Arthropoda > Insecta > Hemiptera > Cicadidae > Magicicada > Magicicada septendecula. Next base: position 149,040,382 of record CM068376.1, on the reverse strand, counting down.
CAATACAAAACTGACAGTAACCCTTACTATTGACTTTTAAAAAAGGCAACTTAAATTATAGACGTAATAAAACCTTCCTGTATAACGAAAGGATTAACCAGCGATGGTACTTGCAAGATTTGCGTTAAAGAATTATGCAAATAACAAACAAAACAAATTGAAGTAATGAAAGAAGACAGTGGCAGCAAACATTAATTGCACCTGAGGCCTAGCAATTATTTCAGTGGATACTTTGGTAGAGGAATTTAGCTGCTGCTTAAATGCCCAGTCGTCGACTTCATACTTCCCCCTAACATTATTCGGGCAACAAAGACACCACGGTTATTTAAATTATAACATTTTTAAAGTTATTTAGAAGATGATTATTCAGCTTGCAATGTAATTTAATGCAAAACTTAATGAGATTATTTTATCAAAAGTTTAATAATTTGGAAACGGCAGTCACTAATATTTTATGTGTACTTTCGCAGATTATTGCTCCATGGGACCCAAAAGACGCTTCCTTGCCACACGGGACTACAAACTTGAGTCAAATTTTCTATTTATCTTGAAATACTTACACTCCTGTACCGTATTTTACACAACAGATAAACAGTAAGACACCCGTTCTGAAAAAAAATCTAGAAACCAATATTATTTTATTTGCTTGTAATTTGATAATTTGTACGATATAGTTTAAAATCTTAGCTCGATATTCTATGATTATGGTTACTTGTATGCACTGTTTGTTGTTGTATGTACATCTTGATTGTCGATAATGTTAATATTTTTCTTATTCTTAATTATTATTATTTTGTTATAACCCACTCCGCTTGATCAAGACAAGATAACGAATCACTGCCATTTTGGCATAACTGATGAATATGATACATCGTATAACCAGTAAAATACCATCGATAAACGGCTGAGTCTTCTAAGATTATAAATTTCTTAATTACATTACATTTTTCAGTGTCTGAACACTAACATCATGGTAATATTATCAAGAGATACTTGTTTGGAGACCTTTTACCCGTTAAAATAATCACGTGTTTTTACAGACTGGGGTTTTGTTAATTATAATTTCATTTATATTATTTTTTTACTTTTGCTTATTATAAAAGCCAAAATGCTGACAAATATAGCTGTGTGTGTGTGTGTGCACGCGCGCGCGCACCTGTGTTACGTGGTTACGTGTTCTTGTATCAGAGTTCATTCTTATTCAGTCCCTGTAAATATTCACTGTGTATGATACTGAGATCTGGCTCAAATGTCATGGCTCAAAGAAACCAACATATATCCATACTAGCTTTAGTATGTATATCATTCTTAAATAAATGTGTCCATATTTTCTGAGGTGTCATAAAAATTTAAGTTCCAAAGACAAAATTGATACGAGTTACGATGAAAGAGATTTGCTCCTTGCTGTACTTATTTTCATAACGCAAAGTCCCATAATGGAAGAGACTTATTTATTAAAATTAAATTTCTATGAGTGTGTTAACTAATAAAATTATAATAAAGCAATTAGAAATCTGAAAATAAATGGAAATATTTTATAGATATTTAAGAGTGATTATTAAATGTTTAACAGATAATAAAAACTTATATTTAATGCAGTTAGTGAACAAGTTCATACATTTCGTATTGCAGATGTGTGATAGCAATAATAAACATTACCCTACAATTAACTTTGTTAAATAAACTAAATTAGTAATTACGTTAAACAGAGCCAAAAGCATTACTTCGGTAAAATGTGAACCCTATCTAATGCGATGTATGTCCCAAATAATTACGTCCTAAAAATATTACATTTTTATGATTTGAACTATTGTTCGGTTTTGCTTTAAACATCACCTACATTTCATTTTATTCGTATATCAGTGGCTTTCTAATTATATCTTGAATAAATAGTTTCTGAATATCCTGGCTTATATTTATGAATAGCATAAATACACTGATAGATAAATTACGTTTGTGTAGAGAGATTCAAAAATACGTATTTTAGTATGCATTCTTTTCACAGCTCCATATATCCATAACTCCGTGTACGTACGTGGTTACACAGCACTATTCTCTAGCAGGTGTGTTTTATTTCGTTATTTTGGACGCCGTCGTGTGGGTGTATGTGTCTGTCGTGCAAGGAAACGTGTGCTTATGCAATAAGCAAGGTCAGAATTAAAATGAGTGCCCAATCCCTTGTCAATGCTATATTCTTTTTCTAAGTTTCTTCTCACGTGTATGGTAGTAATTGTGTACGCTACATGCTTAAGCAGATAATCCCATTAATCAATATTTAGCCTACGAGGTGTTTACAGATATGAAAACGCGAAGTGGAGCCAGCACAACTGGAATAAAGCTTAGAATGAATACATGGCGAAGGATAAGTTTTCAGAATAACTAATACAAAGTACTACTAATTTTGTGATTCTCTGTCGCTTCCTCTTCCGCCGAATTCATGTCAATTTAATGATCATCGTTACAACCGAAATGATGTTTACGTTTCGGTTTGATATCTTTTAATAAATGTTTGTATACAAAGCAGAGTCAGTATTTATCAGACTTTATGAATCCGTAACACAGAAAACGATGTAGAAGCGTTATTATAAAAGTAGCTCGACAAAAACGATAATTCCATGGAATCAAAGTTTTGATGAATTATTGAATTGCTACACAGGATTTTAAAACACGTGTGTTGACGTTTCGATAAAACGTATTGTCATTATCAGGACGTAAATAGCCAGGAAACTAAATTCATCTTTATTAGTACCTGATTACGAGTGCGCAAGGAGTGTGGAAGAATTGTTCCAAAAATGTAATGGAGTTAAGTACATGACCAAGCTGGACTTAACATCAGGAATTTGGCAAATTCCAATCCGCAAATGTGATAGACAGTATACGGCATTTTTGTATAAAATCAAGTGCTACCAATTTAAAGTGGTACCTTTTGGCCTGAGCACCAGCTTAGCTGCAATGGTAAGGTGTTTAGACAGTGCCTTAGGTAATGAGGTAGAGAAGTATACACTAGTGTTCGTAGATGATATTCTATGTGTGTCACAAACATTCGAGAAGCACTTACAACATTTAAGAAAATTTTTCGCAAAATCAAGATCAGCAAACATGACGCTGAATCTCCGGAAATCAGAGTTTGGTAAGGAGGAAATTAAGTTTTTAGGTCACCGAATCTCAGTGGAAGGAATACCCACGGACCCAGAGAAGGTAAAACCATACAAGAATTTCCAACTCCAAAGAACTGCAAGCAGCTAAAGTCATTTCTAGGTTTAGCTAACTACTATCAGAGGTTTACAAGTAGATACGCGGAAAGTACTGTTCCATTGTTGAAGTTGTTAAACAAAGGGATTAAATGGAGGTGGACAAAGGACCACGATGAATCGCTACAACAAGTGAAAAGTCTTTTTATAAAAACTGTTGTATTACATCATCCAAGGGTAGGAGAAAGATTTTATTTGCAAACAGACGCCAGCAATATTGCTATAGGAGCACACTTGTATCAGATAGATCAGAAGGGCCAAAAAGCGGTATTAGGATTTGTATGTCGCACACTTAAAGGGGCGGAATTAACCTATTTTACGACAGAAAAAGAGCTATTAGAGATAGTGCATAGCCTGTCAAAGTTTAAAAGTTATATTCTTGGTGCTAAACTTACTGTAATCACCGACAATAAGGCGTTAGTATTTTTATTAAAGTGTAAATTGCTAGGTGCTCGTCTGACTCGTTGGATCTTGGCTATACAAGAGTACCAGTTTGAAATACAGTATTCTAAAGCGAAAGACAACTTGGTAGCAGATGTACTCAGTAGAAATCCACCATCAGAAAACAACATGGATACAGTTAAGAGTAAAAGTAGTAAAAGTATTAGCACTTATATAATTATTTACGCGGTAAAGCATGGAACAAAATCTTAAGTAGTTAGACGAATTAAGGAAATAGGGACCCATCAACAACAAGACCCTAGGATTAGTGTAGCTTGGAGAAATGCAGTTACCAACACCAAACCAGGATTTTCCATATATGAAGAGAAGCTATATAAGCTATGTTCCCATAAGTGGAAATTATTATTACCAAGCTGTATGATGGAGGAACTTATTTGGGAATGCCACTTGTCATTAGGCCACGCTGGATTTAAGAAATTCCATCGAGCCTTAACAGAAAGCTTCACTGGAAAGGGATTAGCAAAACGAATGAAAAGATTATTGTCTACTTGTGACCAGTGCCAGAAGTGTAAACACCCGAACTTATCGACCAGAGTAGAAATGCAAACAATCCAAGCAAAAGAGAAAGGAGAGTTATTAGCTATGGGTTATTACGGGCCTCTACCAAAAGCAAAAGGAGGGGTAAAGCACATTCTAGTAACAGTAGATTTCTTTTCTAAATTTGTCAAACTATACCCAGTCCAAAGAGCCACGACAAAAGCAACACTTAGAGCGTTAACAAAGTTCTACATTCCACAGTATGGTAAACCTAGGAAAATATTGTCCGACCAAGGAAAACAGTTCATCCATAACCTATGGAGAGAAACCTTGGAGGAACTCAATATAAAACCAATTCTTACATCAATACGTCACCCTCAAGCGAATTTAGCTGAGCGAATAAATAGAGAATTAGGTAGATATTTTAGAATATTGTGCCATCAGAACCATTCTGCATGGGTAGATTACTTGAGTTTAATTTCGGATTGCATTATTAATACATGTAATGAAACAACGGGGTATACGTCTTCAGAACTATTTATCAACAAAGAACCAGTACATGTATGGACCAAAACCATAAAAAGTCCACCCAACTACAATCTACCTATTCCATATGAGGTAAAAACCAGAATAGCAGAAGAAAGAATACAGAGAGAAGGCCAAAAGAGAGTAGAACGTTATAATCGTACTCACAAGTTGGTAAGGTTTGTGGAAGGAGAGGAAGTGCTAGTGAAAGCGAATCCTGTATCCTCTGCCATACATAATACCACGGCCAAGTTCCTTCCGATATTCGTGGGACGTTATAGAATAGAAAAGCAGGTTGCAAGGTACACATACATATTAAAAGATGTTGAAAAAACAAAATTATAGGAAAGTACCATGGGGAGAGTTTGAGGAAATATAGACAAAATATAGAGCAATAAAGAAACAATGGTTTGAGCCAATGAGGCATGTGAATCAAACGTAGTCAAACAAATATTTATAAATGTCTTTGAAGCAATGTCAATGTTAGTAAGTAGTGGTTAAATAAATGTTAGTATTGTCGTTTTGATCATTGCCATCAACTAAATCAAACTTGTGATTAAAGCATTACTGTTCATATAAATTTCTAATATGTGAATGCCATGTTAAGATTAGTAACCTATTGTAATAATTAGTTATAAGGTAGAAGTAAGCAAAATTGTAATAGTGCAAGTTTTGTGCGAGCAAAACCAACACTGAAAGTTTTAAATTTTAAAGAAAGTTCGTAAATTTACAAGAAGAAAAAAATATTTATGTATTTCTTAAATAATCAAATTTTTTTATACCAAGTGGGGGTATATATTCATAAAGCCGAACCATCAGATCGTTATATGAAAGTGTCATACTGTGCGACTATAGCGGGTAAGCAAGAGAGAGAGGGTATAATCACAGCAATCACTGTCTAACATCGCCACTGCTACGACTGTTGCCGGCACAGACATGAATTTTTATTCAATTATTTTTATTAGTTAAAACGGCACTATATTTAAAACTAATAAATATACAGCAATTCTGAAACGTGCATAGTGTTCAGCAATTAAAGCTCTATAAGTAGCCAAACTATCAACAAACATAATTAACAGTTACAGAAGTTATACAGAATAAGAACGCCAAGAGAAATAACTAGAGAATTAGGCTAGGTACGAATTAGGTGTTTTCACACACTTACAGAGAAAGACCTAAGCAATAATATTCTGTGGTCAGATCTGTGAAAGCACGTTTGCAAATACCCATAATCAAACGATTTGCAAACGGAGGAACTATGAAATTAGCCAGTAATTCTCTACCATCTCAAACCTGTTAAGGGGCGTTTGGTCGACTTGTTGGATATTGTTTCAAATGGAAAACGCATGATTTATTTGGACAACCAATCACAAAGCTGTATTCAGAAGAGACGCCAACTCAGACTTGGGGAAGCGAGCACTCTTCGTTCGAACATTAAATAGGCAAGACGTGTGTTCGTTACGAGCCCAATTTCGCAAACCACGCAATGTTTTATTTAAATAACCGTTCGAGAAGTGGTCCGCAGTAGCAGAGGAACTAGTAAAGTTCATTAATAAATACTCTCGCTGTGTAACAACTCATTAATTAATTAAAAAATTAATTAATTAAATAATGCATTAATTAAATAATTCATTAATTGTGAATTGACCTGTGTACCAGAGTAGCTACAGGCATCTGTAAGCGCCCAGGGTCATGGATCAACGATATTGGTCAACAACAATTTCTTCTGAGCCGAACCATCAAAGGAGGATCTCTACGGATTCCTATCTACGGTCGACGCATCAATCAGTAAGAAATAGATTCATTGATCAATGAAATAAGTAACAAAATAAATAACAAATCAATAAAGAATTTTAAAAGACACTAATTAAATTCATAATTTGTATTTAAACATTAAGATTAGTAATAACGTAATATAGGAGTGCTGAATGTAGAGCGAGGTGTAGTATTGAACGTGCAAATCATTGCAGACCCGTTATTTAGCACTGGTTTGGGAGATATAAATTTTCCTAATTAAACCAGATAAGAACAGTTGGTTGTTTGGACGTTTTAATCTTCACTTTTCACGCACACTCATAAATAATAAGAGTTAGGTTAGCAAGAAGTCCTTTACTTAGCTTTGAAAGAACATTAATAAAATAACATTCAATCGTTAATTAAACAAACTTCAACAAATTTTAAAGTGTTATTTGTAACGATTCCCCTTGAATTCCACACTCACTGAACGAATCCTGAGATAGTGTGTCTCTATGCTCTGAGCTAAGCTAAATCCGTGTCATTTGTATCTGGGATTTTTTCTGGCGCCCAGGTAAAGTAAAAAGTCACGGGTAAGTAACATTTCTCTATCATTATATATATATAGAAAGTAGATTGATAGTGAAAAAACGTCTTTATATAATTTGTCGCCGCAAATAAGAGGCATATGTAAATTGACAAATATAATATATAAAGAGTGGTGTTATATAAATTTGGCGCCGCAACTTAATGGGCACGATTAAGCTCACAAATTTATGTATAAGTAAATAAGTTATATATAAATTTGGTGTGCAAATATTAACCCAAGTGACTAGTTTGAATTGTAATAATATTTAATTTGAAACGAAGTGGAATTTAAGGTTACAAATAACTGTTGAAGGGTTAAATATTAAAATAAATTTTGTTAAATAATAATAACAATAAAAAATGGCTAAATCACAAGCAGTAGATATGGCAGCAATTGAAAAGATGTTATACAGTTGACCACTAAAATGGATGAAACTAATAATAAAATTGAAAGTACAAAGAGTCAATTATCTAGTGAAATAAAAGATACTAATAGTAAAATTGAAAGTACAAATAGTCAATTAAATAGTAAAATAGATGAAAATAATCAAAATTTAGAAGAAAGTAATAAAAAATTAATAAATGATATTAATAATAAAATCGAGCAAACTAATAAATACTTGTCTAGCGAAATGAAACAAATAAGTAAGAATTTAACTAGTCAAATAGAACAAAGTAGTAAAGAAACTACATTTAAAATAGATGAAGAAATAACTCATTTAGCTAGTAAAATAGATGAAAGTAATCTTAAGTTTGATAAGCATACCGAAGAGGTTAAAGCTACCATAGAGGAATTTAAGAAACAAGTAAATACTAATTTTCGCCGCCAAGACGAACAACTAAATAAATTTAGAAACGAATTTCATGAACGGTTAGAACAAAAAGTCACCCTTAGTAACCAACAATTCAGCGAAGTAACTGCTGAGTTGAAAGCACAAACGCTTCTAAATAAAGAAGAAATCCAAAGTACTAGGGTAGAGTGCACCCAACTGGGTGAAAATATTAAGGAAATTAAGAAACAAGTGGAGCGTAAGGCTGACCGAGACGAAGTTCATCAAAACGTAGAACAGCAATTAAAGGTAATGCGGGAAGATCTGACTAAGGCAATGAAGTCACAGCAAACCAAAATCGTGAGGTGCGGCAGCTATAAGGAAGAACCGGAAAACCTTGTATTCTCAGGAAACATACATGAGATTCCTCTGGAATTTCTAAGACTGTTTGAGGCTTATGTAACACGCGTAAACCCACTGAAGGACGACGAGGACAAGAAAGACATGTTAGGACGATTTCTCAAGAATTGGGCAGGTACGTGGTGGAAAATCATCTCGGACAGAGTCCAAACATACGCTGACTTTAGGGAAAAATTCCTTGCTCAATACTGGAACGTACAGATTCAAAGAAGGGTGCGTGATCATCTGGAATTTGGAAATTATCACCCGTCCATGAATATGACAACCACCAACTATGTGCTAAAGGTAATGGCACAAGTAAAGCATTTAACACCACCAATAGAGGAGAGAGACCTTGTGTATAAGCTAGCGCGTCATTTCTCAGAACGCACTAGAGTAGCAACCACTACTAGAAGAGTGGATACTCTAGAAAAGTTTATAATGGTCGTGGATGAATGTCAAGACCTAGAGAGGGACCTGAAGCGTGTAAATAATCAGCTGAGTAACCACTCTAGAGGCGATCATCAGGAACCAACTTTCTACCCAACGAAAAGAAGAGACGTTGAACGCCCAAAAGAAAAAAGGTTTTCCCCCATATCCCGGTAAAAAACCCCAAAATTGGCAGGAATTGGAAGAAAAGGGTAGAAGTAGGAGTGTTGGAAACCGACCAGATAAAGGTTTTAAGGTATGTAAAACAACCATAACATCTACCGAGCCGCAACCGTCTACTAGTAAAACGAATACGGGAAACGGGAAGCCACTGCAGGTAGAAAAGAAACAAAACTAAATTTACCATTACCTGCAGTGAAACAACCCATGAAAACAGGTAAAAAGAAAGTAACAAATAATATAAAACAAATGATAGGGAGTTCTTGTCAAAAGAAGAGCAAGAAGGGGGTTGAAGCTATTATCCTGAATGTCCGGAAATAATTTGTAAAATCAGTAATCTACTTGTACGAGCGTTAATAGACACCGGCAGTGAGGTAACCTGTGTCAGCTCAAAGTTTGTAGAAAATAATAGTCAGTTGCGTAATTGTCCCAGATTACCCGAGTAGGGGTAAACTGACAGTTCTACCCCGGATGTGACGTCATATGGCGGGAAATCCAAAAATATTGGTGGTGGGGGTAAAAATCGGGTAGTCGGCTTTCGGTCATGTTGTGGGCGGCCAGGATAAAGTGGGGTTATGTTTGCGTTGATTAGTGTAGACGTCGGCGACGTTGCCGATTCGTGCATGTGTTATAGTGTACGGGTTTGTATATGTAAGGTGTTTTTCCGGTCGGCCATGTTGGAAAATCGTCGTGGTCGGCGTTGCCAACTTGTGCTGCTTAATCGACGTAGTCGACTCGTGCGTGTGTTATAGTGTACGGGTTTGTATATGAACGGCGCGGCGGCCGTGCGGATATGGTCTATGCGGTGTATTGCATAGTTGGCAACAGCGTGTCTATGTGTTGTCCATGTTGATGACGTGTCGGTCGTTGATTGGTCGTAATTTCAAACGGCGTGTTTGTCGTGGCGAACTGTATCGTAAGTCCGTGTAGTGATCCGGTTCGCCGTTCGCCGTTGGGTTGATCTGCTGTCGGACGCCATCCGCCGCCGACGGCGAAGGGCGGCCGGCGAGCGTCGAACGGGTTACGCGGTGATCCGGTTCGTCGTCGAGGATTGGTCTGTGTGTCGGTGGTAAGTAAAAAACAAAGTGTTCGGCATCGTTGTAAAGATACGAATGATGACTTTACTTGTATAAATTGTAGAATGCATATTATGCATGAAAAATTATTTTAAAAAATTATTATCATTTATATTAATGTGTTGGGTATGTAATAAGTGTATGTTCAGTGGTGAAAATTATTTCGTACAAAAAATGAATTCACTCATCATGAACGGAAAAAGGATAATTGTAAATAAACACAATTGAAAACTTAAATTTAAAAATTAAAAAAATTATTATCATTTGTATTATTGTGACGGGGTATGTAATAAGTGTCTGTTCGGAGTTGACAATTATTTTGTACAAAAAAAGAATTTAATTATATATTGTGGTAGTAAGGACGTCTGGGCGTTAGTTGATATTCGGTAGTGGTCGACCTTGTTCTCGGGCGTGGTTAGTCAAACAGGTCTCTAAACATCTGCCATCCTGAGTCGTTAACTTTTTTATTGTTCATGACTGCATATCTTCATTTCCTTAAGCGGGCTGTTCAGCGATGTATAAAAAGCCGAAAGATTTGATCTGTTGAAGTACATATCATCGTTGGATTCTGCTTTGACATGATCGGTGAAAGACAGAATATCTCGTACAGGGTAAGTTGCTTTAAAATTATTCTTTAGTTTCTGTAATATATTACCATTATGCAATTATTTTAATATAAATTTGATTTTTTTTAATTCAATGTATGTAATAACGGTCGGTGCGCAACGACCGTTCAAGCTTGTAGACTGAGTGTTGTACTGTTATTTAAAATATGATTAAATGTACTCTTAGTTCAAAGGATTTTTTGAAATTAAATAAAATGAAATGTTAAGATAATATCGTTTAATTTTATCAAATTAAATACATATAAGCACAATATATTACAAGTTAAAATATTTAAACACACACACACACACACACACACACACACACACACACACACACACACACACACACACAATGAATTGAATTGACAATTGCATATAATTAAAACAAAAGAAATACGTGTATGCATACTACTTACAAGTTAAAATACTATCAAATTAAATACATATAAGCACAATATATTACAAGTTAAAATATTTAAACACACACACACACACACACACACACACACACACGCAATGAATTGAATTGACAATTGCATATAATTAAAATAAAAGAAATACGTGTATGCACACTACTTACAAGTTAAAATACATAATATGTAAACACGTGTACATTTTCAATTGTGTACAATTAAGAAATACATGTATGCATACTAATTACAAGTTAAAATACATAATATGTAAACACCTGTACATTGTCAATTTTGTACAATTAAGAAATATATGTAATCACACTATATTACAAGTTTATGATTGCATTCAAGTTAAAATACGTATTATGCACACACACACACACACACACATACACACACTGAATTGTAATTAAAACAAATGATTTACATGTAAGCGCTATATATATATTACAAATTTAATAATGTGTACATTATGAAATACAAATATACTTGTTACTTCATAAGATGTCCATCCAGTATTACATTAAAATGTCCACCACGTAGGCCCTGTTTTTTTCTCCACGGTAAACGAGATATAGTAAGTTCGGTGCTAAATGTTTTAACTCATCGTCTTCCCAAACGCCTGCGTATCTCCTCGGAAGATAAACACGATATTTCAATTTATCGTCCGTATAGTCCTGGATAGTGGCGAGTACAGCATTTCCGTATTTACTGTCTACGTTTTGAAGTTGCACTATGGGATATTTTACACCCATTACTAGTTCTTTAATTTTCTTATATTGTATAGCACTAATGTCCACGAACTTAGCAACGAATGAAGCCATTTCTAATGAAGAATCACTATTCGCTTGCGTCTCTGTCAAGGTCTAAATTAAATAACGGTCGTTTGCGTCGTTATAAGTAGGGAGGCTGTTGAGGAGGGGGAAACCAGACAGCGCGAGGGAGGGGGAACCAGACAACGAGCAGTAAACTGTTATTATTAACCCTGTGAAACAGGATGAAAGCCGCTTTCACACGTCATGTTCGGTGGGTGGGAGGAGGCAACCAGTCGGCAATTATTTTTTATCTGTCTAGACAAGGTGTTGTAATCGACCCCTGCTGAGCGCGGAAGGGGGGTAGGCGACCAGTCGACGCCGCTATTTTTTATACGTCTAGACAGTGATGTCATTGATTCCCGTCGAGCGCGGAAGGGGAAGGCGACCAGACGACGCCACTAATTTTTTATGCGTCTAGACAGGGTTATGTAATCGAATTCTGACGTGAAGGCAGTAATTTTTATGCAAGCGAAAGACGTCACTATTTTTTATACGTCTAGACAGAGTGATGTCATTGATTCCTGTCGAGCGCGGAAGGGGAAAGACGACCAGACGGCGGCACTAGTTTTTATGCGTTTAGACAGGGTGATGTAATCGAATTCTGACGTGAAGGCAGTAGCTTTTATGCAAGCGAAATGATGCTAAATAAAAACAAAAATGTTAATAATTTACAAGAAACCTACTGATGAGTCTAAAATCCGATACAACCCACTCGCGTAAAGCGTGGACTCTATTATTTGTACATATTTCTGGAAATAAACGGTGCGCGAAACATGCTGTTCCGTGCATCGGACGTAATTGTTCGAGTTTAGGACAACCGAAATCTTCTAAATTTATAATATTGTAATGCACGATACGCTTTTCCAGAAAGCTTTTTTTTCTGTAATCCTTTCACGAACACACAGTTAAAAGGAAACGTGTACTTTACTAATATCGGCACAAGATGTTCGTACGATGTCTCCCCGTCCCTCCACTCTAGTCCGTGAAAATGCTCCGTTAACCATCGGTTTGTCCTCATATGTTTGTGATTCGAAACGTTCGTGTCCACTGGTGGTGCAAATATCCAATGTCTGCTGGTAAATGCGGTGACATCCATAACGGCCAGTTCCTTGACGAGTTCGTTTCCGTTATCGTCCACGAAACAGTGAAAGTCAGGTATGACTGCTAGCTCGTCGACTGCCATCTTTTTTCGTTACAAACAATGTGTTTGGTGCTACTAGGAACGCTGCCGATCCGTCCGTCTCGCGAAACAGACACGTTGTATGTTGTGAAACGTACGTAAAGAATTTTTTCGGAACGTTTACTTTGTACCTTGCCTCCACGTCACGAATCAGTGCAAAAAATTCTTGTGTCAAAACGTTGTATACAAAAAGATCTACAGCGTACAGTACTGCGTTCGTTAAGTCACTGCATCGTCTGTACTCGTACGAAGTCAACAGGTCTATGCGTTCGTTCTCGACACGCCCTTCCGAAACACTGTGGAAGTAGTGAGATATCGTTTATTTATAAACACTTCCGTCACAGCAGCAGCATTGTTTTTCAAACAATTATTACTGGTTTATTTCATGCATTAGACGAAACGTTCTTGCTCTTGTATTAACAGTCAGTAAGCGCGAGTATGAATTTGGTGTTCGTTTTCTGACTGCACGTTGTTTAGACGTTCTCAGTGCATGAAAACGAACTAGAAATACGCTCTCATGTAAGCGGTGTATGTGGCTCTACATAAGGGTGTGCCGAGTCTAGGAAGATTCGGCGTGTATTCACCGTTTAACGAAAAAGGGAGCAAAATACTGTACGGTATTTAACGTAGCAGTGGTAGAGATAAACTATCTGTAACTGGTTTTACCATTAGTGCTGCACCCTAGCAGTGGAGTTAAGCAATACTGCTGCCGGAATTATCTTTAAGAGCGAGGCTTGATAAGTGCTGGCCTCTAGCGTGAGCCAAGGTTTACGGGTTAAGAAAGCGGAAACGGTATCAAAAAAGTTTGTCTCGCATTAATTGTCGCCTGCATCGGCTGCTTATTTTTGTTCTCTCCGGCAGATGGGAATTTCTTCCACCATTCTTCCACCTAGGACAGGCTAAAATCTATACAGGGCTGCGGTAAGTCTCGGCAGTATTTTTATAATTATCTATTTAAAGTTTTACTAATGAAAAACTTGTTTTATAGGCCACAGTAATTAAGATCAGTTAACCTTTTGTGTTACCTCGTAGTGAGTTTGCAATGCGTAATTCAGTGTAAGTACATGCAACCTTACTAGTGATTATAGTAACACTTTATTAATATCAGAAAGCTTACTAAGGCACCAATTGAGAAGTATGTAATTGCCAAAAGGTATTAATTTAATAAGAGTAGATATGATTGTAATCAAGTAACTTTTCGGATCACGTGGCACAAAATATTCAGACTATGTATAAATTTTATTAAAAGTGTAACAAGCCGAATAATTAGCTAATCAAAATTCAATCATGTTAACCCGCATGGGTGAAGTTATTATTATAAAATTTAACAGAACTAATGTTTTCAAATAGGGCCTGTTGGCCATATAACCTTGTCAAGTGTGTCAAATATCATTTTCTAAATAGCTCTAAAGCTGTGTTCATTTTTATATATGGGTTTTGGGTGTGTGTGAAGTTTCTGGGGGAATTGTTTTGTGTACCTTAGCTGATAATGATCAGGGTTCCCCTATGAAGGCGAGGAACAGCCCCTGCACCTGAACATGTAACACCTAGATTCTCTCTCTCTTCATCTGCCGGAGAAGATGGCGATGGCTAACACAAACACCTTTTCATGAAAGCCAGATGATCACCACTTCACACCCATGGAAAGGAAAAAATAAGGTGAACTCAATCCATATATAAAATTCTTTACACTTGGTGATGTAACTCAAAAGCCAGTGAACCAATTCAATCATTCAACAACATGACTTTGAGTTTTTAAACATTTTAATTGGATCCCCGATTAACGGGACAGAATAGTGCGTGAACTGGGAGGGAAATCTTTTGTGAATTTTATTAATTTGTTTGTATAATCTGTCAGCTCAGAGGCTGACATGTATCTTTGGCAGCTCACCTTTCAAACGTGCAATTCCTTCTTATTTTCAGTATAAGGGTTTAATTACTGCTATTATTTCATTAAATCAACTGGTAATTTCTCTGTTTCAATTTAGTGTTCATTTTATATATTAATTTCTCATTTTTAAATTCAGTTTGCATTATATAGGGATAGAATTTTCTGTGGTAGTTAAGTTGAGTCACAAGTTTAATCCTGCACAGGTGCATGTTCATGCAGTGTTAAACATGCTGTTGAGACAGGTTGAATTATGCACTGTCTGGCCCATGAACATGTCGGTCTCTGGGCCAAAATTACTTTTTTAAAAGGGTTATAAGGTTCATGACACATTACTATTTTCAAAACTTAACAATATTTCTATATATATAAATTCTATTAATTAATTATGATAACTGGAGTGTTCACTGTATTCTGCATTTTATTTCTCCCGGTATAAGTGCCCAGTGGGGAAGGATTTTATAATAGTATTAGGCACTTGGCCAAATTTTGAATTGATTATGTCCTGAAGACTACTGGATGTGCATATGTATAATCTAATACACATGTAATGTGTTATGCACATATTAAGAATTGTAAACCTAACATGGATTTCCATAAAATAATTAATGATTTACCTCATGGGGGTAGAAAAGGGTGTGGCAAGAGATCTATGTAATAATTGTCCTGTATTGTGGAACATGTGATATATTGTATATTTGTGTGTGTATTTTGTGGGGTTCTATATGTATTGTACATTTGGGTGTATTTTTGGGGGAGTTAGATATAGGGCTTTTATAAAAGAAAAGATGAAACATAGGGTTATATATCCATTTAATTTTTGATGACAATTAATTAATTCTATCTCTATTAATTTTTAATTAATATTATTTAAAGAGAGTTAATTTATTTTAATTAACTTTAATAACAAGTACGTAGATTTGTCTCTATTTAATTTTAATTAATTTTGTTTGAGAATTAATTATTCTAATTAACCTTATTAAGAAGTCTATAAATTTTATCTCAATTACGTTTCAATTGTTCATTTTAAAGAGAAGATAGAAAATAAATTTTATATTTATTAATAATTTTCAGGAAACATTACTTAAAGAAAATTAATGATTTTAATTTTAATTCATTTTAAAGAGACGATAGCAAATAAATTGTATATGTGTTAATAATTTTCAGGTGACATTATTTAAAGAGAATAAATTATTTTAATTAACAGTTTTAAAGGGAAAATAGATTCTCAATGTTACATTTATTGATTTTGTTGTTAATATGTTTAAAAAAGAAGATAGAATAATAAACGGATTTTATTAATTGTTAATTTTATGAGTTTTGATTGCAAGTCCCGTCTCACTGGATCCAGCGCATTTTTGGCTTCTCTAGGCTTTGGTCTAGTTCTAATTAACTTGTGGCCCCTCTGTAAAAAAAAAAAAAAAAATCTTTTTTTTACCAGTCTAAGTTACAGAGGGGTTACAAGGGACACTTATTTAGAGTGATGGCGCAATTCACACATATGACAAAATGGCGACAGGGAATAAGTACGACTTCAACGATGTGTGCGTAACAAACTTTGCACATCGTATCCCGATCCGGACCCCCTTCTTCTTTTTTTTTATTCTCTTTGATCGAGTCGGTGCTTTGTCCGTTCTCTGCTGCCACTGCTGTTGCTGCTGCTCCTGCTGCTGCTTCCGGTTCGGTAATGATACCCAATGCCTTTAGGATGAATTTTTTTAACTTTCACTAACATAACGTAAGAGCACATGGGGAAATGACGTGCGTGTTCCGTCCAAGCGTTTTCTCCTCGCTCCCATTTGTTTAAACCGCCTCCACAGCAAAAACATATCACTCTATCGTTGCATCCGTTGTAAAAGAAACCCCCGCTTCGGCTAGTTCTTTAGGCGTTATCGTCAACGATATCGGTCAATCTTTAAAACCCTTTAAACGGTCTTCAATGCTTCTGTAACGCGGATAAGGGGATATGATTTTTTTAAACAGTGCGATCTGCACTTCTTTGTCGTCTGGAGATACGGACTTGATCGTCATCGCTTCACCGCACTGTCTGAAATAACGATCGTTATCGTCATCCTTGTGATCGTACGAAAGCATCGTGCACGTCCTCTCACGACTCAAGCTGATGAAACACTGAGCGAAGAATAGGAGGGGAGACGTTTCCCTCTCCCACCGTTCGGAAAGAGGGAGGTTACAGGTATTAAGAAAATAAAATACATGAAAATTGATTACATCTTTTAATATAAAAAAAACATACATGAAATACACACACATATTATTGTAAAAAGCAACATAATATTTACAGCAAAAAAAACAATAATATACAGAATGAGTTTAATTGTGTCTGCGCACCGTGTTGGACAGCGGAGTGTAGACGTTGAGCGAATCGTGCAGTATCAAGCAGTAGGCCGCGGTCTGAGGGGGAAATTGGTCGATGACTCGAATTCTAATCTGACGTCGACCGGTGACGACTTGAGCGACTCATCCTGTCTGCTACAATCGAAGACGAATAGCGGTGCTTTCGTTATGAACTCGCTAGGTGCTATAAGTACGTTGGGTTGAGTTCTATGATAGTACGATTTTTGAAATCTTGTATACATGTCGTACAGCAGAGCGTAACGTCCATTATCGATATCCAGGTTCAGGTTATCGTACGGGTAGTATTTGTCGTTCAGAAAGAGTCTTGCGTTGGTCACCTTGCAGTGATCGAATTCGTCCGCGTGTTTCTTCAGATCGTTCTTTCGGTTTCTCCAGTTGTGTCGTTGTTTTTACCGTCCAAGTCTGTCTGTCAGTTGAAGGTAAAGCCGGGTACTCGTGCAGTTCCCAACTGCGAAACGGTCAGAATAGCGGTAATCCTTGCGTACGATGTCCAACAGCCGTATCCGTACTTCGTTGTTCACGTACACGAACGGAACATCGAAGAGATTTTGGTCAGTTCTATATCGGCATTAGCTGACGTATCCGTGGACGAGAACAGTGCGTTAACGTCAGCGGAAGTGCGCAACAGTATCAGTTCCTGTTTCATGTTTAATATGACGTGCGTGAAATCCTCAGCGAATCCCATCAGCATCCTCAATGGTATGCAAAAGTTCAATTCACCGTTTTTACCGGAAGGTGTTAGCTCGTTAGCCGTGGGGGCAACCCGACCGACGTTTTTCATCGAAACCACGTCATGCATACCAACGGATAGCATGGTTTTAATAGTGGATGCGATGCCAACGCTCTTGGTACGATCCACTTCCACACCGGCCAGTTCGTATCGGATTTCTTCGAAGAGAAACGCGATCGCGTTGTTGACCATTTTCACGTTCACAGTATCGGTGCTGTCGGTCTTCTTGCTCAACTTGCCTTCAACGTACAGGAAACTTTCCATCGGTAAAGTGAAGACTTCCTGTTGCAGGATAGGTATACGTATCTCATCGTTATTTCCGTATCGCGACGTCGACGCGTATGGTGCGTGAGGATGATATTCGTAATGTGTGATGTTGTCTTCAAAAAACTGTCGTCGTTCGACCGATAAGACGATACCACTGTCTGCCATATTACTTGTTTTTCTTGAGTTTGAATCCTTGTGAAATGAGGTAGCGTCGGTTAGCCGTTGTTAATCGCGTCAACGACGTACGTCTACTGATACTCTGTCCAAAAGTGTCGTCCACTTTTATCTTGTGCGTACCACCGCTCTTCGTCACCGATGCTGTAGGTAAAGCGGTATCGTTGAAATAAAATCCCATGATTACTACGCGCGTTTCAAACGTATACGCGCGGTGATAACTTCGTCACGAAAATTCACAATATCACCGTCCTGATCGTGTACGGACACTGTAACGTTACACAAGTGTAGTACGTTAAGCGGAAGATAAATGACGTTGGCAGGCGTTTCGACGATCTTGAATCCAGGCTCGACAGTCGGGTAGAACGAGTGCAGTATATGGTCGTTTCGTCCCGCCTTGTACGAACCTTGTACGAACCTTGCACGACGTTACACCTTATCTCCAAAACGTTCACTTTGTTAATGTTTACTGGTGTGTCCGACGTGTGTAATATATACGCTTCTAACTTGCGGTTCTTGGAAAAACCCAACATTGTACCGATTCCGTGTTCTGTACGCTCGAAATCGATCTCGTATGAGCAATAAAGTTCACATTTTAACGTGTTGTTGATAGGGCGTAGAGTAAATTTCGGGTCTGATAGCTCGTCCTTCAGGTACGTTTCGATATCACTGATTTCGTACGCACCGGTCGGTATTTTGATGAGTTCTAGCGTTTTACGTGGACCCTTAATACAGGAAAGACGTTGTTTCTTCCGCTTTCCACGCTTTACCGACGGACGTGGTCGGTATAGAGTTGTACGTGATAAAGTCCAGCAGTCCTGCATACCGTACACCGTCCGTCAGTTCGAGCGGTGGAAAAAAGTCACAAACCAGTGCGCTTGGATCCGTACCCGTGACCATGACCGTAAGCGAAGACATCTTGTCGTTTACTGATCGTTTGATGTCAACAAATAAAAACATAAATGTCCGCAGATGACCGTGTCCGGCGGTTGCTTACGCGCGTAATTGTAACGAACGTCGTTCACGTACGATCCAAAGTACCGTATTAGCTCGACGGGAGGGCGTAGATTGCCGAATCCATCAAAGTACGTGACTCCGTCACCACGCTTCTTGTAGCATACCCAATGCGTGCCCGGTCCGGTAGCGTCGTCCAGATTCACGATCGCGCTTTCGTTCTCCCACGGTGATCGAGGAAGTGCGTCGCGCATGTACACGCCTCTGAAATGAGGTACGCGCAATCGTTTCGCGTACTCGTACAGATCTCCATCGGACAACGGGCGCACGGGTATTTCGACTAGTTTTTGTCGGTACGGACGAAGGTATAGTCCCCAAGCCCTTTTACCACCACCACCGGTCCGTCTTCGTCGTCCCGTCCCTGTCGTCCTCCTCCTTCTCTTGATTATCGTGCGCCGATCCGACTTGCGTCGACCGGTGCGACGACGCCTTTTACGCACACCGCCACAGCATAGTCCGCTACTTAACGCCGATTTCGCTTTCATCGCTGCCGCTACGGCCGCCGCGTACGCTCTTTCGCTGATGCCTGAATCCAAAGCTTTCACTCGTTCCCACGCCTTGCCGGCTAGCACGCGATCTGCTACGCGTCTTCGTTCGTTGTTCTTACACTTGGAGTAGGCGATATCGTGTTCGCGACAGGCTTCGTCCAACTCGTTGATTCCTCGATCACCACGAGCCAATCTCTCCTCTAGTTTCGTTCCGGGTCCGCAGAATCTGTAGCCGGGCAGATGTAGTTCCACAGGTAATACGTCCACCGCTCGCTTGATCAGTGTAGGTACTGACTTTGTGACGAATGGTACCGCGCTTTTAACTATTTTTCCTATGAGACCACGCCCCTTTTTTTTATCAACTCGACTACGAAGTTCGTACATGTCTACTGTTTCGCCTGCTGTCGATAAAGAGATCTCCAATCGTGCTCGTCCTTTTTGTCGAAGGACTTGTCAAGATCACTAATCAATTTGCTCGTCTCCGCCTTGCTCGTGAGTAGTAACTCTGCCTCTTCGGCGCCGAGTGAAGTACGCGCTGCGTGCGTATGCAATTTATAGATATACGATACCACATTCTCCCAACGGTGTTGGAACACTTTTACGAGTTTGTACGTTTCGCTTTTCGCGTACCGCTTCGTGTCCTCCAATTGACGCACGTTCACAGAGTCTGTGGGCCGTGTGCCACCGTCACCGATGTTCAGAATAGTCTTTCCTTGCGCGTTTAAATAAGAGTCGTTTACCGTTGTGATTATATGAAGGTTCAAAAATTCCAAGTTTACAGCGTCTTTGTTGTTGACAGGCGACGCTAACTGCGTTATCCGCACGTTGCCGACCATTAGGTTAGAGTTCGTATCCTTCGGTATGATCTTTGCGTCCACGTATACTTTGGTCGCGGCGTCTCTCGCCCGAATCGGGTCTCTCAGAGACTGTATGCGATGGTCCCGGGCATCGATGACGGTGCCGTTCTTCTTGTTCGGTACCGTCGTGAAACGCAAACACGTGTAGTCTACATACTGCTTGTTGACAGCATCCGTGAGATCGATGGGAGCGCCGACGTTGATGAACTTACTACCTTTCACGTCTATTCTCAAGGAACCTTGCGTTGACGGATCGACGACCAGACAGTGGTCTTGCACGAACCGCAGTGGAACGGCATCGTTACCATCATGCGGCTCGCCCAAGTTGTGTATTTTTTCCCCGCTACGTCTAAGTGTCCGTCCTCGGTCATCGCGATACCGATATCCTCCCGCAGACTGCGTCGCGTCTCCCTTTTACGGCGCTCTGGTGTCTGCCGAACTTGTCAACGCTCATCTCGTTAATGATGCGCGTCGAACGTCCTACGCAGAATTAATACGTATTCATGTAATAAATCGATTAGTTTTGATACGATCGTACTGTCTATACATTTTATTCCGACAACGGAGAGTCCGTCGGTATGTTTTCCTTTCACGATCGTGTTTAGAAATTCATCGTACACGTATACACATGCGTCTTTGAAGAAATAAATCTTTCCGTCGGTGTATCGAAACGCGCTATCAACGGCTTCAGGTAAGCCGACAGAGCGATCTTTAACGTATCCGTGTTTCTTGATCATGAACGAGCACTTGTCTATCTCACCGTAATACATATCGTTATACAGCAGAAATGTACGTCCTGTGTAGGTGTGTATTGCAGCGTTTATTTTTGTCAGCGTGCGAACACCGAGAGTCGTGATCGCTTGTGGATACCCGTTCACCGGCTGTAGACTGTGTATATCGAACATGTACACGTATCCGTCTACGAAGAGCACAACTTCTTCGGTGCGCGGTCTCTGGTACATCGCCGAAACTTTGGTGAACGTCAACGGTAAGAACGTCAACCAATCCGTCAACAGAAGCGGACTCCCACCACCACCCGGACGCTTCGACTCGAGGTCCATTGTCCACAAAAAGTTATCGTGCACTATATATACGTGTCTGTTGATTATTAAAAATTGCTGAACATTCTTTAGTCGACACAAATCCGTCGTCGTCCGGACGGTGTCGTTCGTCATCGACCTCGTCGTCGTCGTCGTCGTCGCCATAGCGATCGACGGCTTCCCGTACAACTGCTGAATGCCTCTTATATCGTCGTCTCTCAGGTCGAACGTTCCATCCGAGCGCAGTACGTAGAAAGGGTACATGATCGAATCCTTCTCGAGGGAATGAGCCAGTCCTAACGCGTGTCCGATTTCGTGCGTTAGCACCTGTAGAAAACTGGTCTGATCGTCCGGTATTTCGGTTGCGTTCGTATAATTCCACGATTCGTAGTAGTCCATATGTATTTCGGAATTGTTGTAAGGTAGATCGGGCGGGTAGTAAGCGTGTGCAAGTATACCTTCCCGTCCGTCCAAATCGTACCCGCAGATCGTACACTTGGAGGTCAGACACCTGTGTTTAAAATATCTCATAGCGATGGCTATGTCCACGTTTATGTCGTTGGGTCGATATTCGAATTCCAAATTTGAATGTTTCCGCCATATAGCGAACGCTTGTCGTGTCGCTTTTATGCGTCAGCGGTACCGTGAACGAACCGCCACGACAGTCGTCTCTTGGTCCAAGGCGTTCGTAAGGTGTACGACCCAAAATTTTTGTTACCACATCTCCGCGCCTGCATCAGATTCATCGTTTCGTTGTTCAATTCTCCGTTTACGGTTAAATTGTAATTCTCTTGAAACGTCCGCAGGTAGGACGAAATAACGCCGCCGTCGACGGTGGCGTTGTCTGTGTCTTGTAAACTATCGTCGGGCACATATCCGTAACGCGTCAAGTAATCGATAGCGAAGTCTATATCGTTCGCGTTATTACTCTCGAAAGACGATGCGACGACTCTCGTGGACGCGATAATAAACACTAGCGTGGTATACATGTGAGAATCGTGTCTCGATGCTGTTGCTAATGACGATAGTCGTCGTATACCCGTCTAATTTATACGATGATGTCGGCTTCACGTAGTTCTTCTACTATTGAAACGATTTCGTTCGTGTGCCTACCGTTTCCAGCGCGCTGTGACGCTATCAACACTCGCAATCTGTCCACCAGTTCATTCGGATCGTCCTCCGCTACAGATGTGGTGAATGCACGTAATCGATTTTGTCTTTTCTTCTCGACGCTACCATATACGTTCTGTCGGTATTATACCCGTGTCCTGTACGTTTCGTTGGGAACAGCTTTGATATTATCCGTTTATACTTTACACCTCTGTTCGCCTTTACCTGAGCGTTCGCTAAATAATAATGCTCGTGCGCGTTGGTGGCGCGCAGTATATCTTTATACGCCTTCATATCCGTCTCGTTGTAAATGTTTTCGTAAGGTCCTTCATGAACACGAGTTCGTAAAGACCGGGTGTGCCTTTATATCGTTTACCATTGATGAGGATCGTACCGTCCGTTTCGATTTCAAACGGTGAATCACCGATCATCCATTTTCCATTTGCGTTTCTTACACCGTATGTATAGTCCATCAGACGATCACGTTCGGCCGACACGATCATGCACATGTACTTGTTCGCTAGCGATACGCTGTCGTGTTTGGTCAGAAAATATCTACGCGCTTCACGCCTTCCTTCTGGTGTGTCTAACATTTTTTCGATGTTGAGACTAGGGTCGTCCTCGTCGTCGTCGTCCTCGTCCGATGTTTCGGCTATCACGGGTGTTTTCAGGAAACGTGGTGTCGATCGGTGACGGAGCGGTGTTCCTATATCGACCTTACTACTCGCACCCATCAGATCCTCCTCTTCCACCGCCTCCTCCTCCTCCTCCTCCTCCTCCTCCTCCTCCTCCTCCTCCTCCTCCTCCTCACGCTTCATCTTTTCGTCGACTTTTCTTTTGTTGTTTTACGTTTTTTTTCAACCAACGCTTGCGAAATAGTTTGTAACGGTTCAAGTATCGGTTTGTAACTTTTGGATAAAGTTGCTTCCTCTTCACGGATACCGTGTTTTAACGCACGGTGTTTCTTCCGTATGTCATCGCTGATCGTGTCGATATCGTGGGCTAATCGTTTCTTCTTTTCGTCCATATCGATAAACGTCGGTACGTCGACTAACGTCGCTGACAGCGGGATACTTGTATTTACCCGTACGCTCGACAATTTCTTTGGTGAACAGCTGTTAATCGTTAGACGTGACTACTATGAAACGATCGAAACCAGCTCTGTACCTACCGATGTCGATAGAAGAATCCTTGTCCACGACGAGAAATTCGTAACGATCTTTCCACGCTTCAGCGCACACGTTCTTAAACGTGTCGTATTTCATGTCCGTGTTGACGTGATCGTTGTACACGTGCTTCAAGTTGAGATCGTCCTGTTTGAACAACACTATTAGATTGGTGTTGTCGCGTACCAACTGTTTCGGCACTTGGCTGTACGTCTGACACAGGTAAAACGCGTCCACTCCACTGTCTCGTCCCATAGCGAAATACTTGCGTATGTTGTGTTGTCTTTCACAAGACACATCGTCGAACACCATAATAGAATTGGGATCGACCTCGTCAGGAGGGGGTACCTCATCGTTATCGTTGTACGCGTGATAAACCATTCCTTCGTTGGAAAGTCGTGTCATAAGGGTCTCCAGCATCTGATATTTGGGTTGAAACAATGATTTAGAAAACACATACAGGTTCGCGAATCTCAACCCGTTCACATCGAACAATAGGTTGAACATGACGTTAGTCTTCCCGCACGCGGAAGGTCCGCAGATGATCGAACGTACGGTATCGGGCAGAAGACGTCCGTGCTTACGTTTTTTTTCTGCCACAACCACCGCCACCACCATCGCCACACAATTTCGAATAGTCCGCCTCCTTTAATTTTAGTCTGTGCGCTTGTTGTAATATTTTCATTTTGTTCCGTCCAAAGTCTAGTTAATATTCGCACTATGTTGGTACAATCGACGGATATGTAACTGCACACACAAGTGTCAGGACCCGTTTAACAGTTCGGATCCGACCAAACACATTCTTTGTAGTGATCGAATCCAGTGCCTCTACGTACTATTTCGCTTAGTCGGAATCTCGTCACACGATTAGTAACCCGTTGCCAATACTCGTGTACTGTTAATATCCTGCGTATGCGCTCGATCTTGTTTTCGTGCGTGTTCACGACGTACACATCGTAGCCAGGATGCGACACAACGTCTTTCACACCGTACACAGCGCGCATGTTGTCATCGTAACGCACCGACGCATACTGGTTCTATTCCGCAAGCCA
Source organism: Magicicada septendecula (assembly GCA_034769895.1). Lineage (NCBI taxonomy): Eukaryota > Metazoa > Arthropoda > Insecta > Hemiptera > Cicadidae > Magicicada > Magicicada septendecula. The sequence goes on along the minus strand of CM068376.1, from coordinate 149,015,313 downwards.
ATTCCTTGTTATAGCAAGTTTTTCTTGGGTATCCACGAATCGTGTTTACCATCGAATCCTAACCACATGACTTTCACACGATCACCTTTACGTTGCACGATCTTTTCTACCAAGTACACGTCACCAACGTTCGATTTACTTATTTCGTGTTCGTAAAAACCACCTTTCAACACTTCTCCCGTACGATCCTTTAACGAATAAGTGACGGGTACGCTGCCGGTACGTACCGTGTGAACATGGAATATCTCGTTCGTCCAGTTAGGCATGTATCCTTTGGCGAACGTCATTTTGTATTTGCTTATACGCACTCGATCGCCTACTTTGAACTTTGGTTGTTTATAGTCGATGGTTCTCGCTGTGTTCTTGTGAATCCGTCGTAGCACCGTGCGTTCGTTGGATTCGTTCACCTGACATGGTTTCATTCCGATCGTTCTGTGCACGCTGTCGTTGTACACTCTGACCAGTTCCGGTAACATATCCAACCAACGGTAATGACCTTGTTCGCTGAACGCACGATACATGTGCGTTTTCAGCGTACGGTTGAAGCGTTCCACGATGGACGCCTTTTTCTCACTATACGTAGAATACAGTGTGACACCATATCTCCTCATCAACGTTTGTACGACGCTGTTGTAGTACTCTTTCCCGTTGTCCGTCTGAAGATATTTCATTTTATTAGCGCGCAGAATCGGTTCCAGGGCTCGTGCGACCTCTACACCCGTCTTTGTTTTCAACGGAACTGCGTACGCGTACTTGCTAAACGCGTTAATCATCGTCATGAGGTACTTGAATCCCTTGTTCACCTTTGCTTGCGGTATCATCTCTACCAGGTCCGCTTGGTACAAGTCGTGAAGTCCCTTCAACTCGACCGCTCGTCTCGAAAAATTCCGTCTTACTGGTCTGTGCAACTCCGACGCGATAGTCTTGCGAACGGTCTGCTGTATGTTCTTCGCTCGTCGTTTCATTCTCATGTCGTCGCGTTGCAAACCGTGATTCACAATACGCTGGCACGTCGTAAACCGTCCGCTCTGTGCTGAACGTAACTCTCGTTGGTACCGTTCTGGTACGACTGCCTTCCATCACATGACTGTCGCGACGCCACCACACCACACCCAATTATATCATCTCGACTGAACGGAAGAACAGCGCGTCCTTCTTGTGATTGCGCACGTACGTTAAAACGTGAGCTAAACCGATATTCATACACCCATTACGCACGAGACCCATTCCGCTGTAATATCTCATGAGCGTATGTTGTTTCGTGTCCAACGCTCGTACGGTTTTGACGGAATTCATGTCTTTGAATACGACGCTACGTATAACGTTGTCGCGATACACGTGCATTTCCGCGACTACGACGTTATCGTTCTCGGGTAGGCGCTTGCACATGTGTTTAGCTTTGAGTTCAGCGATCGGGCGCTGACTTCGTGACTCCAAGTGCAGGTGTATCAGGTACGAGTTCAACAACCAAAATTCGTCAGCCATAGCGCCGGTGCACCGCTGCCAATGTTTGTACAAACGTCGGTCTTTCACCATGTACCCTTGTTCGTGCGAATACTGCAGACCGAAGTATTCACAATACTCGCGGAGCGTAGGCAACGCCTCCTTCAGAAAGGGTACCGAAAACAATCCCGGCGCCTTGTTGTTCACCATCGCGAACTGTTTCCCTCTCGCCAGTGTTGGTAACGAGGACGGCGGGCAGTGCACGTCAAAACTTACGTTGTAGCTAGGATCTAGTGCGCACTTTGGCGCTATCGCTGTCGCGCTTCTGTATATTTCAATAGGTGTACGTATCGGAATAGTGCGCTCCGTAATGACAATGCAACACAGAGCGTGAGGGATCGAACTTCCATATGCGAGCATGTCCGTGTACACCGTTGCGTAGTTCATCCGTCCGTGCGAATCGTGTAAACCGTGCACGCGTTGTACGGCACGATACAGTTCGGGAATCGGGCGGAAACCTGAAAGAAAATTCCATCCGAGACGTACGGTACACTTGAACATACTCTTTTCGTAAACCACGAGTTCTATCGGTACGTTGTTTCGTTCGAACTCTTCGATAAATTCAAGCCAACGTGATTTGTTGTGTATACGATCGGAGACTATCATCAACAGCACGATAGGTGGCAAATCACTGGTACGTTTTTTAATGTGATGGCAACAACGTCCGTGATATCTATCAACACCGAAATTGTAACGTGTACAGTAGTTGCCGCAAAATCGTTTTTTCTTCACAAAATACATGGAACACAAGTTGGATCGTATCGCGCTTTGCGAGGATTTTGTTATCACGAAATGTTTCCCATCGTTGTATCGATAGACGTCCATCGTGTCGGTGATCTGTGAAGCAAGTGATACGTGCTTCGACATCTAAACGATATTTAAAGTGTATACGCATATTGTTTTTGGATTTTTTTTTAATCATGGGCACCATCACTCAGACTTTGGACTGGCTACTGTCATTTAGTAGTAGTAGTGCTAACACATAGTACTTCTAGTACTACCCAAATGGGTTTGTAGGTGAGTTTATGCTGGCTCTGAATAGAGCCGTTTTTTGTGTGCGTCTGCGTCGACTTCTACAACCATTCGCGGACGAAATTAGATGTGGACATTGATGCCTTATGGACTTGGGTGGGATTGTCGCTCACCTCCCAATTCATAATTCTTATTTTGCATACACAACATTTTACAACATCACCGTCGCCTTCGTAATAGAACCCGGCTTTAGCCAGATCGTACAATTTCACGTTCTCATGCGGGTATATAGGAAAGTAAATTTTAATATGCCCACGACGTTTGATGTTGTAATAGCTCTTCAGACGTTTTGTAAAAGAATGTGCGTATTCGTCCATATTTGAAGCTAGAATGCTCGTTTACTTCGGTACATTCCACCTCAGCGAGGATAGCTGCGCGCGCAACCAGTGGGGGGAGAGCTGCGCGCGCAGTCGGTAGTGCGGGATTGCTATCACCAATAGTTTGTAGGAGCGTTATGAAATAAACCATGGTAGTGGGAGCGGGTAGCTGCGTGCGCAGCCTGAAGTGTAAGCGGAGAGGGGATCGCTGTTGACGTTCACTTTGTAGTTAACCTGCGAGTCTCCTGCAGACTAACTTTCACGTGGTGCATATAAAGTGGTGATTATTTTCTAACTTCATATCAGTCTTACATTGTTCCTCAAGCGAGCAAGTAATTGTTTTGCTTTTATCGTTTCAAGTTTTTGTTGTTGTTGTAGTTAATTGTACCAAGAATGCAGTCGTTTGCTGTTGCTCGTAAACATTCGTTGCGTGGCGCGTTGATATTGTACGTTTACACGGCTGTTACGGAGGACGAAGGATGTGTCAACGATGTCATAACCTTATTCGATGAAATGCACGATACGTTACGTACGGACATTCTAACCGAACTGACACGATTGCTTAGTATAAAGTGGCATATAACGATTAAAGCGAGATTTGTCAAGTACGTAGTAAACGCTGACACAGACGAGGACGAAGAAGTGACGACTGAAGCCTATTTTCATGGACGATGTCATACGACGCTGATCGGTGACCGAGACATATTTCCGGATCGTTTAGAAGCTTCGTACGAAAAAATCATTGAATCAATTTATAAATTTACCCGCGAGGGTAGCGGTTGGGTGTTGGACAACATCGTCTCTTTAGAACTCGTTCTCTCACGGTTCCAACAGCTGGCCGCCTCGAGTTTCATCCGTACACCCCCCGAATTGTCTCGTACTAAATCCATCATCAACGTGAACAATACGGGCGATCAAATGTGTTTCGTATGGTCAGTATTGGCCGCACTTTTTCCTCAACACTCGCACAACGATCGTGTACCGAAATACCAAATCACATTTCCACAGTATCATCACTTCGGGTATAACTTATCCCACCCGTCTATGCGACATTGTGAAATTAGAACGAGACAATTCTGACTGTTGCGGTTTGGAAGCTCTTGATAATCTCGAGTTGTTCCAAAAACGCTATGTAGGAAAGGCTGGATTTTTTTACGAAAAGAAGTGGACTGTAATACTGTTATTTGATATGCGTTTATTGAAATGTTAAGATGTATAGACCATGTTCGACACGTGCGGATGTATTAGAGGCCATAACGCCCATAAATTAGTTTTGAAAGAAGTCGCAGTCCATTGTAAATGGACGCAGGTAGTCTGATTAAATTAATAAGTACGATACATAATTAAGAATGATCCAGAAGCCACGGCTGGAAGAGAGATTGTTTAACGAGAGTACAGCTCGGAGCCTGGTTAGAAACTAAACTAACTTGTCTCCCGTCGGTCAGCTGACCGCCTGGCAGCGTTTGATAAGCACGTGACGTCATCCGCCCGTGTCGCATTGCAGTAGTTACTGCACAAAGCTGATAAACAAAGTACAAAGTTTGAACATACTGCCCGCCAAAATCGGGACGATTTTGTAAATTAAACATTAAATTAGTAATATAATAGTTAGACTTACATGGTAAAAATAATACAACAATTGGCGTATTGGCTACAGCGCAGCGACATAATAACCATAATATGATTAACATAATAAATTCAATTAACAATTACAAGGTATACAAGAAGTCAACCCTTATGCAAATAGCAAGGGCAAACTGACAGTAAAATTACCGAAAACATAATAGTAACACATGTTATATAACCCTCGGCTCTTACGGTTGTGGTGTTCTCGTTCTTTCAGCCCCAACGTTGCCGGTGTCAATTTGTTATAAAACCAATGCTAGTGTGTTGTGACTTATTTTAATAATCTATCTGAATTTATTTTTTCCTAATGCCTCACGTTGTTAAACGCCAATTTGTTATAAGACGGGTATTACTGGGTTAAGCCCCACTGTTAAGTTCGTCAATTTGTTATAAAACGAGTACGAGCGTCTCGTTATTTTCACACAATATAAGCCTATTCGTTGCTATGAACGGGTATGTTCCCCTGTCTTTACTCTCCTAGGTCGTTTTAATTTACTTCAATTATTTAAATATCTGAGATATTTGGAGTTATGGGATATAGAGATTTAATTAACTAATATTAACTTATCTCTCTAAAAAATATCAGTGTTAGTGTACTTGAAACTTAAATAATTAATGTGTTATTCTGTAATTTCGTTCAACCCTATTATACCTTGAAGAGAATTATGTATAATTTTGTATTGTAACGCTCTCTCTTTGGTGTCGGATAATTCCGCTATAAGCGCTGTAGTACCGGGGCAACGAAACTTAGAGGTTAATTCACGGTTTAGGTTAACCAATTATTCTATACTTAGTCAGTTACTGTTTTATTCCCAACTCATTAAATAATACTCCAAATGACAAGATTTTGCATCTATACAAAGGTTCTTTATTTGTTTACTTCTTCAACATTGAATGATTTATGTTCCAACTGGCATACACAAAGGCTATAGATTGCGTGAATCGATTATTGATCAGTCCGATACGTTATTTAGATTCTGTTATATAATGTATTTTAGTTTGTAATTAACTTAATTCAGGGTGTGAAGGTTCTTGTAACTGTGGGGAAGATTAAAAATACATAGATAAGAATGCAAGGTTTACAAATTTGAAGTGTTGTGTAGTTAATATGATTTATAAAATAATAATTTACCAGACTAGAACGAAGCGAATCTTGTAGGCGGTTGTTTGATAACTTTACTATTCTGGATGATTATGCCGTACGATATTCTTTCTTCGGTTTAATAAAATGGAATTCTTGTCCTGTCCACCTCGGAAATACAGATCTTTGGATTGATTTACAGCCCGATTGATGCCCCTCCTGGATCCAAATACGTTCTTCTTTCGGTTGAAGCAATTAGTGATGTTCCGTGTATTTGAAAGGTTATGAGTTCCAGTGTAATGTATATTATTGGTTGTGATACAGTTAACTCTTTATATTGGGTTTGGTTTAATATATATCGTCAATTCCTTTCGGATATGGGACAATTCAAGTCCTACCTTGTAGAACCCAGTTATTTATTTTTTACTGTGATATCATATTATAGTCTTGTTTGGTTAAACTGTACTGGCAAGAGTCAAGAATATTATCATTAAAATTTTGTATTTTATAAGAGTATCAACTAATTTAGAATATTCCGATTATATTAGACATTTCTTAGGTTTTTTAATCTCATCACATTCAGATCATAAAAGGCAATAATTGAAAATCAACAACTTCTTCATTTCCTGTAGTCCATAGCAACCCATTATTTTTCTTCCTTCTCCATGTTTTGTATATAGTGTTTATTTCATATATTTTTTGTCTATTCCTTATTAATTTGCTATCATATCGGAATATAACTTTACCGATAGTTGGTTTATTATTTTCTACACATATTCTGCTGGTTTTTTGATATGAGCCTGTTTCTTTTATATTTACTACTTTTTCGATATCAAACGTTATCAATCGATATCATGGCATTGTGGCATTATCATAATTTGTATAAATTGAGATGGTTTATTATATATCATTACTAATTTAATGTTTTTTCCTAGCTCTTCGAACCGTATTCATTAATTATTATTAACTTATGTACGTAACCTTTATGTTATGAGTGGTTATATAGTGTTTTTGGCTGTTAGGCCTTTTATTGTATACGGACCTACCTGTGTTTATAACTGGTGAACAACTGTAGCCCTTTTACATAAATTCATACATATAATCAAATCTTAACTATTAACATTTACATCAACAATTATTCTTTTCATATCTAATGACAATTTTATCTTGATCTATGGATCACATATAAGAAAATTGAAATCTATTAACGCTAACTAGCTGCTTCCCACATCATTCTACAACAGTAATTGAATAATACATCTTGTTCCATTACCTTTCATTAACTCAACAAGTAATTAGTATAACATAACATAAACTTTATCATAACATTCGTTGTCACAAAATAATATCATTTAATTCAGAATCCTTACTTGCTATTGCTATAAGGTAAATTATTGTTTCATTTTTTGTTTACTTTCATGGTCATTTACTTTGACAATTTCTGTACTATTCTACTTCTTACACTTCTCATCAGTATCATATTGATTTACTTTTCACTGAACATAGATCATTAACTATTGTCTAACTTACAGGTTTGTTTATTCTCGTTATTTCTACCTTGCATCCTTATTTATCTTTATCTATAATTATAAATGTAATTATTAGAATTTTGTTTTATCATGGGGTTATATATTGACTTGCTTATTATTTTGTTAATATAATATTTATGTAACATGGATGACAGCATTTCTGTTGCGTTACACACAATACACATAATAATACAATGATTAAGTAGACATTGATCTTTCCAAAATAATACCCATTGACATTTGCAAAGCATTAAAATAACAAGTGATAACACCATAAAAAATATAATAATTGCACCAAGATATTGACACAACAAACCCCAATAAATTTCATAATATATGACCATTAGAAAATACAATACATACGTAGAATAATTGATACCTTAAGTAACACTTACAGTTCTCGGAACTTGGATTATATAAACATACGACAATACAACAACATCCATAAATAATTGATACTACATATGAAAACACAGTCACTATTGCAATAATAGCTATCGGCACGTAAACAGTACTTACAACGCTTATGATACAATTGACTTGTATGCTCGCCCCAGGGAATGTCCCGGGCGCAGTCCAGGCAATGTGACAAGTTCACAATCCTAGTACGTCTCGTACGGCACGCATACGACTAGTTTGTTGCCACCGGAAGGGGGCATAATTTGTGGATGGGTCGGCGTAAGATACCTAGCACGGTGCGAACTTCTGCGACTCGTACTAAGGAATCTTGACCCGGAAAAATATTGGTAATTACCCCACGCTTCCACTGTAGTGGGGGGGAATTATCATCCAAAATGAGGACAAGCTGTCCGACATTCAAATTCCTTAACGGGGTGCGCCATTTGTTGCGCTGCTGCAGCTGGTGCAGATAATCCCTAGACCACCGATTCCAGATGTTCTGTGTAAATTTTTGGAGCAGAAGCCATCTGGCCAAGTGACTAGTATTGCCTTGGGTATAGTCGGGTTCCGGAAGTGCAGTCAGTGGAGCACCGACCAGGAAATGAGCAGGAGTTAAGGGTTCAGGGTCTCTAACATCGTCGGACACCGCACACAAAGGGCGTGAATTAAGGCAAGTTTCAATTTGAGAGAGAAGAGTAGAGTATTCCTCAAAATTCAAGATCGTACCGCCTATTACGCGACGCAAAGGATATTTAACACTCCTTACACCACTTTCCCACAAACCACCGAAATGAGGGGCTGAAAGGGGGATAAAGGACAAATTGATACCGTGGAGACCGCAAAACGCCTGAGAAGATTGCTCAACTTCCTTTGAGGTTAAAAATTTTTACCAATCATATAAGGTGTGGTTGGCACGACGAAAATTCGTACCATTATCTGAAAATATCTGCGCGGGAATACCTCTGCGCGCGATGAACTTTTTAAAGCCGCTATAAAGGCGTTGGAAGTGAGATCCGACACCAATTCTAAATGGATGGCCTTTGTACACATGCATATGAATAACGCAATGTATGCCTTGGACGTGGACATTGAGCGCTGCCCGCCATGGCGCAAAAGTACAGGACCGGCGTAGTCCACGGCAGACTGTGAAAATGGCCTAGCAGGCGTGACCCTAGAAGGGGTAACTGACCTAATAGTTGATTCGCGCCTCTAGTCCGGAAATGAAAACAAGTGACACACTTATGTATCACTGAGCGGATATAGGATTTGTCGTGAATGATCCAATATTTGCGCCTGAGCGAAGCTTGAGTTGATTGCACCCCAGCGTGCAACAAACGGATATGTTCATACTCAATTATTAATCTCGTGAGACGAGAGTGCGGGTGCAAAATTATTTGGTGTTCACTCGCGTAGTTAAGTGGGGAGAATTGCAAGCGTCCACCCACTCTTAAAATGCCTGAGTCATCCAGGAAGGGGTTAAGAGCAAGAATTTTACTACTGCGAGGAAGGCACCGGTGTGCCTCAAGTTCCTTAACTTCTACGCCGAAGTGCAACTGCTGAGATTGCCGGACAAAAACCAAGAGTGTGTCAGACAATTCTTGAGCAGACAAAAAGGACGCGGCCCTGTCAACAACCGGGAGCCTAGAATTGCGAAAAAATCTGCGGCAATATGCGAAGACGCGAATGAGCCTAGTAAGGGACGAATAATTTTCAACATAACTATGTGTTGAGGACGCGACAATTAGTGAGGTTTGAACCTGCTTGCGACGTTCCTGCTCAAGGTCGGGATAAGTACAGGGAGCATTAATGTCGAAAGCGCTGACTGGCCATGATGCTGACTCATGCGCCAACCAGGACGGACCATGCCACCATTGAGTATGACAGTGCAAACTACGAGGGAGGCAACCGCGCGATAAAATGTCGCGCGAGCGTTGTCAGTTGATACTACATGATGCCAAGTTCCCCTGCTGCTAACAAGACGCTGTATTTCCGCGACACGGTTGGCCACAAATACCTTCCAGCAGGAAGATTGTTGATATATCCAATGCAACGCTATCATCGAGTCCGAATAGAGATATAGTCCGTCAAAATTGTAGTTGATGGCTTTCAAAACCTTGGAAGTTAATTGCGCCAGCAATAAACAAGCACAAAGTTCAAGACGTGGTAGCGTTATCTGTTTCAGCGGAGCGACCCTAGATTTAGCACACAACAAGTTTGACGATATGGCGCCGTTCGAATAGACCGCCCGCACATAAATGCGACACGCGTAACCTTTAGCCGAAGTGTCGGCGAATCCGTGAAGCTGTAATGAACTAATTGGATAATTGTTCGAACTCTTAACCGACCTCGTAATCTTAAAATGAGTGTCAAAAACTAATTGAGAGTATAGTTCTAGCCACTAATTGGCTAATGACCCAGATAGGGGTTCGTCCCAATCTGTGCCCGCCAACCACAACTGTTGCACGAAATGCTTGCAGTAAAATGTAAGGGGTGCGATAAGTCCCAGCGGATCATAAATCCCAGCAATGACAGACAACACGATTCTTTTGTTGAACACGGTTAAATTATCATCACCCCGAACGGTGTATAAAAAATTATCCTTATCAACGTTCCATTGGATTCCCAATGTGCGCACGTTTTGACCTTTCCTGAAGTCATGGGATACTTGGGCGCGAAGGGTCATAATCTTATGGTGGTTAGAGAACCACTTGTGTAACGTGAAACCCTACCTACTTAGCAACTTCACGATCTCGCATTTTTTTTTAGCTAAGACTTTCGGATCATCCGAACCCGTTATAAGATCATCTACGTAAAAATCATTGGCTATGGCCCTAGAAGCTGTAGGGTAGTCGGATTTATTTTCGTAGGCTATCTGAGCCAGACAACGTGTAGCAAGGAAGGAGGCACTAGCAGTGCCATACGTAACCGTCCTTAAAGCGTAATGTCGCAATTCCTTATGCGGCGCATCACGCCAAACGATGCGTTGCAGGTTTGAATCCTTTGGGTTAACCATGATCTGGCGATACATCTTTTCTATGTCCGCAATAAGTACGTATCGGTGGGTACGGAACCGAACCATTATCGAAAACAGATCCTGCTGGATAGTAGGACCGACCATTAGAGTATCGTTGAGGGACAAATTATTTGTGGTTTTAGCGGAGGCGTCAAATACCACGCGCAATTTAGTAGTTAGGCTGGAGTCCTTGAAGACTGCGTGATGGGGCAAATAAAAAATATCTGAGTTGTCAAGCGACAAATCGTAATCATTAAGTGGAGACATGTGACCAAGTTTCAAGTAGTCACTCATGAACTCGCTATAATCCTTGTAAAGGATAGGGTTCTGCTTGAACTTGAACTCTAGCGATTGGAACCTGCGGATAGCTCCGCGGAGAGAATTTCCCAAATGAAATTTATCAGACCTGCGGGGCAGGGATACCACGAATCTCCCATCGCGGTTGCGGCTAGTGTTTTTCACAAAATGTTTTTCACACGGCGAGTCCTCAGAGCAGGGTTCGTGACTAGAGATCTCCTCCAACTTCCAAAATTCTTTTAGTTTCGAGGAAATCTGACTATCATTCTTACAGACCATAAAGGACGAAACTGGTTTAGTTATGTCGACGTTGAAGGGTAAGTTACCGGCCAAAATAAATCCTAACTTAGTCTCTTGAATTATAGGAAAGTGCGGTCCGCGCGTAAATTTAATAGGTTTAATTAGTTGGAGATAATATTGAGCGCCGAGTAATACATCGACTTGCGACGAGCAATGTAGGTGAGGATCAGCCAAGAATACGTGCTTGGGTAAATTCAAAGAGGCAAGATCGAACGACTCCGCCGGTAAATCATTAGTTATACTGGGTAGTACGGCACAATGCATGTTTAACGTGAAGGGTTTATAGCGAGAATGTAGCCTTACCTTTGTACTAAAGTCAGCCTGGGAAAGCGAGTTGTTTATACCCGTGATGGGGAGTTGCGATTTAACCAATTGGAGGCCCATTCTGCGGGCGAAATCCATTGTGCAAAAGTTCGCTTGAGAACCGGAATCCAGTAAAATCCTAACGGGAAATTTCCTACCGGCCTTGTTAGCGGTCATACAGACGGCGGTGGATAACAGTACTGATTTATTTGTCTGTGACTTTAGTGAGCATTGGTTATTAATGGAAGCTCCGTCTCTGTTGGGGACATGAATTGTGGTGTGGTGACGCTTAGCACATTTTTTGCAAGAAAATTTTGATGGACATTTTGAGCTTTCGTGTCCCGGACGAAGGAAATTTAAACAAAGTTTGTTTTTACTAAGACGTTTCTTCTGTCAGCGATAGACAACGATGTGAATTGTAAGCAGTCGATAATTCTATGTTCGCCGTTACATAGTCTACATAAGTTATTTCTGATATGAGAATGGAATGCCCCCCTAGGAGCGCTTATCTGTTTAACTGCCTTGCGATAAAGAGACTTATCGCTTTTATTCAACCTGCTCGTTGGGGTAGTCGCGTTATCAAGATTTTGTAGTAATTTTCTGCGTGAATTTAGAAAATTTATAAAATTATTAAAGTCAGGGAATTTATGTTCCGACAAACTGTCTTTCCACAACCGGAAAGTGTAACTATCAAGTTTTTTAGCTAAGTAATGTATGACAATAATTTCGAATGTGTTAACTGGCAGGTTGAGATTATTTAAAGCTTTTATATTGGCTGAGGTTTCATCAATGAATTTAGATATGCTGACTTGGGATTCTTGTTGAACCAATGGTACGTCCAGAACATTCCCTACATGGTAGGCGGAAACAATAAGCTTACTGTCATATCTATTCTTCAACAGATCGATAGCCACCGCGTAATTCTCATGAGTGATTGGTAAAGACTTTATTACGTTAAGCGCCTCGCCATATAATGGCGAGTGCAAATAGTAAAGTTTCTGTATGTCCGTCAGATCTGCTCTGACGTGAATTAGTTCAAGAAAAATGTGATAATAATGTTGCCACTCAACAATACTACCCGCAAACCGTGGTAATTTGATTGGTTCCAATTGAATGGGGGGTGTTTTAAGCTGTTTACTTTCAGCATTAATTACTGGTTTCTGGTTCATATGCTCAGCTTGCTCCAGCAGGTGTTGCAATTTACACTCTATATTACAAAGATCGTCTTCCGTTTGTACCCTATCACTCGTTAAAGCAACGTCCGCTTCCTCGGATTCGATTTGGGATTGAATCTCATCGTATTTGGTGGATAATTCCATGAAATGTCGCAGTTTTATTTTCAGCGCATGATGATCGCTGGTTTCCAAATCGAAGTTATCCGCGAAAGTATTTACGCGTGATATTGAGGCTTTAATTGTGCCTCGTCTTTTTATTAGAGCCCTTACATATGCCATTATTACAATTTAAGAAAAAAGAAAAATACTTTGGAAGAATTTGAGCATAGAGCATGTGAACCATAAACGTACGTTTTAATAAATTTGAATACGTTGCGGTAGTTAGCGATCGTTGTTTATATGAAACTAATACTTGCTACAACATAGGCTTACTCTCTCTATAATCAAGCTTTGTTGGCAATTAAAATTATTAAAATTATGAATTTAAATGATAGTAACATATATCTTTGGCTTTGAAGTTTGAACTCACAATGAACTGCCAACCATTTACTAAGTTGTATTGTGTAATGATGGTGTTTGTTTATACAAAGGTGTTAAGAAATAACTGCTAAATGTAAAATATTGTTAAACGTTAAATATTAGTAAAAAGTTCATAGTCACGTAGACGTTGATCCAGTCGTGCTGAAGCTGGCTTCGATCCCGTTGCTCGATCCTGTTAGGAGCTGTTGCACCTCCTGTCTCTACTGGTCAGATGACGCCTTATGTTGTAGCCCTCCATAATTTAAAGCTGTGGAACTTTTTTACGTGAAATCGCAAATGCTGTCCTGCCGTGTCCCGTCGTCTCTGGTCTACTGCTTTGCCGAATCTTGTCGTGTTGACTGCGATGTAATTCACAAAAATGGTGTCGCTCAGGACGAAAATGCGGTCGCCCAGGACCAAGAAATGCTGCCCGTAGGGCGAGAATGAATTCAGCTCGGTTGGACCAAAGATAATGTCGCTTTTGGGCCAAAAATATGATATCCGTCCCGTGAGGACCAAAAATGCTGCGGCTTGGAAGCTCTTGATAATCTCGAGTTGTTCCAAAAACGCTATGTAGGAAAGGCTGGATTTTTTGTACGAAAAGAAGTTGACTGTAATACTGTTATTTGATATGCGTTTATTGAAATGTTAAGATGTATAGACCATGTTCGACACGTGCGGATGTATTAGAGGCCATAACGCCCATAAATTAGTTTTGAAAGAAGTCGCAGTCCATTGTAAATGGACGCAGGTAGTCTGATCAAATTAATAAGTACGATACATAATTAAGAATGACCCAGAAGTCGCGGCTGGAAGAGAGATTGTTTAACGAGAGTACAGCTCGGAGCCTGGTTAGAAACTAAACTAACTTGTCTCCCGTCGGTCAGCTGACCGCCGGCAGCGTTTGATAAGCACGTGACGTCATCCGCCCGTGTCGCATTGCAGTAGTTACTGCACACAGCTGATAAACAAAGTACAAAGTTTGAACACTGACATTTCTATAAATGTTTTCGGATACGAAGACAATGAAATTTACCCGTTAAGAATAACTCCTTCCATTGGTAGACGACATCACGTTAATCTGTTACTTCTTACCACTAACGACCGAAAACATTACTGTTTAGTAAAAAATAAGAGTCGCTTATTGTCTTCACTAACCAAACACAACGGGCGTTCTTTCTATTGCGATTACTGTCTGCACAGGTTCTACGAAGAACGACTCCTTACCGAACACGTCCCCCACTGTTCACCGTACGGTGAACAGAGAATTCGTTTACCTGTGAAGGAGGAGGAGAAAGTGATGTGTTTCAAAAATTACACCTACTGTCATAAGGTCCCTTTCGCGATATACGCAGACTTTGAATCTTTTATCGTCCCTTGCCATCGCTGCGACGCTCCTCCTCACACATCGTCCACCACAACGGAGTCGTTACATCTTCCTTCAGGTTTCTCCTACCTCATAGTCGACCACGAGCGTAAAATGTTCAAACCTCAGGTCGTTTATCACGGTGAGAACGTGGTAGAGACCTTTCTCGATAGACTGGTCGTCGAAGAGCGTGAACTCTTCAGAATCATACATTCCATCGTGCCTATGACTATGAGTGAGCATGACGTGTTATCTTTCGCGAATGCCGTCGTATGCCATCTCTGTGGAAAAACTCTGACTGACGACGACAAGGTGCGCAACCATTGTCATCTGACCGGTCAATACCTGGGCGCAGCGCACAACGTCTGTAACCTCAACTTCAAGACTCCCCGACACATACCCGTCTTTTTTCCATAACTTACGAGGTTACGATGCGCATCACTTGGTACAAGGATTGGGCAAATACGACAATCTCGCTTGTATCGCTACCACTAGTGAACGTTTCGTATTGGTCTCGTTGGGTGCCCTGCGTTTCGTAGACACGCTTCAATTTTTGAACACGTCCTTGGACAGGCTGGTTGGAAACTTGCGCGCGAGCGGTGCAGATTTCGCTTTAACGAAGCAATGTTTCGAAGAACACTTCGAGCTACTCTTACGTAAGGGCGTGTACCCTTACGATTATATGACAGGTAGCAAGAGGTTCGACGAAACACGTCTGCCTGCACGTGAACACTTTTTCAACAGGCTGAGTGAATCACCTGTGTCGGACGAAGATTACGCTCACGCGCAGAACGTGTGGCGGACTTTCGGAATCCGTACGCTGGGTGAATATCACGACCTGTATCTGAAAACAGATGTACTGCTGCTGGCCGACGTCTTCGAGGCGTTCCGTGAGATGGCCATGCGGTACTACCAGATCGACCCGGCTCATCTTTACTCGCTTCCTGGCGTCGCTTGGCACGCGATGTTGAAGATGAGCGGTGTGCAACTGGAGCTGTTGACGGATATAGATCAGCATCTCTTTATCGAATCGTCTGTTCGCGGCGGCGTTAGCATGGTACCCAACCGCCATGCCAAGGCCAACAACCCGCTAATCATCGATCAGTACGATGCTTCAAAGCCGACCTCTTTCATACTGTACACTGACTGCAACAACCTTTACGGTGCAACCATGTCACAACCGCTCCCTTACGCCGACTTCAGATGGCTTGATCGTAACGAGATCGACTCACTGGACGTGCGTACTCTGAGCGATGACAGTGACACAGGCTACGTACTCGAAGTCGTCCTACACTATCCACGTGAACTTCACGACCTCCACTCCGATTATCCACTGGCGCCCGTCCGTTCCTGTGTCAATCCCGACAAGCTTTCACCATACTCTCACCGACTCCACACACGTCTTCACTATACAAAAGGGTTTAGCGGATCGGAAACGCCTTCGTCGTCCGTTCGCAAGTTGCTGACGACTTTGGACGACAAACAAAAATACGTTCTCCATTTTCGAAATTTAAAGTTGTATCTGAGTCTTGGACTAGAATTGAAAGCGATCCATAGGGTGTTGAGTTTTAAACAGAGAGCGTGGATGAAACCGTTTATCGATTTCAACACGCAAAAGAGAGCGGCAGCCACAAACAGTTTTGAAAAGGATTTTTTTTTTCAAACTGATGGTCAACGCCGTCTATGGTAAATCGCTGGAGAACGTGAGGAAACGAATAGACTTCCAACTAGTCTCTAACAAAGAACGGCTGCAGAAACTGGTTTCCAATCCACGACTAAAGCGTATGATCCGCTATAACGATGACTTGGTCGGACTGGCCTTACGAAACAGGACAATATTCCTTTCCCGTCCAGTGTACGTCGGCTTCACAGTACTCGACGTCAGCAAACTAATAATGTACGACTTTCATTATCGGTACGCTGTCGCCAAGTACGGACAACGATTGACATTACTGATGACTGATACAGACAGTTAACTTTACAGCATACGGACTGATGATGTGTACGCTGATATGAAAGAGGATCTCCACCTTTTCGACACGTCGGACTATCCCGTGGATCATCCTTGTCATAGCGACGACAACAAAAAGGTCGTGGGGAAGTTCAAGGATGAAACCCACGGGAAACCCATCAGGGAATTTGTCGGACTCAGAGCGAAATGTTACTCGCTCCTATTGTCCGACCGCACCGACAAAAAGGTGGCGAAAGGTGTGCCAAGGACAGAAATAAAAAAAAGGTTACGTCATCGATTGTACAGCGAGTGTCTTTTCGATAGTCGTACGGTTTTCACCTCTGCCGAGTGTATACGAAGCGATCGTCATAAGCTGTACACGCAACGTATAACGAAACTTTCCCTGTCACCTTATGACGATAAGAGGTATGTACTGGACGACGGCGTAACTACGCTCGCGTACGGACACTACAGAACGCGTAAACGCACGATTTCCGACGACGATGCTGGTCCTAACAATGAAGTGAAGAGGCGGAGGTATACGGATCAGTAACTCATGGTAAGAATAAACTAGTATTTCATGTATACAAATTATTTAATACAATTCACACAGTGCAAATGTGGGGAGGTAGGCAACTAGATGACGCCAGTTTAACCTTGTGAAACCGGACGCAAGCCGCTGGTGATGTAATCGACTCCCGCCGAGACAGAGGGGGCATATGCGTTTAATTTTAAACAACAAGATGTTGTCTGATCTTGTGAACGTTATGATAGGGGGGAGCATGTCTGTAGCAGACTCCCACCGAGCAAAAGCATATATATATATATATAAGATTTTTGTCGCTACGATTATCATATTCAGTTTGTTTTACATCTTGCATGTATGTACTTACTGTATTTTCTGTTAAATTTCAGCAATACACACACACACACACACACACACACTTTATTATGTTATTTTACTAATAAATATACATAATTCATTACATTTTACAGAATGCATAATAACGGACGAGGACGAGTATGCAAACACCATTTACAAGAGGAGCAGCGGCGTGTAAGATAGTAAGTACACCTTTTTTTATGTATTAATGAGCATAAACAATATATTCCATTCGGCTGACTTATTGTTTTTTTGTAGTTCACAACGGATACAACGTGCGTTGCTGGCAACCACGAGTCCTCCATCTCTTCAACCCGGGACGAGTGGGTAAGTGAGTTTTCATTGTCAATCTTTTATACTATTACGATTACAGTAGACGTTAAATTTATATATATATATATATATATATATATTATTTTCAGTGATGCTGATGGTCCACCCGCTGCTGTCAGCACGAGCTCAGCGTCTCCTCAACCCGACACGAGTCGGTAAGTCCGTTTTCATTAACAAACTATTGCACTATTACGTTTGCATTGGGTGTTAAATTTATACTTATTTTTTCAGTGATGCTGTCGCTCCAACTACTGCTGCCAGCAGAACTCCTGCATCACCTGAACCCGGCACGAGACGGTACGACCGTTTTCATTAACATTCCGTTGTACTGTTGTGTTTACGTTCGATATTAAATTGTACTTTTTTCCAGTAATGATGAATCTAGCGGATACAGTGGTGACACTGTCAGCGGTGTCTTTATGCATATGGACGATGTGGAATTTGATGAGCGAATCATCAATCTTTGTGATGATGGTGATGATGATGATGATGATGATGATGATGACAGTGACGAAGATGTTTTTGATGATGAAGTATTTAACAACTCATCATCAATGATTTCCATAATCGACGTCAGTATGTAAGTCATCTTTTTAAGCGTACATATTTTTTTCCATGACTGTACACGTTTTTATCTTTTTATTTATATTCTGCCACACAGTGACATTCAACCGCACCCACAACCGCAGTATCGTCCAATACGACCTCAGGCACCGCAGCCTCTACTGCAGCACGAGCCGCAACCGTTGTCGCATCATCAACCGCAGTGGATAAGCACTCGCCCAAACTGCGATGTGTAAGTCATCTTCTTATGCGTAGATATATTTTTTTCCATGACTGTACACGTTTTTATCTTTTTATTTATATTCTGCCACACAGTGACATTCAACAGCACCCACAACCGCAGCATCATCCAATACGACCTCGGATACCGCAGCATGAGCCGCAACCGTTGTCGCAGCATCAACCGCAGTGGATAAGCACTCGCCCAAATTGCATACACCATCCGCTGCATTGTAGACAACATCACCCACAGCCTCAGCCGCAGCCACAACAACGGGAACCACAATAAAGATTACCGTTGTTTGAAATAATTGACGTTATGACACCAAGGGTGCACAACAACTACAACCCCGCGTTGATGATGATACTATTTAGAAGGTCATTACCAACGTGGTGTTGGACCCGTGGAGAGGACTGCCCCGTCCAGGGTATGCTACCACACGCCACATGTGGTGCGTGTCTAGCTCCGTACACGGATGGGGAGAGGCTCCTCGGGTTGCCGTGCACCCACACATTTCATTCTAGCTGCATAGTCAACTGGTTTCGAACCATGGCGTCGGAGGGGGCGGAACCGAGATGTCCACAATGTCGATTCTACGCGTTCGGGAAGCCGAAACGCGAATTCTACAGACGTATGCATTTTTGAGGTATGTTATAGTACACATAAACGTTATTCTAAACCATCCTAATCGCATCAACTGTGCGTCACTAATACTCTTTCTTTCTTTTCTTACAGGTGAACGTGCACAACAGTTTTTTATGTATATATATATATATATATATATTTAAAAATGTATTTACTTTTTAATTAATGTTTTTGTAAATATTTTGTAAATAAGATGTGGCTATGTAAATAAATATATGAGCGTGCACAATAGTTTTTTGTATATATATATATATATATTTAAAAAGGTATTTACTTTTTAATTTATGTTTTCGTAACTATTTTGTAAATAAGATGTGTCTATGTAAATAAATACATGAGTGTATCTTTAATTGCTTAAGTGTTTATTTTCAACTTTCCTTTTCCATGCATGATGCGCGCGCGCGTCTGTGTGTGTGTGTGTGCGTTCCACAATAAATCTCAGCGGAAGCCAACTGCCACTTGTCCCTATTATTCATGTGTGTTTCTTACAACAACAAATATAGGGCTGGCTATAGCAAGCCCTAGGCCAACATGCTGGTGCGAACGTATTTTTACAATCTGTATATATATTTACTTACCTATAGAAAATTACATATCAATCAGAATATCCGACACACAGACCAATCCTCGACGACGAACCGGATCACGGCGAACGGCACCAACCGGATCACAACGCAGCCTCACACACTCGTTCGCCGTTCGCCCTTCGCCGTCGGCGGCGGATGGCGTCCGACAGCAGATCAACCCAACGGCGGCCGGCGAACGGCGAACCGGATCACTACACGGACTTACGATACAGTTCGCCACGACAACCACGCCGTTTCAAATTACGACCAATCAACGACCGACACGTCATCAACATGGACAACACATAGACACGCTATTGCCAACTATGCAATACACCGCAACGACCATATCCGCAAGGCCGCCGCGACGTTCATACACAAACCCGTACACTATAACACACGCACGAGTCGACTACGTCGATTAACCAGCACAAGTTGGCAACGCCGACCACGACGATTTTCCAACATGGCCGACCGGAAAAACACCTTACATATACAAACCCGTACACTATAACACATGCACGAATCGGCAAAGTCGCCGACGTCTACACCATTCAACGCACAAAAAACCCCACTTTATCCTGGCCGCCCACAACATGACCGAAAGCCGACAACCCGATTTTTATCCCCACAACCAATATTTTTGAATTTCCCGCCATATGACGTCACATCAGGGGTAGAACTGTGAGTTTACACCTACTTACCCGCAAAATATTGTAATGTACAGGGAGCCACTGGAGCCAAAATGCAAAAGATCACTGAACAAATTTATTTACCTGTCAATATAAATGGTACCCAAACCCAAATTGTAGCTCTTATAGTCCCGAAACTCGTTCATGATTGTATTATTGGGGTAGATACGTTACTTGAATGGAAGGCAGAAATAAATTTCAAAAGAAATACCATCACGATTGAAATTGATATTAAGAAAATCAATGTAAACGTTAAAGAATTTAAGCATTGGAAGTCGGTAAGTGTCATAAAAGGGTATATAGAGAAACCGGTAGTTGACGTTAGGAGTGACCAGCACTGTATTGATGATACTCCAGAAATCAACATCGGGACAGAGTTGAACAACGAGCAACAGAACCAAATTCAGCAACTCGTCTCGGATGTTTTTAGAACAGAGCCTGGAAGAGCTGAGTTCAATTAACATCAGTTAACAATTACTGAAAACGCATCATTTGTGCAAAGGACTTATCCAATCCGTTTACACTATAGAGAAGAAGTGGAAAAAGAGGTCCAACAGATGTTAGCGAATGGTGTTACAGAAAGGGCAAGTAGTCCCTATATTAACACTTTTGTATTTGCCACCAAGCCGAACGGGAGTATCCGCTTATGCCTTGATGCCAGGAAATTAAATTCCTCTTTATTAGTACCTGATTACGAGTGCGCAAGGACTGTGGAAGAATTGTTCAAAAAATTTAATGGAGTTAAGTACATGACCAAACTGGACTTAACATCAGGAATTTGGCAAACTTCAATCCCCATATGTGATAGACAGTGTACGTCATTTTTGTACAAAAACAAGTGCTACCAATTTAAAGTGGTACCTTTTGACCTGAGAACCAGCTTAGCTTCAATGGTAAGGTGTTTAGACAGTGCCTTAGGTAATGAGGTAGAGAAGTATACACTAGTGTTCGTAGATGATATTCTATGTGTGTCACAAACATTCGAGGAGAACTTACAACATTTAAGAAAATTTTTTGCAAAATTAAGATCAGCAAACATGACGCTGAATCTCCGGAAATCAGAGTTTGGTAAGGAGGAAATTAAGTTTTTAGGTCACCGAATCTCAGTGGAAGGAATACCCACGGACCCAGAGAAGGTAAAACCATACAAGAATTTCCAACTCCAAAGAACTGCAAGCAGCTAAAGTCATTTCTAGGTTTAGCTAACTACTATCAGAGGTTTACAAGTAGATACGCGGAAAGAACTGTTCCATTGTTGAAGTTGTTAAAGAAAGGGATTAAATGGAGGTGGACAAAGGACCACGATGAAACGCTACAACAAGTGAAAAGTCTTTTTATAAAAACTGTTGTATTACATCATCCAAGGGTAGGAAAAAGATTTTATTTGCAAACAGACGCCAGCAATATTGCTATAGGAGCACACTTGTATCAGATAGATGAGAAGGGCCAAAAAGCGGTATTAGGATTTGTAAGTCGCACACTTAAAGGGGCGGAATTAACCTATTTTACGACAGAAAAAGAGCTATTAGGGATAGTGCATAGAGTGTCAAAGAGTAAAAGTTATATTCTGGGTGCTAAACTTACTATAATCACCGACAATAAGGCGTTAGTATTTTTATTAAAGTGTAAATTTCTAGGCGCTGGTCTGAATCGTTGGATCTTGGCTATAAAAGAGTACCAGTTTGAAATACAGTATTCTAAAGCGAAAGACAACTTGGTAGCAGATGTACTTATTAGAAATCCACCATCAGAAAACAACATGGATACAGTTAAGAGTAAAAGTAGTAGCACTGATATACGTATTTTCGCGGTAAAGCATGTAACAAAACCTTAAGTAGTTAGAAGAATTAAGGAAATAGGGACCCATCAACAACAAGACCCTAGGATTAGTGTAGCTCGGAGAAGTGCAGTTACCAACACCAAACCAGGATTTTCCATATATGAAGGGAAGCTATATAAACTATGTTCCCATATGTGGAAATTATTATTACCAAGCTGTATGATGGAGGAACTTATTTGGGAATGCCACTTGTCATTAGGCCACGCTGGATTTAAGAAATGCCATCGAGCCTTAACAGAAAGCTTCACTGGAAAGAGGTTAGAAAAACGCATGAAAAGATTATTGTCTACTTGTGACCTGTGCCAGAAGTGTAAACACCCGAACGTACCGACCACAGTAAAAATGCAAACAATCCAAGCAAAAGAGAAAGGAGACTTATTAGCTATGTGTTATTACGGGCCTCTACCAAAAGCAAAAGGAGGGGTAAAGCACATTCTAGTAACAGTAGATTTCTTTTCTAAAGTTGTCAAACTATACCCAGTCCAAAGAGCCACGACAAAAGCAACACTTAGAGCGTTAACAAAGTTCTACATTCCACAGTATGTTAAACCTAGGAAAATATTGTCCGACCAAGGAAAACAGATCATCCATAACCTATGGAGAGAAACCTTGGAGGAACTCAATATAAAACCAATTCTTACATCAATACGTCACCCTCAAGCGAATTTAGCTGAGCGAATAAATAGAGAATTAGGTAGATATTTTAGGATATTGTGCCATCAGAACCATTCTGCATGGGTAGATTACTTGAGTTTTATTTCGGATTGTATTAATAATACATGTAATAAAACAACGGGGTATACGTCTTCAGAACTATTTATCAACAAAGAACCTGTACATGTATGGACCAAAACCATAAAAAGTCCACCCAACTACAATCTACCTATTCCATGTGAGGTAAAAACCAGAATAGCAGAAGAAAGAATACAGAGAGAAGGCCAAAAGAGTGTAGAACGTTATAATCGTACTCACAAGTTGGTAAGGTTTGTGGAAGGAGAGGAAGTGCTAGTGAAAGCGAATCCTGTATCCTCTGCCATACATAATACCACGGCCAAGTTCTTCCCGTTATTCGAGGGACCTTATAGAATAGAAGAGCAGATTGCAAGGTACACATACATATTAAAAGATGTTGGAAAAAACAAAATTATAGGAAAGTACCATGGGGATAGTTTGAGGAAATATAGACAAAATATAGAGCAATAAAGAAACAATGGTTTGAGCCAATGAGGCATGTGAATCAAACGTAGTCAAACAAATATTTATAAATGTCTTTGAAGCAATGTCAATGTTAGTAAGTAGTAGTTAAATAAATGTTACTATTGTCGTTTTGATCATTGCCATCAACTAAATCAAACTTGTGATTAAAGCATTACTGTTCATATAAATTTCTAATATGTGAATGCCATGTTAGGGTTAGTAACCTATTGTAATAATTAGTTATGAGGTAGAAGTAAGCAAAATTGTAATAGTGCAAGTTTTGTGCGAGCAAAACCAACAGTGCAAGTTTTAAATTTTAAAGAAAGTTCGTAAATTTACAAGAAGAAAAAAATATTTATGTATTTCTTAAATAATCAAATTTTTTTATACCAAGTGGGGGTATATATAACGATTCATAAAGCCGACCCATCAGATCGTTATATGAAAGTGTCATACTGTGCGAGTATAGCGGGTAAGCAAGAGAGAGAGGGTATAATCACAGCAATCTCTGTCTTACATCGACACTGCTACGAATGTTGCCGGCACAGACATGAATTTTTATTCAATTATTTTTATTAGTTCAAACTGCAATATCTTCAAAAATAATAAATATACAGCAATTATGAAACGTGCATAGTGTTAAGCAATTAATGCTCTATAAGTAGGCAAACTATCAACAAATATAATTAACAGTTACAGAAGTTATACAGAAGAAGAACGCCAAGAGAAATAACTAGAGAACTAGGCTAGGTACGAATTGGGTGTTTTCACACACTTACAGAGAAAGACCTAAGCAATAATATTCTGTGGTCAGATCTGTGAAAGCACGTTTGCAAATACCCATAATCAAACGATTTGCAAACGGAGGAACTATGAAATTAACCATTAATTCTCTACCATCTCAAACCTGTTAAGGGGCGTTTGGTCGACTTGTTGGATATTGTTTCAAATGGAAAACGCATGATTTATTTGGAACAACCAATCACAAAGCTGTATTCAGAAGAGACGCCAACTCAGACTTGGGGAAGCGAGCACTCTTCGTTCGAACATTAAATAGGCAAGACGTGTGTTAGATACGAGCTCAATTTCGCAAACCACGCAAAGTTTTATTTAAATAACCGTTCGAGAAGTGGTCCGCAGTAGCAGAGGAACTAGTAAAGTTCATTAATAAATACTCTCGCTGTGTAACAACTCATTAATTAATTAAAAATTTAATTAAATAAATAATTCATTAATTGTGAATTGACCTGTGTACCAGAGTAGCTACAGGCATCTGTAAGCGCCCAGGGTCATCGATCAACGATATTGGTCAACAACAAATTCTTCTGAGTCGAACCATCAAAGGAGGATCTCTACGGATTCCTATCTACGGTCGACGCATCAATCAGTAAGAAATAGATTCATTCATCAATGAAATAAGTAACAAAATAAATAACAAATCAATAAAGAATTTTAAAAGACACTAAGTAAATTCATAATTTGTATTTAAACATTAAGATTTGTAATAACGTAATATAGGAGTGCTGAATGGAGAGCGAGGTGTAGTATTGAACGTGCAAATTATTGCAACCCGTTCTTTAGCACTGGTTTGGGAGATATAAAATTTCCTAATTAAACCAGATAAGAACAATTGGTCGTTTGGACGTTTTAATCTTCACTTTTCACGCACACTCATTAATAATAAGAGTTAGGTTAGCAAGAAGTCCTTAACTTAGCTTTGAAAGTACATTAATAAAATAACATTCAATCGTTAATTAAACAAACTTCAACAAATTTTAAAGTGTTATTTGTAACGATTCCCCTTGAATTCCACACTCACTGAACGAATCCTGAGATAGTGTGTCTCTATGCTCTGAGCTAAGCTAAATCCGTGTCATTTGTATCTGGGATTTTTTCTGGCGCCCAGGTAAAGTAAAAAGTCACGGGTAAGTAACATTTCTCTATCATTATATATATATAGAAAGTAGATTGATAGTGAAAAAACTTCTTTATATAATTTGTGGCCGCAAATAAGAGGCATATGTAAATTGACAAATATAATATATAAAGAGTGGTGTTATATAAATTTGACGCCGCAACTTAATGGGCACGATTAAACTCACAAATTTATGTATAAGTAAATAAGTTATATATAAATTTAGTGTGCAACTATTAACCAAAGTGACTAGTTTGAATTGTAATAATATTTAATTTGAAACGAAGTGGAATTTAGGGTTACAAATAACTGTTGAAGGGTTAAATATTAAAATAAATTTTGTTAAATAATAATAACAATAAAAAATGGCTAAATCACAAGCAGTAGATATGGCAGCAATTGAAAAGATGTTTAATCAGTTGACCACTAAAATGGATGAAACTAATAATAAAATTTAAAGTACAAAGAGTCAATTATCTAGTGAAATAAGAGATACTGATAGTAAAATTGAAAGTACAAATAGTCAATTAAATAGTAAAATAGATGAAAATAATCAAAATTTAGAAGAAAGTAATAAAAAATTAATAAATGATGTTAATAATAAAATCGAGCAAACTAATAAATACTTGTCTAGCGAAATGAAACAAATAAATGAGAATTTAACTAGTCAAATAAAACAAAGTAGTAAAGAAACAACATTTAAAATAGTTGAAGAAATAACTCATTGAGCTAGTAAAAATAGATGAAAGTAATCTTAAGTTTGATAAGCATACCGAAGGGTTTAAAGCTACCATAGAGGAATTTAAGAAACAAGTAAATAATAATTTTCGCCGCCAAGACGAAAAACTAAATAAATTTAGAAACGAATTTCATGAACGGTTAGAACAGAAAGTCACCCTTATTAACCAACAATCCAGCGAAGTAACTGCTGAGTTAAAAACACAATCGCTTCTAAATAAAGAAAAAATCCAAAGTACTAGGGTAGAGTGCACCCAACTGGGTGAAAATATTAAGGAACTTAAGAAACAAGTGGAGAGTAAGGCTGATCGAGACGAAGTTCATCAAAACGTAGAACAGCAATTAAAGGTAATGCGGGAAGATCTGACTAAGGCAATGAAGTCACAGCAAACCAAAGTCGTGAGGTGTGGCAGCTATACGGAAGAACCGGAAAACCTTGTATTCTCAGGAAACCCACATGAGAATCCTGTGGAATTTCTAAGACTGTTTGAGGCTTATGTAACTCGCGTAAACCCAATGATGGACGACGAGGACAAGAAGGACATGTTAGGCCAATTTCTCAAGAATTGGGCAGGTACGTGGTGGAAAGTCATCTCGGACAGAGTACAAAAATACGCTGACTTTAGAGAAAAATTTCTTGCTCAATACTGGAACGTACAGATTCAAAGAAGGGTGCGTGATCATCTGGAATTTGGAAATTATCACCCGTCCATGAATATGACAACCACCAACTATGTGCTAAACGTAATGGCATAAGTAAAGCATTTAACACCACCAATAGAGGAGAGAGACCTACTGTATAAGCTAGCGCGTCATTTCTCAGAACGCACTAGAGTAGCAACCACTACTAGAGTAGTGGATACTCTAGAAAAGTTTATAATGGTCGTGGATGAATGTCAAGACCTAGAGAGGGACGTGAAGCGTGTAAATAATCAGCTGAGTAACCACTCTAGAGGCGATCATCAGGAACCCACTTTCTACCCAACGAAAAGAAGAGACAATGAACGCCCAAAAGAAAATAGGTTTTACCCCATATCCGGGTAACAAACCCCAAAATCGGCAGGAATTAGAAGAAAAGGCTGGAAGTAGGAGTGTTGAAAACCGACCAAATAAAGGGTTTAAGGTATGTAAAACAGCCATAACATCTACCGAGCCGCAACCGTCTACTAGTAGAACGAATACGGGAAACGGGAAGCCACTGCAGGTAGAAAAGAAACAAAACTAAATTTACCATTACCTGCAGAGACACAACCCATGAAAACAGGTAAAAAGAAAGTAACAAATAATATAAAACAAGTGAGCGATAGGGAGTTCTTGTTAAAAGAAGAGCAAGAAGGGGGTAGAAGCCATTATCCTGAATGTCCGTAAATAATTCGTAAGATCAGTAATCTACTTGTACGAGCGTTAATAGACACCGGCAGTGAGGTAACCTATGTCAGCTCAAAGTTTGTAGAAAATAATAGTCAGTTGCGTAATTGCCCCAGACTACCCGTAAAAAATTGTAATGTACAGGGAGCCACTGGAGGCAAAATGCAATACATCACTGAACAAATTTATTTACCTGTCAATATAAATGGTACGCAAACCCAAATTGTAGCTCTTATAGTCCCGAAACTCGTTCATGATTGTATTATTGGGGTAGATACGTTACTTGAATGGAAGGCAGAAATAAATTTCAAAAGAAATACCATCACGATGGAAATTGATACAAAGAAAATCAATGTAAACATTAAAGAATTTAAGCATTGGAAGTCGGTAAGTGTCATAAAAGAGTATCGAGAGAAACCGGTAGTTGACGTTAGGAGTGACCAGCACTGTATTGATGATACTCCAGAAATCAACATCGGGACTGAGTTGAACAACGAGCTACAGGACCAAATTCAGCAACTCGTCTCGGATGTTTTTAGAACAGAGCCTGGAAGAGCTAAGTTCAATGAACATCAGTTAACACTTACTGTAAACGCATCATTTGTGCAAAGGACTTATCCAATCCCTTTACACTATAGAGAAGAAGTGGAAAAAGAGGTCCAACAGATGTTAGTGAATGGTGTTATAGAGAGGGCAAGAAGTCCCTATATTAACACTTTAGTAGTTGTCACCAAGCCGAACGGGAGTATCCGCTTATGTCTTGATGCCAGGAAATTAAATTCTTCTTTATTAGTACCTGATTACGAGTGCGCAAGGAGTGTGGAAGAATTGTTCTAAAAATGTAATGGAGTTAAGTACATGACCAAACTGGACTTACAATCAGGATTTTGGCAAATCCCAATCCGCAAATGTGATAGACAGTGTACGGTATTTTTGTATATAAACAAGTGCTACCAACTTAAAGTGGTACCTTTTGGCCTGAGCACCAGCTTAGCTGCAATGGTAAGGTGTTTAGACAGTGCCTTAGGTAATGAGGTAGAGAAGTATACACTAGTGTTCGTAGATGATATTCTATGTGTGTCACAAACATTCGAGGAGCACTTACAACATTTAAGAAATATTTTTGAAAAATTAAGATCAGCAAACATGACGCTGAATCACCGGAAATCAGAGTTTGGTAAGGAGGAAATTAAGCTTTTAGGTCACCGAATCTCAGTGGAAGGAATAACCACGCACCCAGAGAAGGTAAAAGCCATACAAGAATTTCCAACTCCAAAGAACTGCAAGCAGCTTAAGTCATTTCTTGGTTTAGCTAACTAATATCAGAGGTTTACAAGTAAATACGCGGAAAGAACTGTTCTATTGTTGAAGTTGTTAACAAAGGGATTAAATGGAGGTGGACAAAGGACCACGATGAAGCGCTACAACAAGTGAAAAGTCTTTTTATAAAAACTGTTGTATTACATCATCCAAGGGTAGGAGGAAGATTTTATTTGCAAACAGACGCCAGCAATACTGCTATAGGAGCACACTTGTATCAGATAGATGAGTAGGGCCAAAAAGCGGTATTAGGATTTGTAAGTCGCACACTTAAAGGGGCGGAATTAACCTACTTTACGACAGAAAAAGAGCTATTAGCGATAGTGTATAGCCTGTCAAAGTTTAAAAGTTATATTCTGGGTGCTAAACTTACTATAATCACCGACAATAAGGCGTTAGTATTTTAATTAAAGTGTAAATTGCTAGGTGCTCGTCTGACTCGTTGGATCTTGGCTATACAAGAGTACCAGCTTGAAATACAGTATTGTAAAGAGAAAGACAACTTAGTAGCAGATGTACTTATTAGAAATCCACCATCAGAAAACAACATGGATACAGTTAAGAGTAAAAGTAGTAGCACTGATATAGGTATTTACGCGACAAAGCATGTAACAAAACCTTAAGTAGTTAGACGAATTAAGGAAATAGGGACCCATCAACAACAAGACCCTAGGATTAGTGTAGCTTGGAGAAGTGCAGTTACCAACACCAAACCAGGATTTTCCATATATCAAGGAAAGTTATATAAGAGTAGGGGGAAAATGAGAGTTCATTGCCGGAAGTGACGTCACACGGCGGGAAATTCAAAAATTGTGGTGGTGGGGGTAACCATGCGGTAGTAGTCTGTCGGCCATGTTGTCGTCGTCGCCGCCTAAAGTGGGGTAATGTGTGCGTTGATTGGCGGAGGCGTGGCTATGTTCGCCGTTCGCCGTTCGCCGTTCGCCGTTGACGTCGTCGTTGACGTCGTCGTTGACGTCGTCATCGTCGCTGGGCGGTGGCCTGGTGGTGGCTTGATGGCCGCCCGTCGTGGTGGGGCGACGGCGGCCATGTTGGAAAATCGGCGATGTTGTCAAGTGGTGTAAGAGTGTAGTGGTTAAGGTACGGCGGGGTTGCCGATTCGTGCATGTGTTACAGTGTATGGTTATGTATATGTAATGGGTTTTTCCGGAAGTTCGGCCATGTTGGAAAAGCGTCGGTGTTGCCAACTGTTGTCGGCTCGGTGTTATAGTGTATGGGTTGAATATATAACTACCGCCATTGTTGCCAACTCGGTGTTATAGTGTACTGGTTTCGTATATATTTACACTGCCGTGCCGATGTCGTCGATGTTGTGTCTATGTGTTAAGTAAATGTATAAACAGATTGAAAAAAAAACATGGTTACTCCCACCACCACAATTTTTGAATTTCCCGTCGTGTGACGTCCGGCAATGAACTCTCAGTTTCCCTGTAAGAAACACACATGAATTTTTTTTTACAGTAATAGTGCGTCGGCCACGTTGTCAGCCCGTACGTGTGTTATAGTGTACGGGTTTCAGATATATTTACTACTGCGGTGCAAAATTGAATATCATTTCGCTATTGATAACACGCATTTGTGCAATTGTTCTGATTGACATTTCACTTATGAAACATGTATGATGGAAGGAAAAAAAAGGATAGTTGAAAATAAACAACTAAGCAAAGCAAAATTTACATATATTGTAATCAAACACACATAAAAATATACAATAAACTACACACACACACACACACACACACACACACACACCATACAATATATAAAGATGAATACAATACAATACAAAAGTTTACATTGATAGCAATCTTCAATACACTCTTCTTCTTCATTTAGTACTTCATTAAGCTGGTCCTTGGACTTTACTTTTCTGGGTGCTTCATAAACATAATATCACTACCACCAATAACCTGTGGTACAATACTTCTATTCAGTGGTAACACCTAAGACAAAAAGCATTAAATAAAACATGCAATCAGTATTAATAATAATACAAAATCACTGTTTTATTAATTTAAAATACTGTATGAAAGAGTGGTATGTAATTTTCATCCAAAATATTTAAAACAAAATACAGACTATATGAAATGTATATTAACAAATGTATATTTACAAAATAAGTAAATTATAACTCAGGAAAGAGTGGTACGTAATTTTCACTCACCCAATCTTTTATAAATTTGCCATAATTTACTCCGCCAGCATGGTCGGTAATAAACTGAGTGTAAATATTTGATAACTCTTTTTTTACTTCTGTCTCGCCTTGAGACTGGGAATAGCAATGGCATGTCGTGGAGCGATGTTGTAATAGTTCTCTATTATGCTCCACTTGAGTGGAGAGCCTTTCTATCCAATTCGCCATGTAACTTTCAAAACTGTCTCCAGACATTATACTCGACTAAAACAAAGACATTCACGATGTTTATCACTTAATATATTATCATGATATTTTCATTATATTATCATGATATTTTCATTTAAAAATATGTTAGCAGT
This sequence comes from Magicicada septendecula, assembly GCA_034769895.1. Lineage (NCBI taxonomy): Eukaryota > Metazoa > Arthropoda > Insecta > Hemiptera > Cicadidae > Magicicada > Magicicada septendecula. Next base: position 148,984,107 of record CM068376.1, on the reverse strand, counting down.
AACCAGCGAGAAACACATGTTTGTCACAGTATACTTCAAGCGTTAGCTCTGTACATATCAAATTCTTTCTTTACGTTTGTATTTTGTCTAAGCTATGTTAAGTTCACACACACACACACACACACACACACACACACACACACACACACACACACACACACACATATATATACAACACAACCTACACATGTTAGGTTGAATGCAGCCCACTCACGTTTCACGTTGGGTTGAACGCAACACACACATACACATACATACAACACAACCTACACATGTTAAGTTGAATGCAGCCCGCTCACGTTTCACGTTGGGTTGAACGCAACACACACACATTTTAGGTTGAATGCAAACGCGCGCGCACACACACACACACACACACACACACACACGAAAACACGAAACGTTAACAATTACTTGCTCGCTTGAAGAACAATTGAATACTGATACGAAGTTAGAAAATAAGCACTATTTTATATGCGACACGTGAAAGTTAGACTGCGTGAGGCTTGAAGGTGAACGCTGGCAGTGATCGTCGCTCTACTTATACTATCTATGACAGTAGCGCGCGCAGCTATCCGCTCCCACTACCGAACTATTACCGCCAACGATCCCCCACTACCAACTGCGTGAGCAGCTATCTGCTCCCACTACTGTGCTTTATTTCATACCGACCAATTAACGACAGCCATCCCCACTACGGATGCGCGCGCAGCTATCGCTGAGGAGGTGAAATGCAACGCGACAAACCAACATTCTTGCTTCAGATATGGATGTGTCCACATATTCTTTTGCAAGCCGATTAAAAAGCTTTTACAACATCAGTCGTCGTGGTAACATTAAATTTTTCGTTCATAAATTTCCGAATGCGAACGTAAAAATTTTTGACCTAGCCAAAGCTGGGTTTATTTACGAAGACGATGGTGATGTTGTAAGATGCTGCAAGTGTAAAATACGAATTATGGATTGGGCAGTGGGTGATGATCCCGCCCAAGTCCATAAGGCGTCAATGCCCGCATGCGATTTCGTTCGTGAACAGTTGTAGAAGTCGACGCACACAAAAACGGCTCTTTTCAGAGCCGACATAAACTCATGTACAAACATACCCGTTTCGGTAGTACTAGTAGTACTAGGTGTTAGTACTACTACTACTACTACTACTACTACTACTACTACCGAACGACAATAGTCACTCCAAAAGTGTGAGTGAAGACACATAAAAAAATTACTCAAACAATATACGTATACACTATAAATATCATGATCATGATTAATAGCGTATCACTCACATCGTAGATCATCGAGACAATGGACGTATATCGATATGATGATGGGAAACATTTCACAAAGGTTCGGCCACGTTGTCGATTCGCGGTGTGTTATAGTGTATGGGTATGTATATGTAAGGGGTTTTTCCGGAAGGGTGGCCATGTTGGAAAAGCGTCGTCGACGTTGTCAACTTGTGCTGGTTCAGCGACGTTGTCGGCTCGTGCGAGTGTTATAGTGTATGGGTTTAAGATATATTTACACTGCCACCGGATATCGTGGATGTGAAGAGGTGAATTGCATTGTTGCCAACGCGTCGACCACGTTGTCGGCTCGTGCATGTGTTACGTGGTGTGTTTTAGTGTATGGTTATGTATATGTAAGGGGTTTTTCCGGAAGTGCGGCCATTTTAAAAAAGCGTCATCGGTGTTGTCAACTTGTGCTGGTTTTATCGACGTTGTCGGTTCGTGCGAGTGTTATAGTGTATGGGTTTAAGATATATTTACACTGCCACCGGATATCGTCGATGTGAAGAGGTGAATTGCATTGTTGCCAACGCATCGACCACGTTGTCGGCTCGTGCATGTGTTACGTGGTGTGTTATATTGTATGGTTATGTATATGTAAGGGGTTTTCCGGATGTGCGGCCATGTTGGAAAAGCGTCGTCGACGTTGTCAACTTGTGCTGGTTTTATCGACGTTGTCGGTTCGTGCGAGTGTTATAGTGTATGGGTTTAAGATATATTTACACTGCCACCGGATATTGTCGATGTGAAGAGGTGAATTGCATTGTTGCCAACGCGCCGACCACGTTGTCGGCTCGTGCATGTGTTATAGTGTACGGGTTTCGGATATATTGACACTGCCACAATTGTAACGATATCGTCGATGTTGTGACTATGTGTTATGTACGAATGAAACTGGAGGCGGTTAGCGGTTGGTATCGTGAGAGGGTACACGGTGAACTGGGCAGATGAACTACGCTACTGTATACACGCACATGCTCGCCTACGGAAGTTCGATACCACACGCTTCTTGTTGCATCGTCCTTACGGAGCGCACTATTCCGATACGCACACCGATGGAAATATACAGAAGCATGATGATGATAGTGCCAAAGTGAGCACTGGATCCTAGCTACAACGTAAGTTTTGACGTGCACTGCCCACCGTCCTCGTTACCGACACTAGCGAGAGGGAAACAGTTCGCGTTGGTGAACAACAAGGCGCAGGGATTATTTTCGGTAGCCTTTCTGAAGGAGGCATTGCCTACACTCCGCAAGTATTGCGAATACTTTGGTCTGCGGTATTCGCACGAACAAGGGTACACGGTGAAAGACCGGCGTTTGTACGAACAGTGGCAGCATTGCTCGGGCGCTATGGCGGACGAATTTTGTTGTTGAACTCGTATCTGATACACCTGCATACAGAATCGAGAAGTCAACGCTCAATCGCCGAACTCAAAGCTAAACACATGTGCGAGTGGCTACCTGAGAACGATAACGTCATAGTCGCGGAAATGCACGAGTACCGCGACAACGTTATACGTAGCGTTATGTTCAAAGACATGAATTCTGTTAAGACTGTAAGAGCGTTGGACTCGAAACAACACGCGCTCCCGAGATACTACATCGGTATGAGCCTCGTGCGTAATGGGCGTATGAAAATCAGTTTAGCTCACGTTTTAACGTACTTGCGCAATGTTGTTCCGTTCGGTCGAGATGATATAAGCGGGTGTGGAGCGGTAGCGGTGTGACAGTCGCGTGATGGAAGGTGGACGTGCCAGAACGGCATCGATGAGAATTACCTTCAGCACCGAGCCGACAGTTTACTACATTCCAGCGTATTGTGAATCACGGTTCGCACGACGACACGAGAATGAAACGAGCTGTGAAGAATATACACCAGAGCGTTCGCAAGACTATCGTGACGGAGTTGCACAGACCGGTAAGAAGGAATTTTCCGAGACGCACGGTCGAGTTGAAGGGACTTCACGACTTGTACCAAGCAGACCTCACGACTTGTACCAAGCAGACCTGGTAGAGATGATACCGCACGCAAAGACGAACAAGGGATTCAAGTACCTTATGACGATGATTAACGCGTTTAGCAAGTACGCGTACGCAGTTCCATTGAAAACGAAGACGGGTGTAGAGGTCGCACGAGCTCTGGAACCGATTCTGTGTGCTAATAAAATGAAATATCTGCAAACGGACAACGGGAAAGAGTACTACAACAGTACCGTAGAAAAATTGCTGAGCAGATATAGTGTCACACTATATTCCACGTACAGTGAAAAAAAGGCTTCCATTGTGGAACGCTTCAACCGTACGTTGAAAACGCAAATGTATCGCGCGTTCAGCGAACAAGGTCATTACCGTTGGTTGGATATGTTACCGGAACTAGTCAGCACGTATAACAACACTGTGCACAGAACGATTGAAATGAAACCGCAACAGGTGAACGAATCCAACGAACGTACAGTGTTATGTCGGATTCGCGTGAACACAGCAAGGAGCATCGATTATAAACGACCAAAGTTCAAAGTAGGCGATCGTGTGCGTATAAGCAAACACAAAATGATGTTCGCTAAAGGATACACACCAAATTGGACAAACGAGATATTCCTCGTTCACACAGTGCGTACCGGCAGCGTACCCGTCACTTATTCGCTAAAGGATCGAACGACACCGTTCGGACGACGACGGATTTATGTCGGCTAACTCGAGACGAAGCGATCGGGTCCGCCGCTTCTGTTGACGGATTGGTTGACGTCGCCGTCGTCGTTGACGTTGACGTCGTCGTTGACGTCGTAGTCGTTATTAGCCATCCGCCGCCTGACCGCCGCCCGGAGGTCATCGATGATTGGTCGAAGAATTTTTCAACATAGGCGACGAATTTATCAACATGGACGACATCCCCCAAATCCGTGACTACGCCCACCCACCTCCCGTCCGTTAACGTGGTGGAAGATAGTGTATTCGAACTCTCATGAACCCCGACTGCCGGCATAAATGCACGTAACAACTGTTCACTGTTAACTAAAACAGTCGCCGAGCGTTCGGTTGCGGTTATGGGTATATCGTTACGATCGGTTATGGCATGCAGTACCTTGGTCTGTCAGCTTTCAATGAACGTGGAAATGGTTTCGTTAACGATAGGCAAGTTGACATTGCTGTTATGGGTATATCGTTACGATCTGTTATGACATGAAATACCTTGGTCCGACAGTGCATGCAGTACCTTTATCTGGCGGCTTTCAATCAAATTGGCAACGGTTTCGTTAACGATAGACAGGTTGAGATTGAGGTTATGGGTATATCGTTACGATCGGTTATGACATGCAAAACCTTGGTCTGATAGTTTTCAATGAACTTGGCAATGGTTTCGTTAACGATAAGAAGGTTGATATTGAGGTTATTGGTATATCGTTACAATCCATTATGACATGCAGTACCTTGATCTGACATGTTTCAATAAACGTGTCAATCGTTTCGTTAAAGATAGACCGGTTGACATTGCGTTTATGGGTATATCGTTACGATCGGTTATGGCATGCAGTACCTTGGTCTGACAGATTTCAATGAACATGGCAATGGTTTCGTTAACGATAGGCAGGTTGACATTGCGGTTATGGGTATAACGTTACGATCGGTTATGGCATGCAATACCTTGGTCTGACAGCTTTTAATTAACTGGCAATGGTTTCCTTAACGATAGGCAAGTTGACATTTCGATTATGGGTGTATCGTTACGATCGGTTATAGCTTGCAGTACCTTGGTCTGGCGATTTTCAAAGAACTTGGTAATGGTTTCGTTAACGATAGGCAGGTTGACATTGCGGTTATGGGTATATCGTTACGATCGGTTATGGCATGCAGTACCTTGGTCTGACAGCTTTCTGTGAACGTAGCAATGGTTTCGTGAACGATAGACAGGTTGACATTGCGGTTATGTGTATATCGTTCGGAAATGTGTATATCGTTACGATCGGTTATGCCATGCAGTACCTTGGTCTGACAGCTTTCAATGAACTTGTCAATGGTTTCGTTAACGATTGGTAGGTTGAGATTGCGATTATGGGTAAATCGTTACGATCGGTTATGACATGCAGTAACTTGGTCTGACAGATTTCAATGAACGCGGCAATGGTTTCGTTAACTATAAGCAGGTTGACATTGTGGATATGGGTATATCATTACGATCGGTTATAACATGCAGTACTTTGGTCTGTCAGAATTCAATGAACGTGGCAATGGTTTCCTTAACGATATGCAGGTAGACATTGCGGTTATGGGTACATCGTTACGATCGGTTATGGCGTGCAGTAACTTGGTCTGACAGCTTTCAATGAACTTGGCAATGGTTTCGTTAACGATAGGCAGGTTGACGTTGCGGTTATGGGTATATCATTACGATCGATTACGACATGCAGTACCTTGGTCTAACAACTTTCTATGAACGAGGCAATGGTTTCATTAGCGATAGGCAGGTTGACATTGCTGTTATGTATATATCGTTACGATCGGTTATGCCATGTAGTAACTTGGTCTGACAGCTTTCAATGAAGTTGGCAATGGTTTCGTTAACGATAGGTAGGCTGAGATTGTGTTTATGGGTATATCATTACGATCGGTTATGACATGCAGTACCTTGGTCTGACAGCTTTCAATGAACGTAGCAATGGTTTCGTTAACGATAAGCAGGTTGATATTGCGGATATGGGTATATCGTTACGATCGGTAATGACATGCAATATCTTGGTCTGACAGATTTCAATGAACGTGTCAATGGTTTCGTTTACGATAGGCATGTTGACATTGTGGTTATGGGTATATCGTTAAGATCGATTATGGCATGCAGTACCATGGTCTGACATCTTCCAATGAACGTGGCAATGGTTTCGTTAACGGTAGGCAGGTTGATATTGCGGTTATGGGTATATGGTTACGATCGGTAATGGCATGCAGCACCTTGGTCCGACATATTTCAATGGACTTGACGTGGTTTCGTTAACGAAAGGCAGGTTGATATTGCGGTTATGGGTATATCGTTAAGATCGATTATGGCATGCAGTACCATGGTCTGACATCTTCCAATGAACGTGGCAATGGTTTCGTTAACGGTAGGCAGGTTGATATTGCGGTTATGGGTATATGGTTACGATCGGTAATGGCATGCAGCACCTTGGTCCGACATATTTCAATGGACTTGACGTGGTTTCGTTAACGAAAGGCAGGTTGATATTGCGGTTATGTGTATATCGTTACGATCGGTTATGGCATGCAGTACCTTGGTCTGACGGCTTTAAAAGAACTTTGCGATGGTTTCGTTAATGACAGGCAGGTTGTCATTGCGGTTATGGGTATATCGTTACGATGGGTTATGGCATGGCAATGGTTTCGTTAACGATAGGCAGGTTGACATTGCGGTTATGGGTATATCGTTACGATCGGTTATGGCATGCAGTACCTTGGTCTGACAGCTTTCAATAATCTTGGTGTGGTTTTGTTAACGATAGGCAGGTTGATATTGCGATTATGGCTATATCGTTACGATCGGCTATGGCATGCAGTACCTTGGTCTGACAACTTACAATGAATGTGGCAATGGTTTCGTTAACGATAGGCAGGTTGACATTGCGGTTGTGGGTATAGCGTTACGATCGGTTATGGCATGCGGTATCTTGGTCTGACACCTTTCAATGAACGTGGCAATGGTTTCGTTAAAGATAGGCAGGTTGACATTGCAGTTATGGGTATATCGTTACGATCGGTTATGGCATGCAGTAACTTGGTCTGACAGCTTTCTATGAACATGGCAATGTTTTCGTTAACGATAGGCAGGCTGACATTGCGGTTATGTGTATATCGTTACGATCGGTTATGGCATGCACTACCTTGGTCTGACAGCTTTCAATGAACTTGGCAATTGTTTTTTTAACGATAGACAGGTTGACATTGCGGTTGTGGGTATATCGTTAAGATCGGTTATGGCATGCAGTAACTTGGTCTGACAGATTTCAGTGAACGAGGCAATGGTTTCGTTAACGTTAGGCAGTTTGACATTTCGATTTTGGTTATATCGTTAAAATCGGGCATGTCATGCAGTACCTTGGTCTGACAGCTTTCAATGAACGTGTCAATGCTTTCGTTAACGATAGGCAGGATGACGTTGCGGTTATCAGTATATCGTTACGAACGGTTAGTACATGCAGTAACTTGGTCTGACGGCTTTCAATGAACGTGGCAATGTTTTCGTTAACGATAGGCACCATGACATTGCGGTTATGTGTATATCGTTACGATCGGTTATGGCATGCAGTAACATGGTCTGGCGGCATTCAATGAACTTAGCAATGGTATCTTTAACGATAGGCAGGTTGACATTGCGGTTGTGGGTATATCGTTACGATCGTTTATGGCATGCAGTACCTTCGTCTGGCAGCTTTAATGAACGTAGCAATGGTTTTGTTAACGATAGGCAGGTTGACATTGCGGTTATGGGCATATCGTTACAATTGGTTACGGCTTTCAATGAACTTGGCTATGATTTTTCTTTAACGATAGGAATGTAGACATTACGTTTAAGGGGATTTCGTTACAATCGGTTATGTCATGCAGTACCTTGGTCTGGCGGCTTTCAATAAAATTAGCAATGATTTCGTTAACGATAGGCAGGTTGACATTGCGGTTATGGGTATATCGTTACGATCGGTTATGGCATGCACTACCTTGGTCTGACAGGTCTCAATGAACGTGACAATGGTTTCGTTAACGATAGGCAGGTTGATATTGCTGTTATGGGTATATCGTTACGATCGGTTATGGCATGCAATACCTTGGTCTGACAGCTTTCCATGAACTGGCAATGGTTTTGTTAACGATAGGCAGGTTGACATTGCGGTTATGGATATACTATTACGATCGGTTAAGGCATGCAGTAACTTGTTCTGACGGCTTTCAATGAACTTGGCAATAGTTTCGATAACGATAGGCAGGTTGAGATGTCGGTTACAGGTATATCGTTACTATCGGTTATGGCATGCAGTACCTTGGTCTGAGAGCTTTCAATGAACGTGGCAATGGTTTCGTTAACGATAGGCAGGTTGAGATGTCGGTTATAGGTATATCGTTACTATCGGTTATGGCATGCAGTACCTTGGTCTGAGAGCTTTTAATGAACGTGGCAATGGTTTCGTTAACGATAGGCCGGTTGATATTGCGGTTATGGGTATATCGTTACGATCGGTTATGGCATGCAATACCTTGGTCTGACAGCTTTCAGTAAATTTGGCAATGGTTTCGTTTATGATAGACAGGTTGACATTGCGGTTATGGGTATATCGTTACGATCGGTTGTGGCATGTAGTACCTTGGTCTGACAGTGCATGCAGTACCTTTGTCTGGCGGCTTTCAATGAACTTGGCAATGGTTTCGTTAACGATAGGCAGGTTTACATAGCGGTTATGAGTATATTGTTACGATCGGTTATGACATGAAATACCTTGGTCCGACAGTGCATGCAGTAACTTGGTCTGGCGGCTTTCAATCAAATTGGCAACGGTTTCGTTAACGACAGACAGGTTGAGATTGAGGTTATGGATATATCGTTACGATCGGTTATGGCATGCAATACCTTGGTCTGAGAACTTTTAATGAAATTGGCAATGGTTTCGTTAACGATAAGAAGGTTGATATTGCGGTTATTGGTATATCGTTACAATCGATTATGACATGCATTACCTTGGTCTGACATGTATCAATAAACGTGTCAATCGTTTCGTTAAAGATAGACCGGTTGACATTGCGTTTATGGGTATATCGTTACGATCGGTTATGGCATGCAGTACCTTGATCTGACAGATTTCAATGACCATGGCAATGGTTTCGTTAACGTTAACGATAGGCAAGTTGACATTGCTTTTATGTGTATATCGTTACGATCTGTTATGACATGAAGCACCTTGGTCTGACAGTGCATGCAGTACCTTGGTCTGGCGGCTTTCAATGAAATTGATAATGGTTTCGTTAACGATAGGCAGGTTGAGATTGAGGTTAGCGATATATCGTTACGATCGGTTATGACATGCAGTACCTTGGTCTGAGAGCTTTCAATGAACTTGGCAATGGTTTCGTTAACGATAAGAAGGTTGATATTGCGGTTATGGGTATATCGTTACGATCGGTTATGACATGCAGTACCTTGATCTGACAGGTTTCAATAAACATGTCAATCGTTTCGTTAAATATAGGCCGGTTGACATTGCGTTTATGGGTATATCGTTACGATCGGTTATGGCATGCAGTACCTTGGTCTGACAGATTTCAATGAACGTGGCAATGGTTTCGTTAACGATAGGCAGGTTGACATTGCGGTTATGGGTATAACGTTACGATCGGTTATGACATGCAATACCTTGGTCTGACAGCTTTCCATGAGCTGGCAATGGTTTCGTTAACGATAGGCAGGTTGACATTGCGGTTATGGGTGTATCGTTACGATCGGTTATAGCTTGCAGTACCTTGGTCTGGCGACTTTCAACGAACTTGGTAATGGTTTCGTTAACGATAGGCAGGTTGACATTGCGGTTATGGGTATATCGTTACGATCGGTTATGGCATGCAGTACCTTGGTCTGACAGCTTTCAATGAACTTGGCAATGGTTTCGTTAACGATTGGTAGGTTGAGATTGCGGTTATGGGTAAATCGTTACGATCGGCTATGACATGCAATACCTTGGTCTGACAGCTTTCCATGAGCTGGCAATGGTTTCGTTAACGATAAGCAGGTTGCCATTGCGGTTATGGGTACAGCGTTACGATCGGTTATGGCATGCAGTAACTTTGTCTGACAGCTTTCAATGAACTTGGCAATGGTTTCGTTAACGATAGGCAGGTTGACGTTGCGGTTATGGGTATCTCGTTACGATCAATTATGACATGCAGTACCTTGGTCTGACAACTTTCTATGAACGCGGCAATGGTTTCATTAGCGATAGACAGGTTGACATTGCTGTTATGTGAATATCGTTACGATCGGTTATGCCATGTAGTACCTTGGTCTGACAGCTTCCAATGAACTTAGCAATGGTTTCGTTAACGATAGGTAGGCTGAGATTGTGTTTATGGGTATATCGTTACGATCGGTTATGACATGCAGTACCTTGGTCTGACAGCTTTCAATGAACGTGGCAATGGCATCGTTACCGATAAGCAGTTTGACATTGGGATATGGGCATGCAATATCTTGGTCTGACAGATTTCAATGAACGTGTCAATTGTTTCGTTTACGATAGGCAGTTTGACATTGCGGTTATGGGTATATCGTTAAGGTCGATTATGGCATGCAGTACCTCGGTCTGACAGGTTTCAATGAACGTGGCAATGGTTTCGTTAACGATATGCAGGTTGACATTGCGGTTATAGGTATATCGTTACGATCGGTTGTGGCGTGCAGTACCTTGGTCTGACATCTTTCAATGAACGTGGCAATGGTTTCGTTAACGGTAGTCAGGTTGATACTGTGGTTATTGGTATATGGTTACGATCGGTAATGGCATGCAGTACCTTGGTCTGACGGCTTTAAAAGAACTTTGCAATGGTTTCGTTAACGATAGGCAGGTTGTCATTGTGGTTATGTGTATATCGTTACGATCGGTTATGGCATAGCAATGGTTTCGTTAACGATAGGCAGGTTGACATTGCGGTTATAGGTATATCGTTACGATCGGTTATGGCATGCAGTACCTTGGTCTGACAGCTTTCAATGAACTTGGTGTGGTTTTGTTAACGATAGGCAGGTTGACATTGCGGTTGTGGGTATATCGTTACAATCGGTTATGGCATGCAGTATCTTGGTCTGACACCTTTCAATGAACGTGGCAATGGTTTCGTTAAAGATAGACAGGTTGACATTGCAGTTATGGTATATCGTTACGATCGGTTATGGCATGCAGTAACTTGGTCTGACAGCTTTCAATGAACATGGCAATGGTTTCGTTTACGATAGGCAGTCTGACATTGCGGTTATGTGTATATCGTTCCGATCGGTTATGGCATGCACTACCTTGGTCTGACAGATTTCAATGAACTTGACAATTGTTTCTTTAACGATAGACAGATTTATATTGCAGTTATGGTATATCGTTACGATCGGTTATGGCATGCAGTAACTTGGTCTGACAGCTTTCAATGAACTGGCAGTTGTTTCGTTAACGATAGGCAGGTTGACATTGCGGTTATCGGTATATCTTTACGTTCGGTTATGGCATGCAATACCTTGTTCTGACGGCTTTCAATGAACTTGGCAATGGTTTCGTTAACGATAGACAGTTTGAGATTTCGGTTATGGGTATATCGTTACTATTGGTTATGGCATGCAGTACCTTGGTCTGATAGCTTTCAATGAACGTGGCAATGGTTTTTCGTTAACGATAGGCCGGTTGACATTGCGGTTATTGGTATATCGTTACGATCGGTTATGGCATGCAATACGTTGGTCTGACAGCTTTCAATGAACTTGGCAATGGTTTCGTTAACGTTAGGCAGGTTGACATTGCGGTTATGGGTATATCGTTACGATCGGTTATGGCATGTAGTACCTTGGTCTGACAGCTTTCAATGAACTTGGCAATGGTTTCGTTAACGATAGGCAGGTTGAAATTGCGGTTATGGGTATATCGTTACTATCGGTTATGGCATGCAGTACCTTGGTCTGAGAGCTTTCAATGAACGTGGCAATGGTTTCGTTAACGATAGGCTGGTTGAGATTGCGGTTATGGGTATATCGTTACGATCGGTTATGGCATGCAGTACCTTGTTCTGACAGCTTTCAATGAACTTGGCAATGGTTTCGTTAACGATAGGCAGGTTGAAATTGCGGTTATGGGTATATCGTTACGATCGGTTATGGCCTGAAGTACCTTGGTCTGACAGCTTTCAATGAACTTGGCAATGGTTTCGTATATGATAGGCAGGTTGACATTGCGGTTATGGGTATATCGTTACGATCGGTTATGGCATGCAGTACCTTGGTCTGACAGCTTTCAATGAACTTGGCAATGGTTTCGTATATGATAGGCAGGTTGACATTGCGGTTATGGGTATATCGTTACGATCGGTTATGACATGCAGTACCTTGGTGTGACAGCTTTCAATGAACTTGGCAATGGTTTCGTTGACGATAGGCTGGTTGACATTACGGGTATGGGTATATCGTTTCGATCGGTTATGGCATGCAGTACCTTGGTCTGACAGCTTCCAATGAACGTAACAATTGTTTCGTTAACGATAGGCATGTTGAAATTGCGGTTATGGGTATATCGTTACGATCAGTTATGGCATGCAGTACCTTGGTCTGACAGCTTTCAATGAACGTGGCAATGTTTTCGTTAACGATAGGCAGGTTGACATTGCGGTTATAGGTATATCGTTACGATCGGTTATGGCATGCTGTACCTTGGTCTGACAGCTTTCAATGAACTTGACAACTTACACTGTTTTGTTGACGACGATGGAAACGAACTCGGCAAGTAACTATCCATTATGGACATCATCGCATATGCCAGCAGGCATTTGATATTTGCATCTCTAGTAAACACAATCGTTTCGGATCACAATCACGTAAGGACAAACCGTTGGTTAACGGAGCATTATTATAGTTTAGAGTGGACGGACGGGGACACATCGTTCGAACATCTTGTGGCGGTGGTGTGTGTGTGTGTGTGTGTGTGTGTGTGTGTGTGCGTGCGTGCGTGTGTGTGTAGTTTATTGTATATTTTTATGTGTGTTTGATTACAATATATGTAAATTTTGCTTTGCTTAGTTGTTTATTTTCAACTATCCTTTTTTCCTTCCATCATGCATGTTTCATAAGTGAAATGTCAATCAGAACAATTGCACAAATGCACGATAATCAATTTTTACAAGTGAAATGATATTCAATTTTGCACCGCAGTAGTAAATCCGAACGGTAACAGTGTAAATATCTAAACCCATACGCTATAACACATGCACAAGTTGACAACGTGACCAACGCCAGTACAGTTCTCGAGTTGGCAACAATGCAATTCACCTCTTCACATCGACGATATCCGGACAATGGGGTGGCAGTGTAAATATATCTGAAACCCGTACACTATAACACATACATGAGTCGACAACGTGACCGATGCCAGTACAGTTCTCCAGTTGGCAACAATGCAATTCACCTCTTCACATCGACGATATCCGGACAATGGTGGCAGTGTAAATATATCTGAAACCTGTACACTATAACACTTGCACGAGCCGACAACGTGGGCGACGCTAAACCAGCACAAATGCACAAGTTGACAACGTCGACGCTTTTCCAACGTGGACACCCTTCCGGAAAACACAGTATATATCCAAACCCATACACTATAACACACTCTCGAATCGCCAACGTGGCCGAACCTTAACCAGCACACTCTTACACTACTTGACTGAGTTGGCAACAATGCAATTACTTAACACATAGACACAACACCGACGATATCGAGACAATTGTGGCAGTGTAAATATATCCGAAACCAGTACACTATAACACCGAGTTGACAACGCGTTGGCAACAATGGCGGCAGTGTAAACATTCCAACATGGCCGTACTTCCGGAAAACCCCCTTAAATATACATAACCATACAGTATAACACACCACGTAACACATGCACGAGCCGACAACGTGGTCGACGCGTTGGCAACAATGCAATTCACCTCTTCACATCGACGATATCCGGTGGCAGTGTAAATATATCTTAAACTTATACACTATAACACTCGCACGAGCCGACAACGTCGCTAAACCAGCACAAGTTGACAACGCCGACAACGCTTTCCCAACATGGACACCCTTCCGGAAAAACCCCTTACATATACATACCCATACACTATAACACACCACGAATCGGCAACGTGGCCGAACCTTAACCAGCACACATGCACAACCCGACAACATCGCAGCTTTTCCAACATGGTCACGCACATACCGACAACAACTTGACTTTCACTGTTTAATCGACAACGATGGAAGCGAACTCGTTAAGGAACTAGCCGTTATGGACGTCACCGCATTTGCCAGCAGGCATTGGATATTTACACATCCAATAGACACGATTGTTTCGAATCACAAACATGTGAGGACAAACAGATTGTTAACAGACCATTATCATGGACTAACGTGGACGGACGGGGACACATCGTACGAACATCTTGTACCGATATTAGAAAAGTATAAGTTTCCTTACAACTTCGTGTTCGTAAAAGGATTGCAAAAAAAAGATTTCTACAGAAGCGTATCGTGCATTTTAATATTATAAATTTAGAAGATTTCGGTTGTCCCAAACTCGATCAATTACAATCAATACATGGAACAGCCTGTCTCGCGCACCGCTTATTTCCGGAAATATGTACAAATACTAGAGTACACGCTTTACGCGAGTGGGTTGTATCAGATTTTAGAATAATCAATAAGTTTCTGATAAATTACTAACATTATTGTTTAGCGCTTACGTAAAAAATAACAGTCGTCGCCTTTCTATCGATTACATCATCTGTCTAAAAATAAATTAGCGTCGACGACGTGTTCAAACAAGCACATGTGCTGTCTAGACGTATAAAAATAACCGACACCCCTCTTCCTCACCTACCCATCGAACCGTGAGAAATCAAGTCGTATCCTGTTCACACAGTTAAATACATCAGCTGTCTAAAAATAAATTAGCGTCGTCGACATGTTCGAACAAGCACGAGTGCTGTCTAGACGTATAACCAGGTTTGAAAATATATATGCTGCTGTGACAAAAGTGTTTTATACAACCTCCGCTAATATCGCATACCTCAGTTTTTGAACAGCACGCGTTGAAGACGGACGCATGGAGCTGCTATCTCCGTACGAGTACATACGCTGCAGTGACTTAAAGCATACAGTACTGTACCCTATAGAAATTTTTGTATACAACGTTCTGACATCTAAATTTGTTGCACTGATCCGTGACGAAAATATAAAGTACAAAATAAACGTTCCGAACAAATCCTTTACGAGCGTTTCACAATATACAACGTGTCTGTTCCGTAAGACGGGCGGATCTGCAACGTTCCTAGTAAAACCAAACACGTTGTATATAACGAAAAAAGGATGTGCGAGGATAAACTAGCAGTCATACTTGACTTTCACTGTTTTATCGACAACGATGGAAACGAACTCGTTAAGGAACTAGCCGTTATGGACGTCACTGCATTTGCCAGCAGGCATTGGATATTTACACATCCAGTAGAGACGATTGTTTCGAATCACAAACATGTGAGGACAAACAGATGGTTAACAGACCATTATCATGGACTAACGTGGACGGACGGGGACACATCGTACGAACATCTTGTACCGATATTAGAAAAGTATACGTTTCCTTTCAACTTCGTGTTCGTAAAAGGATTGCAGAAAAAAAGATTTCTACAGAAGCGTATCGTGCATTTTAATATTATAAATTTAGAAGATTTCGGTTGTCCCAAACTCGATCAATTAAAATCAATACACGGAACAGCCTGTCTCACGCACCGCTTATGTCCGGAAATATGTACAAATAGTAGAGTAC
This sequence comes from Magicicada septendecula, assembly GCA_034769895.1. Lineage (NCBI taxonomy): Eukaryota > Metazoa > Arthropoda > Insecta > Hemiptera > Cicadidae > Magicicada > Magicicada septendecula. The sequence continues at coordinate 148,968,233 of CM068376.1, read as the reverse complement.
ACGCTTTACGCGAGTGGGTTGTATCAGATTTTAGAATAGTCAATACGTTTCTAATAAATTACTAACATTATTGTTTAGCGCTTACATAAAAAAAAAAACAGTCGTCGCCTTTCTATCGATTACATCATCTGTCTAAAAATAAATTAGCGTGTTCAAACAAGCGCGACCGCTGTCTAGTCGTATAAAAAAAATAACCGACACCCCTCTTCCCCACCTACCCATCGAACCGTGAGAAATCAAGTTGCATCCTGTTCACACAGTTAAAAATAAATTAACGTCAACGACATGTTCGAAAAAGCACAAGTGCTGTCTAGACTATAAAAAAATAACCGACTCCCCTCTTCCCCACCTACCCATCGACCCGTGAGAAATCAGCTCGTGACCTGTTCACACGGTTAAAAATAAACGCTTACTGTGCGTTGAGTGGTTTCCCCCCTCTCCGGTTTCCACCTCCACAACTACCTCCCTATATATTCCACTGCGCACGAGCGTTATTCGTTCATTCGTTGAGAGACGTGCCGCAAATTATTATAAGTTCTTTATTTTAAAATGGCATCAATCATTGAAAAGTTTGCTACTATTAGCGCAATCGAGTATAAAAAAATAAAGGAATTGCTAATCGGTGTAACATATCCGATAGAAGAAATGCAAAATATACACGCAAAATACGGTAAAACTATACTCGTCACTCTTCAAGATTACAAAGACCCTAGACTAAAATATCGTGTATATCTACCAAAGAGATACGCTGGCGTTTTTGAAGATGAGGAATTAAAAAATTTAGTACCGTGCTCGCTGCAACTAATTTATCGCGGAGAAAAGGATAGAGCTTACATAGTAGAAATTGTACAGTAGTATCGAATGGACATCTTCATTTGTCACGTACGATTACATATATATTAACATGTACTTAGTTGTATTTCATTTAATTATAAATAATATATGTGATTACACATATTTCGTTTGATTTAATTGTACTTATGCCTAGATGATAAAACAAGGCTTACATGTTGTACACTTTAGACATCTTCAGAATTAACAAATATATTTGTACATAATTGTCATTGCACACGTTTACCAATAATATTTAAAATAATGTGCTTACACATAATTCATTTGATATAATTGTATACAATTTTATTTTTTTTCAATTGTCACTACTGTGTGTGTGTTTACTTCATCTTTTTTTTGTACATATTTGTCATGTCATAGTGCACATGTTTACATTTTGTAATTTTCACTATTGTGTGCGTTTACATATTATGTATTTTAAATTGCAATATTACATATTTGTCATGTCATAGTGCACATGTTTACATTTTGTAATTTTCACTACTGTGTGCGTTTACATATTATGTATTTTAAATTGTAATATATTTTGATTACATATATTTTAATTATTTGTAATTAAACAGTATTGGTTTAACCTTTTTATTGTTTTTTAATTTCAAAATTCCTTAGAACATTAACACTATTCTAAAAAAAATCAATTTTATTAAACAATAATTGTATGATTATAATATACTTTAGAAATTAAAGAATATTTAAAAATCAAACTGACCTTATACAAGTTCCAGTTGAGTCTCGCGACGAACTATGTGCCTTGGAGAGCAGTTCGTACAGGCTTATATATAGTATTTCAAGGATGTACACGAAAGAGATGGTAACAACAAAAAAAGCTCCCACACACAAAGTCATGAACACGCACTTAGCTCGGTCTGCGTTCTAATTCCCACACGCTGTGATAACAGATGGTGTCAGACATCCTGTTTGTTCTGTTATTAAAAAAAAAAATTATGTACGACCACGTTCACACGCTGCGATAAACAGATGGTCATACAGACGGAGCCGAATACATCATCAACAAAAAAAGTAACAGCTGCCACGCACACTTAGCTTGGCTTGTTCACACAATAATTTATGTACGCCTTTAAATTCGTTCACACCCAACATTAACATATGTTCAGACAGACAGCGACAATTAATTATACGCTCAGACAGACGGCGACAACTAACAGATGGCGGCAATTAATTCTACGCTCAGACAGCCGGATGCAATTAATTTAGCGACTCGCTAAACAGATGTCTAGACAACTGCAAAATGCACGTGGGAGTCAACTGCTACATTAAAAAAAAATGCATGTGGGAGCCAACTACCGCTTGTCCCTATTACATTACATACACACCAGTAATAACGAGTGGTCTTTCAGCATTCTGTTGTAAAAAATAACTCCACCATATCATGTGTGTTTCTTACAGGGAAACTGAGAGTTCATTGCCGGACGTCACACGACGGGAAATTCAAAAATTGTGGTGGTGGGAGTAACCATGTTTTTTTTCAATCTGTTTATACATTTACTTAACACGTAGACACAACATCGACGATATCGGCACGGCAGTGTAAATATATACGAAACCAGTACACTATAACACCGAGTTGGCAACAATGGCGGTAGTTATATATTCAACCCATACACTATAACACCGAGCCGACAACAGTTGGCAACACCGACGCTTTTCCAACATGGCCGAACTTCCGGAAAAACCCATTACATATACATAACCATACACTATAACACATGCACGAATCGGCAACCCCGCCGTACCTTAACCACTACACTCTTATACCACTTGACAACATCGCCGCTTTTCCAACATGGCCGCCGTCGCCCCACCACGACGGGCGGCCATCAAGCCACCACCAGGCCACCGCCCAGCGACGATGACGACGTCAACGACGACGTCAACGGCGAACGGCGAACGGCGAACGACGAACGGCGAACATAGCCACGCCTCCGCCAATCAACGCACACATTACCCCACTTTAGGCGGCGACGACGACAACATGGCCGACAGACTACTACCGCATGGTTACCCCCACCACCACAATTTTGAATTTCCCGCCGTGTGACGTCACTTCCGGCAATGAACTCTCATTTTCCCCCTACTACTTATAAGCTATGTTCCCATAAGTGGAAATTATTATTACCAAGCTGTATGATGGAGGAACTTATTTGGGAATGCCACTTGTCATTAGGCTACGCTGGATTTAAGAAATGCCATCGAGCCTTAACAGAAAGCTTCACTGGAAAGGGGTTAGAAAAACGCATGAAAAGATTATTGTCTACTTGTGACCTGTGCCAGAAGTGTAAACACCCGAACGTACCGACCACAGTAAAAATGCAAACAATCCAAGCAAAAGAGAAAGGAGAGTTATTAGCTATGGATTATTACGTGCCTCTACCAAAAGCAAAAGGAGGGGTAAAGCACATTCTAGTAACAGTAGATTTCTTTTCTAAATTTGTCAAACTATACCCAGTCCAAAGAGCCACGACAAAAGCAACACTTAGAGCGTTAACAAAGTTCTACATTCCACAGTATGGTAAACCTAGGAAAAATTGTCCGACCAAGGAAAACAGTTCATCCATAACCTATGGAGAGAAACCTTGAAGGAACTCAATATAAAACCAATTCTTACATCAATACGTCACCCTCAAGCGAATTTAGCTGAGCGAATAAATAGAGAATTAGGTAGATATTTTAGGATATTTTGCCATCAGAACCATTCTGCATGGGTAGATTACTTGAGTTTAATTTCGGATTGTATTAATAATACATGTAATGAAACAACGGGGTACACACCTTCAGAACTATTTATCAACAAAGAACCAGTACATGTATGGACCAAAACCATAAAACGTCCACCCAACTACAATCTACCTATTCCATATGAGGTAAAAACCAGAATAGCAGAAGAAAGAATACAGAGAGAAGGCCAAAAGAGAGTAGAACGTTATAATCGTACTCACAAGTTGGTAAGGTTTGTGGAAGGAGAGGAAGTGCTAGTGAAAGCGAATCCTGTATCCTCTGCAATAGATAATACCACAGCCAAGTTCTTTACGATATTCATGGGACCTTATAGAATAGAAAAGCAGGTTGCAAGGTACACATACATATTAAAAGATGTTGAAAAAACAAAATTATAGGAAAGTACCATGGGGGATAGTTTGAGGAAATATAGACAAAATATAGAGCAATAAAGAAACAATGGTTTGAGCAAATGAGGCAAGTAAATCAAACGTAGTCAAACAAATATTTATAAATGTTTTTGAAGCAATGTCAATGTTAGTAAGTAGTAGTTAAATAAATGTTAGTATTGTCGTTTTGATCATTGCCATCAACTAAATCAAATTTGTGATTAAAGCATTACTGTTCATATAAATTTCTAATATGTGAATGCCATGTTAGGATTAGTAACCTATTGTAATAATTAGTTATAAGGTAGAAGTAAGCAAAATTGTAATAGTGCAAGTTTTTGTGCGAGCAAAACCAACAGTGCAAGTTTTAAATTTTAAAGAAAGTGCGTAACTTTACAAGAAGAAAAAAAAATTATGCATTTCTTAAATAATCAAATTTTTTTATACCAAGTGGGGGTACATATAACGATTCATAAAGCCGACACATCAGATCGTTATATAAAAGTGTCATACTGTGCGAGTATAGCGGGTAAGCAAGAGAGAGAGGGTATAATCACAGCAATCTCTGTCTTACATCGACACTGCTACGAATGTTGCCGGCACAGACATGAATTTTTATTCAATTATTTTTATTAGTTAAAACTGCAATATCTTCAAAACTAATAAATATACAGCAATTCTGAAACGTGCATAGTGTTCAGCAATTAAAGCTCTATAAGTAGCCAAACTATCAACAAATATAATTAACAGTTACAGAAGTTATACAGAAGAAGAACGCCAAGAGAAATAACTAGAGAATTAGGCTAGGTACGAATTAGGTGTTTTCACACACTTACAGAGAAAGACCTAAGCAATAATATTCTGTGGTCAGATCTGTGAAAGCACGTTTGCAAATACCCATAATCAAACGATTTGCAAACGGAGGAACTATGAAATTAGCCAGTAATTCTCTACCATCTCAAACCTGTTAATGGGCGTTTGGTCGACTTGTTGGATATTGTTTCAAATGGAGAACGCATGATTTATTTGGAACAACCAATCACAAAGCTGTATTCAGAAGAGACGCCAACCCAGACTTGGGGAAGCGAGCACTCTTCGTTCGAACATTAAATAGGCAAGACGTGTGTTAGATACGAGCTCAATTTCGCAAACCACGCAAAGTTTTATTTAAATAACCGTTCGAGAAGTGGTCCTCAGTAGCAGAGGAACTAGTAAAGTTCATTAATAAATACTCTCGCTGTGTAACAACTCATTAATTAATTAAAAATGAATTAATTAAATAATTCATTAATTGTGAAGTGACCTGTGTACCAGAGTAGCTACAGGCATCTGTAAGCGCCCAGGGTCATCGACCAACGATATTGGTCAACAACAATTTCTTCTGAGCCGAACCATCAAAGGGGGATCTCTACGGATTCCTATCTACGGTCCACGCATCAATCAGTAAGAAATAGATTCATTGATCAATGAAATAAGTAACAAAATAAATAATAAATCAATAAACAATTTTAAAAGACACTAAGTAAATTCATAATTTGTATTTAAACATTAAGATTAGTAATAACGTAATATAGGAGTGCTGTATGGAGAGCGAGGTTATTGTATTGAACGTGAAAATTATTGCAACCCGTTCATTAGCACTGGTTTGGGAGATATAAAATTTCCTAATTAAACCAGATAAGAACCATTCGTCGTTTGGACGTTTTAATCTTCACTTTTCACGCACACTCATTAATAATAAGAGTTAGGTTAGCAAGAAGTCCTTAACTTAGCTTTGAAAGAACATTAATAAAATAACATTCAATCATTAATTAAACAAACTTCAACAAATTTTAAAGTGTTATTTGTAACGATTCCCCTTGAATTCCACACTCACTGAACGAATCCTGAGATAGTGTGTCTCTATGCTCTGAGCTAAGCTAAATCCGTGTCATTTGTATCTGGGATTTGTTCTGGCGCCCAGGTAAAGTAAAAAGTCACGGGTAAATAACATTTCTCTATCATTATATATATATATATATATATATAGGTATCGCTACGAACGAAAGGGTGGACACTGTGTATAAAATTTGCTCGTTGTGCAGGACGCGTCACTATAAGGCGTCCAAGGCTACGCTTAGCCGTCCAGTCCGTCTAGGCGCTAATTTTTTACATAGTTATATTGTATCCTCCACACTGATCCGAGTGCCACCTATGTCTGGTTTTGGTACTGCGCTGACGTCATTCAGTAACGTATGAGGGACATACACATTGGGTCATCTGTTTTATTCAATTGTTCTTTCTTGCCTTGAAGTGGTTTTCCCTTTTTTTTGTTTACGTATTATTTTTCGTTCATTAAATATAAGTGTACTTATTATTTAGTGACGTTCATAATTTCTATGTAAATACGTATAAATGTATTCTGTATAAATACAGAGTTAAGTGTATTACTAAAATTTTCACTTAAGCACCGCTCCTATATAATAGTGAGAATTCGTCCAGTACATAATACTATGTACATGAAGAAACAAACGTGAATTCACAGACTGAAATTAATGCAGTAATTATGATTAACAACTAGTTGAAAAATTATGGAATACGACAAAATTAATTAATTTTGTACATCTAAAATCGTATTCCTTAAGCTATTTGCTTGACAAATACTGAAATACATGTGTAGTGACGTTCGTGTTTAACCTCGGTAATTCTGTTTAATGTGGTTAATTTTAGTTTAAAAAAGATTATAATAATTAAACATTTGTTACATTAAACTATTCTGAATCCAAAATTTCTTATTTTTGTATACAAAAGACATTTATATCATGCCTCGGAGATGAATTATAGAAGTCGATCATGATTAAAAAAACTTGTTATTATAACTTTCCACGACTGATTATTAACAACAACTCCCAAAAATTGGCCCGTATAAATTCAGAGTTCCAACTTGAATTTGCAGACATTCTTTTTTTAAAGAGTTGATTACCAGTATACTGGCAATGCTACGTTGAATAGTCTGTAGTAGAGTGTAAACATTAACTGAAGTAACTGAATTAAGCTAATTAAATAGATATCACTATAGTATTGACGACTCGGAACACTAAGTTTTTTATAAGTAAAAACGTAAAGTTTTACCTTCATAATTTCTATGTAATGACGTTAGTGACGTTCATAATTTCTATGTAAATACGTATAAATATATTCTGTATAAATACAGAGTTAAGTGTATTACTAAAATTTTCACTTAAGCACCGCTCCTATATAATAGTGAGAATTCATCCAGTACATAATTTATAATTGTTGTGAATTGAATGCCGAAGCTTAAAGTAGATTAAACTAATAAACACTAAACTAAGAGACTATTAATTTTGTTCTTATCAAATTTACGTGAACACTGAAATATTTCTGGAGTATTTGTGTAAATATGTAATAAAGTAGGAGTACTAATGTAAATACTTGTTAGACAGTTACGTATTATATACTGATCAAAGTTAGGTATATCAGCAAACGTAATGAATTATCTAAGATGTGCATTATTATTTTAAACCATCACTCGTTTTTACGCGGATATAAATCATAACTTATTTCGTTCATCAACCTGACTAGTGTATATAAATCACAACTAAACAGTACGCAACGTACGTACGTAAGGACTACGTATGCGAGGTCACAGACTGAATGAAAACGAGTTTGTTTATTAAGTGGAAGCCAGAACAGCATTGAATATTATGTCTTCAATTGTATACACAGCTGGTGTATGTTATTAAATAATTCTCCTTGATAGTACAACATCTGACGACTATATTGCTACATACCTTCTTGAAACAATTTGTTAGTCATCACTACGAGAACTTGTACACATGACAATTTGTGGTAAGCAGTTCTAACTAAGGCTAGGCGCACACTTGCGATTATCTGTCGCAACGAAAAAAAAACGTGGTCGCGAAAAAATATTGAAGTTCGCACACTTGGCGATAAATCAATCGCAATTTTACCATAATTTTTTGTCATTATTTGTCAGTATAGAAAGGACGTCTTAGAAACAACTTGTCTTGTGGCTTTGATTTTGCGCTTAAAAGGAACACAGAAGCGATACAAAAAGAATACTGGGTACATCCAATTATCAGTCAGAGGACGCTGAATGGACAGTTTTATAAAATTCATGCGGATTTACGATTACACCCCAAAGAATTTTTCAATCGAACGGACTTTCCTAACTGTATCGGTGCTGTGGATGATAAGCACATAAGACTAAAGAAACCCGAAAACTCCGGTTCACAATTTTATAATTATAAGAACTTTTTCTCAACGATACTTCTCGGCGTAGTTGACGCTGGCTACTGTTTCACAGCAATTGCTGTAGGATCATGCGGTTCAATTGGCGATTCTAATTTACTTATTCAAAAATTCAAATTTTTTTCGAAGACTACAAACCAACAAATTCAACATTCCTAACGCACAAACGTTACCGTACGATGAGCTAGGGAAACCTATGCCATTTGTTTTCGTAGGAGATGAGGCATTTGCATTGTCACAACATATCCTTAAGCCTTATCCGAGGAGAAACCTAACAGTTAGGCTACACAACGAGTTTATAACTACAGATTTCTTCTCCTTCGCAGATAATTCACTCCAATTTCGTATTAGGCCTACATTTACGCACACCTCGCCCCACAGTTTTTCTTTTATATTACGGTCTCTGTATTCTTTTAACCGCTTATTGAACAGAGCTGGTCGTTTTTCAATTTCAATGATAATTAGCTCTGGGTCTAGGACACAATTTACAGCATCATCAGATTCGGTGACAGACATGGTGCTAGTCTATTCAGCAATACACTCGTCTCAAGACTAACAGCCAAGCAATCGTGGCTACAGAATCGCAAGTGGGTGCAGGTCTGTACATAACTGTGATTTATTTGAGCCAGCGACAATCGCGTCGCTGATAAAATAGAACATGTTCCTACTTTTTAATCGCTGCGATTTCTCAGTCGCAAGTGAGTGCACTGGCATTTAAAACTATGTGTTCCATTAATCTGTCGTGCAACAAAAATCGCAAGTGTGCGCCTAGGCTAACCGATTATCCGACCGTGAATTGACCACAGGACCGTATTTTCCTAAAAAATAATTATTTTCTTATAAATGAAAAAAATCTGGTAATATCAGGTCGCCAAGTAATTGACATTTCTTTCTAAGTGAATTCCGTAATTATATAAATTTAGTGTTAATATTTATGTAAATACTGGAAACATGGAGTTCGTTAATATTCTTAAACAATTAATTTGAGCAGGTTTTCCTTACAAAAGGCTTCGTTTTACCTCGGTCTAGTCTGCAGTGAGACTAGAGATCTTCCTTCCACAATTTTTTTATAAAAAAAAGAAAGATTACTCAACCTTTTTTTCAATTTTCGTCTTTATAGATCACATTTTAACTCTCATTTTATAATATATTGTTATTATTATGTTCTACTATTTGTAACAAATGAAAATCTAAAATAATGAAACCATATCAGAACACTGGCTTCATTAACATGAATTTTATGCCTTGAAGGATTTTCGCCTTGCTACAGAAAAGCACAAAACCACGAAACCTCAAATTTGGCAGTAAAGGTTATTTCAACCAGTAGAACAATTTTTATTAAGATTTGAAAACCTTCTTAATTAAACTTCTTGAATAATACGACCAAATTAGCTGAATCAAAATTCAGCACACTTTTAGAAAAGTAATATTCTTTAGAAAATATTTGTTAGCACTTACAGGCTATTAAACGCTTCACTTTGGGCTAGATATAAGGCTAGTTATTAATATTAAACACATTACTATTATTAGTATTGTTATTATCATTACAAATATTCCGTTGCCAGTATTGTATTATTGATATTACGTTTATGAACTGACATAAACGCGGGAATACACAGACACGCGCTTGCGCGCTTGCACAAATACAAACTAATGAGATTTCGATACATCTGATGTTGAAGACTTCAATCGTGGATATTTTATAGATACAACGTTTTTTAGACTTTGCTTATTGTGGGAAACATATTGTATAGAATACTGTAACATTCAAAGAAATTTGTTTAATTTATTCAGCTGTTAAGAAAGGATACTTAAATTCGATTGAATTTTGTAATGTTCTAAATTACATTTACAAAGTTCTAATGTAAATTAAGATTAAAAGTGCCGTTGATTCACAAGAATTTATTTTCATGCGTTTTCTGACACTTCTTTACATAACGAGAACTCATATTTTAAAATTTACAATTCAGGTCAAATTAGGTAGTAATCCAGTCCCGTTCTCGATGTGCCACTATTAAAGGCGAAACATAATTCTTATCACAAATAATGAAGCTTTTTAGAATTGGTATTGCTAGATGGTAACTAAATAATCAAAATGTTTTATACAATTTGTAGGTTCATTGTCATTAGGAAAAATATAATTGGTACAATATATTGGTAAAAATATTGCGGATTCCTTCTTTTCAAGAACTCTATTTTGTACTCCTTTAATTGCTCCCCGCATATTTGCACCGTTATCGTTACCCTGAGAGCGACAATCTTGTAGTGGGTTGTTAAGGCTATCTAAAGTGGAAACAATCTCGTTGGCAATCGCCTCTCCAGTCTTGCTGGTCTTAAAATACCTTGCTCTTTTGTGCTTAAATAACAAATTTACTATATTTGTTCCTTTATCATTATTGATTTTACTCTTTACATAAAAAAGAAAATGATAATAATCTCTAAGCCAATTTTCGACCACAAATTTACTTAAATCGGCCACATTTTAAAGCCACAGTCTATAAATGTTGTGGATTTTGAATTTTTTTCCACTAGCCCGGGCCCCTATGCCACGGCATACGCTGGGCCCTCCCTTGTGGGGGCCATGCTCTACAAATTCCTATAAACAAGTGATTAATACAAGGGATCAAATTACGTAGCCTCTTGTGCTTGCGTGGGGTTTCCGACAATTATCTTACCCCTCTCTCTCTCTCTCTCTCTCTCTCTCTCTCTCGCTCTCTCTCAAACACACACACACACATTGCTTTTCTATCGTAGTGACTATTTCAGTCTTAAATACAGATGCTCACTGCGTCCCTTCCTCTGCTTGTCAGCCTGTAAATCTCGTTTCAACCTCTCCTGACACTTTCTTTTTATTGCCCTCTGTTGCTATCTGCTGAGTAGCTAATCCCTAAACTAAGCCTCAAATTAGATGAAAACTATGCATACCATTTATAGTTACTTAATCGTACTACATAAAGCAGGAATATTACTAAACAAAACGAAAACTGGTGTTTAGGGATTACGCTCTTTACAGGGCAGCAGCTAGAGCCCCGACATAAAAAATTGCTACTCAGTGAATTAATATTATTGGTTGTGCATACCAATTAGAGCTAGTAGGGCACATTAAATTTCAGAATCAAATTTAGTTTTACATGGTTTACGTAATACGTAAGTGGCTACAAACAGCTTACGAGTGAAAGTATTAGTATAAACCAACATTAGTAACATCAACACAGACAGGTGATGTAAGGATATATATGGAATTGTATGATCTCAGTCGTTGCCTGCATGTGGGTATCAGACAAAACAGTTTTACTGTTTACAGTCATATGTTCTTGTTTGGCTTTAAAACATTAATAAATGTTAATGTTATGTGACCTTGCACACTTTTTTGGCGGGATTTTCATCGTTGATAAAGCTTGTCTACTGGCTAGATGACATGCTGAAAAATAGACACAACACATTATCACTGAACTAAGTCATGTATACAAAAGAAAAAAATACTGAGCAATAGGCTTCCACTTTAAGCAAGATTATTATCCATACCAACTCCACTTCCACTTCTACGTAACCTGTTCGAGACAAGCATAACTCTAACGTTGCGCATTAACTGTGGTGACAAACATTTTGAACTGTATATGTAACATAGTTTGCGTACCTTTATCTCTCAATTACTGGCTGTCAGTTTATCTCTGTCTGTCTGTCTATCTCTGTCTCTGTCTATCTCTATTACACACGTACGCAGCACACAGACACGCGCCTGGCACGTACGCGATCGCGAATCAAACACAGTTTTCTTGTCTTTTTCCCACAATTTCAGTCTCAGAAATAAACCCTCATTGACCTTTTCCTATCTCCCTCTTACTTTGTCACTTTGTAAACTCTTTCATCAATCCTAACCTATACGTCGATTAGATCGAAACTAGGCATAACAAAATTAGTAGTTGTTTAATCGAAGTCCCTAAACCAGAAAAATAATTGGGTCATTTGAGTGAAAATCAGAATCTCAAATTTCTTGGGCGTACAGCAATTATTGGAAGAGGAATAACCAAATTAGTATTTATAATACACATGTTTTAAATAAAACAGTGTTTTTATGGATTACTAATAATTATTTTGTGAAGCGAGAATTGAAGAACAACCATACGATAAATCCTAAAAATCCCAAAGAATCGTATATCTGTTAAAATTCTCTGAAGTCTGTCATCCGGCTGGGTTTTTATAATTTTTGCATATTTGTGATCCCATTTTGGAGCCTTGGGGGCAGAAAATTTTGAAATATTCAAAACTCTACACTACATTTAGATTTAGATTTAAATACTCTTTAATTTGATATCCCACATGAAATTCACAATTTTATTAAAGTTTTAATATTGTTCTAAGGCTTTCACGGCCGGTGTTAGTTGTATTAGAAGTACCGGGCTGTTTGGCTGTGGTCCAGGGTTATCAAACAAACCAAACGTTTCAGGAGCACCACTGGCTGCCGTCATCAGTGGAATTCGAGTCTACCTGAATGTGGGTTGTTAAACGTCAGACCCACCAACTGGTGAAACGTCAGGTACTTATTTGGTAAATTTATAAGTACAGGTAGCATCACGGGACATCTTCAGCCTTCACCACAGAACTGTGAGCCTGCTGTTTAACAACCCGTGTTCAAACCTGTAAGGTATAACACCTACCTGTGAAGTAAGATATTCAAACCTGTAATTATGCCTTTGGATGAAGATATTTTGAAATTTGCAAGTATGCTCAGAAATATGGAAACTGAATATCAACAAAAGGTTGAGAAAGAAGTAACAGTGTTGAATTATGAAACGCTGTGCAATGTTACTATCTGCCACATATTGACATTAAATAGGCGACGACCTTTTGAACCAACACATTCAGAAATTAAATTTTATATGAGGAAGCAAAGTGATATTAACCACTTCTCTCCAGATGTGCTAAAAACGTTAGCCGAAGAAGAAAAACTATCACTCGGCGAATTAACGTCATACGTTGTGCCGGCGAAAGGAAATGAGGATATGCTACAGTATATGCTAAGAGTATATATCTGTTTGCGAGACCGGGTTTAAAAATCCCATTTGATGGTTCCAAAGTAATGAGGGAGATGAAATTACTTTGTCCGAACTTAACAATAACCGAGTATTTAACTGTGACTGGATTGCGCCATCATGTAGCTACAATGGCGCATGTAAAAGGTCCTGCACTGTCTAAGAAAGTCAGTAAATTTATGTGCCATACACAGTCTGTCCACGATAAAAATTACGTGACCCCATTAGTTAGTAAATCGTGGCGTCGTGGGGAATTACTTAGCCAAACTAGAAGGGACAACGCTTTTTCCAAACGAACCTATAGAGAATCCAGTAAACGAACGTCATATACACATACCAGACGAAGAAGAAGAAATTTCCGATGACGACGGACCAAAAGCACATAAAAGAAGAAGGCGGTGGACAGAAGAGGAAAAAACATAGTTATATCAGAATTCTCTGAATATATAAAAAAAGGTATTAACCCGGGCACAAAAAGGTGCAAAACGTTGATTGACAAAAACGAAATTCTGTTAGAAGGACGTACCCCTCCCCAGATTAATGCATTTGTTGACAACATAAATAAAAAACAGTAAAGCTTCCATCCTCATTTTCTTATTTAAAACAGGTATAACATTACATTAGAACATTAACATTAACATTAACATTACATTTTACACAGTAGGCTGTATTTCTACACTGTAATGAAATTGGATATTATTTCCGCTTAATTTAAAATCATATGACCACTCTTCCTACAAAAAACACATAATACAGTAACATGCAAGATTAATCATTTTTGTACATTAGTAAAGTTTATAATCCTCTTTGAGAAACTACCTACAGCACGGTCTTGTTATATAAAAAAATTAGTCTCTCCAACATTTTTTTTCTTTATATTAATAGATTAACATTTAATAATGAAAAACCAATAGTAGTAGTAGTCAAACTAATTGTAGTGAGAATAATAACGAATATATGTACCTGACCTTACTCTTAATCACTTTCTCACACCTCCGTTAGTATTCGAAAGTCGGAAGCTGTAGTGCAAAAGTTGAATAAAGGGTATCGATTTTAAATGTAGAAAAGAACATAATCTGCAAATGTCGAATGTCCAAAAGTAGAGGGTGTACATGATTTTTTGAATGAACAATCTGCTTTTCTTATGTATTTATATTTTTTTGTTAGTATTTTTTGTTTAGGATTATTCTAATGTAACTTGTATATGTGATTTGTATTTTCTCGTATTTTCTGTACATAATTTAATATTTATAACACATTTTTTCTACTTTCAGTATACTGCTTAGACTTTTGTTTTAAATGTTAGTTTTATAATCTTTGCATTGTTTGAATTGTTAAATTTTTTACGTGAAAGGTTTTATTAATATAACTTAATTTTAAATTTTTGCTTTGGATTATTGCAAAATGTAATTTACATACGTGATTTATATTTTTTGTTATTATCTGCACTTATCCTTTAATATATATTGTAATAAAATTACAAATTAATATTGTTGTTATTGATGATAAGAGATTGTGAAGTATGAGACTCCGATGTAATCAAGCCCCACTGTTTGGGCTAGCCAATTTGTAATAAAATAAATAAAATGAGTCTGTATGTTCTTAATTGGTGTGTAATTGGTGTGGCTCTCGACGTCTTACTGGCCTGAGACACTTCCTTAAGTTTCCCAGCTGGTCGAGTCTCAATGGTAGCAAGACCGGTCGAGTAGCGTAATGTTGATGAAGAAATATATGTTCAGCTTCACCGAAAGTTTCAAAACAAAAATTATTGTTTTGAAGAAAATTAAAAAAAAAAATTGTTTATAAAAAAAATAATTAAAAAAAATTTTAATTTTATTAATTAATTAATTATAATCAATTAATTAATATAGGGCTGTGAAGTTTTAAAAAGTGTAATGCTCTTCTGAAAATTTTTATTAAAGTTTTGGTATATTTTAAATAAACTATCACCACTCATAAGATTGTCTTCAAACCAATCGATACTTGTTTACCTTTTTATTTTTTAGGTTATCTTCACTTATAGGTGGTAAAGTCCTGATAGATTATTAATTAGAATTATATTAATGATAATTGGTAATATTTATGAAATAAAGAACTATTTAGTGTTGAAGAATATTAATGTTTTATTAATTAATAGCAATATTGACTCTTATCGATTATAATATCGATTCTCAGGATATCGGAAAAGTTACAAATTATATTATATAAAAATCATACAGGGTTCTTTAAACAGCCAATTATTATCAAAGTCAGAGAAATCGGGCCAATATTTAAAAAGTATAACGTTACAACAAATTAATAATTATTACTAAATACAGACATTGAATAACAAATTTAAAAATCATATCATTGTTTTCACCAACAGCTGATGTGAGCACGGAGAAGGCACTGGGATTGTCAAAAGCAAATGGCCGCTATCCAGTTGATCAAAATGTCGCTCGTTCCTGCTGCGTTCCAAATAATGAATTTTCTGGCAGTATTCCTGTTCTGGTGTCTGCAAATCTCTTGTTAAATGTTGTGTAGTGACTGGTGTAATGTTTCTGGGTTGTATTTAGTATATCCGTGTAATTATAAGTTCAAACACTTTTCCCGATACCGACACTAATACTTGGTTAATGTGTTATACAGTTTTCTGGTGTTTTGTGGTGTTTTTCGGAGTAGAAATGTATTGTTTAGTGTTAATTAGTGTTTCTTGATTGTTTTTGTCACAATGTATATGTTCTGGAAGGATTTTATAAGTCACTCTCGATTTCACAATAACGTACTATTCACCGCTCAACTTTACCGTTATAAGATAGGTTAGATCGTCACAAAACTCTCGTCATGTTAACCGTTCGAATACCAATAATCAACTAACTGTTTCCTTCAGTTTCAATTAAACTCTTAGCCCATATAATATTATCCTTAACATTGTTCAAATATATTTTCACATCCTGTGCACACTTTAAAGTTCACTATATAATTGCCTAAACTTTGGTTATTTGTCAATTTTATACACTAGATGTGATTTAAATTAATCTTTCAGTTCATTCAGCTTATTTTCAGATTAAATAATGCCGTTTTATAGTGTTTTCTGTCCAAAATTAGTAATTTTACTTTCATTTTTGTTATTCTCTGAAAAGTCAAAACATCAAAATTTACTTCCTGTCATTATATAAAATTCATCCATTTTATCCGTTATATTTAATATTAATAACCCTATATTGTATTAAAAGGCTTATATTCCCTGATTTTCTGGTAATTAATTGAATTAGTTGTATTCTGAAACATTATTCTGGAATATATGACTCCCATGTCTAAATTTCTGAGTTTAGTCATTTTCATTTTTATTTATAATTCTGAATATAATTTATTAAAATCTTTCTAAATGGTATGTGCAATTATATGGCTTGATCTCATGTTTATTTTGTCTAAACCCCTTTTGTTTATTTGCATTTAAATGAGCAATTTCTCTGTTTTGATGAAGTTTGGTTTCCATTCTTTTGGCCTATGATTTTTTAACAATTTTTCTTACAAAATATTTTACAAACAATATATGATGTGTGATACCCTCTCTGACTTTTACATATAGTATTATAAATTAAACATGTTTTCAAATTACACAAGAACAATTAGTATTGGTTACAATACAAATAATAGTTAAACAAATAAAGAATATTTTTTAAATAAATGGTTGTCTTCAAATCAGACATTTTACAACAAAATCCTTATTTCTAACATGGAAATATGGTTTACAAAAAAGGTTTTTTACTAACTAACATCTTAATTACTCTCTACTATTTACAAGTAGTAACTATTTTTATAGTTCTGATGTTAGTTGTATCAGACCCAAACAAATGGCCTTATATCTAAAACATTTTTAAACATTCTTATACTATATACATAAAAACCTTATATTTATATTCTTATTTCTAACTATTATTATAAGTAGGATTCTACAGTTTTTATACCGTCTTTTACACATTGTCTTTGGGGAATTGTACCCTGTCATTAATAAATAAATAGTATGAATTGTTCGAAAAGTATTATGAAATCTGTTTTTCTTTTTTCATATAAAAAAAAATGTTATTTTAAACAGATTTATGTCTTATAAACAACATATTGTCACAGTACACATTTCAAGTCATTGAAAATTGCATATTTCATTGCATTCAATGTTTGTGATTGCCAAGAATGAAACACAAGGTTCATTTTTTATAATACCCAAAACTATCACTGGTTCACTTTGCACTTATATATTATGTTAATGCTAAATGGTCGTATAGTCTTATTAACATAATAAATTGGTTAGCGTTTTTTCAATGGAGATTTGTTCCATGGGTACTATATTATTGTTTCATCTTAGTTCACAGGCAACTTTTACTTTATACACTTCTCTCTCTTAAATTTATATACATGTGGTTTTCATTTCGTTATACTTTTATTTTTAAATATTTATTTTGGGGATATAGGGATTTGGGTGTCTTTTATAAGAGCATGACATCTTCCTCAGGATGCTGCCTTCTTCTTCTTTCATCAGTCTTCTTTTCTCCTGCCTTCTGGGACTGGTATCTTCTCCATCTTCTTCTTGATGCCATCAGGTTTCTTGGAACCTTCTCCATCTTCTTCTTTATTTCAGAAATACACCACCTGTAATGTTTGATCTTGGCTTATTTTAGGGTTCCTCTTCTATTTATTCTTCCTCGTTGTGGGTTTGGTCATATTCAGTACTGCTTTGTTATTTACTTTTTTACCTTCCTGGGTTATACCTTGAAAACCTTTGGTTATGAGACTGGTCTTGGATGACTCATCACTAGTAACTCCTTTTATTTGAACTTGTATTTTCTTTATAATAATGATTTCTTTCCACAGTTGCTATGAATTAATCTATTTATATTAAACTTAATGCTTTCTTCCAAATTTAAACATTATAACTTCATTATTCTAATGATCAATTGCCATTCAATATTATGCATACATCTGTCACGTTACAGATTGCTCTCCTCCAGAAGTAATTATTTCAGACATGTTTATGGATGAAATAATTTCTCATGATAATTTCATCATTTCTTATAATTCATTTTCTTCTCCATCTTTATATCGACTTTTTAATATTAGAGTTCTATTAATTTTATATATATGGTTACTTGTCTTACTACTGATCCTTTTCGGATAGTTAGTGTCTTCTGAGATATATTATAATTGTAATACATTTTCTTTTTTTATCAACTTCGTGTTGTATCCTTGGGATATTAATTCCCTAACATTCCCTATCACGTGGGCTGGGGCAGATCAGAGGGGCACTGTACGCTACTTCTCTGCTGGCCATACACCACTTCTATAAATTGAGTACAGAGGCATATCCATCCCTGCTCAAAAAAACATAATGCTGCTGGAATTATCTTCAGTCAGTCATCGAATAAATAAATAAAAAGTAGTCTCATTTTCGACTAATAAAAATATCTTTGGATTCTCCACTTCGTAGTCTCTCAGATTATCTCACATTTTCTATCTTAATAAATCTTCATAATCATTATTATACTCATTACATATATATTTTTTTCAAAACTCTTAACTTGTCTGATATATTTAATTTAATTATGGTTGAAAACCTTTCTTTTAATAATTCTGGTTACTGTTTACAGTGTAACTCTCTTTCTTCTCCATCTGAATTCTCTTTATATTTTCTTCTGGTTACTCATAGTATTAGTATGGTCTTTATATATAGTCTTTCTTAATCATTATTTGAATGGTCTTAATATATTATATTTAATTTTTTAACATTGTATCTTTACATTAGATATACAGGTTGTTATATTGATCATTTTATTTAAACATTTTGGTTCTTTCCTTTCTCTTAGAAAGTTATTAATCCGCTTTCGCATTCATTAGCATTAATTCATTTATATTATATTTCATGTGGTATTTCTTCTCTTTGCATTTCATATAGGTCTTATTATTATTATTGGTTCAAAATCATCTTCTCCATCTGTTTGGTATGAGTTGTTCTTCTTTGCTCTTAATTAACTGTTTTCATTATCGTTTCATAGGTAATTAGTCTCTTTGCACCCAAATTTTTTTCTTTTCTTGCATACTACACTCTTTTGTGTTATTCTTCTCTACTCCTTCAAATGCTATTGTGAATATCTAGCATTTATTCTGGATTAAAATTACTTCCTCTTTTCTGAATTAATCACTTTATTTTCTTCCCAATTCAATTATAATGGACACATAATTATTTTTTGGAACTTGGTTAGTTTTAATGTAAAATTCAAACTATTCTTTTTATTTAATTGAAAAATATTTTTCATAAATCCTTGTAATATGTTGATCTTATCTTGTTTCAAAGTTTTGACGTTCTATCAACATTCAAATTCTGTTTAATTCATTTATTCCCAGAATTGTTTCATTCAGAATTGTTTATAGTACTGTGATTTTACTATTATTTCTGAATGTTTTGGTATTTCTCCAAATTCAAATTCTTCTTAATTATTTACCATAAAGTTTTCTCACAAACTTAGTTATAGTAAGTTGGTCTTACTTTATTTTTAAATTTTTCGTATATTAACTTCAAAATTCCTTTCTTCTTAATTCTTCCAAAATGTTTTTCTCATAATTCAGTGGTAGTAAGCTGTGCTTGCTTAATTTTAAATTTTTTAAAATTAAGTTCAAAATTCTCTCTCTTTTTCTTTCTTCCAAAAAGTTTTTGTTCTAAATTATCAGGTTGTAGTAAGATGTATTTACTCAATTTTAAATTGTTATAATTAATAATTACAAAATTCTCTCTCTTTCTCTTTCTTCCATAAAGTTTTTTCTTCAAATTATTAGGTTGTAAGTTGTTCTTGCATATTTTAGAATTTTTTCAAAATTATTAAAAATTCTTTTTCTTTTAATTCTCCAGAATGTTCTTCTCAAAATATTAGGTTGTAAGATGTACTTACATTATTTTAGGATTTTTAAAAATTATTAAAAATTCTTTTTCTTTTAATTCTCCAGAATGTTCTTCTCAAAATATTAGGTTGTAAGATGTACTTACATTATTTTAGAATTTTTTAAATTCAAAATTCTTTCTTTCTCTTTCTTCCATAAAGTTTGTTCCAAAATTATTAGGTTGTAGTAAGATGTACTTACATATTTTAGAATAAGTTATATTCAAAATTCTTTCTTTTTCTTTCTTCCATAAAGTTTGTTCCAAAATCATCAGGTTGTAGTAAGATGTACTTACTCAATTTTAAATTTTTATAATTATATTTCAATTCAAAAGTCTTTCTTTTTCTTTCTTCCATTAAGTTTGTTCCAAAATTATTAGGTTGTAGTAAGATGTACTTACATATTTTAGAATAAGTTATATTCAAAATTCTTTCTTTTTCTTTCTTCCATAAAGTTTGTTCCAAAATCATCAGGTTGTAGTAAGATGTACTTACATATTTTAGAATAAGTTATATTCAAAATTCTTTCTTTTTCTTTCTTCCATAAAGTTTGTTCCAAAATTATTAGGTTGTAAGTAAGATGTACTTACATATTTTAGAATAAGTTATATTCAAAATTCTTTCTTCTTCTTTCTTCCATAAAGTTCAGTTCGTATGTCTTTCAGATAATGGTTACTTATGATAGTGATATTCTTATTATTGTTTGCTTGTTGCAAATCATCCTTTTCTAACCCAGGAAGTATAAGCAGTAACGGGTCATCGTTGTTGATTACTGCCTCCTCTCGTTTAAAGTATTTTGGTCATTGTTTATGTTATTATTGACCGAGGCATCGTTCGGGAAACTCTGGTTTGTCTCCTGATGTTCTGTACCCTGGTTGATGTTTAACGCCCTGTTCGGTTGTCTGCCAAGATCTTCCAGGCTGGTACTTCGTCATCCCTCTTCGTGTCTTGGGCCGTCTCGTTCCGCACTCCTCCATCTTCGGTCGGCGCCGTGGAAGCTGCTCCTCCTCGGTTGATAATATCTCCTGGGTCCGCGATCTTCTGCTCTTATAAAATTTACCCTAGGACGCGACACTCGGTTATTACTATTGCTATTACTGTTATTACTAAAATTATTATTATAGTAATTTCGGTTAGGTGGGTAAGGTCTGTCACCATTATTGTTGGGATATGGATTTCTCTGACTGTATGGGACATTATTATTTTGTTGATAAAAATTGTTTCTATTATTTGGGTAGGGGTTGTTATTCCTCACGCCGTTAAAATTACCGTTAAACTGGTTATTACGCGGCTGGTTGTTAGGGCCGTCGTAATTACTGGGCTGGTTCCGGTTACTTGTATGGTTATTGCCGTTATTGGGGTAGGTAGTCGGCCTTACTTCTGGTCTCTCATTTCTCTTTCTGCTCTGCCGATAATACTCTTCGTTCTCGTATCCCTCCAATAACTCGGTCATTCCCTGGGTCGTCTTGATCTGGCTACCTCTCCGGGCCCTGATAATGTCCTCATCATAGTGATACGATATCTTGTTCACTAAACATTCTTCTGGGATTGCTGGCTCAAGGTGTTTTGCCATACACACCTTCCCCAAGAAATATGCCGTCATACTGCTACCTAATTGTGACCTGTATCTTCCATTACAAATATTATCACGGATCAAGTTCTGGGTGGTCTCAGACCAGTATTTTGTCTTAAACATTTTCCGGAACTGTTGGTAGTCGGAAATTTCACTCCGGTTGGCCATCCACCAATTATCTGTTATGTCTCGGAAAGACTCGTCGAATATCTCCCTGCTATGGCTCCATTGAGTAATTTTATGCTTGGTCAAATATTCTTCTACCCTAGCCAGGAACTCCATCGGCTTGCGTTTGTATTGCCGGAAGTTGAGCCACTCTCGGCTTTCGTTAATGGGTAATCCGGTGAAATGAGTCGGTCTGTTTCTTATTGCTTCCATCTCCTCTCGGCTTTGTCGCACCTGCCCGGTGATATTGGCCATGGTCTCTTGTATATCATTACATCGTTCTGTGACCTGGTTGCGTACTTTTCCGAATTCTTCTTGATTTTCCTTCCTCTGTTCTTCTACCTTCCTACGACTATGTTCTTCGATATTGGTGAACTTGATATTCACCACTTCTTTAAACTCATGCACCTCCTTTTCGGTCTGGTTGCACTTTCCATCAATCTCTCGAATCTGTCGATTGACCATTATATTTTCTTCTTCCATCTTCTTATTCATCGCTTTTTTGTTAACATTGATTTTTTTATTCAGTTCTTCTCGCAACAATTCCATCCTTTCGTCCAGTTTGTCCAAATTCTCCTGATTGACTTCTCTTAATTCTTCTCTTAAAATTTGATTATCCTCTCTCAATTCTTCCAATTTCTTCCCCATCTTCTCTTCCAACTTCTTGTTATCTTCTTTCAACTCTTCCTTCAATTGCCGGTTGTTCTTTTCTATCTTCTTTCTGGTTTCATCGATTTTCTGATTGGTGTTCTCAATTTTATTAATCAATTCTTCTTTAGTTGACTTGAATTCTTCCTTGAACGCTTGGTTGTCTTCCTTCAAATCTTCTATGTTCTTGTTCATCCCAGTCAACTCTTCTTTTGTGGATTGATTATCCTTCTTCAATTCTTCTAACTTTCCTCCCATCCTCTCTTCCATCTTCTTGCTATTCTCTTCCATCTTCTCTTCCATTTTCTTGCTGTTTCCTTCCATCTTCTTGATATTTTCTTCCATCTTCTCTTCCATCTTCTTGCTGTTTTCTTCTATCTTCTTGTTCATTTCACTCAATTCTTCTTTTGTTTTTTCTATTTTATTTCCCAAATCTTCTTTTAAAGACTGGTTATCTTCTTTCCTTTCCTTACTCAAGTCTTCCTTCAATTCCTTACTTGTGGATTCCATTTTCTTGTTCATTCCTTCCATTTTGGATTCTAGTTTCTTATTATTTTCATTCATTGCCTGCATCATCCGCCTGAACATTTCTTGGGTTGTCATGTCCTCTGTTTGCGACGGTCTCTCCTTTTCTGGAACATTGACTACCCCTGTCTGTGTGGGTGCATCCGGTTGTTCCTCTGGTTGCTCAGTTTGTTTGGACAACACCGATTGAAATACCTCTTCCACCTCTACTGGCGTTGCCTCTTTGTTGTCCATATCAACTTCTATTTCTTTTTCGTCCTCCGCCGCCCGTTTCTTAGATGTTGCACGTCGCTGCATTTTCCCTTGAAATTCTCTGGCTTTGTAGCTGTTGCCTAGCTCCAACTAGTGATTGGGGAGAATGTATTGGCCTTCCAATCGCTAATTAAAGCCCCTAAAGTTGTGCGCCAATTTGTAATAAAATTACAAATTAATATTGTTGTTATTGATGATAAGAGATTGTGAAGTATGAGACTCCGATGTAATCAAGCCCCACTGTTTGGGCTAGCCAATTTGTAATAAAATAAATAAAATGAGTCTGTATGTTCTTAATTGGTGTGTAATTGGTGTGGCTCTCGACGTCTTACTGGCCTGAGACACTTCCTTAAGTTTCCCAGCTGGTCGAGTCTCAATGGTAGCAAGACCGGTCGAGTAGCGTAATGTTGATGAAGAAATATATGTTCAGCTTCACCGAAAGTTTCAAAACAAAAATTATTGTTTTGAAGAAAATTAAAAAAAAAAATTGTTTATAAAAAAAATAATTAAAAAAAAATTTAATTTTATTAATTAATTAATTATAATCAATTAATTAATATAGGGCTGTGAAGTTTTAAAAAGTGTAATGCTCTTCTGAAAATTTTTATTAAAGTTTTGGTATATTTTAAATAAACTATCACCACTCATAAGATTGTCTTCAAACCAATCGATACTTGTTTACCTTTTTATTTTTTAGGTTATCTTCACTTATAGGTGGTAAAGTCCTGATAGATTATTAATTAGAATTATATTAATGATAATTGGTAATATTTATGAAATAAAGAACTATTTAGTGTTGAAGAATATTAATGTTTTATTAATTAATAGCAATATTGACTCTTATCGATTATAATATCGATTCTCAGGATATCGAAAAAGTTACAAATTATATTATATAAAAATCATACAGGGTTCTTTAAACAGCCAATTATTATCAAAGTCAGAGAAATCGGGCCAATATTTAAAAAGTATAACGTTACAACAAATTAATAATTATTACTAAATACAGACATTGAATAATAAATTTAAAAATCATATAATTGTTTTCACCAACAGCTGATGTGAGCACGGAGAAGGCACTGGGATTGTCAAAAGCAAATGGCCGCTATCCAGTTGATCAAAATGTCGCTCGTTCCTGCTGCGTTCCAAATAATGAATTTTCTGGCAGTATTCCTGTTCTGGTGTCTGCAAATCTCTTGTTAAATGTTGTGTAGTGACTGGTGTAATGTTTCTGGGTTGTATTTAGTATATCCGTGTAATTATAAGTTCAAACACTTTTCCCGATACCGACACTAATACTTGGTTAATGTGTTATACAGTTTTCTGGTGTTTTGTGGTGTTTTTCGGAGTAGAAATGTATTGTTTAGTGTTAATTAGTGTTTCTTGATTGTTTTTGTCACAATGTATATGTTCTGGAAGGATTTTATAAGTCACTCTCGATTTCACAATAACGTACTATTCACCGCTCAACTTTACCGTTATAAGATAGGTTAGATCGTCACAAAACTCTCGTCATGTTAACCGTTCGAATACCAATAATCAACTAACTGTTTCCTTCAGTTTCAATTAAACTCTTAGCCCATATAATATTATCCTTAACATTGTTCAAATATATTTTCACATCCTGTGCACACTTTAAAGTTCACTATATAATTGCCTAAACTTTGGTTATTTGTCAATTTTATACACTAGATGTAATTTAAATTAATCTTTCAGTTCATTCAGCTTATTTTCAGATTAAATAATGCCGTTTTATAGTGTTTTCTGTCCAAAATTAGTAATTTTACTTTCATTTTTGTTATTCTCTGAAAAGTCAAAACATCAAAATTTACTTCCTGTCATTATATAAAATTCATCCATTTTATCCGTTATATTTAATATTAATAACCCTATATTGTATTAAAAGGCTTATATTCCCTGATTTTCTGGTAATTAATTGAATTAGTTGTATTCTGAAACATTATTCTGGAATATATGTGTATTTTATATACACGCGCATATATGTGTATGTATGAAGGAGTTGAAACAGTTTTTGCCTATAGTTTATTTAGCTACTGGAACAACTGATTCTTTTTAGGAACGTTTTCAAATCCCTTCTATATCACAAAATTATAATGAATTTGAATTAAATTACCGGTTGTTTATTTTTTATAGCGTTCAGTTAACCCTGTAACTGACTTCTTTGTATGGCTTTTATTAAGCCCATTTCTCTCCCAAAGAGTGCAATTTCATGGAATTAATATTTATAAACCAAATGTCCCCCCTAACCAAAATTCATTTTTTGGGTTATGTAGTGTAGATTTTCACTCCCGATGTCTTGCGTTAAAATGTCCATGCTTTAAGGACTGCGATCCATCATCGCGTTTATTGCCAAACGTTTTGACCGCCTATGCCGCTGTCGTCTTCAATGCGCTACATAAAATGCATCAGTGCCCGTGATTGTTACGGGTTAATCGATGACAAACACTGTAATGCAGTCAAATCGTTTGGTAACGGGTAAGATATTGTGCCTCGACCATACTGTCCGGACACATTGAGCTAACTATTGAGTTTTTCAAGAAAAGAATATAATGAGTATTTAAACCAAACTTTCAAATGTTATACCAGAAAACATTAAATGTGGCTTTCATTAATTATAACTTTCATTCTTAATGTGTTTGCAATTTGATTAGTTTTAATAAATAACTCTTTTTTTAGTTGATATGAATACTTAAAAATTACGTATTTTACAGCAAAGAAAGGAATTTATTGTTCTTTTTCAGACAGTGTTGTTTGTCTGCTGTCTTCTCCCGTCTACAGGTTTAAAAAAAAATTGTATTATTACATAAACATGTTTTTATAAAATAGAAATGAAACTAAAGAGAATGGGAAATTTGTGGATATAATATTATAGTGACTATCGTCCTACAAAAATAAGGCAGGTGTCTCATAAATATAATAAAAAGTAAGTCAGGACATACGAGAGAGAAAGTAAGAGATAAAGATAATATTTGAGGGTAACACAACAGACAAAAACGCGTAATGCAAAACCAGAACTTCAATGGAGAGGTGTTTAGACATTACCGGTACTAAGAGACCAAATGTAGTAGTTAAATAAGAGAATTTAATTTAACAAGAATATTTAGAATCTTTTAGTATAACAAGAATTACTAATCTTTTGTTGTATGTTAAAATTTGGGTGTGTTAGTAGAAATAAATAATAGATTGGAAGTAAATGTTAGTTTATTTTTATTTTGTTTATAGCAACAATTAATTTTAATTCTTGAGTTTTAATATTATTTTCTTTGTAAATGAGTTGCTATTATTATTTAAAATTTGAGTTAAAGTCAGACACACTGAAATAGATAGCATTTAAATAACTTGTTTAACATGTTTGTTTAGCTAGTAAGATTATATGGTTGTTTATTTTTTTGATATGTTATGAACAGCATAGCAGGTTACATTATATTTGTGAAGTACAAAAGTGAATATTTATTTATCTAATATTTGAAATTTTAATATTTGAATATTTTCTATTAATGTTAATCAATCATAGAATGATTATTTTGAAACGGTTTTAATTAATTATTTCATGTCAACAACATCTCACTCCTCTTTAAAAATTATTTAATTATTGTGCAATTACGTATACTTGACGCAACGAGGAAAAAAAATCCTGCAACCTGGCCGGTGTAATACACTTTATAGTTGCGTTGAGTACATGGTAATGTATTTGTGTAATTGTGTATAATACTGGTTGTAACGTTGCATAATAAATTATATATGTGGCCTATATATGTAGTCTATATATACATAACGGTAGACAAAGAAAAATTGGAAAACCTAAAGAGTAAAGCCAAGGTCACTTAGCGTCGTGTGGTTGTGTCCCAGGTAAGTATGAGCAAGTATTTTGTACTTCTAATCTTACAAGATGGTTTCAACTTTTCTTTAAATCCTTCAGTTGTAGGAATTATTGAGATATAAAATTAATGTAAACCGTTGATTATATTGTTCTTTTATGCTTTGAGGCAGGTATAGTTACTCAGTATTCTAGTATTACATTTTATGTAAAAATGGATGTTGTTAAGCCAATCATCTGTGAGACGTTCAGACAGTCGGGATTCGCAAGTTTGATATTTTGGAACGCCTTATGGAAAACAGTTTAAAATTTAAAACAGAAATTAGTACTAATATTTAAATAGTACGAAAATTGTAAATTGATTTATAAACCGTCCACCTTTGTATGAAAACTTATTACACTTAAATGGTTCTATAGACTAAACTCAATTCTACAGCTTACTTAGCTTTATTTTTTATTATACAGAACTAAAATTCATGCAGTTTTGGTCTGATTCAATTCTGGATAAATCATTTCTAAAATGGTGACAAAAAGTGTTTGTTAATAGTTAACTGATTAATATTAAATGTTTTAAACAATGGATTTCGTGTGGCTAAAAGGTTACACTGGAATGTAGACTACTCTACAAAATTTTTAGATATTTAGAGGAAATATTTGACCTAATACTATATATTTGACCTATCTAATATCACTACCAAATAAAGGACTTTACAAGCTTTAATACACGTCCCTGTTTACGTAAGAAATAGGCTACTGAATCGACTACCTGGATGCGAGTTGTTTCAACGCTAAGCTTTCTCTCCCAAAATATACACGCACTCCGGGGAGTTGTGTGTGTGTGTTTATTGCTAACTATGGGGGATAAAAAAGTGTGGACTTGTTTTATTAGAACACGGAAAGTGGGTGTAGGTTTAATAAACTACACCCAGAACATTGGTTATCTCCGGATTATTTATCCGTTTTCAAACCTTTTATTCTCCAAAAATTTAAACACTACATCTACTCAGAATTGGATGCAATAGTGTACAGTGTGTGCAGAAACGTTTATGTGTCTACGATAATAAAATATACGTACTGTTATTTAAAAATAATAAAATGAATTAAATTGGAACTCAAACAATATTTAAATTTGCTCAAGATGAATAGTTGAACGATAAGTTTACTTCAGTGATAAAAAACTTTATTATTTGTAATCCAGGAAATTCATCATCAGGTAAAATGATCTGTTCATTATGTTTCCCTAGTGGCAGCTATTGCAATCAAGTAGACTACATCTTAATTATCGCTTGGTGGACTCCACGATGTTCCCAAACAAGTAAAGACTCTATGAGCTCCCCAGAGAAAGATTTTTAAAGTAATCAGTTTCTTGCAGCTAAAGTTAAACTGAACCTGGAAAAGCCTACATCAAAATAAAGTCATACGAACATGATAGTGTTCAAAAATAGACATGTCATATAAGCGCAATGCAGATATAAGAGTGAAGAGGAACATTGTTGGTGGCAGTGAACCTATGAGGCATGCAGTGAGCGCCTATCTAAAATCAAATAATATATTATAAGAAAAAACCTCTAAAGTAACCACAAATCCGTAATTTCAGTAAAATAGTGTTAAAATAGATAAATAAAGATACGTGTAACACAATACAGACAGAAAACGGGACTACACAATTAAGAGACAATATCCTTAAATAAGCAAAGCCATAATACAGAAATGTAGGTACGATAAGAATGTAAATAAAATTTCAAAGAACTAAAAACAAATAGAAACAAAATAAAAATTATAATTAGTTCAAAATTAAAATGTCACAAGAAAATTTGTAACAAATACAAGAATGGACGATGCTAATATAAAAACAGCGGAGAAGCTACTGCATAAAAACCTAATTAAAGATAAACGCATAGAAAGAATACAACAGGTAACTTTGCGTTTGACCTGGAAATCAACATTACCATGCAATATTAATAACTACATTCGAAAAAATAAAACACAAGAAAGCTACTGGGAAAGACTATATAGTAATAGAAATGATTATGTCTCTCGGTGAAATGGAAATCTAAATTTTCTTGACTGGCTACATGATTGAATAAGTTTAGTATATGTCCCTATACATGAGAGTACTTAAAGATCGCTGTGACAGATTAATCTTATTTTTCACCTGCTAGTAAAGCTAAGTTACAAGAATTCTATAAAAATTGAAGTATACCTACTACTCTAAATACAACGTGAACGAGCAAACGTTTTACCATGTTACTGAATACATGCAAGATTTATAAAGAATGAGATAATCCCACATTGTTTTTCAAATTACAATGAACCTTAGATTATTTTAAGGGCCAGAAAATGTGGATAATTCTAGCCGACATTAGGACAATGCATCACATAATCACATTAAGTAAACATGGAAGGGTAACATTAAATCAATATCACAATCATGACAACAGGAAAGGTAAAGTCAAGGTTAACTCACTGTCCACGAAATTTTTTATCGTAAAGAAGGGATATGACAAGGATGCATTCTCAGACTTATAAGATTTAAATTCTGGGGTTTAAATAGACAGGAGCCACGGATGGATGGGAAGGAGATATTGCAATGTGAAGTAAGAAGGTTTGCAATCTATAATATGCTGATGACATAGTACTTCTAGATGCAAGCGAATAAGAATTTCATCTATCCGCAGAATGAAAAAGCCAACAACGATGCAAGGTTACAAAACAAAAGTTAATATAAGACAAAGTAACGACTGCAGACACATCAGATAATAAACTGCTTATCTACTCCGAACATGTACAGCGAATGGGCAGAGATTCCAAAAACACATGTTAGAGTGGAAGTACAAGGGAAGAAGAATGCCAGCCAAGCCAAGAAGTAGATGGAAAGTATAGACTCGGAACTGAAAGGGGCCTTGAGGACTACCACGATAGGTGATTTATCATAGGACATAAGAGAATAATAGAGTCTAATACGTAATTTATTTGTATGTGTGTGTGCGCGCGCGCGTGCTTCTTATGTGGAAGGGGAGAAGGGTAATAAAACTGTTTATGTTATGAATTATTAAGCCTATTAATTGTTATTATTATTATGTTTTTACTATAAAATATTCATATTATTTTAATATGGTTTCCTGAAGGAGTCGTAGTACGATACATCAGCCTACCAACACGTTTGGCACAAACGTAAAATGAGACAGCTGATGTACAGATAAACAAGAGGTTCCATGAGTTCAGAGGTTAGATCTGTATATATGTGTCAGCCAAAACAGTAGTACGTTTTTTAAACATACACTGCTGAGTCGTTAAAACATTAAGAATGTTATGTGACCGTGAATTCCCTTTTTGGCGGGATTTTGACGAATGAGAAATTTGTAGACATTATCACTTTACACCATGACCCACACATCTTTCCTGGAGCCCCTATGCCAGCCCACCTTCCGCGCCCCCCTACGCCTTTCAGAAACCCCTCCGGTTTTAAAGCCTTTTTCTTATTAGACAAACATATTACTTGTGTGTCTAAATTCATTTTTCTGTAAACAGGCTAATAATAAAAATGCTAAATAGGTGAAAGTCTTTTCATTAGATAGAAAATTTTAGACGTAACGCTTTAAAGAAAAACAGAATTAACGAACTAATTGAAGTACTTAAAACCTACAACGTTTCAAATTTTAAGTTCATAATCAAATCAATTAATTAACTCATTTTTTACCTCAACCGTCTACTAAAATTAACTTTTATAAGACACAAAGAAACACAATCCATGTTTATCAATACATAAAAATAAAGAAAAACAATAATATGTCTAAGATCATAACCAATTGTAAGTGAAAGAGAAACCTACTTCTAAAATGGTTTAAATAGTGCAAAGTTTTTTTTCTTGCTTTCCTTTGAGCAAACTGGTCAATAATATCTGAAAAATTATTACTGTTAGCCAATTCATTTTCAGTACTAGCTAAAATTGCTAAATTATTAAGCCTTTCTTGTAAGGTAGTGCTTTTTTGTCAAGTTTTCAGTGAATTCGCTAACCTGCTGAAAAATCTTTATTGAAAGAGAAATAACCACACTTGCAAAAGTGATTTCGGAATTTTGGAATAAGGTGGCAATTACTTTTAGACTGAATTTCATGTAGGATAAAAAGAGAAATACCCCTTTTTTTAAATGGGGTCCACAATTTTAGATTGACTTATAAGTTAAATAAGGGATTATTATTTGTAGTTCTGGTACCCGTTTACACCATATCAACACATTTTTTTGCTTCTAGCTTAGACTCATAGTTTTAGTGAGTACTTAAACTATTGTTTATTCACACTCACAAGAGCCGGACTCGATCACTAAAATAAGGCCTTCTGTGTAGCCTACTGTCCTATCTGATGCCTACAGAAAGCAATATTGTAATTACTCAAAATATAAAGCCACACACTGTAAGTGTATAAACAACTTGAGGTGAAGGAAATAAAGAGCTGACTGTAATGTCTGTAATTATAAAAATGTGACACACTGTGCGTCACTGTATGTCACCTTGAAGTAACCAAAACATATGCTCTCGGCGCGAAAGAATGGTGCGTCTAGGAATACGCGGGAGAAAACGAGGTTAGTGGGTACCCTATTGCAACATTCAAACGATGGCGGGAGAAGTATGTTTACTGGGAGCACGATAAACTTACACTGTAGTATCGTCACAGCAGAAAGCTCAGTGTGTCAAATCTGAAGCCTTATAATCCGTTCATAATACTACTACGACAGAATACTATATACGTAACTCGTACAAAAGTTATTTGGTTTATTATTATTATTATTAATACATGTGCTATCAACTCGCAAAGAATTCTTTCCAATTCGGCAATTTCTCTCTCTCTCTCTCTCTCTCTCTCTCTATCTCTCGCGCGCGCGCACACACACACACACACACACACACACACACACACACACACACACACACACACACTCCACATATACATTCTTTCCGTTGCTATCATAACATAAATTTAATTTCGTACAATATCCTGTGACGATTTACGCGTGTATGGGCGAAAACTTTCCTCACGTGACCTTGCACGGTAACCTTCAGTCTAACGTGCCAGTCTTTCTGTCTAATATCAGACCCAATCTATGTGAATTAAAACAGCAATTCGTATCATAAACATATGCAGTGTTTGTAAAACTATATAGCCTAAACACACACACACACACACACACACACACACACACACACACACATTGCTATTCTCTCGTAGTGTTTATTTCAGTTTTAAATAAAGATTCTCACTGTCTCCCTTTGTCTGCATGTCAGTCTGTCAATCTCGTTTCAACCTCCCCTGACACTTTCTTTTCGTTATAGTCTCTTGCTATATACTAATTAGCTCCTAAGCTAGGCCTCGAATTAGATGAATTATGTGCAATTTTAGAGACAATGAAGAATTTTAATGTTTTTAGTCTAAGACAGTTTTTTTATCCTAAATAAAACAAAAACTGGTATTTAGGGAGTATCCTCTTTACAGGCAACAGCTAGAGGTGTGAACACACCAAATTCATATTTCGAATCTATGTGTTGTAAATGTGATAGTACGGTACTCCTTCTTGTACGTACTTCTAATCATATATATATTTTTAGGTGTTTCTTTATCATCACCTACACCTGCATAAATATGAATGTAGGGGTACTCATTACAGCATTCACTTCCCCTTCCTTTGTATTTTGATTTGACAGCATTACAGGATGTTTACACTACCTTGTAAGCACGTATGTTTCCCCTTATGTTTTGTCCAATATACAGTAGATTTGATAGAATTTTTAAATGAAGAAGAAAACTGCTACTTGGTAAATTAATATTATGTATTGTGCTTTTAAAAGAAAAAGAGAGATAGCTACCGTTTTTCCAATTCTATCAGTAGGATAGAAAACAGATATAATATAAACTGTATGAGACCCAATTAATATTAAGTATTTACCTCTTTGCAAGGCCTGACCGTAAATCATCAGTCGATTGTCTCAAAATAATGCGAAAAATTTCGAAAGAAACTACTGTGTAGTTCTTTTTATCTTGCAAGGGTGTGTACGATGAACTATAGAAAAGAAACTTGTAGATTAATGTTTTTAAACAATGCCGTTTGGTTTCTAATCCCCGTCCTTATAACTTTTTTATATACTTGCTTTTGTATAGAAAAGAGCCTCCAGGTGGTCTAGTGGCTAACGCGGGCGATTGATGCGTTCGCGGTCCCGGGTTCAATTCCCGGCGGAGGTTCCGTACGGCATGCACTCAGCGTCGTGAGGCAGAGTAGGTGCTGAGATAACAGCGCCGCCTCCTGGCTGTGAATACCGCAACTAGCGGCTGATGGCGCGTAGTACTAGCCATACACCGTCACACTGACACAAAATCCGCGCGGTACGCCTTGGTCCTTAACGGACTGTTGAGCGGAGGTTTATTTATTGTTTGTATAGAAAAGTCTTATGACGTGAAAAGAAATTAGTAAAAGAGAACGGAAAATTCCAGGGTGAGGAAGAATATCTAACGTTACGAATTATAAATGGAAGGAGATATTACAGCTGCAATAAAGAGCAGGCAACGAATTAGATCAAAGGCTCAAGAGAGAAGTAACGCAACGGAAGGCTGATTGGAATTCCTCAACTTAAATGTGAAGGATATACTGTATAATATTAATACTACCTCTAACACCCGCAGACCTTCCTTTGTATAAACCGTCTCGTCACCATTCCCGATGGACCTCCTCCCAGAAACCCCCGCCAACGGAGAAATAGAAAAATAATTAAGTCTCTTCGTCATACTTACTACACCTGGCTTCCTTCTTAATCACTTAACATCTTAAATTTTCCTATCTACCTATCCGGTC
The DNA here is from genome assembly GCA_034769895.1 of Magicicada septendecula. Classification (NCBI taxonomy): domain Eukaryota; kingdom Metazoa; phylum Arthropoda; class Insecta; order Hemiptera; family Cicadidae; genus Magicicada; species Magicicada septendecula. Next base: position 148,934,202 of record CM068376.1, on the reverse strand, counting down.
GTTATCCCTCTCCTTTGTGCCTCACCTTGACGCCTCTCTGACGCCTCCCACCAGCTTTGGCGTCCTGCGTTACTCGACCTCGTCTTGGCTGTCGTATGACTTATACTTTTATTATGGCTCTTCCATCTGTCTCTTCCATCACCTATTTGGCTCTGCACACTACGTAAACACACAAATACACATCCATACACTACACTCTATCCTGAATGCCTCCACCTTATTCGCCACCGGTCCGCGCTTCGCTGGCGTGCGACTCCTCTAACTCTTCCATTCGGCGGAAGGGTGCTTGCCCCAGATCAGCATGAGTCTTATCCTCTGAGACAAGTCTCAGACAACGCAAAAAAAAAGGTATAATGTTATAGCCTACTGTCTACCATGACTGGGAGACGTGAATATGACAGCAGATATGCAAGAATGTAGGAGGCTACAGAAAAATAAAGTAACGGTCCAACGTCGGATATTATGGCTTAAGTAACCATATTGAAAAGGATTATTACAATTTATTTTATATACCACACAATATATGTGATAAATTTAATTTTTTATTTATCTATAAATTTTGAAACGAATTAAGACCTACATTAACTTCAACCGTTGTGTATATAATTCTTTAACACTGACATTTCACAATGTTTATTGGTATATTAAAACCATGTGTAAGATAATCAATTTTTATGAAACATATACCCATTAAATTGTGTAGACTAGACACAAGTGTGATAGTAGCTTAATACAGTCTTTTTTTCGGGATGAAAGGGAAATTATAATATTGTGCGCTTAAGAATGAAACTTGTTTTGTTACTAGACCAACGTTTATGAAAATTTATTTGGCTTCATTTCTCAGAGTTTAACAAAATTGCAATCAATTATAGCCTATATCAAATTAAAAATTTTGGCCAAAATTATTTGTTACTAACCAAGATTACTTTATTTTCTTAACCGATGGATTTTTGCACGTAAAATTCCGTTTATTAGACATCGATTTTTCAATATAAAATTGGTCTCTAGATTATTTATTTGCGTTAATGCATAAAAAAAATAGTAGTTTGATAAACCTTATTACTAAGTTTTAATGTTTGTTTACATACGGCGTTTTCAAGAAACTGTAACAGTGTTAGAATAAATAGGCCTACTTAAAAATTTGATTACATACCTGCATCTAGTTTCGTATACAGACGCAGTGTAAAAAGTATTTTGTAAAACTTTCTTACAAAATTATAACATAACTGAAGCACAAATGATGTTTAAGATTTTGCATGTTATGTCATATAAAGTTTACTTAAGAACCTGTTATGTTCAGACTTCCTGAGGTACAGTTATTGAGAAGAAAATAGTAATAGAGAGAGAGAGAGAGAGAGAGAGAGAGAGAGAGAGAGAGAGAGAGAGAGAGAGAGAGAGGTCAAAATACATGATATTTACTACAGTTGGCTACTTATAAGAAACCTGAAAATAATTAAACTTATTGTAATGTAGAAAGTTAACGAAACATGAACCAAAAGCGAGGATTATGTGTAGCAGACTCAATAGTTTTATTAACAGGATCCAAACGGTCTTTGGTGAAACGATTATTACGTTAAATAATTTATCCGCAATTAAGAAGTGGTACATTTTGAAGAAAGGTAAAAAAGAGGATGAGGAACTTTATGAATTGCTATTAAAATATGTAACTTTCCTTTTGGATACCTAATTATTTTACAAGCAGGTTACGGAAACTATACAAAAAAAATTAATTCTTAGTATATAAGCCTTAACGTATTATTTCAAAAAAATTAGTTTACTGCTCACTGTGATATACGAAAAGCAAAAATATAATTAATGTAACATTACAACACACTGCAGCTGTTACTTAAATTTGTTACAAAACTGTTACGTCCGGGATCGACATTGTTAAAACTATTGTATTCTGAGCTGCTAGGCCGTGGTTGATTGTTTATGTTCTTGCGCCTAAACGTTTAGACACGAGAATATAAGCAATCGACCACTGCCGAACAGCTTGGAATATAACACTTACAACAATGTTGTATAAATTTTTGGGTACTTTCCCAATATTCGTACCAACACTTCATTTTCGCTGTTTTGAATATGGGATAGTATCTATATACCACGACGTGAAGAAGAAATGCACTAACTATAAATTATTATATTTCTTAATTTACAGTGCAATTACATAAATTTTAATTCATAAGTTAGATAATAATATTAATTCGTTTTTTAGTTTACCATTTAAAGAAATAAAAGCCATAGTTAGGAAATATATAGCGTTTCATGTGTATAGTCTATACAATGCGTAGCCTGTAACAGAATAACATTTCATATAAAGACTATAAGCGTTTATTAACAAAACAGCAACAGACAATGTAAAGTGTAAAATACGGTTATTTCTGAATGGTAAATTAAAACAAAGGAAAAAATTTAACAAATGAAAACAAGATTTGTTATTCGTTAGGCAGCCAATATTAGCCAATTATGTTTATATTATACAGTAAAATCTCGAAAGCTTCACTGGACGGAAAACGTAAAAAAGAGATATATGTATAGCAGCCCGCCTTACTTCTAGTTGGCTTTCTTACGTGGTTTTCATAAAAAGCGAGTATTGTTTTAAGGTCACGCTGATTTCCATGTGTATTTTCAGTTTGCATGTTAACCTAGCAATATGGAGTATATCGTGTAACCTTAAGTTTATTCGTTTATTTTTCTGTGGTTTAAAATACCTTTTGGTACTTTGCAAGAGCCGTCACATTGCAACAAGACGTAAATATATATGCCGCCTACATGATATTCCCTTTGTAAATTATTTATAACTTAATTAAATGTTTGCCCATAATGTTTTGTTTAAGTACTGTTGAACGGAATTTATTGGTACAAAATTAGCTCTCTTCTCTTCACCAGTTGTTTGATCTCATCTTCATTATTGTTTTCATCTAGAATGTGGCAAGTAATTTTTCGTTGACTAGGTTTTCAATATATTATTCTTTTTATTTGTTATATGTATTCATCTATTCCAAACTCACTTTTTCCGTAGATATAAACTCTTCTGCTTCTGCAGGTTGTTATTTATATTATTAGTACTTATAGAAATTTTTATGATTTTAATCAGAATTGTGCATAAATTTCCAACGGATGGAAGTCAACTTGAAACATTGTGCTTCGGTAATACTGTATACCAATAACTGAATAACTATATTCTTACAAATGATATTCGGTATGAATGAGAATAATTAAAAATTCGTAATTCTCTCTCCCCTTCTCTGTCTCTCTTCTCCCCCTCTCACTCTTTCTCCTTCTTTCTCACTCACTCTTTCTCTGTCAATTTTCCCTATCTACCTCACTAATAGGGACAAACCTCACTACTACCTTTAACTAACAACACTACATCAGTATTAATTTCCTTTTATTTTCATTAAGTTAGCACGGCAGGTCCTTCTGCGACTGCACCCAAAGCGCGCCTCTTTAAGTGTTTGTTGACAGTTACATTGTTACAAACAGATTACTCAAGTATGAATGTGTAGTCTATACGAACACAAGGAATGATTAACCACGCACACTACCTTGGACAGGGATATGTACATATGACTGTCATCTCACGTCTCTTATTTAATTTTTATTTTAACTTTTTAATACTTTTATATGTTTAATATTATGTAATCATTAAGGATAAATAGGAGAAATAACTCTTTTTAATTGGTTTCATTATATCAAAAAGTAATTCCTTGCTGGATTTGTGAAATATTTACAATTCATCTTTATTTACGTAGGTCTTGAATGTTGTGACACCGATCCTTTGAAGTATTCTCCGATCTTTATAGGTACGGTATTCTTTTCCTGATGTCTCTCTTTGACTATGATCCCAGGCATTCAAATTTTTGTGTTTTGACTCCTATGATTTTCTTGCCTACTATTATTATACATTTTTATGTGCAAGAAAGTGGCTGAAGTTTCCATTTACAAACTACCTGATCCCTCTCGAACAGTCAGTGATTACTATAGACCGGGATGACACGAGTTCTGGAAAGACAATCTAGAGAGTATCGCTGTATCTCTTCTGTACCGTTTTACTTCTTCCATTCACTTTATGCCCACTCTATTTTTATTAGTCTACAACAAACAATCTTTGGTATTAGACTTTCTAACGACCAAAAATACTTCCAAAGAATTTGACCTTCTTGCCTGTCCTTTCAAACGGAGCACTGTTTCTATTTTAACCGGACGCACAATACCCTACAGTTTAAGAATATATAGACGGAGAAGTGTATGTAGTTGCAGTGAGGCGAACGAATCCGACAGTATCATACCGAGGTTATCTAAACCTGTATTATCACCCCTGCAGCCTCCAGTATTACTTGGAGGTAACTCCATCAACTCCCTAGATACCAGTCCGTCACCGAGAGGAACACAATCGTGGCAAGTCTAGAGTATACTGTTTCCGCATAATAGGTTTCCATCTTCGTGAAACAGACTTCATGAACCTGGCGTGAGAGATACACATAGCTACTTACCACGGACTCGCCAATTCTGCCTCCCATTCACGCAAGTTATTAGGATCTTAAATCACCTCGAGTCATCTTCTGCGCAGTGGCATATATTTTTCCCAATGTTCAGCGATGATGTCCTTACACGCTCGAAAGCAGTACAGGATAGGATGGTTCCTTTTGTCCATGAAAGAATATCTACTACTACACTTATCTACGTACATTGGCAGTAGTCGGCAACCATATAACCCCGGGGGGGGGCCTCCCTCCCGGCGATCAAGCTGGGATCTCACATTAACTTATAAGTAAATTGTCACTCATTACTTTCGTAATATAAATCCCACGCTAAAACAGTTATGAGAGGCAGCAGATGTGTCAAACATATGTGGCAAACCCAAAACTGCTGCAAAAATTGTTAGTCAGGAACACAATCAGGCAAAGAAGTGATGTTTTATAACTTGGAAAATGACATTCATGGTCGTCAGTCAGTTATCCACAGTGTAATGAAGACAATTATCAATGAGTGAGGGAGAGAGTAGCAATTAAGTACATGCACATGTAAAAGAATGAATGGGAAAAGACTTAGACTCACGGCTGAGATAATGTTCATGAACAACGTAAAAATATACCTACCGTGTTTACATGGCGTAAAGTTGGAAGAATTGATAAATGCTCTAGACCCAAAAAATTGTAGTGCTTCTTGTTTAAGTGGTGTAATTTTATCTAAAATTTTAAAGCATATGTGGAATAGTACATAAAACGTTTAAGCAGAAAATGCATTTAAAACTCTACAAAGTAAGAAATATTCCAGTAATAACGTAGGTTCTAGCGATGTTCGTTGTACCAAGGCACTCATCGAGCAGAAGGCACTCATCACGGATTAGGCGCTTTAAAAGTATTCTGGAATGTAGACCTACATTTCAAAATAAGAATACATAATGACATACGTCTTTGAATGTCAATGTCGAAGTGATAGAAAAGGAACTGTGTTGTTCTTAATTTGAAATGATACTGGTAAACAATAAAATTGGCCCTCGCTTCCTATTACGTCATCGATCACATAGTAATTCAATACATGTACACATAGGCCTGTACCAAGTAAATTAAAGAATATAGAAAACTAAATTTAATTGTTACAAATCATTTACTTTTACTACAATGATTGTCACAGATTAAATTCCTTTGGTGTTTAAAAATATTTAAAAACCAATTGGTATCTCCCGACTATTTCTCCTTTTCAGATCTTTTACACTCCAAAACATTACTGCATCTACTCAAAATGGAATACAATACTGTGTACAGAAACTTTTATATTACTGTTATAAAAATAAGCATTTTTAAAATTATAAAATTATTTGAACTAAAGTACACCTCAAATAATATTTACAGTATGTAAGTAAAGCTAAAAATACAACTGTAATAGAAAGGTAGTAAACCAGCAGTTATACGTTGATAAATTTAATTCGTTGATTAAATTTTAATGATGTTAAGATTTTACATATTAAAAAATTTTAAAAACGCGCAACACTTCTTTCCAATTTGCAAATAAAAGAGGCGTATTATCAGAGACGTACAATCTATCAGTACGATCTATCTATCAGAGACGTAGACTGAACTTTTTTTATATGATATAACGCTGTTGAGGTCCATGATGCTTTATTCTTTTATAATTTTGATTGTTTACTATCTTTAAATCTCATTGTTCAAAAACGAATTCTCTACTTGAGCAGATTATACTGCAAAATAAAATTGATGTAACATAATTTTCATAAGAAGTTTACAGGTATTACAATAAGTTTAATAGTATACGCAAAAACGTAAATACAGACACGTTACGTGAGCGTAAAAAAGTTTCCCTGATTTCTGACGGAATGTGTGTGAACTAAAACTGGAATAAATATCATAAACATACGCGGTGCTTGTAAAACACATAGCCTAAACGCGTGCGCGCGCGCGCCCAGACACATACACATGCAGTCACTCTGTTCCTGACAAATTATTATTCTCTTTCTCCCCTCTTTTCTCTTTCTCTGAGTTAATCATTCTGCCAGCTGCAATTATACGTATTTAAATTATGTTGAAATTAGGCATAGAAACCGTACAGGTTTTTACATGTTTTTGTACAAATGCTTATATGTAAATATATTCTTTATGACCTTAATTTCAACAGTCTTTGAGGCTTGTTTTTGTTAATTATTATACTTTTTTGACTACGTAAAATTTGAATATCAATAACAAATTGGAAACAAGTATTGAGTGTTTTTTAATTATGTTTGTTTTAATATTTCAGAGCTTAACATAATTAAATTTCAATCATCCAATTAAATTTATCAATGTAATATAATGCTGTTACAACAACTTTTTTTTGCTAATATTTAATCTTACACACTTAGTTTATAAGTGTACTTTTACACGTAAGTTTACTGAACACAGAGTTAAATATTTTCCTATATTCAAATACACAATTGTATATCGTCTACCGAAGACTCACGTTTTTGTTGGCAACGTAAGAAAACTCCAAGACCGCGCGAATTCAATACAGTGTGCCCTAGCGCGAAGCAGACAGTACATTGGAATGACTGTTACGCAGCGCTGACGTAAGTGTGACGTAGGTTAGTTAGTGGTGACCGCTGTAACGCTTAATTTATATATCTTAATATAACTTTATATAAAATTTATTTGAGTATATATAGATTCAAGACAGTTGAAATTATACTGCGCAATAAAAAAAAGCTAAGAAAATGTTATATATTACATAAAAATATGGGGGTCCCCTTGGCCGCTCAGTCATGCAAAATTTCTGTGTCCTCACAGGCGCTCATAGCGTGGTATATATATATATATATATATATATATAATCACGTTTTTCCATCATTAACTAAACATGCAAATTCTGACCAGAGAAGTTGATCTTTTTGAGACCCCATATATAAAAGTTATGAGTAAGCTTAGACATTTTATTCTTACATATTCGTAATCAGCATAAAAAACCGTAAAAATATATATCCGTTTCAAGATAGTTTGTTGAAAAATGTTGAATAATAATTATCCTGTTAACTTAATCGTTACAAACGACTCACACGTTTAAAAAAATGCATTACTATTTTATCACGGATATCGGTTTAGCTTTTAGTGATGAAAAATATGCACAGTGTTGCCACAAAATGTATATAAAGTCACGAAGGTTACAACGTTGCCAAGTCTAATGAACGTAAGCAATTCCTGCAATATTAGCAGCTGGTGTGTCTCGGCTGTTTATACAATTACTGCTTCCAGTCGCCTACGTTTAATTCCTGTATACGATCTTAGCTATTTTTAATTTCAGTACCGTAGTAAAAATAATCTTTGAAAGACGTAATCAACTATTTTTCAACGCTGTTATTAAAAAGTGGGTTAATCATTCAATGACAGAAAACATATAAGGTATAAAATGTTGTGATCACTTTATTCACACGTTCTTTTCTTGACACGTAAATAACTATATAATAAATAAAGATATAATAAGTATATCTTCATTGTACATTAGTATAATATGTAGTTAAAAAGTACAGTACAACCTGTCACATCCGGACCTGTGATATCCGGAACCTCCCATATCCGGACGTATCTCCAAACTAATTTTTGCAATTTTGGTTAGCGAAATGGTTAGGGATGTAAAGATACTACTCTTGATGTTTTGGCTGATCACCACTTTTTCTTCACTACACTTACGTCATTCTGCGATATGGTTCACTATTATTGAATATTTAAGTTTTTACAATTGAAATACTTTATTTGGGGCAACTGAGTCTGGGGCAGCGGCGTTAGGTCGACTCACTTTGGCTTCATGGCTTCCAAGAAACGTGTGCATTGTATGAAGCAGCCGAATCACAAACTTTTTCAAAAACTGATGTAGGCGTACTGTAAGTAAAACTTTTTAACCAATTTTACTTTTTGTATTTTAAAGAGTACAGTGTACAAATGCAAATGCTAAACCAATAGAAACGTCTAAAAAAACACGTTCTTCTTCTGTGTATCTTCTGCAATTGATAATTATATTAATTGAGATTTTGGCTGCTTATAGAGATTTAATTACTGAACACAATGCAGTTTTCAGAATTGCTGTATATTTATTGGTTTTGAAGTTATCGCAGGTTGAACTGCAAAAATGAATTGAATAAAATTCATCCATCATCCGCCCGCGAGTTTCACTGTGACGAAGTTAGAGTGAGATAGTTGCTTATTATACGCTCTCTGTCTAGCTTACGGCGCAGCGCACAGTCTGTCCCTTTCAATTAACGCTCAGATATGACGACATATTATGAATCGTTATATATACCCCGACGATAACTTCAATGAGTTGAACTGATTTTGTGTATAATACAGTATATTTAATGTATCTTTTAAATGTCAATCAATTTCAAATGAAATTTGGGTATATCTGAAATCCTTGAATAATTTACGCACCCGAAATTTTCGCCGGTATTTTTCGTCAAAAAAGTGCGTTAATTATGCGAGAAAATACGGTATTTATAAATGACCTTGTGATATCCGGATTTTTCCATATCCGGATCGGCCGGTCGCCATATTAGTCCGGATATGACAGGTTGTACCTGTACTGGTAAAAGTATGAATACAGATAGACTTTTATTACAAATATTTTTTGCTACGGTTTTCTATAAATAGTAACTATTCTCGGTAAAATAAAAATAAAATAAAATAAAAGATTAAATACAAATATCTAATATTTTCTGAATAAAATATATGTATATTTTAACAAATAATAATGTAACTCTGAAAAATTTTAAGACAAATCTTCATTAACTCTTGTAGGGAATTAATTAAATCTTCATTAATCTTTAAAACTCTTGTAGGGAATTCGTTTTACACACTTAGGCCTATATGTATTGAACATAATTATTATAAAACCATTTATTATTAAAAGGGATTGTTTAAATTACATATTTATTCCTACCATTCGCCCAGTCCGATTATTTCTTTTGTTAAATAAATCTTATGACATGTCTTTTATATGTTTTGTACACCTCAGATTTTGTGTACACTGTATATATTTCGTATTTTTAATGTTTTAAGCTAAGTTTTCATTGGCCTAGGACACCGGTCCTTCTCAAAATTCGCATATAATTTTACCCTGATTAACGAAACAGCTCCTCTCTGTCTGTGTACCTCTGTCTCACTTTCTTGCTCTCTCTCTCTCTCTCTCTCTCTCTCTCTCTCTCTCTCTCACCCCTTCTCACTCTCTCTCTCTCTCTCTCTCTCTCACCCCTTCTCACTCTCTCTCTCTCTCTCTCTCTCTCTCTCTCTCTCTCCTTATTCGATCTATTTCTTTCCCTTATTTTTATTAAAGAATGAGCCAAGGAGGTTATGTACATTTACACCTGCCGGACACCTCTAAGGTTGCCTCTGTAAGAAACAATAACATTTCTCAAGTGTTTATGAAATAAGGACACTGGAACATGGTAAACGCATAGTAATGTTTATTTGGCTGAGACAAGATAAACGAGAAACGTGATTACATTTCTGGCGGGAACGATTATGCATTTTGCAAACTGGCGTCTACGTCACACACGTCCGTATTTTCTACAAACATTGTGCACAGTTTAATCTGAGTTGTGGTATCGCGAACTCAGAAATGGTTAATATACGTCAGCCACTGCTATGTACAGTGATATGTGTTGTGTCTATTCAGCGTTAACAACCCCAGGTCTCCAGCACAGAGGCAAGATTTCTCATTCCCGTCAACATGAGTACCTACTCAAGGTCAAATAACATTCTTAATGTTGTAATGACAGACGTGTACGTTTACAAAACATACTGTTTTGGCTGACACATATATACACATCTACGTCTGAACTCGCAACCACTTATTTATCAGCTGGCCGGTTTTACGTTTCCACCAAACGTGTTCCAGAAAATCATATTAAAATAATATGAATATTTTATAGTAAAAACATAATAAAAATAATAATAATATACAATTTAAAAAGTTAATACACTACCTCTTGCTTATCCTAAGTTTTGTGCGGAGAAATACCTGACCCAGTCAGTTTTCCAAGGATTCATAAAATTGTTATCTCGAATGATACATGGATCTTGTAGAGCTCGTAATCCTAATGTTCCTTGCATGATTGATGGAATATGTACACATAATAACCGAGCAACATTTTACGTTAAACTATTGAAAATAACAATGGTTTTCCAAAGTACCGGAGACGAGATGACGGAATTGTTGAACTAAAAGGAATACCGTATATCATTTGATAATCGTGATTCGTTCAATACAATCGCTTCCTAATTCTACAGTACAATGCTCACATCAATATTGAAAACCGATAAATACATGTATAAATAGGCTTACCATACGTCCCGGTTTGACGACCTGATCCCGGGGTCCCGGCCAGTTTGTCAATTCTCCCGGTTTGAAAATTGACGAGAGTAGTTTCCGTCCGGGCGAAGACGTTGTGCAAGCTAAGCTCCCGATTTTTGGTTAAATCAATAGAAAAGAGAGTTTGAAAGATTAAAAGTAATTTTTCATGAATGGAAAATTCAAAAGCTGCAGTAGTCACTTTGCACGAGTATACAGATTCAAATGACTTAGCGAGCACAAAAATCCTAATGTGTGCTATACTTGCTTTCCTTCGAAAAGATGTAGAATGTGGCTGGCAGTATATCCATGGTCAAGTTCCAGAGGAAGAGAAACTCGATTAATTCTTTAATTGTTTCGTAGAACAATAGCTAGACAATGATTAGTGCCACAGGAGTTACGGAACTGCTACTTCCGACGTCATACAATGAATAATACCGTACAAGCACGCATCAGAAACTAAACAGCCACGTTGGAAGACCACATCCAAGAATAAAAAACATTATCAAATGTTTATAATCTGAGGCAGAGAAATCTATTCAGAACACGATGTAACGATGGAGTGAAATTTTTAAGCTATGAAAAGGACGAAAAGTATACTGAATTGGATAAACTAAAAGATATGAAAAAGATTCTGAAGTTGGGATGTTTCTCAAGATCACGTCTTCCGTTCTACAAGTTGACTAATAAAAATAAATAAAAAATAACCTTCATTTTTAATTTAGAGAGAGAGAGAGAGTGAGGGAGCGGCTATGCAAGTGTGTGTGTGTGTGCGTTTTATAAAAATTGTAACTTGGTAAACGTAGTTGGTAACAAAAAATATATTTAACGAATTATAAAAACATAAACACAATACAGGGTGGATGTACATACATCGTTGTTTGTGTGTTCGCAAGTGGGACGTACTCTCACGTATCAAAAATTAATTACGTGTCTTATCTACTTGAGTGTTCGCAAGTGAAACCAGTTACAAGTGCCACTGTTCGTAAGTGGGAGCACACCATCGTCGGCCGGATACGAAAAGCAAATTAATTTACCTGGTTTCTTCGAGACAAAAGCATCAACATGAATCAAAAAATTTAACTTGCAACCATTATTTTAGTAAAACGTAGATGATTGTGGGTACCATAGCTTAGGCTTTTAGAGCATAGGCTTGTACATTTATCTAGGATTTACATTATGTAGCTGATGATAGAAGTTCAAATGCGAGTTCCTGGTCCCTAAAAACATGGGTATCTCAGCTGGGAGAGTGAACTCCAAGACAAAATACTGATCCTTCAAATGTGTGTGTGTCGGGTAGGTATAGGCCTACTAGTAGGCCTACTCTGGGCTCCTTAAAAAAGCTACTGCTAAAATAACAGTGATTTGTTCTAATTTTGTTTGCTACATAATAAGGTGACGCCGTATAACATTAAAATTTGGGTTTGGCAAAGATTATCAGAATTGGCACATTCAACAATTAAAAGTTTTGTAAGAATGAGCAGAAAATAATAGTATTTAAAAGGAATTATAAAGACATATCTTATGGTCATAAACAAACCGCAGAAGAAATTACTATTGTAATCAGTATAGTCATATTTGGACAGGTGTAGAAAAATATGGAGAAGCCTGTACAGGTGTGTCGGTGCTGATGGGAACACACATAAAAACGTTTGTATGAGGTTAAACTATGTATCCAAGATAAATACCGTTTTATCTACAACAGGTGGCTTCGAAATATGAATTTGGGGATTTCCCTTTTATTTAGGGGGAATTGTTATAAGGTAAATACAGTACAACCTGTCACATCCGGACCTGTGATATCCGGAACCTCCCATATCCGGACGTATCTCCAAACTAATTTTTGCAATTTTGGTTAGCGAAATGGTTAGGGATGTAAAGATACTACTCTTGATGTTTTGGCTGATCACCACTTTTTCTTCACTACACTTACGTCATTCTGCGATGTGGTTCACTATTTTTGAATATTTAAGTTTTTACAATTGAAATACTTTATTTGGGGCAACTGAGTCTGGGGCAGCGGCGTTAGGTCGACTCACTTTGGCTTCATGGCTTCCAAAAAACGTGTGCATTGTATGAAGCAGCCGAATCACAAACTTTTTCAAAAACTGATGTAGGCGTACTGTAAGTAAAACTTTTTAACCAATTTTACTTTTTGTATTTTAAAGAGTACAGTGTACAAATGCAAATGCTAAACCATTAGAAACGTCTAAAAAAACACGTTCTTCTTCTGTGTATCTTCTGTAATTGTTAATTATATTAATTGAGATTTTGGCTACTTATAGAGATTTAATTACTGAATACAATGCAGTTTTCAGAATTGCTGTATATTTATTGGTTTTGAAGTTATCGCAGGTTGAACTGCAAAAATGAATTGAATAAAATTCATCTATCATCCGCCCGCGAGTTTCACTGTGAGGAAGTTAGAGTGAGATAGTTGCTTATTATACGCTCTCTGTCTAGCTTACGGCGCAGCGCACAGTGTGCCCCTTTCAATTAACGCTCAGATATGACGACATATTATGAATCGTTATATATACCCCGACGATAACTTCAATGAGTTGAACTGATTTTGTGTATAATACAGTATATTTAATGTATCTTTTAAATGTCAATCAATTTCAAATGAAATTTGGGTATATCTGAAATCCTTGAATAATTTACGCACCCGAAATTTTCGCCGGTATTTTTCGTCATAAAAGTGCGTTAATTATGCGAGAAAATACGGTATTTATAAATGACCTTGTGATATCCGGATTTTTCCATATCCGGATCGGCCGGTCGCCATATTAGTCCGGATATGACAGGTTGTACCTGTAAATTAAAGTTTCTTCTTTCACACAAGTGACCCAATAATTTTTCTGGTTTAGGCACATCGATTAAACTATTACAAAATGTGTCTAGTTGCGATCTAATTTGACGTATAGGTTAGGATTTGATGGAGAAGTAAACAAAGTGCGAGGGGGGCAAGAAAAGGATAGTGAGGGATTGTGTGTAACACTGAAATTGTGACAAGAAAAAGAAGAAACTGTATGAGTGGCGATCGCGTGCATGCGCGCGCGTGTGTGTGTGTGCGCGCGAGAGAGAGAAAGAGAGAGAGAGAGGGAGAGAGAGAGTGAGAGAGACTGACAGAGAGAAACAAGGGCAGAGATAAAGAAATCTGTCTCATTAATCAAATTCTACAAATAGTTTACTGTTATACGCAAAAACGTAAACTCGGGCACGCTACGTAGCGTAAATAAATGTTGCCTAACATCTGACGCATGTGAATTAAAACAGCAATTCGTATCATAAACATATGCAGTGTTTGTAAAACTATATAGCCTAAACATTCACACACACACACACACACACACACACACACACACACACACACACACACACACATACAGATACTCACTCTCTCCCTTTGTCTGCATGTCAGCCTGTCAATCTCATTTCAACCTCCCCTGACACTTTCTTTTCGTTACCCTCTCTTGCTATCTACTAATTAGCTCCTAAGCTAGGCCTCGAATTAGGTGAATTATGTGCAATTTTAGAGACAATGAATAATTTTAATGTTTTTAGTGGAAAACAGTTTCTTTCTCCTAAATAAAACTAAAACTTGTGTTTAGGGATTATGCTCTTTACAGGCAACAGCTAGAGGTGCGAACACGCCAAATTCATATTTCTAATCTATGTGTTGTAAATGTGATAGTACTCCTTCTTGTACGTACTTCTAATCATATATATATATACACATATATATATATTTTTTTAGGTGTTTCTTTATCATCACTAGGGCCCGGATTTTTATGTAGCAAAAAATGGCAAAATATGTACATAAATATGTAGGACAAATAAGGAAAATATGTAACTAAATATGTAATATTTAAGAAACATGTAGTATTAAAATACTTTCACATCAACAATGTAATTTACATTTTACGAGAACATAACAGTGCCCTCTTTGAAAGGTTTTGAAAATAATAGGTGCTTCAATTTAAACTTTTTAAAATCACTTTCAAAACATGCAAATATATTTTGAGCAAAGTCAATGTAATCCATAAAATACTAATCAAGTTCGAGGCTGACACTAATCACCAGTTAGATTACCACTTCTGTTACAGAAAATAAGTTAACCTTCAGAATACACAGTATCTGAAAGTTCAACTTTTTGTTGAAGAGTTTACAGTAAGACAGCATGCATAAGAAATGAATTACTTTTCAATTGTTTATTGTACTTTAGAAAATTTATGAAAACATATTTTAGAAAAAGTAGGGGGAAAATGACAGTTCATTGCCGGAAGTGACGTCACACGGCGGGAAATTCAAAAATTGTGGTGGTGGGGGTAACCATGCGGTAGTTGGCTTTCGGCCATGTTGTCGTCGGCCAGCGTAAATTGGGGGTAATGTGTGCGTTGATTGACGGAGGCGTGGCTATGTTCGCCGTTCGCCGTTCGCCGTTGACGTCGTCGTTGACGTCGTCATCGTCGCTGGGCGGCGGCCTGGTGGTGGCTTGATGGCCGCCCGTCGTGGTGGGGCGACGGCGGCCATGTTGGAAAAGCTGCGATTTTGTCAAGTGGTGTAAGAGTGTAGTGGTTAAGGTACGGCCGGGTTGCCGATTCGTGCGTGTGTTATAGTGTATGGTTATGTATATGTAAGGGGTTTTTCCGGAAGTTCGGCCATGTTGGAAAAGCGTCGTCGGTGTTGCCAACCGTTGTCGGTTCGGTGTTATTGTGTACGGGTTGAATATATGTTTCGCCATTGTTGCCAACTCGGTGTTATAGTGTACTGGTTTCGTATATATTTATACTGCCGTGCCGATATCGTCGATGTTGTGTCTATGTGTTAAGTAAATGTATAAACATGGTTACTCCCACCACCACAATTTTTGAATTTCCCGTCGTGTGACGTCCAGCAATGAACTCTCATTTTCCCTGTAAGAAACACGTAAATATATATGTGTTAAGTAAATTGTAGTATGCGAAAAGGATAGTTGAAAATAAACACTTATACAATGAAAAAATATGTACAAGTTTATTATAAATATACAAATATAAACATAAAAGAAAAAAATATCTACTTTACAATTAATATTTACTAATATATAAACATAAAAATATTATACGATAAAAAAAATATATACAAATTTATACAAATATAAACATAAAAGAAAAAAATATCTACTTTACAATTAATATTTACAAATATATAAACATAAAAATATTATACGATAAAAAAAATATATACAAATTTATACATTTCACAATCAGGTATTTTTTTTTTTTACAAGTCTCCATCCGGTGGTTAATTTCCATCTGTAACAAAAAAGTAAGAGTATTAGTGACATGTGGTTGTTACAAGTAGGATGGATTACTAAAACCTTTATTAACACTGTAATATACCTTAAATATGCATACGCCCATAAAACGTACGATTCGACTTTCCGAATACGTACATCCTGCATTGTGGGCATGCGGGTGGTGTCCCCTCCATCGCTACCGCCTGGAACCAATTTAGGACGCATCGGTAATGGTATGTATGGCCACATACCAAACCGAGGAGCCTCTGCCCGTCATTGTATGATTCTATGCATATACTGCATGTATTGTGTGGAGGAATCATACCTTGAACAGGACAGGGCTCACCGCGACGCCAACACCATGTCGGTAGACTCCTTCTAAGAATGAGTCTCAATGTTGTTGGGTCATCGTGCGTCCTCGGTTCTGTTGCGTGTAGCACTTCAAAGAAGACGGGTAGCGCGTTTTCTGGAGGGGTCCACAAACGGGGATCTCTGCGCAATAATTGCTGCTGCTGTTGCTGATAAATGGGCTGTGGGCGTGGTTGAGGTTGCATCTACGGTGGTGGCGGTGGTGGTGACGGTGGTGGTGATTGTGGTGGTGATTGCGGCGGTGTAATCGGTTGTGGTTGTGGAGGTGGCGGCGCTGGTATCGGGCGAATGTCACGAAAAAAAAAGAGAACATAGAAATTATGTATAATCGCAAATAAAACAAAGCAGTATGTACGCATAAGAAGATGACTTACATATTTATGTCGAGGACTTCTACATCGTCATCATCACTGTCACTATCATCATTACCGTTATGATTCAATTCAAGCGTATCAGCATCGCTTTGATTGTCCTCCTCCATAACTTCACCTTCTGTGGACTCGACATAACTGAAACAAAAAAAAGGAACAATTTTAATACCAGATTTAAACGTAAGAGAACAATTGAATGTTAATTAAAAACAAACGTACCGACTCGTACCGGGTCGAGGGTGAAATACCGCCACTCCTGCAGCTAGAGCATCGCTGAAAAAAAAGTATAAATTGAACACATGAGGTAAACGCAATAGTATAAGACTTTGTTGTTAATGAAAACTGACTTACCGCAACACACTAGCCTGTAATCGAAATAATGCGCGTTTAAAACATTGCAGGCTGTTTGGAGATAGGGGACGACGACAATCTGGAGCAGCAGCAGCAGCAACAGCACCAGTCGGAGCGTTAGCATCACTTAAAAAAAAAATATGTATGAAATGAACACTGGAGGTAAAACGTAAGAGCACAGGAGTTTATTAATGAAAATTGTCTTACCGACTCGTGACAGGTTGCGGAGATTGGGGACGAATTACAGCAACAGCGGCAGCAGCAGCATCATTGCTGAAAAAAAAAAATAAATTGAACACCGGAGGTAAAAAAAAAAAAACACAAAAGTACAAAAGTTTATTAAAATGACAATTGTCTTACCGACTCGAATCGGGTTCTGGAGATACGGGAGAATCCATATTAGTATCAGCGGTGACAGGTGCCTCGTCGGTATCACTGAAATAAAAAAAAAATATATAATTGAACACCGGAGGTAAACGCATTAGGACAAGAGTTTATTAATGAAAACGGCCTTACCGACTCGAGCCGGGTCCTGACAAAGCACGACGTAACCGTTGTGAACTATAAAAAAAAACACACATCAATCGAATTGAATATTCTTTTTGTGCATTATAAATAAAGAAAAAAAAATGTTATATTTACCATCGTACTCGACGTTGCTCTTCTGTCCTATTTTTCATAATTTTCTTGTTGTTCATTCTGTAAAACGTATCAAAAGTTGTAAAATAAGTAAATAAAGAACATAAAGTTAATGTGTGTGTGTGTGTGTGTGTGTGTGTGTAATGCCGAACATCATCTTTACCGTTAGTTATCGGTCCGTGTACTTTCTCTTTTTTGCCTTAGGACCAGCAGCGTCGTTGGTTATTGCGGCTATCATGTAATGCCCGTACGCGAGTGTACTTACACCGTCGTCCAGTACATACCTCTTATCATCATAAGGAGACAGGGAAAGTTTTGTTATACGTTGCGTTTACAGCTTATGATGATTGCTTCGTATACAGTCAGCAGAGGTGAATACGGTACGACTGTCAAAAAGACACTCGCTGTACAATTGATGTCGTTACCTTTTTTTTATTGCCGTCCTTGGCACACCTTTCGCCACCTTTTTGTCGGTGCGGTCGGACAACAAGAGCGAGTAACACTTCGCCCTGAGTCCGACAAATTCCCTGATGGGTTTTCCATTGGTCTCATCCTTGAACTTCCCCACGACTTTTTTGTTGTCGTCTAAACCGAGACTCAGATACAATTTTAAATTTCGAAAATGGCGAACGTAATTTTGCTTGTCGTCCAAAGTCGTCAGCAACTTGGGAACGGACGACGAAGGCGTTTCCGATCCGCTATACCCTTTTGTATAGTGCAGTCGTGTGTGGAGTCGTCGAGAGTACGGTGAAAGTATGTCAGGATGGACACAGGAACGGACGGGTGCCAATGGATAATCGGAATGGAGGTCATGAAGTTCAGGTGGATAGTGTAAGTCGACCTCGAGTATGTAGCCCATGTCACCGTCATCGCACAGAGTACGCACGTCCAGTGAGTTCATCTCGTTACGATCTAACCATCTGAAGTCGGCGTAAGGGAGCGGTTGTGACATGGCTGCACCGTAAAGGTTGTTGCAGTCCGTGTACAATATGAAAGAGGTTGGCTTTGAAGCATCGTACTGATCGACAATTAGTGGGTTGTTGGCCTTGGCGTGGCGGTTGGGTACCATGGTAACGCCACCGCGAACAGCCGATTCTATAAAAAGATGCTGATCTATATCCGTCAACAGCTCCAGTCGCATACGGGTCATCTTTAACATCGCATGCCAAGCGACACCAGGAAGAGAGTAAAGATGAGCCGGATCGATCTGGTAGTACCGCATGGCCATCTCACGGAACGCCTCGAAGACGTCGGCCAGTAGCAGCACGTCTGTTTTAAGATACAGATCGTGATATTCGCCCAGTGTACTGATTCCAAAAGTACGCCACACGTTGTGCGCGTGAGCGTAATCTTCGTCAGATATTGGCGATTCACTCAACCTGTTGAAAAAGTGTTCGCGTGCGGGCAGACGTGTTCCGTTGAATTTCTCGCTACCTGCCATGTAATCGTAAGGGTACACGCCCTTACGTAAGAGTAGCTCGAATTGTTCTTCGAAACATTGCTTCGTTAAATCGAAATCCGCACCGCTCGCGTGCAAGTTTCCAACAAGTGTGTCCAAGGACGTGTTCAGAAATTGAAGCGTGTCTACGAAACGCAGACGACCCAACGAGACTGATACGAAGCGTTCGCTAGTGGTAGCGATACAAGTGAGATCGTCGTATTTACCCAACCCTTGTACTAGGTGATGTGCATCGTAACCTCGTAAGTTGTGAAAAAATACAGGTATGTGTCGTGGAGTCTTGAAGTTAAGGTTACAGATGTTGTGAGCTGCGCCTAGGTATCGTCCTGTCAGATGACAATGGTTGCGCACTTTGTCGATTTCGTTCAGTGGTTCTTCACAGAGATGACATACGAGAGCATTTGCGAAAGATAACAAATCACGGTCACTCATAGTCATAGGGACAATGGATCGGATGATTCTGAAAAGTCCTCGCTCTTCAGCGACCAGTCTATTGAGAAAAACGTCTACCACTTTCTCACCGCGATAAACGACCTGGGGTTTGAAAATGTTACGCTTATAGTCGACTATGAGGTAGGAGAAACCTGAAGGAAGATGTAACGACTCCGTTGTGGTGGACGATGTGTGCGGAGGAGCGTCGCAGCGATGGCAAGGGACGATAAATGATTCAAAATCTGCGTATATCGCAAAAGGGACCTTATGGCAGTATGTATAATTTCTGAAATACATCACATTCTCCTCCTCCGCTGTCGTGGGTAAACGAATTTTCTGTTCACCATATGGTGAACAGTGGGGGATATGTTCGGTAAGGAGTCGTTCTTTGCAGAATCTATGCAGACAGTAATTGCAATAGAAAGAACGCCCGTCGTGGTTGCTTAGTGAAGAGAATAAGCGACTTGTATTTTTTATTAAACAGTAATGTTTTCGGTCGTCAGCGGTAAGAAGTAATAGATTAACGTGATGTTGTCTGCCGCTGGAAGGAGTTATTCTTAAAGGGTAAATTTCATATTCTTCGTAACCGAAAACATTTATAGAAACGTTAGGATTGTCTCGTTCGAACTTCACAATGTCGGATAGACGGGTGGGGTAAGTTATACCAGAAGTATTGATACTGCAGATATGCGGCTTGTATTTGGATACACGATCTTTGTGGTCTGATTGTTGTGGAAACAGAGCGGCCAACACTGACCATACGAAACACATTTGATCGCCTGTATTGTTCACGTTGATGATGGATTTAGTACGAGACAATTCAGGAGGTGTACGAATGAAACTGGAGGCGGTTAGCGGTTGGTATCGTGAGAGAACGAGTTCTAAGGAGATTATGCGGTCTAACACCCAACCGCTACCCTCGCGTGTGAATTTATCAATAGATTCAATGATCTTTTCGTATGAAGCTTCTAAACGATCGGGCAATACATCTTGGTCAGCGATCAGTGTCGTATGACATCGTCCGTGAAAATAAGCTTCAGTCGTCACTTCTTCGTCCTGGTCCGTGTCAGCGTTTACGATGTACTTGACAAATCTCGCTTTAACCGTTATATGCCACTTTATAGAAAGCAAACGTGTCAGTTCGTTTAGAATGTCCGTACGTAACGTATCGTGCATTTCATCAAAAAAGGTTATGACATCGTTGACACATTCTTCGTCATCTGTGATAGGCGTGTAAACGCGCAATACCAACGCGCCGCGTAACGAATATTTACATTCAACAGCAAATGACTGCATTATCAACAACAATGAAAACACGAAACTTTAACAATTACTTGCTCGCTTGAAGAACAATTGAATACTGATACGAAATTAGAAAATAAGCACTATTTTATATGCGACACGTGAAAGTTACACTGCGCGAGACTTGAAGGTGAACGCTGGCAGTGATCGTCGCTCTACTTATACTATCTATGACAGTAGCGCGCGCGGCTATCCGCTCCCACTACCGAACTATTACCACCGACGATCCCCCACTACCAACTGCGTGCGCAGCTATCTGCTCCCACTACCGTGCTTTATTTCATACCGTCCAATTGACGACAGCCATCCCCACTACGGATGCGCGCGCAGCTATCGCTGAGGAGGTGAAATGCAACGCGACAAACCAACATTCTTGCTTCAGATATGGATGTGTCCACATATTCTTTTGCAAGTCGATTAAAAAGCTTTTACAACATCAGTCGTCGTGGTAACATTAAATTGTTCGTTCGAGAATGAAACGAGCTGTGAAGAATATACACCAGAGCGTTCGCAAGACTATCGCGACGGAGTTGCACAGACCGGTAAGAAGGAATTTTCCGAGACGCGCGGTCGAGTTGAAGGGACTTCACGACTTGTACCAAGCAGACCTGGTAGAGATGATACCGCACGCAAAGGCGAACAAGGGATTCAAGTACCTTATGACGATGATTAACGCGTTTAGCAAGTACGCGTACGCCGTTCCATTGAAAACGAAGACGGGTGTAGAGGTCGCACGAGCTCTGGAACCGATTCTGCGTGCTAATAAAATGAAATATCTGCAGACGGACAACGGGAAAGAGTACTACAACAGTACCGTAGAAACATTGCTGAGCAGATATGGTGTCACACTCTATTCCACGTACAGTGAGAAAAAGGCTTCCATTGTGGAACGCTTTAACCGTACGTTGAAAACGCACATGTATCGCGCGTTCAGCGAACAAGTTCATTACCGTTGGTTGGATATGTTACCGGAACTAGTCAGCACGTATAACAACACTGTGCACAGAACGATTTTTTAATGAAACCGCAACAGGTGAACGAATCCAACGAACGTACAGTGTTACGCAGGATTCGTGTGAACACAGCGAGGAGCATCGATTATAAACGACCGAAGTTCAAAGTAGGCGATCGTGTGCGTATAAGCAAACACAAAATGACGTTCGCTAAAGGATACACACCGAATTGGAGAAACGAGATATTCCTCGTTCACACAGTGCGTACCGGCAGCGTACCCGTCACTTATTCGCTAAAGGATCATACAGGAGAAGTGTTGAAAGGTGGTTTTTATGAACACGAAATCAGTAAATCGAACGTTGGTGACGTGTACTTGGTAGAAAAGATCGTACAACGTAAAGGCGATCGTGTGAAAGTCAGATGGTTAGGATTCGATGGTAAACACGATTCGTGGATACACAAGAAGAACTTGGTATAACAACGATTCGACTCGAGGAAATATAACTAGTATGCGTCGATGCGTTACGATGACAACATGCGCGCTGTGTACAGTGTAAAAGACATTGTGTCACATCCTGGTTACGATGAGTACATCGTGAACACGACCGCAAACGACGTTGAACGCATGCACAGGATCTTGACAATGTACGAGTACTGGCAACGGGTTACCAATCGCGTGACGAGGTTCCGACTCAGCGAAATAGTACCAACCGGCACCGGATTCGATCACTACAAAGAATGTGTTTGGTCGGATCCGAACTGTGAAACGGGTCCGGACACATGTGTATGCAATTACATATCTACCGACTGCTACGATATAGTGCGACTATTAAATAGACTGTGCGTAGAACGACAACATGAAAATATTTCAACAAGCGCACAGACTAAAAATACAGGACGTGGACTATTCGAAATTGTGCGACGATGGTGGGAGTGGCAGAAAAAAACGTAAACACGGACGTCTTCTGCCCGATACCGTTCGTTCGATCATCTGCGGACCTTCCGCGTGCGGAAAGACAAACGTCATGTTCAACCTGTTGTTCGATGTAAACGGATTGAGATTCGCGAACTTATACGTGTTTTCTAAATCACTATTTCAACCCAAATATCAGATGCTGGAGACCCTGATGACACGACTTTCCGACGAAGGAATGGGTTATCACGCCTACAACGATAACGAAGAGGTACCACCACCCGACGAGGTCGATCCCAATTCTATTATGGTGTTCGATGACGTGTCTTGCGAAAGGCAACACAACATACGCAAGTATTTCTCTATGGGACGACACAGCGGTGTGGACGCGTTTTACCTTTGTCAGACGTACAGTCAAGTGCCAAAACAGTTGGTTCGTGACAATGCCAATCTAATAGTGTTGTTCAAACATGCGTACAACGATCACGTCAACACGGACATGAAATATGACACGTTTAAGAATATGTGCGCTGAGGCGTGGAAAGATCGTTACGGCTTTCTCGTTGTGGACAAGGATTCTTCTATCAACACTGGCAGGTATAGAGTCGGTTTTGACCGTTTCATAGTAGTCGCGCCTAACGATTAAACAAAAAAAAGTCACACGTTCAGCTAAATACACATGACCTGCTGTCAACTACTTTAGTTGATGTTCTGGCGTTTATCGAGATGGACGACAAGAAGAAACGACTAGCACGTGATATCGACACGATCAGTGATGATATACGGAAGAAATACCGTGCGTTAAAACATGGGATTCGTGAAGAAGAAGCATCGCTATCCAAAAGTTACAAACCGATTCTAGAACCATTACAAAATATTTCGCAAGCGTTGCTTGAAAAGAAACGTAAATCAACAAATAAAAAGCCTTTAAGAGTGAAAAAGATGAAACGTGAAGAGGATGAGGAAGAGGAGAAGGAAGAGGATCCGACAGGTGCAATTAGTAAAATCGATACGGGAACACCATCTCGTTCCCGAACGAAGCCACCGCGTTTTCTGAAAACGCCTGTGATAGCCGAAACATTGGACGATGATGATGATGATGATGAGGGCGATCCCAGTCTCAACATTGAAAAAATGCTAGACACACCGGAAGGAAGACGTGAAGCGCGTAGATATTTTCAGGACAAATACGACAGTGAATCATTAGCGAACAAGTACATGCGTATGATCGTTTCGTCCGAACGTGATCGTCTGATGGACTATACGTACGGTGTAAGACACGAAAACGGAAAATGGATGATCGGTGATTCACAGTTCGAAATCGATACGGACGATTCGATTCTTATCAACGGTAAACGATACAAAGGTACACCAGGACTTTACGAACTAGTGTTCATGAAGCATCCTAATGAAAATATTTACAAGGAATCAGATCTGAAAGCGTACAAAGATATACTGCGTAACACCAACGCGCATAAGCAGTATTACTTAGCGAACGCACAGGTGAACGCGAACAGAGGTGTAAAGTATAAACGAATAATATCGCAACTGTTTCCACCGAAACGTACAGGACAGGGGCATAATAATATTGATACATCGTATATGACGTTAACGAGAAAAAAAGACAAAATCGATTACGTGCACTGGGACGATCCGAACGAACTGGTGGACAGATTGCGACTGTTAATGGCATCACAACGTGTTGGAAACAGTGGGCACACGAACGAAATCGTCTCCATAGTGGAAGAACTACGTGAAGCAGGCATAATCGTATAATAAGAGCGGTTCGATTCTGAAAGCCGATAAAGTGTATAAATAATACTGTCGTACATGCGCCGGGGACATTCCACGTTTGGTTGTGACAACATGGATATCGTGTGCACAAGTGCCGTTGTCGCATCGAGCGTTAACGCTAACGATGTTGATTTCGCTATAGATTACTTGGTGCGATACGGTTACGTGCCCGACGATAGTTTACGACTCACGGACAACGCCACCATCGATATGGACGCCTACCTTCGCACGTTTCAAGTGAATTACAATTTAACCGTAAATGGAGAATTGAACAACGAAACGATGAATCTGATGCGTGCGCGGAGATGCGGTAACGAAGATTTCGTGTCGTACACCTTACGAACACCGTGGGCCAAGAGACGTTTGTCGTGGCGGTTCTTTCACGGTAGCGCCAGCGCTATAGAAGCGTCACGACAAGCGTTCGCTGTATGGCAGAAACATTCGAACCTGGAATTCGAATATCGACCCAGCGACATAAACGCCGACATGGTCATTGCTATGAAATATTTTAAACACAGGTGTCTGACTTCCAGGTGCACGATCTGTGGGTACGATTTGGACGGGCGAAGAGGTATACTCGCTCACGCTTACTACCCGCCCGATTTACCGTATAACACTACCGAAATACACATGGACTACTACGAATCGTGGAATTATACGAACGCAACCGAAATACCGGACGATCAGACCAGTTTTCTTCAGGTGTTAACGCACGAAATCGGACACGCGTTAGGACTGTCTCATTCCCTCGAGAAGGATTCGATCATGTACCCGTTCTACGTACCACGCTCGAACGGTCCGTTCGACCTGAGAGACGACGATATAAAAGGCATTCAACGCTTGTACGGGAAGCCGCCGCCGCCGCCGCCGCCAGCTACGACGACGACGTCAACGACGACGTCAACGACGACGGCGACGACAACGAACGACACCGTTCGGACGACGGATTTATATCGGCTAAAGAACGTTAATCAATTTTTAATAATCAACAGACACCTGTATATTGTGCACGATAACTTTTTGTGGACATTGGATCTCGAGTCGAAGCGATCGAGTCCGTCGTCGCCGCTTCTGTTGACGGATTGGTTGACTTTCTTACCGTTGACGTTCACCAACGTTTCAGCGATGTACCAGAGACCGCGAACCGAAGAAGTGGTACTATTCATAGACAACTACGTATACATGTTCGATATACACAGTCTGCAACCACTGAACGGGTATCCGCGTTCGATCACAACGCTCGGTGTTCGCACGATGACGAAAATAAACGCTGCGATACACACGTACACGGGTCGAACTCTTCTGTTGTACAACGATATGTATTACGGCGAAATAGACGAGTGCACGTTCACGATCAAGAAACACGGATACGTTAAAGATCGTTTTGTCGGCTTACCAGAAGCCGTCGACAGTGCGTTCCGATACATCGACGGAAAGATTTATTTCTTCAAAGACGCACGCGTATACGTGTACGATGAATTTCTAAATACGATCGTAAAAGGAAAACATAGCGACGGACTCTCCGTTGTCGGAATAAAATGCATAGACAGTACGATCGTATCAAAACTAATCGATTTATTACGCGAGTACGTATAAATGCCGTGAACAACGGACGAGACGCATCATTCACAAGATGAGTGTTGACAAGTTCGGCAGACACCAGA
Source organism: Magicicada septendecula (assembly GCA_034769895.1). Taxonomy (NCBI): domain Eukaryota; kingdom Metazoa; phylum Arthropoda; class Insecta; order Hemiptera; family Cicadidae; genus Magicicada; species Magicicada septendecula. The sequence goes on along the minus strand of CM068376.1, from coordinate 148,907,837 downwards.
GCGCTTTCAGAGCGCGAAGGGAGACGCGTCGCAGTCTACGGGAGGATATTGGTATCTCGATGACCGAGGACGGACACTTCGACGCAGCGGGGAAAAAAATACACAACTTGGGCGAACCGCAAGACGGTAACGATGCCGTTCCACTGCGCTTCGTGCGTGACCACTGTCTGTTTGCCGACGATCTGTCGTCGGCGACGACGACGCAAGGAATAGACGCGAAAGGTCGTAAGCTCGTCAACGTCGGCGCTCCCGTCGATCTCGGGGACGCTGTCAACAAGCAGTACGTAGACTACTCGTGCTCACGTTTCACACAGCTGGTACCGAACAAGAAGAACGGAGCTGTCGTCGACGCGCGGGACCATCGCATACAGTCTCTGAGGGAACCGATTCGTGCGAGAGACGCTGCGACCAAAGTATACGTGGACTCGAAAATCATACCGAAGGATACGAACTCTAACCTAATGGTCGGCAACGTGCGGATAACACAGTTAGCGCCGCCAGTCAACAACAAGGACGCGGTGAATTTAGAATTTTTGAACCGACACACGATCACCGTGGTAAACGACGCTTATTTCAACGCACAAGGAAAGACTATTCTAAACGTCGGCGACGGTGGCGCACGGGCTACGGACGCGGTGAACGCACGTAAATTGGAGGAGACGAAGCGGTACGCGAAGAGCGAAACGTACAAACTCGCAAAAGTGTTCCAACATCGTTGGGAGAAAGTGGTATCGTATATCTATAAATTGCATAAGCACGCAGCGCGTACTTCACTTGGTGCCGAAGAGGCGGACTTACTACTTACGAACAAGGCGGAGACGAACGAGTTGATTAGTGATCTGGACAAATCTAAGGACGAGCACGATTGGAGATCCCTTTATCGAGAGCAAGCGAAACAGTAGTCATGTACGAACTACGTAGCCGAAAAAAAAGGGAGGGCGTGGTCTTATCGGAAAAATAGTTAAAAGCGCGGTACCATTCGTTGCGAAGTCAGTACCTACACTGATCAATCGAGCGGTGGACGTATTACCGGTGGAACTACATCTGCCCGGCTACAGGTTCTGTGGACCTGGAACGAAACTAGAGCAGAGATTGGCTCGCGGTGATCGAGGAATCAACGAGTTGGACGAAGCTTGTCGTGAACACGATATCGCTTACAGCAAGTACAAGGACAACGAACGACGACGTGTTGCGGATCGTGTGCTAGCCGGTAAAGCGTGGGAACGAGTGAAAGCTTTGAATTCCGGCATCAGTGAAAGAGCGTACGCGGCAGCCGTAGCAGCAGCGATAAAGGCGAAATCAGCTTTAGGCAGCGGGCTATGCTGCGGTGGCGGTGTGCGTAAACGTCGCACCAGACGACGCAAGCCGGTTCGACGCACGATAATCAGGAAGAGGAGGAGGAGGACAACGACAACTGGGGCAGGAAGTCGACGAAGACGGGCCAGTGGTAAAAAGGCTTCAGGACTATACCTTCGACCGTACCGTAAACTAATCAAAATACCCGTGCGTCCGTTGTCCGATCGAGATCTTTATGAGTACACGAAACTATTGCGTATACCTTATTTCAAAGGCGTGTACATGCGCGACACACTTCCTAGTACATCACCGTGGGAGAACGAAAGCGCAATCGTGAATCTGGACGACGCTACCGGACCGGGCACGCACTGGGTATGCTACAAGAAGCGAGGCGACAGAGTCTGGCACTTTGATGGATTCGGCAATCTGCGCCCTCCTGTCGAGCTAATACGGTTCTTTGGATCGAACGTGACCGACATTCATTACAATTACGCACAGAAACAACCATCGAACACGGTCATCTGCGGACATTTATGTTTAGAGTTTTTGACATCGAACGATCAGTAAACGACAAGATGTCTTCGCTTACGGTCACTGTCACAGGAACGGATCCAAGCGCACTGGTTTGTGACTTTTTTCCACCGCTTGAACTGACGAACGGTGAATGGTACGCGGGACTGCTGGACTTTACCACGTACAACTCTATACCGAACGTGGAAAGCGGAAGAAACAACATCTTTCCCGTACTAAAGGGAGCACGTAAAACGTTAGAACTCATCAATATACCGACCGGTGTGTACGAAATCAGTGATATCGAAACATACCTGAAGAAAGAACTAGCAGACCCAAAATTTTCTCTACGACCCAACAACAACACGTTGAAATGTGAAATTTATTGTTCATACGATATCGATTTCGGATGTACGGAACACACGATCGGTACCATGTTGGGTTTTTCCAAGAACCGAAAGTTAGAAGCGTATATATTACACACGTCGGACGTGCCTGTAAACATTAACAAATTAACGTTTTGGAGATAAGGTGTAACGCTGTACAAGGCTCGTACAAGACGGGACGAAACAAACATATACTGCACTCGTTCTATCCAACAGTTGAGCCAGGATTCAAGATAGTAGAAACGCCTAGAAACGTCATTTATTTTCCACTTAACGTACTACACTTGCGTAACGTTACACTGTCCGTACACGATCAGGACGGTGATATTGTGAATTTTCAAGGCGAAGTTATCACCGCACGTATACATTTGAAACGTGTGTAGTAATCATGGGAATTTATTTCACCGATACCCCCGTGATGAAGAGCGGTGGCGGCGGCGGCTCGCACCACGAGATAAAAGAGGTCAACACGTTTGGAAAAGGTATCAGTAGACGTTCGTCGTTGACACGGTTAACAGCAACTAACCGACGCTACCTGATTTCATTAGGATTCAAAGTCAAGAAAAACAAGTAATATGGCGGACAGCGGTATCGTCTTATCGGTTGAACGTCGACCATTCTTCGAAGACAACATCACGCATTACGAATATCATCCTCATGCACCGTACGCGTCAGCGTCACGATACGGAAATAACGATGAGATACGCATACCTATACTGCAACAGGAAGTCTTCACTTTACCGATGGAAAGTTTCCTGTACGTTGAAGGCAAATTGAGCAAAAAGACCGACAGCAACGGTAGTGTGAACGTGAAAATGATCAACAACGCGATCGCGTTTCTCTTCGAAGAAATCCGTTACGAACTGGCCGGTGTGGAAGTGGATCGTACCAAGAGCGTCGGCATCACGTCCACTATTAAAACCATGCTATCTGCCGGCAAGCAGGACATTGTTTCGATGCAAAACGCCGGTTGGGTTGCTCCTACAGCTAACGAGATAACACCGACCGGCCAACACGAGGAATTCAACTTTTGCATACCGTTGAGGATGCTGATGGGATTCGCTGAGGATTTCACGCATGTTATTTTAAACATGAAACAGGAACTTATACTGTTGCCCACTTCCAGCAACGTTAACGCTTTGTTCTCGTCCACGGATGCGCCCGCTAACGCCGATATAGAACTGACCAAAATCTCTTGGATGATTCCGTTCGTGTACGTGAACAACGAAGTACGGATACGATTGTTGGATATCATACGCAAGGACCTACCGCTATTCTTACCGTTTCGTAGTTGGGAACTGCACGAGTATCCGGCTTTACCGACGACCGACAGACAGACTTGGACAGTGAAAACAACTACACAACTGGAGAAACCACGGTACGTGATACTCACCTTTCAGACCGCCAGAAAAAACAATCTGAATAAACACGCAGGTGAATTCGATCACTGCAATGTGACAAACGCGAGACTCTTTCTGAACGACAAATACTACCCGTACGATAACCTGAACCTGGATATCGATAACGGACGTTACGCATTGCTGTACGACATGTATACACGATTTCAAAAATCGTACTACCACAGAAGTCAACCCAACGTACTTCTAACACCTACAGAGTTCATAGAAAAAGCACCGTTATTCGTCTTCGATTGTAGCAGACAGGACGAATCGCTCAAGTCATCACCAGTCGACGTCAGATTGGAATTCGAGTCATCGACCAATTTCCCCGCTCAGACAGCGGCCTACTGCTTGATACTGCATGATTCAATAAATGTGTACACTCCGTTATCCAACACGGTGCGCAGACACAATTAAACGCTTACTATATATTAATGTTTTTTTTTTTACTGTAAATAGAACTTTGCTTTTTTAGAATGTAATTTTAATTAAAAAAAAAATGTAATCAATTTTCATGTATATTTATTTTATTGTAAATAGAATGTAATGTAACCAATTTTCGTGTATTTTATTTTTGTGGAGGGGGAAAACGATTCTCCTCTTCTCCCTATTCTTCGTTCAGTGTTTCATCAGCACGAGTCGCGAGTGGACGTACAAGATGCTTTCACACGATATCTATGTTGACGATATCAATCACAACAGCAACAACCGCTATTTTAAACAATGCGGTGAAGCGGCAACGACTACATCAATCAAGTCTTTATCACCGGAGGATAAAGAAGTACAGGTCATCTTAATTCAAAAAATCACATCTCCGTACCCGCGTTACAGAAACTTGGAAAACCGTTTAAAGAGTTTTAAAGAATGGCCTGTATCTTTAACGATAACACCTAAAGAATTATCAGAAGCGGGTTTCTTTTACACCGGATGCAACGATAGAGTGATTTGTATTTGCTGTGGAGGCGGATTAAACAAATGGGAACGTGGAGAATATGCTTGGATGGAACACGCACGACATTTCCCTGCGTGCTCTTACGTAATGTTAATGAAAGATAAAAATTTTATCCTCAAGGCACTGGGTATTGTTACCGAGGCGCAAGCACCAACAGCTGTAGCAGTGACAGCAAAGAACGAACAACGCACCGACACGATCAAGGAGAATATAGAAAACGTAGAAGAAAGCTCGAATCGTGATACGATGTGCAAAGTCTGTTACACACAAAACGTGGAAGTTGTACTTATTCCATGTCGACATTTTATTACATGTGTGAATTGCGCCATAACCCTACATAATTGTCCCTTATGTAGAACCGCATACACTGCTTACATGAGAGCGTATTTCTAGTTCGTTTTCACGCGTCTATTGAACACCAGGTTTGAAAATATATATATGCTGCTGTGACAAAAGAGTTTTATACAACCTCCGCTAATATCGCATACCTCAGTGTTTAAACAGCACGCGTTGAAGACGGACGCATGGAGCTGCTATCTCCGTACGAGTACATACGCTGCAGTGACTTAAAGCATACAGTACTGTACCCTATAGAAATTTTTGTATACAACGTTCTGACATGTAAATTTGTTGCACTGATCCGTGACGAAAATATAAAGTACAAAATAAACGTTCCGAACAAATTCTTTACGAGCGTTTCACAATATACAACGTGTCTGTTCCGTAAGACGGACGGATCTGCAACGTTCCTAGTAAAACCAAACACGTTGTATATAACGAAAAAAGGATGTGCGAGGATAAACTAGCAGTCATAGTTGACTCACTGTTTTATCGACAACGATGGAAACGAACTCGTTAAGGAACTAGCCGTTATGGACGTCACTGCATTTGCCAGCAGGCATTGGATATTTACACATCCAGTAGAGACGATTGTTTCGAATCACAAGCATGTGAGGACAAACAGATGGTTAACAGACCATTATCATGGACTAACGTGGACGGACGGGGACACATCGTACGAACATCTTGTACCGATATTAGAAAAGTATACGTTTCCTTTTAACTTCGTGTTCGTAAAAGGATTGCAAAAAAAAAGATTTCTACATGGGCGTATCGTGCATTTTAATATTATAAATTTAGAAGATTTCGGATGTCCCAAACTCGATCAATTACAATCAATACACGGAACAGCCTGTCTCACGCACCGCTTATGTCCGGAAATATGTACAAATAGTAGAGTACACGCTTTACGCGAGTGGGTTGTGTCAGATTTTAGAATAGTCAATACGTTTCTGATAAATTACTAAAATTATTGTTTAGCGCTTACATAAAAAAAAACAGTCGTCGCCTTTCTATCGATTACATCATCTGTCTAAAAATAAATTATTGTGTTCAAACAAGCGCGACCGCTGTCTAGTCGTATAAAAAAAAATAACCGACACCCCTTTTCCCCACCTACCCATCGAACCGTGAGAAATCAAGTTGCATCCTGTTCACACAGTTAAAAATAAATTAACGTCGGCGACATGTTCGAACAAGCACAAGTACTGTATAGACGTATAAAAAAATAACCGAATCCCCTCTTCCCCACCTACCCATCGAGCCGTGAGAAATCAACTCGTGACCTGTTCACACGGTTAAAAATAAACGCTTACTGTGCGTTGAGTGGTTTCCCCCCTCTCCGGTTTCCACCTCCACAACTACCTCCCTATATATTCCACTGCGCACAAGCGTTATTCGTTCATTCGTTGAGAGACGTGCCGCAAATTATTATAAGTTCTTTATTTTAAAATGGCATCAATCACTGAAAAGTTTGCTACTATTAGCGCAATCGAGTATAAAAAAATAAAGGAATTGATAATCGGTGTAAAATATCCGATAGAAGAAATGCAAAATATAGACGCAAAATACGGTAAAACTATACTCGTCACTCTTCAAGATTACAAAGACCCTAGACTAAAATATCGTGTATATCTACCAAAGAGATACGCAGGTGTTTTTGAAGATGAGGAATTAAAAAATTTATTACCGTGCTCGCTGCAGCTAATTTATCGCGGAGAAAAGGATAGAGCTTACATAGTAGAAATTGTACAGTAGTATCGAATGGACATCTTCATTTGACACGTACGATTACATAGATATATATATATATATATATTAACATGTACTTAGTTCTATTTCATTTAATTATAAATAATATATGTGATTACACATATTTCATTTGATTATGCCTATATAATAAAACAAGGCTTACATGTTGTACACTTTAGACATCTTCAGAATTAACAAATATATTTGTACATAATTGTCATTGCACACGTTTACCAATAATATTTAAAATAATGTGCTTACACATAATTCATTTGATATAATTGTATACAATTGTATTTTTTTTAATTGTCACTACTGTGTGTGTTTATTTCATTTTTTGTACATATTTGTCATGTCGTAGTGCACTGTAATTTTCACTACTGTGTACGTTTACATATTATGTATTTTAAATTGTAATATATTTTGATTACTTTCACTACTGTGTGCGTTTACATAATATGTATTTTAAATTGTAATATATTTTGATTACATGTATTTTAATTATTTGTAATTAAACAGTATTGCTTTAACCTTTTTATTGTTTTTTTTTAATTTCAAAATTCCTTGGAACATTAACACTATTCTAAAAAAATCAATTTTATTAAACAACAAGTGTATGATTATAATATACTTTAGAAATTAAAGAATATTTAAAAATCAAACTGACCTTATACAAGTTCCAGTTGAGTCTCGCGACGAACTATGTGTCTTGGAGAGCAGTTCGTACAGGCTTATATATAGTATTTCAAGGATGTACACGAAAGAGATGGTAACAACAAAAAAAGCTCCCACACACAAAGTCATGAACACGCACTTAGCTCGGTCTGCGTTCTAATTCCCACACGCTGTGATAACAGATGGTGTCAGACATCCTGTTTGTTCTGTTATTAAAAAAACTTTATGTACGACCACGTTCACACGCTGCGATAAACAGATGGTCATACAGACGGAGCCGATTACATCATCAACAAAAAAAGTAACAGCTGCCACGCATACTTAGCTTGGCTTGTTCACACAATAATTTATGTACGCCTTTAAATTCGTTCACACCCAACATTAACATATGTTCAGACAGACAGCGACAATTAATTATACGCTCAGACAGACGGCGACGACTAACAGATGGCGGCAATTAATTCTACGCTCAGACAGCCGGATGCAATTAATTTAGCAACTCGCTAAACAGATGTCTAGACAGCTGCAAAATGTACGTGGGAGTCAACTGCTACATTAAAAAAAAATGCATGTGGGAGCCAACTACCGCTTGTCCCTATTATATTACATACACACCAATAATAACGAGTGGTCTGTCAGCATTCTGTTGTAAAAAATAACTCCACATGTGAAAAGCATGGATTTTTTTTATCGTATAATATTTTTATGTTTATATATTTGTAAATATTAATTGTAAAGTAGATATTTTTTTCTTTTATGTACAGGGAAAATGAGAGTTCATTGCTGGACGTCACACGACGGGAAATTCAAAAATTGTGGTGGTGGGAGTAACCATGTTTTTTTTCAATCTGTTTATACACAACATCGACGATATCGGCACGGCAGTGTAAATATATACGAAACCAGTACACTATAACACCGAGTTGGCAACAATGGCGAAACATATATTCAACCCGTACACTATAACACCGAACCGACAACGGTTGGCAACACCGACGACGCTTTTCCAACATGGCCGAACTTCCGGAAAAACCCCTTACATATACATAACCATACACTATAACACACGCACGAATCGGCAACCCGGCCGTACCTTAACCACTACACTCTTACACCACTTGACAACATCGCAGCTTTTCCAACATGGCCGCCGTCGCCCCACCACGACGGGCGGCCATCAAGCCACCACCAGGCCGCCGCCCAGCGACGATGACGACGTCAACGACGACGTCAACGGCGAACGGCGAACGGCGAACATAGCCACGCCTCCGCCAATCAACGCACACATTACCACCAATTTACGCTGGCCGACGACAACATGGCCGAAAGCCAACTACCGCATGGTTACCCCCACCACCACAATTTTTGAATTTCCCGCCGTGTGACGTCACTTCCGGCAATGAACTGTCATTTTCCCCCTACTAGAAAACAGTATTAAAAAAGAAATCTTGATATTATAAAATTAACAACAACAAAGTATTTTACCTATGGATTTCTGTAGTATAAGACATGAGTATAAAGTAAAAAATTGAGAATTATTAACTATTTAACAAAGTATTTTACTAGGAGAGTTGAAATTACTATAAAATTAAAGGTAGATTTTTGACTTGAAAATCTATATTGTATATATATATATATATATATATATATATAAATCTACTATAACTCTGCATAAGAATAAAGTGTCCATGTAAGTTTTTTTTTCCACTGTTTAGTTGCACAATTAATTATTAAATACTTTTCTATATTGTCTGTTGACATGGACTGTCTTCGGTCTGAGAGTATGTTTTTATATATATAAAAGGATCTCTCGACATCACATGTCGTCACCGGCGCATGTTTATATAGAGGAATCGTTCTTGGAAGAATATTCTCAATCGATTCTACATTTTCGCCGTTACATATGCGATAAATGGTATGTAAAGTTGAGTAACCAGGATTTCTATTCAGCACAGCATTTAATTTAGTAGAAAATTTGTCACCGACTTCACCCTGCACAGCATTTAACTTGTTAACTGCTTCTTCAACTATTCCTATGGCTTCTTGGAGAGTCAGACCTGCAGTCTCCAGTTTCTTGATACAACTGAAATGCGTTTTGATGTACGAAACTGAACATATCACCTTAGAGTTGTTGAATGCAGACAAGGATTCGCTCGCTGACACTGCAGAATCGGGAGATAATGTTTCCACCACATACTTCACAGCTTCAAAGTTGTCACTGTAGAAATTTACGGCTTCGATCCAGGTTCCCCATCTTGTAATTACGGGTTCGGGAGGCAGAGGTGTGTCAGGTAGCCTTTGTTTGTAGCACTGGATACGGTAAGGAGCTTTCAAGAACACCTTTTTTGTTGCTGATATTAATGTATTTACTTCGGGGAAAAGGTCTCTGACAGTTTCAGCTACTCGATGCAATCCATGAGCCAGGCATGTAACATGTAGTAGGTTGGGGTAAAACACATTTAGAGAATTACCTGCTTTTAACATGTATGCTGCTGCATCTGTATACAACAGCAGTACCTTGTCTTCTTTAACACCATTTGGCCATAACAAACTTGGCAAAATACAGCTTTATCGTCAGTTGTAAAAGCACTGTCAATCTGTACCCATGATTTAAACTTAGGTGACAAAGATGATGGGGTCGGTGCCATGATAAAACAAAGATATTTGTATTTAAAACTCTTAAGAACTTGTGTTGAACAATACCGCACAATATATTATTTAAGACGTCTTTTGTCCAACAACGAGAATCCGCCAAGGCAAGAAACAAGCAAGCGCAGAAGTGTAGGCGAAAGACAAAACACTGACTTGACAATAACTTCAACACACCACACTGCACACCACATTGTTATTTACGTGTAGGCTTACACTCCGAGAGCGTCGATAATACTGGCGTCAAAAATCACATTGTGCCCTACAATAGCATAGAGTTATATAGATATTTGTTTGTTTAGGTAGATGGAATCCGTTGCGAAGAGTATTTATTTACCGCGGACAGCACGTTCTTTCCCCACCGAGCCTGCTGAACGTGCGAACGAAACGTAAATAGTGAGTGGGGCCGCGCATACCTTTCTCATCTAACATCCCGTGCAAAATGCCTTACTTGTCGCTTGAGCTCGTAAAAAATTTTACTTCTTGAAAGTAGAATCTATGTGTGCAATTGCAACAGATGCAATATTTTGCCTTTCTTGTAATAAATTTAATTGGACCTGATTCTGATTAATTGCACATTTGCGCATCTGAGTAATGTTGTTATAGGCCTAACTATTTTTTGCCATTTCAATTTTCAAATTGAAGTAAAGTATAGTAAAATAGCTAAAATATGTATAAATATGTAAGATGGAGTGAAATATGTAATATGAACAAAATATATAAAAATATGTAAAATTAAACTCGTGGATAAGACACCTATTGGTATGATTCGCCGATATCTGGCTTTTCCGTGTGAATGTGCACTCAGCATTCAAATATGTAATTACATAAAAATCCGGGCCTTAATCATCACCTATACCTGCATAAATATGAATGTAGGGGCTACTCATTACAGTATTCACTTCCCCTTCCTTTGTATTTTGATTTGACAGCATTACAGGATGTTTACACTACCTTTTAAGCACGTATGTTTCCCCTTCTGTTTTGTCCAATATACAGTAGATTTGATAGAAATTTTAAATGAAGAAGGAAACTGCTACTTGGTAAATTAATATGTATTGTGCTTTTAAAAGGAAAAGAGAGATAGCTACCGTTTTTCTAATTCTATCAGTAGGATAGAAAACAGATATAATATAAAATGTATGAGACCCCATTAATATTAAGTATTTATCTCTAAATCACCAGTCGATTGTCTCAAAATAATGCGAAAAATTGCGAAAGAAACTACCGTGTAGTTATTTTTATCTCGCAAGGGTGTGTACGATGAACTATAGAAAAGAAACTTGTAGATAAATGTTTTTAAACAATGCCGTTTGGTTGCTAATCCCCGACCTTATAACTTTTTTATATACTTGCTTTTGTATAGAAAAGTCTTATGAAGTGAAAAGAAATTAGTAAAAGAGAATGGAAAATTCCAGGGTGAGGAAGAATATTTAACGTTACGAATTATAAAACGAAGGAGATATTACAGCTGCAATAAAGAGCAGGCAACGAATTATATCAAGGGCTCAAGAGAGAAGTAACGCAACGGAAGGCTGATTGGAATTCCTCAAATTAAATGTGAAGGAGGTATTGTATAATATTAATACTACCTGTAACTCCCGCAGACCTTCCTTTGTCATAAACCGTCTCCTCACCATTCCCGATGGACCTCCTCCCAGAAACCCCCGCCAACGGAGAAATAGAAATAATTAAGTCTCTTCGTCATACTTACTACACCTGGCTTCCTTCTTGATCACTTAACATCTTAAATTTTCCTATCTACCTATCCGGTCTTTATCCCTCTCCTTTGTGCCTCCCCGCCTTACCTTGACGCCTCTCTGACACCTCCCTCCAGCTTTGGCGTCCTGCGTTACTCGACCTCGTCTTGGCTGTCGTTTGACTTATACTTTTATTATGGCTCTTCCATCACCCATTTGGCTCTGCACACTACGTAAACACACAAATACACATCCATACACTACACTCTATCCTGAATGCCTCCACCTACTTCGCCACCGGTCCGCGCTGCGCTGGCGTGCGACTCCTCTAAATCTCCAATCGGCGGGAGGGTGCTTGCCCCAGATCAGCCTGAGTCTTATCCTCTGAGACAAGTCTCAGACAACGCAAAAAAAGGTATAATATTATAGCCTACTGTCTACTATGACTGTGAGACGCGAATATGACAGCAGATATGCAAGAATGTAGGAGGCTACAGAAGAATAAAGGAACGGTCCAACTTCGGATATTATGGCTTAAGTAATCATATTAGAAAGGATTATTACAATTTATTTTATACACCACACAATATATGTGATAATTTTAATTTTTTATTTATCTATAAATTTTGAAACGAATTAAGACCTGTATTAACATCAACCGTTGTGTATATAATTCTTTTCACTCAGACTTTTCACAAAGTTTAGTGATATATTAAAACCATGTGTAAGATAATCAATTTTTGTGAAACATATAATATACCCATTAAATAGTGTAGACTAGACAAGGATGATAGTAGCTTAATACAGTCTTTTTTCCGGGATGAAAGGGAAATTATAATATTGTGCGCTTAAGAATGAAACTTTTTTTGTTATTAGACCAACGTTTATGAAAATCTATTTGGCTTCATTTCTCAGATTGTAATAAAATTGGAATCAATTATAGCCTATATCAAATTAAAAATTTTTGCCAAAATTATTTGTTACTAACCAAGTTTACTTTATTTTCTTAACCGATGGATTTTTGCATATCAAATTCCGTTTATTAGACATCGATTTTTCAATATAAAATTGGTCTCTAGATTACTGATTTGCGTTAATGCATCCAAGAAAAATAGTAGTTTGATAAACCTTATTACTAAGTTTTAATGTTTGCTTACATACGGCGTTTTCAAGAAACTGTAACAGTGTTAGAATAAATAGGCCTACTTAAAAATTTGATTACATACCTGCACCTAGTTTCGTATACAGAAGCAGTGTAAAAAGTATTTTGTAAAGCTTTCTTACAAAATTATAACATAACTGAAGCCCAAATGATGTTTAAGATTTTGCACGTTAAGTCATATGAAGTTTACTTAAGAACCTGTTACGTTCAGACTTCCTGAGATACAGTTATTGAGAAGAACAAGAGTAACAGAAAGAAAGAGAGAGAGAGAGAGAGAGAGAGAGAGAGAGTGAGAGAGAGGTCAAAGTACATGATGTTTACTACAGTTGGCTACTTATAAGGAACTTGAAAATAATTAAACTTATTTTAATGTAGTAAGTTAACGAAACATGAACCAAAAGCGAGGATTATGTGCACCAGACTCAAGAGTTTTATTAACAGGATCCAAACAGCCTTTGGTGAAACGATTATTACGTTAAATAATTTATTCGCAATTAAGAAGTGGTACATTTTGAAGAAAGGAAAAAACCGAGGATGAGGAACTTATAAGTTGCTATTAAAATATGTAACTTACCTTTTGGATACCTAATTATTTTACAAGCAAGTTACGGAAACTATAAAAAAAAATTAATTCTTAATATATAAGCCTTCACGTATTATTTCAAAAAAATTATATTACTGCTCACTGTGATATACGAAAAGCAGAAATATAATTAATGTAACATTACAACTCTTCAACTCTGTAAGATATAAACTCTTCTGCATCTGCAGGTAGTTATTTATATTATTGGTACTTGTAGAAATTTTTATTAATCAGAATCGTGAATAAATTTCCAACGGATGGGAGTCAACTTGAAACATGTTGCTTCGGTACTACTGTATACCAATAACTGAATAACTATATTCTTACAAATGATATTCGGTATGAATGAGAATAATTAAAAATTCGTAATTCTCTCTCCCCCGTCTCTCTTCTCCCCCTCACTCTTTCTCTGTAAATTTTCCCCATCTACCTCACTAATAGGGACAAACCTCACTACTACCTTTAATTAAACATGACTACCACACTATTAATTTCCTTTTATTTTCATTAAGTTAGCACGGCAGGTCCTTCTGCGACTGCACCCAAAGCGCGCCTCTTTAAGTGTTTGTTGAAATGTTACACTGCTACAAACAGATTACTCAAGTTTGAATGTGTAGTCTATACGAACACAATGAATGATTAAACAAACACGCACACCACACTACCTTGGACAGGCACATGTACATGTGTGACTGTCATCTCACGTTTCTTATTTAATTTTTATTTTAACTTTTTAATACTTTTATATGTTTAATTATTATGTAATCGTTAAGGATAAATAGGAGAAATAACTCTTTTTAATTGGCTTCATTATATCAAAAATAATTCCTTGCTGGATTCGTGAAATATTTACAATTCATCTTTATTTACGTAGGTCTTGAATGTTGTGACACCGATCCTTTGAAGTATTCTCCGATCTCTATATGTACGGTATTCTTTTCCGGATGTCTCTCTTTGACTATGATCCCAGGCATTCAAAGTTTTGTGTTTGGACTCCTATGATTTTCTGGCCTACTATTATTATACATTTTTATGTGCAAGAAAGTGGCTGAAGTTTCCATTTATAAACTACCTGATCCCTCTCGAACAGTCAGTGATTACTATAGACCGGGGTGACACGAGTTCTGGAAAGACACTCTAGAGAGTATCGCTGTATCTCTTCTTTACCGTTTTGCTTCTTCCATTCACTTTATGCCCACTCTATTTTTGTTAGTCTACGACAAACAATTTTTGGTATTAGATTTCTAACGACCAAAAATACTTCCAAAGAATTTGATCTTCTTGCCTGTCCTTTCAAACGGAGCACTGTTTCTATTTTAACAGGACGCACAATACCCTACAGTTTAAGAATATATAGACGAAGAAGTGTATGTAGCTGCAGTGAGGCGAACGAACCCGACAGTATCATACCGAGGTTATCTAAACGAATACCGGAGAGATGCGGACACGGAGATTTGCGGACACTAGGCCTTTTGCTACCTGAGAGAGGGATGACAAAATTCCAAAAGTATTTCTATACCGGAGGTTTGCGGACAAGCCGTATCTGAGGTGCGCCCGCTTGAATAGCAACAAACTTTCGTCAATTACTAAAAACAGAACGAAAACGTTATAGGCCTAACATACTGTTACGACATTGCAGAACAATCTACGTGTTTCTCGGCTATTCCAGTGGAATCCGGCTGTAATGTGTATGTGCGTACACATTGCTGCTACTTTGAGATGGACAATTACGTGGCACGTGTCATGAATCCGCAACGAGACGATACCGATCCGCGCGTGCTGTGTTCAAGGCCGCAATCAATTATGTTCTAGTGTTTTGTAGTAGACGCCTATTAGCGAATATTCTGGAACCTTATCGGGTACTCAGCGACGCTCAGTTCAGTTTGAGTTGCGATTGAATCGAGTGCTGTTCGAAGTAATTGTAGCGAAGTGTTTTATAATTGTGCGGGACAATTGTAATACAATACAGTAATTGTCTTTTATATTAGTTGACATTTTTATTGCGTGTGAACAATTTTTAATTGATTTGTTGCAAGAGACTATCTTTTTGATTACAAACTGTATAATTGTGATAATTTAAGCTGGTGATTAGTGATTTAATTGGTGTCTTGTATTTTGTTTTCCACTGTACCATACGACGATCAGTAGACCGTCGTAACAATACGATGTTCAATATTCTACATTTAATTTTTAGACTGTACTTTTTTTACTTGTACTTACAACTACTTTCTATTTTTAGTAGGACCAAGAAAACGCTGATAATAGCACAAGCTGGACTGAGATAATAATATTAACACTTTAATTACCAACGAAACTAAAACGCGACATTTATGTTGCCAACACCTTAAGTTGACGCGACACCAGCAGTGATTACATGTTAACAGCTGATTTTTCATTTCCCTCCCACCGCTCAGAATTTCAAAGTAGACGTGCCCTTAACTCTTAATACTACTATACGTAAATCGATAAATGGAGAAATTAAACATATGGTACTAGAAGAGCATGACCCCACGCGTCGAAGACGAAACATGATATAAATACACCTTGATTATTATTATTATTATTACGTATTATATAGTAGTATTAGATATTATATGGGAGAAATTAACAAAGTGCGAGGGGGCAGATAAAGGACAGTGAGGGATTGTGTGTAACACTGAAATTGTTGACAAGAAAAAGAAGAAACTGTACGAGTTGGCGCGCGTGCGTGTGCGCGCGAGAGAGAGAGAGAGAGAGAGAGAGAGAGAGAGAGTGAGTGAGTGAGTGAGTGAGAGGACTGAAAGAGAGAAACATGGGCAGAGATAAAAAAATCTGTCGCATTAAATTCACGCCAACAACATTCTTAATGTCGTAATGACACAACAGTCTATGTTTACAAAAATTACTACCGTTTTGACGACACAAATATACAGATCTAATGTGTGTTGGCAGGCTGACGCGTTCGTACTACTAATTCATTCGAAGGCTGTATTCACTCCTGTCTGTATTAAAATAATACAAATATTGTTTTATAGTAATAATATAATAATAATAACAACTATCACGATTTGTAGGCTTAAGCATTCATAACATAAACAGTTTTCTAACGTTCCCTCCTCTCAAGACTTCTACGAACTTTTTTTAACCTATTGATTTTACTCCATTTTTAATAATTCACCAATCCCTTCAGTTTATAACTTACTGCTTACATGTCGGAGTCATGTGATTGTATGAAACTTTTATTGAGCAGAATTCAGTATGACGGATATTCGTGGCATACCTACGGAGATGTGAAAGTAACGTAGTTTTACTTCGATTGCAGCTTGGATTCACTAAATTCTGTTGCCTTCTGTACGAGCGGGTAAATTCTATGCAGGAATGGGAAAATTATTATGTAAAAAAAAGCAGTGATCATTAAAGACAGAGGCACTGAGTGTAGGAGATCAGACCGTTGTAGGTCAAGTACTAGTAAAACCTGGAAAAGCTTATCGTCCACTACTACATATTAAGTAGGTTTAATGAAAATTATGTAAATGGAACGGATGTAATTTCGAAACTGTTAATTTCCTTCAAGTGTGTACTAAAGTAAAGAATGTTACAATTTATAAGTTGGTAATTACACCAGGTAGGCTTAAACAGGTAATGCTAACAACAAGTAGCCTACTGATTCGAATGTGTGTGTGATGAGGGCTTTTGAGTCGATTATAACGCTATTACCTACTTGACACAGAAATTCCCGTGACACCTGCATTTTGTATTATGCAAACGTTCGGAGGATGTAAATTTTTCAACAACATTGTTGGAGTGCCAACCTTTAGAATGAACCGTTGTGGCGGAATGCAAGATTGATTTAAAGAATTCAAAAATTCTTGGAGATAGTACACTATATTTTCAAAATTAAATACGGTGTTAATAGATTCTTCGGACTTTTTATTATCCCTAGAAAATTTTTCCAAACTTGTATCATTATTTTCCTTCACAGATTCGATTCTTTGGGAATAACCACTTGTAATTTTTATCAAGTAAACACTTGACGTTTTGCACAGAATTTAGCAATTAATACAGTGTTGTACTATTTACTATGTCCCAGTTTTTCGTCAATTTCTGTGAAGCTATCGTCATTAGGAACACTACCGTCACCGAGGTGCAGTAAGTTTGTAGAAAAATCACCATCTCCTCCTCCTCCTAAATGGGCTCTCATATTGCTTTGCAAATTTAGTCTGAATAGCATTCCACATCGCCGAAGACTTTAAACACACTGAGACAATATCAGTGCGGGTTCCTCTTGCAGTTACCGGTAATCTCTAGCGAGAATCCTCTGAAATAACAAATGTTACGCTACCCACTAATTTGTTACAATTTCTTAAGTCTTGGAGAGTTTGATTGACCGTTTCTATACAGTCCACAGATCGCCTTCGTTTTACCGTTCATGATTAGTTTCCGTTTTGATCGCTCTTTCTTTTGTCATGCCTCCTCTTCAATACGAATTGCTTTTTTAATAGGAGTCAGTGAGAATACTTGACTTTTTCTTCTTGGCGCATTTTTATTTTATTTTTGCAGTCGCTTTCGGATAATGGCGAATTTATTCTGGTGTCAATTGTGATAAGGTATTAGCAGATGTCTCGTTTATTCCCGACGTGGGAGGTCCGGCTACTGTGGTCTCTTGACAATCTTTTGTTGGTGTTAATCTTCCTTCATAATTACTTTTGTCTCCTATCTCTCTGTCAATGACAGGTGAACACAGAAACTCTTCGATACTGAATATATTTTCATTTAATGGCCAAATTCCAGTTGAACTAAAACCTGCTGTCAGTTAGATGGTGTAGCTGCCTTTGAAAGAGTATCTTTTGCTAGCCCAGGTATGTCATGGTTTTACCTGGGTTTATTGTCATCCAGCTCTCAGCGGCTGCACCGAAACAGGCCATATAAACACTTGTCTAATGGCTGAAGTCAGATTGTAACGGGTATGAGGTATAAACTGTTTCATAAATAGTAAAAAAAGAGAGGCTGTAATTTATCTTGATGGATGTGCTACTCCAATACAACCTGCTGGTCCATAAATAATCAAAGTGATATCTACATAACACTCTGTGGATATAACGATAAGTGGTGGTTTCCAGCTGCCATCTATGAAAATACCACTGGTTTCACCCTTTTCCAAAGGGGTAACCCTGCTGACTTGTTTATTTCCCTTCAAACTGACAACTTTGTTAGGACAGTGCACTGTTGTTATGCTGCCTGGTTTCCTTCACATTCCAAATATTGTGACAATAAAAATGAAGGCGACTTATCACAGAATTCCAATATTGAAGAAAGTTTTATGTTATGTTTATTAAAACTAAATGCTATTGCAAAACTTGTTGCTTCAGCCTCTCTAAAAGACAACCTTGAATGTCGCTGCATGAAGCCAGTAAAACAATCTTTTACCGGCCCAGTTCACCAGAAAATCGACATTATTTGCAAACACGTATTCGGAGGCTAACATACGAATATTCTTAGGGTACAAACCATAATAACTAACAGAATAGTGCAGATCATAACACAGAAATCTGATTTTTCTTTTTGTTCTTTCCTAAATACAAGTTGTGGAAAACGCTGAGTCTTTGTAGGGTTTGTGAGCTACATCGCCCCAGAAAGTTTTTCACTTTTACGTTTGAACCAAATATGAAAAAAAGAAAACAGAACAAAATGTTTTACTTACATTGTACCAACATACCACTTTCCTTCTGGTGAAATTGAAGGTACACCTTTAATTTTAAAATTAGTGGCTGAAGTGTAGTGCTGCTGGCCACTCTACCTTTAGTGCGTGTGTCGAACACTCACTTTAGGCAACCTATTCTATCTCCTAAATTTCCTAGGCGGCATAAAAAGGAGCCATTATTACTATTATCATTTTAAAAATTTTAGTTTTTTAGGATTTAATAAACACGTAATCTTCATTATAGGATCACAAGTAACTGACACATAATTAATTCTGAGATCTGTTAGGTTATGAATTAATTTTCTTTTAAAAGTTATAGAGAAACATAAGTTGCCCTCATGTTGCCACATTGCTTTTGTATTAGTATGATTCAATTGTACACTTACCATGGATCCAACAAAGTACATAGCTGTAAACACCCATAGCAAATTAGTGACAAAAAGGTTGCTTTACACGTTCTAAAATACAAAAGGGAACAAAGACTTATTTTACTGTACACTGCTATAATCAGACTGGAGGAGCATGTACTACAAGCTATAACAAAAACGTTATACAGTTGCAGAGGTGCTGCGACTAAGGGACACTTGAAGAAGTACAAAGTATCAACTTATGTCTCTCTGCTCTCCCCTATATGGTAATACTGTCTTATAACGACTGTTAAACAAATCAAATGTATTGTATACCTTTATATGTGTATTTATACACAATATATCATAAACGTTTTTTGTGGCAAAAATACCTTTATATGTATATTTATACACAATATATCATAAAAGTTTTTTGCGACAAAAATATCTGTCAAATTTTTGTATGTTGTAATGGTACATATAACACTACCAACACCAGCGTACCACAAATAAGTTGAAAGCCACTACAATTAAGAATACCTACAAGGACAAGCATACGATCATGGATAAGAAAGGAAGTATCATAAGCCAAAACCAAGTGAATTAAAATGAAGAAGGAATTACCAGTAAATGTGCAACTGAAGAAGATAAAGCAAGACTAACGACGAGACGACATACATAATTACCCAATAGATCAAACAATGAGAAGGAAACCCATTAAAGACAAAATCAAGAAGAAACCTATTAACCGTGAGAAGGAAACCAGTGAAAACAACGCCATGAAGAAACTTATTAAGAGGTAGGAAGGAATCGGTGAAGAGAAGAAGAAAATATCCAGATCAAACACAAAAAAGGGAGATAACATGAATTATAATGAACTAACATATGGCAATAAAAGAATTATTATAAAAGAAGAAAGAATAAATGGAATAAACAACATGATTTAAACCCCTAAGCTGTAAAACAAATTGACACTGACCAAAACTTATTAACCTTCCTTGACAATGTAATACAAACAATAATCAATAAGAATGAATTATTGAACATAAAAAGTAACAAAGAGAATGAATAATAATAAGTTCTTAGCTAAATTATGTGTAGACATGAAAAGGGGGCTATGTCCAAAACACCAATGACCAATTGTAAAGTGGAATTGATATTAGAAATAACCACTAATTACCAATAGTAAAGACTGTAAAAGATAAACAAAATGTAATCTAATAATAACCAATAGATATACCAGTACTACATAAAGTCAAATAAATCAAATGTAATACATAAACACAAAACCGACAATAATCCATTGTTGTATATTATAACTATATGCTTGCCATAGAATGGATGCATGATGAACAAAATTATCTTGTAAACTTATCATAAAAGATTAGGAACTAAACCAACAACATTGAATGAGGCAGAATACTATTCGAATAAGTAAATTCAAGGATTATAGCCACCCAAATACTAATAATAACAATAATAATAAATAAACCATGTTGACAGCTAGATGCAAGTAATCTTGGTTACTTTAAACCAAAGCAATTTTCAGTATAAATGCAGAATGAACTACTGCACAATAATAACAGTGCTATCAAAACAATGATAAGAGATATTCAAGCAATAATGAGAATAATTTGATGGGATTACAACCCATATAAAAAGGTAACTTCCTAAAGTATAGTAAACTCACTTAACAAACTATAGTTAAGGTAATAAAACCACAAGATGAAGAAAAAGGACACTATCAGAAGTGACAATGACCAATGCAGTATGCATAGGCCATAATAAAATGTTATTAACTATTAATGTTAGTATAATAGTAAGTATCATGTACATATTGTGTTTATGTTAGTGTCTATACAGGAAAGTACAGAGCAACTCACCGCAGCTAATAATAGAAGAGTCAACGCAACTTCTTCAGCATCGAACTCATGAAATGGAACAAAAAACATTCTAAACTATTTTAACAAAATTAATAAACGATGTCAAAGAGTCAGTAAACCGATTTATTCATATCGGATTCAATAATAGATTGAATTGGGTAGAATAAATCAATAAACCAAAAATTAATAATAAAAACCAAAAAGTTAAGAATAATAATAAAACAGACAATCTCGTCGTGCTAAAATGTTCATACACACTTTTTAAGAGAAAATTACTTAAAACTTCGAATCTAACAAGAAAAATATTGTGTCGAGTATTCATAATACAAACCCTTAGATATCAAATATGAAATGAAAATATAAGAACCAAGTAAAATGTATATTCTATAGCCGGCAGAATAAGGGAAGGACAAATAAAATAGGGGCAGGATATCAAGAGAATGGAAAACATGGGACTACCTAAACAAGTAATAAGATACAGACCTCAGGGAAGACGAGATATAGGTAGGGCAAGGAAAAGAGATGCCTTCAGTGAAGGCAAAACAGGCTGTAATCCTATACCTTGACATGGAGAAGATTCCTAATACTTAATAGCACACTTAAGAACAAAATATTGGTATGGAGAATCATACACGACTTCCATGTTCTAAGATTTATATTTAAAATCATTTTCGAAATGAAATATTTCCATTGAAACTACTTCTTTCTACTTACTGCTTCAGCCACTTACTGTGGGCACTAACGTATACCACCTCACGTTATCGCACTTGATTTTCACTGATGATGGAAGTCGATGGCACTGGCGAAACGTCTGGTTTTGCAGAAAACATTGGTCTACAGCCAAACAGGCCGGGAAGGAATTTTAAAAACAAACTGCTTCTTTGTTGTCAATAACGTAGTACATATATACAAAAAATTATCAGGTAAACTATTACGTTACAACAAAAAAATGTTTCAGGTAAACTACCCTTTCCCCGTAACCGATCTTCACCAAAATCAATAGGCCTTGAGTCCTCTATAACTCGGGCACATATGTAAAAAAATATCTGATTCTGTTTGAATTTACGGCAGTTATCGTTCGTCATGAAAAAATTTCTCTTGTTACAACATAAAATATTGCAGGTAAACTACCCCTTTATCTTAACCGATCTTCACAAAAAACAATAGGTCTTGAATACTCTACAATTCAGGGCTGTAAGCAAAAAATTATTTGATTCTGTTTGAATTTGCGGCTCTTATCGTTTGCCATAAAAAATCTAGACAGACACACAGACACTTTTCGATAAATTACTTTTTTTCATGTTTTGAGGGTAGTACAATCAGAATCTGCAAAAATCTCTAACACGATTTTTTTTGCCATCACCATACTTCCATTTCCTTATGGAACATGAAAGTAAAATCAAAGTAAAATTCTGATGGCAACAAAAATCAAATATTCTATAAAAAATTGGGGATATACATTTTTGGTAGGTATTTGGTAGGCCTACTTGCATTGCACAAGGAATGTGTTATTTTCAATAGGTTATTGATAAAAAATGACTTACAAGTACATTGATTTTTATTACAAAATTTATACAAAACAGTTTCAATTCTAAGGTATCAATAATTAAAAATATTAAGGATAATGAACAAATTATTTCTTCAGAGAAGATACATAAAAACATTGCAAAAATAATACATATCAGACAAATATTATTACAACAAAAATACCACACAGACATTTGGGCTTCGTTACTTTATCAGTAACTATAAGATTACATTAATAAAGTACATAGAATATTTATTTACAAGAACATAATTACAAAAAGTGAAAACACCTTTGATGAAATAATCATTTTATTTATTACATCAAACATAACTAAACTCAGATGACAATATAAATAAACTAAATATAGGTTTTTCTGCGAGGGAGTGTAGGATTGATTAGGGGTTCAATTAGTTCAAATTATTAAAAAAAAAAATAGCATAAACTATAAATAGAAAAACTAGACTGGTATGTTTACAACAAAATGAAAACTTCAAGTTACATTTAAGAGATATTCCGTGTCAAATCAACAAGTGCTACAACCTGACCCTCTTA
This sequence comes from Magicicada septendecula, assembly GCA_034769895.1. NCBI lineage: Eukaryota > Metazoa > Arthropoda > Insecta > Hemiptera > Cicadidae > Magicicada > Magicicada septendecula. The sequence goes on along the minus strand of CM068376.1, from coordinate 148,884,443 downwards.
GATTTATTTGAAATTAAGTATGCATGTAGTATTCATAAATAGTAACACAAATCAATTTTTTCACATTTTTCTGACAAAAGGTTACTGAGTAATGGGTGCTCAAAAATGAAAAAAAAAACATTTTTTGACTTGCGCAACAATATTGATTTGTTCACAACTTGTGTTCTAATTAAGCTAGAACAATGACATCGAGTTCATTTGAAAGCTCTTCTAAAGGGCTTTCATATGATATAAAACATAATTAGTTGAAAATATATATATTTTTTATAAACACATCATTATTGCATTTACTGAATTTTGAAAAACTGTATTTTCAAAATTCTCAAAAAAATATATGTGAAAGATATCGTTTTCCTCTACAAACTCTGAAAGTTTCAACTTGGGATGAGTATGGGATCACTATCAAAAGTAATTTTATGTTTATCACGATTCTGTAAAACGTCATTCAGATCGGTGAATTATTATTATTTTTATTTTCCTACCCGTGACAATTTTTCAGAATCATAGTTGGATTTATTACTTGGCCTACAAAATTGTACTTTTCTTTCATACAAATAACTGTGTTTTAAAGCTTAGCACTAGCTAAATTAATAGCTCAAAATTAATAAATTGACCTACATATCTAAAATATATATCTTAATACAGTGATCCAGGTTTTCCGTGTACAAGCAAAAAAATCTCATTTTAAAGACTATATACAAAATGGTTGGTTGGTGTGACTATCTCCCATCTGTTTAGTATTTTGTCATCGGATAATATTCAGTCAGCTGTTGTCAACTGTTGTTGAAAGTGACCTGTACATTTTCTTTTGGTGTGACATAGCCTATAAAGTGAAAAAAATGTGATTAATTCTGAAATGTTGTGTTTTGAAATTAGCTTAAAGGTACTTCTGTACAATTCTCACAACAGTGTATAAGTTTATATGCCTACAACCAGTTAATATTGTAACGAGACATATGAGCCCAAATATTTCAGTAACCCAAAATATTAACACATGTCAATAATTGAGTGAAAGAGACAAACCAAGTGTTTCTTCTAAAAGGCCAAGCATGAAACTACATGAGCTACTCATCACCAAGGATAAACTCACAACAATAAGAGTTAATAAAACTAATGGTAACTAACAAGTGAAATAACATTATAAGAAAAAGAAGATGCACCGAACAATGATTGTACCACAGGAACCAACAACCCAATAGTTTTCGGTCAGTAAGGAACCAATGAAGACAAGGAAGAAACATACTACGAGAAAGACACCTAACAACCATGGCATAAAATATAGATTCCAAGAGCCAGTCAACTATAGAACATCTTACCCGTATATGCAATGACTGAACAACTTACAGATTGAAGAGATGGACAAGAACTGACTAACTGAGATGACCAATATACAACAGATAATATTATAAATGTATAGGACAAGATATGTTATAAAAGAATGAAAGTAACTATACTGTTAACTGAATAGAAGCTGTGAATAAAAGCATAGTAACATGTTATGCATAGCACCCATGTAACATAAAGAAGTATTAAAATTGTCTCATAATAATAACAAATATTACTCAAATAGTCAAACAATCATGTAAGATAAGAAAAGGCAATAACTAAAGAGTTATTAGTTATCATTAATAAAACCAAACCTGAGAAAATAAGGTTAAAAGAATGTAAATTTGTATCAACCTAACATACACATTGTTGGTACAAATTTCACCTAAATTCACATCTATCAGTAGGAAAAGCCTACCTAAACCAAAATGTTTTTTGCCTTAGACCAAGAAGAAATGATAAGCTTTCTACAGGTACCAATATAAGATACCCAAAATGGATTTTAAATAAAAATTTAAGTAAGTAAAATGAACCAAAACCGACCAAAAGGGGATTCACTAAGTAAAACGTGAACAAAACCACTTTATAATACCAAATAGAAGTAAAAGGTTAATGTCTATACCACAAGTAAGGTGTAATGCCACTATTGTAATAGTATAAGAATATTATAAGAAAGGACATAATGTATTATAATCGTAATTAAGAACACCTGTCATGTGACACCACGTGTAAGTAATGTTAGTCAATGATATACACTAAGGGACATACCAGTGTACAAAAAACACTAAACCAATTATAAAGAGACTACTATGATTAAACTATTGTAACTAAATAATAGTAGAAAGAGATAAAAGAATACCAAATAAGAATGGAAATAAGTGTACACCTCATAGTGCAAAATAGAGGTCAGAGAGAGATAACTATATAAGAATACAGCAGTTCTATAAGGAGAAATTTACCTCCAAACTTATAAATTTTGCACAATCATCTGGCGATATAAGAGCTTCTACAACAATGGACTCTGTAACAAAGAAAGAATTTTAGCTAACAGAGAAAAATAATTATCATTGCCAGTATCAACAAAAGTGCAAATTACTAAATGAAATAATTGCAATTTTATGGGAAATAATGTTATTAAACTAATTATGTACTTTATTAAGAACTTTTGTTTTCCAGCAGCTTCCAAAACTCTTTATATAAAAAATAATATAAACAAACTTATTTAGAGCTTCTAACAATACTTATCTTAAAATTATCATATGATTATACTTTCCAAAGGAAGCCCCTGATTTGAAAGCATTGACACATAATACTACTAATTAAAAATGATTCAAACTACTATGTTACTAAATTTTCTCATTTAAAATGTAAATGGGACTGTTAATAACTTTATATTGTTGTCATTAATGGCTATTTTATCACAAACTTCAAAATCTCCTATAAAGCTTGCTCAATGAAATAGGACATTCCTGATGCAGAAAATTAACTTTGCCATAACACAAATTAAATAGGCTAACACACAAACAAAAAAATGCTTTGAAAACAAAACATTAATGAAATATGGTATGAATTAATTGTGCTACATTCAAAGCTGATTTTCTTAATTGATTTAAAGTACCTATACAAGTCTAGTTTGTCAAGTAAAGATAATTTAGGTAAACCTAACACTACATATGAAACAAACATTAAATCAAATATGCTAATGTTACAAAATTCACAAACAGAAAAAAAAATTTTAAATTATCTATAGGCTAAATTGCTTTGATTATATTACCTTCTCCACTTCATATGTTTTCCACATCAATATCATCTGATGTCGATACTACTGATGGTGCAATAATAGTCATTTTTTCCCAGTCAATTCTGGAAAGTTCAGGAGAAACCTGAAAGATCATTACAAAACTAATACATAATTTTTCACTAAGTTAATAATTAAGAGAATAATTTATTTTCTTAACCTAGCACAATATTTGTATGTTTCTTTTATAGAATTGCTAAACTGCTATAATTGTTTTTATTATTTAGACAAAGCTTTTCGTCATTACTGACATCTTCAGGTCTTAACAAAGGTTGTTTAAGACCTGAAGATGTCAGTAATGACGAAAAGCTTTGTCTAAATAATAAAAACAATTATAGCAGTTTAGCAATTCTATAAAAGAAAAGTAAGGATGGCTGCTAATTTAAACAATACGAAGACAATATTTGTAGGTTAGCACTATGAATTTACAAAAAGTTAATGGATTTTGTGTAAATTTCTAAAAAAAATTAAATTTACAGCATAATCTAGTAGTTATTTTATAGTAATCTATTTTAATTTAAATGAACTCAAGTCACTATTGTTTGGTTACATCCCTGCACTGAAGATTCCTGAAAAAGATTTCTAATATAATCATACAAACTCGAAAAAAAAAACTGTTCAAATGATTAACATTGAATAATATAATCCTGATTATAACGGTATTATAACTAGCAAATACATTACGGATAATTCATCCATACTCTGTATCACTTAAATCTACTATTAAGTATAACACACCCCATAAAATATTTTAGAATATTAAGATACTAATTTTTTAAAATTTCATGTGATATTAGTTGAGTATCATTTAGGAGGTTAAACAATATAAATACAATTCTACACATTAAGTTACAGATTATAAATACAGATAATAAGAAATTAAATAAAAATAACACTATAGGCCTACATCAATTATCGGGTTTAAGAACCTGCTGCTGTAAGCAGTGATAATTTTAGTTTAGTGAGCTTTAATCAGACTTGCATGCAATAATAAATTTTACATAAGATAAAAGAACGATGCTTTCTTTAGTCACCAGCAAAACCTTTTCTGTCTGCAAGTTAATATTATAAAATTTAAAAACAGCACAATTTTATTAAAAAATTTAATCGAGTCACAGGTCAAATTCTCTTTTCAATTTTTCTTTTACCTGACAAATGTTAGCCCTTAATTTTTAAAGCAGAGCTGTGTTAAAACAAAATTTTTATGACAAATATATTACAATTTAATGGACTCAATGGTATGAAAGTAACTATGTGTACAAACAATTACAACAGTTTGCTTCAGTGAGGATATAGTACACATAGGCCTATATTATAAATTTTGTTATATTAGGTCTTAAAATTAACCTTAACTTTCTACCGTTAAGTCATATCTTATCAAGTAATTACGTTTCTCTGAAAAATGCTGAATTTGAAAGTATATTTAGAGTAATATAGCTGGACTGAAGAATTAAATAAAATATGTAACTAGTTAAATACGAGCTGAGTTCAAATTAAATATATTATGGTAAGGCCTATCATCTTGTGTTAGGTAGGACGACATTTTACGAATAAAATGACTTACAAATTGGATACATTACACAAATATAGGTAGGCTAGAGTAGTAATTGTCAGACTTACAGGAGTATCTATAATAAAGAAAAATTATTTAATTAAATTGCAGTCAGTGCCTTACAGGGACTTTTTTTAAAATGAGTTAATTACCCCTTTGGTAATTATGAAGATTCTCATCAATGCTGATATTGCGCTGATATATTTTTATTATATTCTTCTATGTTATATAAACACGAGAAAAATAATTTTAAACGGCGGTCGAACCTATTTACGGAGACAAATAATTAAATTTTTACTCCCATAAGAACGCATGGTGTTAGCCTAGGTATATTGTATTAATTAAATTAGAATGCTAATTTGCTCCATTATTAAATTTTGGACAGAACACAGTGATATTATGTATAGTTGGGTCTATAACAGGTAGGCCTAGTGTTACAGACCCAAAGTAATCGAGACATTCATACATAACCTAACACAGCTAATTTCCTACAAACAACGGACAACATACACTAAATAAATGATCATCTTACCTTTCATTATTATTCCTAGCACCTCCAACATATTTTTACTTCGACTTGCAATCGCAAACACTTCATACGAATAACAAAATTCTGTCCCACACACCTTAACAAACGAAAACAAATTACCGCACAGCGCCGACTAAACTACCCAGAATAAATATGGCAGGTCGCAATATTTCGTTATACCAACTAAACAGAATAAAAACACACATACATCTTTACTATAGCAACATCTTTTTACTTCGACTTGCAATCGCAAACACTACAATACGAACAAAAAATTCTGTCCCACACACCTTAACAAACGAAAACAAATTACCTCACAGCGCCAACTAAACTAATAGCCGGTCAACAACTAAACTAATGGCCGGTCGCAATATTTCGTTATACCTACTAAACAGAATAAAAACACACTTCCCTCTGAAGTGTCTGTCTTTTTTACACATGTTAAAAATTTTATAGAATAATTATTACGAATGCCAATATGGCCGACTAACTACCCATATTTCATTATATACATTTGTATATATCGAACAGGCTGTCTGGCTTCAGCGTACAGCAAAAATACGATGTATAAAAATTTGTATAAGTTTTTCGTACGCTGACACACCATAACTTGGGCAAAATAACTTCATCACCTAAAAATGTACTTATACAAGTTCGTCAAATTTGTTTTAGATACCCTGGGTAAAAATTGGGGTGTGATGAAGAAATTATGCGGCGCTAAGTGTATATAGAAAGTAGATTGATAGTGAAAAAACGTCTTTATATAATTTGTCGCCGCAAATAAGAGGCCTATGTAAATTGACAAATATAACATATAAAGAGTGGTGTTATAATATATATATATATATATATATATTACAATTAATATTTATAATTAAAGTTACCTCAAGATGTTATTTTTTCCTTTTTTGGAACATGTTTCGGGTACTATCTTGTACCCATCTTCCTGATGGTACCCGAAACATGTTCCAAAAAATGAAAAAAATAACATCTTGAGGTAAATTTAATTATATATATTAATTGTATTTTATACATCAAGAAACGGACTGTAGCAGAAAGTGACTAAATATATAGATATATATTTAATATATAAAACTTTCACTGTGAACACTTACTTTTTGGTTTTGTTTCCCAGATGTTTCGACGTGGTGTTCGTCTTCCTCAGTGGGCTTGAAAAACAAACTTACCAATATTTTAAAAAAGTGAATGAAGAGGATGTACCAACAAGATAATTATAATATTTTTATCTGTGATTATACATATTAAGACAGAATTTGTTATTGCCTAAAACATATAGCCTATTCGGATTTTTTAAACTCTTATCGTGATATTCTTGTTGTAAATATTTATTGCAAATATGCACAAAATAATAATAGATGCTGTTGACTTTTTAGTTTCTATAGTCAACCAAAATATATATCTCATTATTCACCTTTTTGTCAAAGTGATCATATCTATCCAATTTTTTCACTGCTTTCTAATAAACGTTCTTAGAACAAGTAAACGAATGTTCGCTTTTGTTTAAGAAAACTCTTAAGAACTCTGATATGTTGCAGTTGTAGTGTTTTGAGTCATACTTTCACAATTTCATGGAAGTGACGGAAATTTTGATTTTGTTTGGCTTCAAAACCAACGTAGAAATGTTGCAATTACGTAGCGGAATGCCGTTAATATCGTTAGGGGGCGTAAGGGTCCCTTTAATCCGTCAGCGGCCATAAGTACTGACGTAGCCTGTAAACACTTGTCAATTTCACTAAAAGTTCCAATGATGGCATTAAACAAGCAGCCAGCTTGCAGATATTGAAATATTGTATTTCATTCTGACGTCATGTGATATAATAGGAAAGGTACGGACATATAGACGTATTCCGTAAATGGGTTTTATGCTCGTCAGTATTGTGTGAATTGAAAACTTACAGGAATTGAAGTTATAAAATTAAAATGTGCAAACTTTTATGATATTACAATCGTTATTGCACATCGTTCCACAAATTAATTTTTTTTACTACAATGAAGACATAGAAATTATAAAATCAGTGGATTTACCTTCCAACAATTATTGGAAACATTATTTCTCAACTCATCGTATTTCCGTTTTCAGCTGACATAACTGATCGTTTTTACTTTAATCTGAAGTTCAATTTATCAGTGAGACAAAGGAATGGTTAATTTGTTTCTACACTCTTTACATCTGCTAACAAAACTTATTTGTAAAGGTTGATTACGATTTTCTATAATTACGACATGAAAAATGTGTCCTGCGTTATCGTCGTTTACAAAAAAACGGTATTTGTACTTGATCCTTTGGATACCATAATCTATTACCGACAGTATAAATAGGAACAAGTTTCGTGTTTCATGTGCAACAGGAATTTCTAAATTCCTCGACAAGTGCATGTTTTTCTAATGCAGCAATTTCTATTTACAAACCTGTCTTAATTACAAAGTCCGGAAATGATTTGTCAGTTGTTATTACACATGTTCTAAGCGTTCAACTTTCCTGAGGTCAGAGCTGTTGGTTACTCTTTGTGTTTGGCATTCAAACTGGGTACGGTACACAAAAGTACAATTTTTACGTTATTATTAACAACAGCCTATAGTATTACAAATGTTTCGTTCAGAACATTTCTTTTCAACTAAGCGAGATTTCAGTAAATTGAATTCTGACCGTGTCTGCTTTTGTACGTGGAACTAATAAGCGATGTGTGTGAGTAGGCGTACATTGCCTTTGTTATCAACAAAGCTGAGGCTTAACCAGTATCTCTGAAACACTCTCCTTTAATGTAAGAACTTAATTACTTATGTTGTTTTTAATATTGTTACATCGATCGTAACTCCGTATATTTTTACGCAGTGTATTATTCAACACAGAGAAATCGATACACACACACATCCTGTAAAACAGAAGCACAATAGTTTCCCTAGTTATATAATTGACCGCTAATAAAAATCAGAAATTCAATAAAATCACAATAGCTCTTAACAAATATACAGCTGATCGTGGTTGAATTTCCTCGCTAATGGTACGGAAAGCATAGCAAAAAAATTAAATGTGTGTAAAATATTGGTTAGTCCGTAAACTATGTTTATGTACTAATTGTTAATTGTTAACTGAGATAATTATTCAAATCTCATGTTTTTTCTGACTGAATAAGACGTGAAGTCACACAAAATATTTTCTTACTTGCAAGAAATTAAGGATTATATTACGTTGGCATACAGACTATGACACATTCACGGATTTCATTATGCATGGTTATTTTACGAGCGACATGTTGTTCTGTACATCTACATAACTTTTAGATTAAATCTTAAGTTTAAAACGTAATTGCACTTTGCAAGAATATACGCAGAATATAATTACATTTCCAAGCCTGCACTCGGCTTTCGTAGGTCAAATATATTTCGCGCAGGCGTTGAATATTGTACGCCAAAACATATTTATTAAACTTCAAGTGGTTTCAGTTTACTAATATTTAAAATGCTCAAAATATATTAAGAAAATGAATCAAGATAATCAAGACAAAAAAACACTTTTTTCCAATGACTAAACGAAAGACTCGAAGGAAATTAATAAAATAGTAGAATTCATACATTAATCAATATTCTGATAATTCTTTTAGTATAATAATCAGTTGTTATGTAATAGTAATAATAATAAATATAATAATAATAGTTTTTTCGAGGGAGACTGTGGATAACTAATGTTCGCCGCAGGACGGTCCGCACTTCTACGGTGTGTGGGACTCGCACCCACCAAAACCACAAACCCTGTTGTCCACGGGATAGATCCACCTCGGGACTCTTTACATGAGTAAAGAAATGAGTAATGTTTACTCGGGGCTTTCGTAATACTTCAAGATGGTGCCATTTGTACTTCGTTCAGTGGACGTTCATCTGTTTTAAACCTACAGGGGATCCACGTTACCTGTCTTCTGCTATTCTGTCAGCGACCCTAGCAAGATCATCTTCGGCTTCCTTCTTTTGCCTTAGTACTTTCTCTATGTAGTACTTTTTCTACCTGATCCCAGTGGTGTTCACTCTCCAGCATTATTCCGATAATATTTTCAGACTAGATCTGTCCCACAACATTTTTCAGAGTTTGCCTCTCCTCTTTCCATCTATCATAGGTGAAAAACGTGTGATTCTCATCGTCTAATTCCTTTTTACAGAAAATGCAGTTTGGTCTATCTACTTTCCCCATCCTACATAGGTAAGCCCGAAACAGGCAGTGGTCAGTTAGAAACTGCGTTATGAAATAATTAATTTCGCCATGTTTACGGTCAGTCAACTCAGCTAACTGTTTTATGAGCCATCTTCCCTTCGTGTTACTGGTCCAGCTTTCCTGCCACTGAGCCATAGTACGGGCCCTGGCCTTCTTGTGAGCTTGTACAGTGTCGACGTAGGCCTTTCTCTTGTAAACCAGTTTCCGTTCCTGTGCCAGCAGATCGATTGGGATTATTCCCGCGATGACAATAACCGCGCACTCCTAAACCGTGCAGTAGGAGCAAGCCACACTGAAAAAAAAGAGTTGGTCAAGGGAGACCGACAGGACAGCTTAAAGCATAGGGACCTCACCCAACACAAGTTGAAGCAAGGTGAGAATCCAGCTAGGTGCCCAGGGCTTGCAACGCCCGTACCCACAAGTTGGAGCCCCTGGGAGAAGTAATAACAATAATAATAATAATATGTAGTAGTAGTTTCAATAACTTTGAAACACGTTATAAGCAATGCTAAGTAAAAATTAAAAGCCTCTACCTCTAATTCCTGCTCAGAAAGTTCTTTATTTAGGTATACGTCAGTTGTGGGTAAATGCATTTTACATCCACAACTTAAAAATCTAGTGCATCAAATTGATACTAATGCCACGAGCGTCACTGCAATAAATCGGCTTCAATGACGTCTCCAGCGTTATGTATAAATACATTTAATCCGCTCACTGTGAAAAAGCTACTTATTTAAAGTGACGATTCAAGTGATCAGAGTAACAACCATATTGTTGTACGGGTAACACAAATAATAGGAGTACGTAACACAAAATATTTGACATTATAGTTCATTATTTTTCTGGTACAGGGCAGTTTTTTATGCCCTGTGATCGTAATTTTGGATTCCTTAAAAAACTGGCCGGACGTGTACTCATTAACAGTTCTCAGAGCTGTTTTAAGCGCGAGTAACACTAATCGGTTTTCTATTCATTATATAGTGACTGATGACACTTTAAAATAGTTTTGTCCATTAAAACCTGGTGGTTCCTCTACTCAGATAAAACTGCAAGCCGAGGTATCCCAAAAAACCAAAAGATTTATACAAGGAATTCGGTTACAAGAAAAACACAAAAGAGAAAGATTGTGCAAAAATGTTCATTGAGGAGTTGCACATTCATACTTTTTCCTTATCAAAGACTAGCGTGGTTAAAGCACCACCTTCACGAAAAGCACCAAGTTGTTGGGTATAAAGACTTCTACAATGATATTTTGTAGTTTTCATCTACAATCAAAAGAAGTATCTAATGAGCAATGTGATGACGCGGAACACGTTTGAATTCTATGGAGTGAAAGTACAGGCTATATTTCTTAAATACTGTTACGTCGGTCTAACTGATCGTCGTATGGTATAGTGGAAAACAAAATACAATATACCAGTTACGTCACTAATCACCTGCTTTAATTATTACAATTACACAGTCTGTAATCAACAAGATAGTCTCTTACAACAAATCAAATAAAAATTTTTCACACACAATAATAATCTCTACTAATAGAGTCTTGCACAATTATTAAACACATAACAGAATAATTCTTTATTTTGACAAACACTCAAACCGCACTAGCGAAAATCACTCATCTAACTGAACTGACAACCCGAGTGCTATGGCTTTATATACGCCGCGCTGAGGTCCAGAACAGCTTTCCCTCCTTACTTCACGCCGGCGGCGGCTTAATGCGTATCTCAAGTGTTCCTGGAACTCACTAGAATCACCTACTTGAATTACACAACAGCTGCCACACAGGACGGGGGGAGTGGAGAATGTTCTGGCTTGTTCGGTAGGCTTCTTGTAACACTTTCCCCTCCTTAAGCCTATTCGTCCCGAACTGGCAAACCGTCTCTGTAGTAATACTTGCCCAGGCGATCTAAATGAATGACCTTGCAAAGGATAATTCTCCGGTTCTTTGAATTCAGTCTCGTGTGATCCGAACATAAAGTTTCCAGGATTACGAGCCTTCGGCTCAACCGCTAGTGTTCCAGGAATCACTCCCGTTGCGTCATGTACTGATGATCTAAACACCACTGGCTGATCCAATTCTGTTTGGTTCTCGTCAACAACCTCTTGCCTAACTTCATCTATAGAAACGTTTCCCCCGGGCACTTCTATTAACTCAGGAACGAACAAGTGTTTTTCCTTGACACCCATACTTGGCTTTCCAGTCACTTCTTTTGCCATTTCACGTATTTGTACTGCCTCCGCCTGGTTCTTCTTCCTTTTGACCAGACCTGTTGACTTCTTCTTCGGCCAGTGCTTCTTGCTTGATTGAATGGTTGGCAGACCCTGACATTTTAACCATGCAAAGCTTTATCTTCTCTTGCCGAACCTTCAGGACGTTCTCTCTTAAGTCTGCAACGAATCCGTAGGCATTCATAATGTCCGTGCCAAGAATCACTTCATCGACAATGTCTGCAACGGGCATTTGGTGGCTAAACTCGACGAGACCCAGGCGTACAGATACATCTACTTGACCTAATACTTTGCCGAGGCTTCCAGTCACAGTCTGTATTGTACAAGAGCTAAATTGAGGCTGGCGGTTGCTGACTAAGTCAGGGCGGACGATGGACATAGTGTCGCCCGTGTCAACTGTAAATGCTGCAGGTTTGTCTTTAATGAAACCTTTGACAATCAGGTTACCCATGGTTTTATGAAGCGTGGAGGCTGTGTGCAGTTCCGTATCTTTACGTCTCCAATTAGTGCATTCACGCTCTTGTCTCCGATTTTTCGTCTGCCAACAATCTACTTGTAGATGGCCACTTTTTCCACAGTTATAACACTTAGGTCTTTTGTCTTTATCCTTTTGTTCGAAAGATCGTTGTGGCGCAACTGACTTCTTAAACTGTTGTTCTTGAATCATCTCTTTACTCCGTCCGTTATAACGAAACTGTAATACTGAATCCATTTGACTGCAACGTGATGACATACTCTGATTAATGTAGGTCGCCGACTTACCAGCTTCAAAACGGAGAGCATGAACAAGAGAGACTGAGCTATTCTGATGCCGTGCCAGCCTTAACACTTGCTGTAATTTACTATCTCTGATACCGTCAATAAACACAATGTGAGCAATCCACGTTCGGAAGTCCTCTGATTCTTCGGGATAAGCCAATCTCGTCAGTCGGTCGACATTTGCTTCAAATTTTTGAAGGCTCTCCCCTGAACGCTGTTTCCTCGCTTTAAGTTGAACATGGTACACTTCGCACAAATGCTGGTCACCGTACCGTAATTCCAGATTTTTTTTGTTAATTCGGCATATGTGTTCTGGCTGTCAGATGGCACTTTGTATATTAGCTCTGCGGCAAGAATGAGTGAAAGGCCTTTCTCTTCTTCTGTTCAGTTATTTAACCGAGCGGCAGTTTCAAATTGGAGATGATAAGTTGCCCACTGCATGCTTCCATCAAACGTTGGGGCCTTTGCGTAAACTGGCCCTACTACAGTTTGATTTCTCTGGTACTTTGAATCTTCTTCTTCAGCATTCAAAGATAATGGTCTTTCATTATCAACTATTTTTTTCACTAAATGTTCGGCTTCCTTTTTAATTTGTTATATTGAATTTGTAATAGAAACTTCTAAACTTGAAATATTTGTTTTCACAGTTGACACAGATTTTTCTATTTCAGATATTGTGTCAACTTGTTTGTTCAGCTCACCTCGTAACAGGCCGAATTTTGGAGTGGTATCCTCTTGTACGAACGTCTTAACGTCGTCTGCTTGACGACTAAATTCTTCTTTTTGTTGTTCCTGTGTTTGCCCGCAGCATTACTCGGAATGCTTCTATCATCTGACTAGTATCCATTTTATTTTTATCAACTACCACTAACACCACTCTTCTACGAAATATACTCTGTTTCCACTGTTAACCGTTTTATCCCAGTTCTGACACTACTGTTACGGCGATCTAACTAATCGTCATATGGTACAGTGGAAAACAAAATACAAGATACCAGTTACGTCATTAATCACCAGCTTTAATTATCACAATTACACAGTTTGTAATCAACAAGATAGTCTCTTACAACAAATCAAAAAAAATTGTTAACATCCAATAATAATCTCTACTAGTAGAGTCTTGCACAATTATAAAACACATAACAGAATAATTTTTCACTTTGACAAACACTCAATCCGCATTATCGAAAATCGCTCACGTAACTGAACTGACAATCTGGCTGCTATGGCTTTATATACGCCGCGCTGAGGTCCAGTACAGCTTTCCCTCCTTAACTGCACCCCGGCGGCTTAATGCGTATCTCAAGTGTTCCTGGAACTTACTAGAATCACCTACTTGAATGACGCAACAGCTGCCACACTGGACGGATGGAGTGGAGAATGTTCTGGGTTGTTCGGTAGGCTTGTCGTAAAAATACTTTTCTGTCTCTTCTTTTGCAGTTATTTTTGTCCTTTGATTTTTCAACTAGAATACTTTAGTACATTCAAAACCCGGTTTAGGTTAAAATTAATAACATTTTAACTATCTATATTAAATAATACTGACCCGGAACACATCGGACACGTCATGGACAACAAAATCAAAGATTTTAATAAATTTCGTTAGGTTCACGCATGCATATTTTTATTAACGATTAACAGGGCAATATTAATTTAATTATTGCTGAAAATTTTCAAATCTAATTAAATTTATTTATTTTTACTTGGCAAACGATGTATTTAGTAATAAACTAATTCAATTACTACAATAAAGAAAAAAGTGAATTGTGTAATTAAAATATAATTTATTCCAAAAATAGTATGCGAAAAACTTTTGAGGCAATTTTGTTATGTTTCAAAAATTATTAAAATTTATTTTACCTGAATGTCATTTGTAAACATTCTCAATAACAGCGTACATTTATTCAAAATTTTAAAACAACAATTTATGTAATGAGAATGATTTTTTTAGTTTTCCTCATAACGTAGAAAACGTCACTTGATTCGTTTCTGAAATAATCGCTCCCTTTATAAAACTAATTTTTGAATATGACGCTTATTTGCATTGAAACAAAATCTGCTATGAATTGTATAATACGTGTACACTGTAAACATAAAAGGTTAATTACATGTACAGTCCTTGGCCAAATTGTTAGGACACTACAGAAAAAACAGAAAATTATAAATCGTTGTCATAACAATAAACGTAACAAATTAACAACATAAATAGCGATAGAAGTTCGAAAAATTTCCACGTAAACTTCAATTATTGACATATTATTAGTGTTAATAACATTTTTTAATGTTTTGGAGATAATTTTAATACAGTTTTCTGTTAGAAACTATCGTGATCCCAGTGGAAATAAGTAGTGAGATTATTGCCTGTTTGTCTCTTTGAAAGCTCCGATTGGGTTGACAGCAAAATTATATGACTATTATAACAAAATGCAATAGACCTCACAATACATATTGTAAACATGTTTGTTTCTTACAAAACATAATAATAAATTAACACGAGTTAACTGCTGTGAAATCTAAACAAAGTGGAAAACAATTAGAACTGAAACGGAGAACTTTTATGTTTATTTATCGGTGGCCTATTGATTTGGCTCATAATACTACCTTTACTATGAATTTCCATGAAAGCTATAATTAATTGAAGCCAATATTGTCTGGCCCGTTTGTTAGAGACTGCCTGCTCTCAAAGGAAATGGTAAAAGGAAACACGCTTCCTAAGGGGAAAGCAAAAGGAAATATACTTTTTTAGAGTGCACGAGTACAGCTTGATTCTGAGTCTGACTTTGTTGGGGAAACTAATCGATACGGAGAAAGTATGGGATTAACTTTGCAATCGTAAGTGATAACAATTATTTTATTAAGTATATAATAATAATAATAATAGTAATAAGAGTAAATACAGTAATTATTTGTATAACAATACAGTTAGCAACTTCATTAAGTTAATACTAAACCTTCACCTACCTTATTAATTCATTTATACCAGGCTCACGTAGACTCAAAACACTTTACGAGATAAATTCGGTTATGAGACCTGGAGAATTTACTGAACTTGAGACAAACACAAACCGAGAGTAACAATTACACACTTAGCGCTATAGTGTTAGTGAAGCCCACGTCGTGTTGTATTTGTATAAGCAGCCAACGTCAATGATAGTGTACAATGTTCTCGACTGTGTTGTACGGGCAACACGAGAGACACGTGACAAGCGTCACATAGGCTACCCCTGCAATTAACTTTGCCGCATTGGCGTTATAGTATAGTTTTTTGTTACCAAAATTTCTATATAACAACCGTTGATTTCAACACTGTTTTCATGTCAGTTGAAACAATGTATTCAACGTGTATAACAATAGCTTTGCAGTCAGATCGCTTTGCCGTAACAATGTGTACTTAGAACGGTAGGACGCCAACGAGGTTACTCCGTTAGTGAAAGGGCATGAATAATTTTAGTCCTCGTTTCCTCGGTCTTACCGCAACTAGTAATCAACAACTGCAGGCGTCGCATTCAATTGTTCCGCTTGTCTTGTCGCCGTCATTCTGCTGTCGTTGTAGACCGTTGTTTATGTGATATAAAGTAACGTTTCAACAACGCGATTACATAGTGGAACTAACCTGACAAAAGTCGCTATAACCTTAAGAGTTGCAGCGAGGAAGTGGACTGGTCGAATGTAATTAAGTTACCTTAACAAATGAATTCAATTGACTTTTGTGTTTAATAAGAACAAACATCATAGTATGAACGTAAAAGATAAAGATACCGGTGGGAATGTATCTGAATTGTTGCTTACGCAAAGACATTCTCTTAACGCTTTGGATAATAATAGGTTCCTATACAATGGCCTCTTTCGGTCACTAACCATTTCAATTATGGCCACTTTCATTATTTAGTTATTTCAGTACGGCTCATTTTCAGTAATTAATGCTGTATATGGTTATGTAACATTTATGCATAACGTATAACATATTTTCAAACAAACGTGTTAGTTTAATGTAGTTTAATTGTGAGGACGCAAACTCCATAATATAACATGCAGCGTCCCAATGACACTGACATTATAACCATAAAAATTTTGTTTCTGTTACGTATTTTTTATGCAGTAAATCGATTTTATATTTAAAAATCATTATTATTCAAAAATCGGCAATTTAAAAACGATTGTTAAGATGTTTACTGGGCTTTTTCTAACACTCATCAAGGCGTGTTGAAAAGGCGTGTGTGAAAGGCGTGTTTGAAAATAAAACGAGGTAACAGGCAAATATGTAACTTAATTCAGTGATTCGTCTTTTATTAAAGAGACACCGAATATTGTGTAATGTAACGGAAAAGTTATTACCATGCTGTAGCACAGTTGACACGAATAATTTTTCTAAAGCTTTTCGTTTTCAAAAAAATATAAAGGTACCTTTTGTTGACTTAAATAATGTAATTAAGTTTGTTTCCTGCAGACTCGCACAACTTCATTCCTATGACATATTCACTTTTTCATTTTATCGGCATTAGTAGCAACGTTTAGGTAGCTTAAATACCTCAGTACATGGCATATACGAAGTAAGTTAAAAGTAATTTTCTGTACTATAAGAACATACTATTATATCAGCAACTGTTGCTACTACTACTATTACTAATACTGGCCAAATAGATTCCTGAACATTGTTCTAGCACTGATAACGCATTGCTGCCTACCTTTAAAGGAAATACTACTGTTGTCTCTCCACCCCATCGTTGGTTATCGATAAAAGCGTTTAAGAAGATATAGTATTTGTGGCTTTTGTACCTCCCTCTACGCAGCGCATCTGTTGTTTTGGGATTTGTTGTCAGAACAGCTGGCGCTTGTCAGCCGTACAATAAATATTCATCAATCAATTTAATCAAGTGTTGTCAATGTTACAATAATTCATGGAAAATTCTGTACTTAACCCGATTCATCCACGACGAGAATTATCATAAGATTTCTTGTTGCTTGCCATCATTTACTGTGCAAATGGTGGCCATCTGGACGACATAAAGTTTTGTCACCCATTTAGTAACTTTTTTTTTGAATTAGGATAATTCAAAAGGACTCTTATCCTTCAATTATCTTTCAGTTGCTAAAGACACCAAGCTTGTATATTGAATAAAATTGTTATAATTGGATCCTCCACCTAGCCTTTTGCTATTTTTAGAACTTTAACTTCAAGTTTTGGATTGTAGTACCACTACAGGTAAACAATTTTCAAAATAAACACCATAATAGGTTAAAATTTTCTGTAGCTTCATAAACGGCATGAAGTTTTACAATTTTGTCAAATTTGTAATTACTATTTGAGATCTGATGTCCTAAAATTTTGAAATTTATTAAACTTAACACTACATTTAGAATTCGGTTACAATATTAATTCAGTTGTTACACAGCGCTGATTATTACAAAGTTTATAAACTGTTGATACATTTTTTGGGTTCAGGTGTGCCAAAATTTAAAAACAACCACACGTCAACACTATTTTTAGATATGAGTTAAAACTCTCTTCAATTTAATACACATATGTAATTTTGCGGAGACTCTGCAAAATTTTGACATGTTACAAGCAGATTCTGTTTCGATAAGTATAAAAGAAAAAATGCCACTAGACAGCAGCGTGCTTTATACATAAAGCACCATAAGATTTAGCTTCGGCACATATGTAATTGGGATGCTGACGCTCTTTGCCTGCAACATCTTTACCGCTGAAGAATCGATATGTTTACACGTTGTAGTTCTTATGCGTTCTCTAGCGAGATTCACTGCATTCCTCAGGTAAAAGATCAAAGAGGCAGACTCCTTTCATGGATCTAGTACGTTTACTAACAGAGATTTGTCTTCACCAAGGGTATCCTTAAATCGATAGGCTTGTGACACTTCCTCAATGGATCCTTATATTCTATCGTTGTGAATGGAGTTACCATTATATCGACAATCACTGTATAGACATCTTACAGAATACAAAATTCTCTTCTGAAAAGGACATTCCTAATAATTTAAATTTAGATAAAATAATCTTGTTACGCTATGTCTTTTAATGTTTTTTTCAACCTGTGTTTCCTCACTAATTGCATTGCTTTTTAACATTCAAAACCGCACCACGGACATTATCGTGCATACGGATCTCCTTACACGAACCAATTTTTAGACCTAACTTTTGCCGTTATTTTCCTTGAATTCGTTTCATTTTAGATAATATCTGTATAGAATTTTTGTGTTTCAATGCTTGCTGTGGGAGACTGTGTGATCTGAATTGTCACCTAGTCTGATGTGAAACTTTACGCTCCTGACATTCAAGATGCGATTTCATTCAAATATACGTATGAGGCAGCCCCAACTAATGAAACAAGCCACTTTGTATTATCTGGTTTGGTTCATGTTGGTTATAAATCTCAGCGTCACGTTCTGAAATTGCTGTTAAGGTTTATAATTTTGAGTCATTATCAACGTTCGTTTCCTGAAATCTGTATCTTCATACTGGCCTCAATTCAGTTTCATAAATAAACAGTGTTCTGTAAGGACATTATCAGACTCGAAATTCTACAACAAAGAATGATACTGAACTGGTCATTTTGACTGATATCCAAATAATGATTAATAAAGGAAAAACTGCTTAGCCGTAAACAATGAATAAAAGGCGGCAATTATTTTCTAACTTAAACTATTTTATTGAGGAAAAGGAGTCAATATTTTAAGGGGAATTACACAAGTTTCTGCAATATATATTTCTGTCTGTGTAACCTTAAAGCATTTACAAGTAATGATATGTAAAACTGTTAACACAAGGTGAATTTTGAGGTAGAATTTAGAGAGAAACGTACAACAGAATTAATGTGCGTAGAGAAACAATTTGTTACAAGATAAAAATAATATACGCTTATACTTAATTATACATACACACATCACATATGTAGACAGTTTTAAATATATAACTATGAGAAAATTCAAATTTTATATTAGAATATGTATGGAAGAGACAAATGTGTCTTATTCGTTTTGTCAGCTCATTTCAGCTCCAGTACTGACAGTTGTCTGCATTTCCCAGCTGTGCCAAGTGCCAAGCGGTTTGCATTGATTACATAACAATCCCGTCTAGTCTTCACTCCCAACTGCAGATTAGTTCCTTAGATCTAGTACAGCAACTGCTTTTATCACACAGTTTGGTTGTTTTTCGGCTTAGTACTAGTTTTACAGGGTTTTGCAGTGTAGTGCAAGTTGTTCTGGGTATTTTCTGTCAATAATGTTTTATAAATACGTATCGTGCTACCAATTGAAAATAAACTACAAATAAACTTTAAAGGATACAAGTTGGAAATAAAACAGAAACGAGTTGGATAAAGAATAGACAGTGTAACAGCTTTGATTACAATTTAACTCTGTGCGCAGAAATCAAGCTACGGCGAGAGACGAATACTGCTGCTATCTGAATAATCAGGACGACATTATAGTTGTAAGCAAGTTACTGTCTGTCATCAACAAAAAATGTTTTACTAATGAAAGTAGCAAAAAAACGTTACTGCGTATTTTATAAAATTTAATACTTTTGTCTACATATGTTAACAAAGATCATTGAAAAATATGTGTTGACACATTTATTATTTACTTTCGTTTTACTACTTTAAGTTATCAACTTAGTACAGTAGCACCTTTTCTAGTTAATCATTGTTTTAGTTTTATCAGAGATAACTTTCCCTACTCTTAGCTTGAATAATCCAGAATTGGTTGTAACACATTTAATAGTGTTTTATAATATATTGTTGTGACGTTTTGGTATTAAGACTGTAACCTCTCTTTGCCTTTTAGTATTTATCTTATTTCTTGCTAGATTTCTATCTCCTTGCTTGTTGGCTTTCAAAGAGAGGTTACAAGTTATTTAGAACTAGGCAGGAGCCTAGAGAAGAAAAATTACGCTGGGTCCAGTATGACGGGACTTGCAATAAAACTCGGCTGTAACAGAACGCTAACAATTTATATTATAATAAATTGTAACAATATATTCAAATCAGAATAACATATGTGCCCAATCACGAGTATGAATACAAGTCAAAAATAGCAAGTATGTACAACTCTTAAGAATAACAAGTGTGTATAAAAATTAAGAATAACAAGTGTGTATAAAAATTAAGAATGACAAATGTACATAAATATAAAACATTACAAGTGTATACACATCAGTGGACACATGCCTATATAATTATAAAAATATTCTCACATCTCGTGGCTAGCTAGACACACAACAACACCCACAGAACACAAGGTACACCCACTTACAGTTACATTAGTTTTTAACACGCATGCCCCTGGAAAGCACCCACCCAACAGGTAGAATAACTACAATCTTATAACTCGGAAGTGATAAAATATACGCCAATAGGCAACCCGTTCAGCAGAATAACGAAAGCCAAAACCCCCAGGAAGAATGATGATAATTCAGGGGGCACAAACAACCGGCCCACCCCTTTATCCAGCATTCCATTGATCAATGACCCAAGATGAGTGTGTGAACCTTAAGTTCTTTTCACATCATTAATAGAAAGTGACAACTACGTCCTCTATTTTCAGAAGGTATTTATAAAATTTTAAACAGTTATTTGACTGCAAAAAATTACAGAAAAGAATCCAACTCTATTTACATTAATAAACAAATTAATTGTTTGAGGCATTACAATTTCTGAAGATATTGACAATACATAAATTGCTCAAAAAGAAAATGATGAATACATGGTTCATAGTCAAAATAACACAGCAAGCTATAAATGGGAAGTCAACCCATATGTGTTGGCCAGTTGAGAAAACAATCAGTTTAGCCCTTGTGCAAGAGGCAAAATCAGCTAAAAACTTTCCATTACATTAGTAATTATTTCTATTAGCCTCACATGACCATATAAACAATTAAAAGAATAGAATACTATAAGGTGGTTGTGCGCTGGCATCTGTGGGAGCGCGCCTACCTGTAGTTGACAAAAGTTGACAGGCATTCGACCTGTCTGAAGTTGTACCAGCGTGTCAGAAAACTAAGTCCCATATTGTGAACCCAGAAAAGTCCCAAAGAAAAACCACCGGAAAGTCCCCAGCCCTTAAATATGAAATCCCTAGTCAAATTAAAAATTTATACGCAGCTGTTCCAGCCGGAACAGAACAACTGAGCAATTATTGAATTTTGTAAGAGTGAAAATTAGATGCAACAATAAAATGGTACAAGATTAAATCTCTCTCTGGCGCGCTCTCGCAGAGCAGCACACACTTACAGGCATAGCGTTCAGTGTTATTTAAATGAGTTATAAAAAAAGGCTTATGAAATTTTAAGTTATAGTGTTCAGAGTCATTATCACAGCTCAACCTCCGGTAAACAGTCTGGGCACGTGGTCCCATGGCATCTATGCAATTTGCAGTAAACGGGCACCCTGCCGGCCCGGCCCCAAAAATTAAATAAGTATAAATATCACCTCAAGTGTGCTGGCGAGTGCAACATAAGAATTAGGTCTCCGTCTCCCTCTTCGTAGGCGATCTTGACATGGTTCACAGCTTGAGCAGATCTTCAGCCCACAGCAAGCCAGGAACCCGACTTAGAGCGAGAACCCTAAGAATTCAAGTAAATTAGAGAACAGTCTATAAGAACGTACATCCGAGTTAAGGTAATTAACCTCTTAACGGGCCGCCAGCTAACTCTCACCAAAGGCACAAAATTAATTAATTAAGTTTTTACAACCTGCTTAAATAGTCTAAATTCAGCCATGGAATAATTGAATTTGCATCATGAACAGAACTTATTAAATTGTGGCATAATATAAAGTGAACTGTACTCAGTCAACATGCTTCGACAAAATTTTGCAGGTTAAACCGGCCACGTGCAGAGCAGTAATCATAATTTGGTCAAAAAAAATTTTAACAGCAAGTCACTCACAGCATTGAGAATGTTTTACCTTCAATTAAGGTTCATACAAAGAAGCTCTCACACTTCATTCTCTATTTGTGAAGATAATTAACAAAGACAGCGACAGTATACTACATGCACCAACACAGTTCACTACTTGACTGCACACCAAGTTTTTGTAATCAATTTTTTTTATGTAAAGCACTTTTACTATGAGAATGACTCTTGAAACTTCTCGCATTATAACAGAAAATAATAAGGCATGGCTATACAAAGGGCGTTGCGTACAACAGTAAAAATATCTCTTACATAACTTTGTCAGGTCGCACACACACATAAATACGTACTTCACACGATAGCATAACGCTTGTTATTAAATATCCACACAACTAATGAAAATAATTAAATCTTACCGGGGAGTCGTTGTATTCTCTACTCCATCATGTAGAAAGATACAAAACTGCGTAGAAACAATACAAAGAGCGGAGACGAAGGGGGAAGAACTCTGTGAGCGAGGCCAAGCGTCGACTGGCTTCTACAGCACACAATTTCCACAGCACTGGCCGAGCTGCGCGCGCAACCGCACACCGCGCCGCTCCCCTCATACCGTCGAACAAAGTCCACTCGACTGCCTCCCTCACGTATTTTACGATCACGAAAACTTTCTAGAATCTATACTTTGTAACCGTCGGCTTCGAACCGGCACAAGACATAATTCTAGAGTCTATAACTATAAATTATTATGCCCCAAGTTGTGGGTGTCAGTTTTTATACTTTAAACCCTTATTGGTAGTTGTGAAATTAATAATATGAAATCAAGTATTAATTGTTTAATAAGAAGTGATGAATTCTAATTCTTTAATTTTATTTGTTGGTGTTAATGAAAACTATTTCAAGTAATAGTGTTGTATAATCCATAAGGTTGATTCTTAATAAATGAAAACACGACACATTTATCAGTTTAACCAACACATTTATTACATTCATATTAACTGTCATTAATATCAGTTCTCTATACCTTTTAACATATTATTATCATTAATTATTATTTTAAACATGATTTCTACCAATAGACGATTTATGTATATGCTAAGATGTATAAATAATACATGTATATATAATATATATATTCCAAATGGATTCATTTCAAGATATGAATAAATATTCTTAATTGAAGAAATATATTTATTTTTTAAAATGTACGAAGTTCGCTTTTATATTCTAATCATATTACTTCACGTTTTAATGTGTAATTCATACGTAAGTTATTTTAGAAGGACAGACACGTTATTGTAAAATAGTAATTAGTACATAAAAGTTTTACTGTTGGTACGAATATTCCTGTCTACGGTGGGCTGATGTACTGTGATTTCATCTCCGGCTCCTTTGCATACAGGATCATTTGGATGAATCACAGTGTGGTTCGCTCCCGTAGTCATTGATTGATTAACACTTTTAATCACTTCACTGTAACTAAGTATATCCGGCTTCTTCCGATATTTACTTTAGTGTAAGTGCTGTTCACTAGTTTACAACGGTACTCTCGTTACGTTAGTTTACAGTTCGCAAACGACTTGTTCTGTTTCAATAGTTTATATCGTTAGCAACACATGATACGATCCGATTTTGTGTTTTTACGAGTTACAAATTAATAAATCTTTAGTTCTCACTCTCTCGATACTTAAGTACGTTACACAAACTGTTTGTTCATTTTGACTCTACGAAAATTTAGAATAGATTTCTAAATTTTCACACACTATTTACTTATTTTGACTTTATGGAAATTTTAAGTAAACTCTCTAAACTTCCATCGTAGACTCCCCGAAACTTTACAGTAGACTCCACGAAAATTTACAACAGACTCCATGATCGCGCCTCAGTTAATTGTATACCTTCAATACACATAATACCCCACTAGTTTCCTACACTTCACTTTGCTCCGTTTGAATTGGTTCTACTTACTTTTCTTCTAGGAAATTTCACTCCTGGAAACCCGCCTACCTCCAAAGCTGTTTTCTGATAGGTCAAGTTCGTTCCCTCTTTATTTTTTACTCTTGGTTCAACCACCTCTGCCGCGGTATGTCCGATTTCAGAATCGTAAATCTTTCTGGCGTTTTTATATGCCATTTAGATATAACAGCCCCTTAGTTTCTCCTAACGTCCAGCTGTCCTGTTAATTAGTTCACTCACCTCTGCTGTAGCCTTATCGGTATATCGAAATCGTAAATCTCTCTCTGGCGTTTTTCTATGGCCTTTAACCAGAACAAACCCTTAGTTTCTCTAAGTGTCCAGCTGCCCTGTTGGTTAGTTCAATCACCTCTGTTGCGGCCTTCTTGGTATTTCCTAATTGTACTTTCCTCTGGCGTTTTTCTATGCCTTTCAGCCAGAACAATCCCTTGATTTCTCTTAGCGTCCAGCTGCCCTGTTGGTTAGTTCAATCACCTCTGTTGTGGCCTTCCCGGTACATAATCATAAGTCTCTCACTGGCGTTTTTCTATGCCTTTTAGCCAGAACAATTCCTTAGTTTCTTCAAGCGTCCAGCTGTCCTGTTGGATTTATGATACGTCCATATACATGCATGTCGACGTTGAAGAATTTCACACTCTTTTGTACTAACTTCCTCTCATAGTTTCTCTCCATACATCAATGTCATTTCAAGCGTGGACAGATGGTTTCCCTTTTTTTCCTTAGCGTTATACGTCACCAGATAATTTCTACAGCCAGTGTATCGAAATTCATTGTCTGAACGAGAATGCACTGGTAACTAAATTTTAACCACAAACCGGCCTAATTTGCAAACCACATAACCACATTGCCTACTATGTATGCAAACCAGCAGCAGGTGCGGACGTGTGTAGCTATAAGTGCTGCATGTTCTACCTGGTACCTATGCAAGGCCGACTCTGACTACTGTACTTTTCTAGTTTTATTTTCCAGGAATCGGTAAATTTAAAACATATTTTTAAAACAATAAGAACAAATCTAAATAAATTAAAATAAAACTGTGTAAACTAACACTATATTTACATCATTACTCTTGGGTAAGATTTAATATAATAACAAACATCTGAACTATCGTGTGATAATAATGAAATATCTGCGGGAAACGGTACGTAATTTACAATCAGTGACGAGAAGCTTACAGAGTCATTTAGATTTCATCAATTGTTATGCAGATAATTTTTGTTACTGTTTCGAATTTTTTAATGTCGCCTTATTCTCCGTTGTTTATACTATTATTCTGTACATTGCAGAATCCTCTTATATTTTTTAATTGAGATCAAACTTGGCACCAAGGTAAACTGTGACAAACGACTTAAAATCTCGTAATAATCACATAAAAATAAATCACGTTATAAAAATATTCAATTAATAGATTTTTCTTCAACATAAATCTTGATATTATAAAAAATAATCAAAAATAAATGTCACGTTTCTGCTCGGGAACACAGTAAGACTGCTTATTATATTGTAGATGCTACACAGAAACCCCCAGATATAATTATCTCAAATAATATAAAAATTTAAAGGAATAAATGAATTTATAAAGCACATTATTTTATTTTACAATATGTATTTCCTTTCCTAATAATTTTATTTGTAAATATTATATGTATAAACACTCTTAATAAATTTAGTAGTCGAGAGAGAACTGGCATTGACTCACTTCAAAGTACATTGAAAAAATTGTTAGTTAAAAGCAATCAATCTTATCTTCAGTGTATTTAAATAACAATGTCAAATCCAGCGCCAACGTTTTTATGTTAACAATTGGCAGCGGCCTGTAGCAACTGAGAGCTCGCAGTTTTCTACCCTTCTTTGTTAAAGCAACTCAGAAGCATTTTTTGATTATTGTTACTTAGCGATTATCACTCGCAAAATGCTGCATTCCTAAATGTAAATGAATTATTTCCGTTTTACATAATGTATTATAATCATGTTAGTAGTATTCAAGCTTTAGTTGTCTTACGTATCTCGTGTTGTGGGTATTTTATTGAGATATTTAAATTTAAATCACTGAAGTATTGAGATACACCATTACTCACATGTCTATAATATTTGGCACAAACGAACAGCGGATAACCAAACTTCCGCTTCTGCTATATTTTACTCGCGGCATTAGTCTTATATATAATATATATATATATATATATAACGCATGAATAATATTAGAACATTTTAGCAATTTCCAAGTTTAGTGGATAGAATTTGTTTCGTGTAATGCTTATTACACACCTTATAGCTACTATAGAACAAGAAATCACTGTATCGTCTCGACTCAAACGCCTGATAAAATAAACTGTTCTTGAGTGCGTATGTTAAGAAAATGTAATTTTTTATACATTGTCTCGAAAGTAAGACACAAAAATGTATGGATATTGTCACGACGGTCTACTTGATCGTCGTAGGTACAGTGGAAACAAAATATAAGACACCAATTAAGTCACTAATCACCAGCTTCAATTTTCACAGTTAAACAGTTCGTAATTAACAACACAGTCTCCTACAACAAATCAAATAAAAATTGTTCACACGCAATAAAATGTCAACTAATATTAAAACACAATTTTATTACAATATACCGCTCGATTATAAATCACAACAATTCACTATTAACTACTTGAACGCACAGAGTAATATCGCTTTTAAACGCCCGACAATAAAACTGAGCACTATGCAGCAGGTATGGGTTATTTTTAGTCTGCCGAAAATATAGACGATTCCACATACTACGTATTACCTATAAAGTATGACGTAATTGATTGCGGCCTTGACACAGAGAGAGCGGCCGCGCGAATTCTCACACCGTCTAGCAAATGCGTCGACAAGCACGTACGCCACACACGCTACATTCCGTATCCCTCTGGAACATTCGATAAACACGTAGATTGCTCTGTGATGTCGTAACACTTTCCCCTCCTTAAGCCTGTTCTTCCCGAACTGGCAAACCGTCTCTGAAGTAATACTTAGCTTGGCGATCTAGGTGGACGACTTGAACTTTCGCTATCCTTCCTGTTGAATCCGATAAACAACATCGTCCATCCTTTTTTTCACAGTATAGGTTCCTTCCCAGTTAGTTTACAACTTAGGTGAGCGACCACGACGGCGCTTTGGGTTGAACAACCAGACCTGATCTCCTTCTTGGAAACCCACACCATTGCTGCGAATGTCAAACCGAGTTTTCATTTTATCACTGGCAATCTTCAGTCGTCCTCTTATCATGCGATCCATTTCTCGCAGTTGGTTTTCTAATTGCAAGGAATAGTTCTGTGGCTCTTGGGACTGAGTCTCAGGTGATCCGAACATCAAGTACCCAGGAAGACGAATCTCCCTCCCAAACACCAATTTTGCTGGAGTCATGCCGGTTGTGTCGTGTACTGATGATCTATACGCCATGAGTAATAGTGGTATACGTTGGTCCCAGTCTGTTTGGTTCTCGTCAACAACCTTCGAAAGATGCTGCTCAAGTGTACCATTGAATCTCTCAACCATCCCGTCCGACTGAGGATGCAGAGGCATTGTCCTGGTCTTTTGAATTCCGAGTAGACGGCATAATTCTTTAAACACTCCTGATTCGAAATTTCTCCCTTGATCCGTATGGATTTCCATAGGGGCTCCATAACGGTAACAGAATTTGTGAACTAACTCCTTTGCCACAGTAGTAACCTCCTGATTTGGAATTGCGTACGGTTCCACCCACTTAGTAAAGTAGTCACCTACAACCATGATGTACCGGTTTCCATCATCAGTAACTGGGAATTGTCCAGCAATGTCTATGGCAATTCTCTCGAAAGGCACTCCAATGTTATACTGTCTCATTTTTCCCAGTCTTCTGGTTTGTGGGCCTTTGCTTGCAGCACATATTTCACACGTCCGAACCCATTCCTCTACGTCGTGGGGAAGATGAAGCCAATAGAATCGCTTCCGTATTTTGTCAAGGGTTTTGTTAACGCCAAGATGGCCTCCAGATGTTCCATCATGCATCTCCTTCAAAACAGACTGCACTTTACTTCGGAGAACTATCAACTGCATGACCACGTGTCGTCCATCTGCACTTTCCCAAGCCCTATTCAGCAATCTTTTCTAAGGGATTCCTATTGTGTCCAGCAGTCCTTTAACACTTCGGAACCATGTCAGATATCTTGCAAATCCGGGCAGCGACCTTCCTCTTTTGCTGTCAAGATCGGTCCACTGTCTTCATCAGTCATCTGTTCTTGTCGACAGTCTTGTGTTGTCCAGCCGTCTGCCAGGAAATCTACAGTGATGGCCTGAACATATTCGCTTGAGTTTTGTTCTTCCTTTCTGTGGCAATGTCGGCAGCCTTCCGGGCACGGTCTTCGTAAAAAGCCATCTGCATTACCATGCAGGTGCCCCTGCCGATGTTGTACATTGAAGTTGTACTCTTGCAGACGTTCGAGACACCTCACCAACTGTCCTTCCGAATTTTTAAATCTCAAGAACCATGCAAGCGCGGCATGGTCGGTACGTAGTAAAACTCTCTCCCATAGAAGTATTTATGGAAGTACTCCAAAGCTCTGACAATTGCCAACAACTCTCTCCTTGTAACACAATAATTTCTCTCTGTTTTAGAAAGCGTCTTGCTGTAATACGCTATTACTCGTATTTCACCGTTCTGCACTTGACACAAAACTGCTCTAGACCAGTATTGCTTGCGTCTGTGTCTACGATGTACTTCCCTTCGGAAGCTGGGAAAACGAGAACTGGCTGCGAACATAATGCAATCTTCAAAGTCATAAATGCTGGTCACACTCTTTCGACCACTGGATGTTTCGTTTATTTTCCGTTAGCTCATGTAATGGTTTAGCAATAGTAGCGAAGCCTTTCACAAAGCGTCTGTAATATGAGCATAACCCCAGGAAACTCCGAACTTCGTGTTTACTCTTCAGCACTGGCCAGCCTCTTACAGCGTCTACTTTATTAGGATCCATGCTAACACCCGCTGCCGAAACCAGAAGACCCAGTTACTGCATATCCTTCTGGAATAGAGAACACTTCTTCGGGCTCAGCTTCAGTTGGGCACCGTAAATTCTAATTAGAACCCCCTTAAGGTTTTGCAAATGGTCTTTGAAAGTCTTCCCGATGACTATGACATCGTCTAAATAAACAAGGTAAGTTTTCCATGTCAGGCCTCGGAGTACCAGGTCCATTATCTTTTAAATGCTGCCGGTGCATTACAGAGTCCAAATGGCATGACGTAAAATTGGAATAAGCCACTGGGGGTCGAGAAAGCGGTCTTTTCGTTGTCTGTTTGATGAAGACCCACTTGCCAATATCCACTTTTCAGGTCCAATGTGGAAAACCACTGTGCTCCGGAAAACGTGTCGAGTGTATCGTCAACGCGACGTAATGGATAGCAGTCTTTCTTTGTAACGTCATTTAACCTCCGGTAGTCTACGCAGAAACGCAATCCACCATCCTTCTTCGCTACTAGGACTACAGGAGAAGACCAAGCACTTGACGAAGGTTCGATTACTCCCTCTGTCAACACGTCCTGTACTAACCGAGACATTTCCTCTTGCTTAGATAATGGAGGCCTTCAAGTAGGTTGGCGTATCGGTGTTGTGTCCCCGGTATTGATGCGATGTTGTGCAAGAGAGGTTCTTCCCAGTGACTGTCCCCGAACTGCAAAAGAATCCTTAAATTCATGTAAAAACCGTCTGAGTTCTTTTACCTCACCCCTTGAGAGGTCGTTAGAAGATCTGTTCAATAATTCCTGCAGTTCCTCTGGTAATTTGGAAGTATCCGAAGCACAACCGGATCTTCGTATCGTCATTCCGGCTACCCAGGCCACAGGAGTCAATGTGCCTAGGAGCGTATTGCTTTGTAAAGTGACAGCTTAATCCAAAATATTCGCCACTCTAATAGGTACATTACCGGTTTCGTCAGGACTTACTCATCTTCTGGCAATTAGTATCCGGTGTGCTAACTACCTGGAGTTCGAATATAGAGCACTGGTTGCCCCTATAATCTACCTCGGTTCTAACCATGATGATCTTTTCGGAGTTTGGCGGAACAGTTACGGCCACTTGACTTATGACGTCCATCGATTTTTCTGATGTCGTCATTGTTGATAGCATTACCTCTTCGCCTCCTATTCTCAAGACATTGTTTTTGAAGTCGACTATAAATCCGTATGCGTTCATAACGTCCACACCAAGAATTGCTTCATCCACAATGTCTGCAACAAGTACTTGATGATTAAACACAAGTCGACCGAGGCGTATGTGTATCTCCACTTTTTCAACCACTTTTACAGGCCGTCCAGTAGCTGTTCGCAAGCTGCAAGAGCACCACATTGGTTTGAGATCTTTCACCACGTCGTGCCGCACAATGGAAACTGTTGCGCCTGTGTCAACTGTAATCGAGGTTGGCATTTCTTGAACGAATCCGGTAACAACCAAGCTCCCGCTGTTTTTCTGAACTGTAGAAATTGCGTATTGTCTAGGGGCTTTGTTCCTCCAGTTAGTCAGCACACACCCCGTTGTACCGACTACTGCTCATTTCCCTGCTGCTGAACTCTAACCCGACAATCTCGTTGTAGATGTCCAGGTTTCCCACATCGATAACACTTCGGTCTTTCATCCTTTCTTACTTTATTCTTTAGCGCCGACCGTCGAGTCTCTGTTCCTTGTTCTTCTTCCTCATCGTCTGTGCCGTCGCGATCTTTTAGCGCACGCACTTTATGACTTGTCCAACCAGACGCTGATTTGGCGGCTTCAAATTGCAAAGCATGTACCAGGGCCTCCGCACTGTTCTGGTGTCTTGCCATTCGTAACACTTGCTGTAGTTCGTTATCTAGGAGACCGGCAGTATATGTCTGCATCGCAAAACTCGTTCGAAAATCTTCTGGCGCTTCAGGATAGGCCCGTCTAATTAGTCTGTCGATACTTGCTTCAAACTCTTGAAGGCTCTCCCCGGCATGCTGTCTCCTTGCTCTCAACTTGATACAGTATCAAATTTGTATCACCATTGTTTGGTTCTCACAAATGTTAATCACCATACCGTAATTACAGAGCTTTTATCAATTCGGCATATGTGTTTTGGCTGTCAGGTGGCACTTTCTGTAGTAATTCTGCCGCAGGTCCTTTTAATGAGAGAACGAGTGAAACAGCCTTGTCTTTCTCTGTCCAATTACTTGCGCATGCAGCAGCTTCAAATTGGCGTAAATACGTCGCCCAGTGCGTGCTTCCATCAAAGGTTGGGGCCTTTACATGAACTGTCCCAACCGCATTCGAGGTGACCTTCTCTATTGACTTCTCTTCTGTGTTTGTCTCTGTATTTATCATTGGTACAGTCTGTTCAGAAATTTGTTTTGGTTGTATTTTCATGAACTGCTCAACTTCACTTGTAATTTGTTCTCCTATGTTTGCCATTGGGTTTTCTACTGCAGATATTTTATTTGACACAGATTCTTCTACGACAAATATTTTTGTAGACATCGATTCTTCAACAGTCGAGACAAATTTTTCTACTTCAGCTATTTTTAATGCCATTGATTCTTGTACCTCCGATATTCTAGTAACTTGGTTATTAAGCTCACCTCGTAGGAGACCCAATTCTGCGGTACTGTGTTCTTGCAACTGTTTCTGCATAGCTTCAAAGAGAGCTTCCGTTTTATCTGCTTCTTGCTTACGTTTTTCATCCAGTCTTTTTTCTGCTTCTTCCGCCTCCTGCCGGCGTTTCTCATCCTGTCGTTTCTCCGTCTGTAATAGCAGCGCCTGTAAATTTTCCATCATCTGACTGGCATCCATTGTTTTCCGATTAATTACGAATTACACTCGTCTTGTACAAAGTGTCCACTGTTTCCACTGTTAACCGTTCTACCTCAGTTCTGACACCACTGTCACGTCGGTCTACTTGATCGTCGTAGGTACAGTGGAAACAAAATGTAAGACACCAATTAAGTCACTAATCACCAGCTTCAATTTTCACAGTTAAACAGTTCATAATTAACAACACAGTCTCTTACAACAAATCAAGTAAAAATTGTTCACACGCAATAAAATGTCAACTAATATTAAAACACAATTGTATTACAACATACCGCCCGATTATAAATCACAACACTTTACTATTAACCACTTGAACGCACAGAGTAATATCGCTTGTAATCGCCCGACAATAAAACTGAGCACTAAGCAGCAGGTATAAGCTATTTATAGTCTGCCGAAAATCTAGACGATTCGACATACTACGTATTACCTATAAAGTATGACGTAATTGATTGCGGCGTTGACACCGTGAGAGCGGCCGCGCGAATTCTCACACCGTCTAGCAAATGGTTCGACAAGCACGTACGCCACACACGTTATATTCCGGATCCCTCTGGAACATTCGATAAACACGTAGATTGTTCTGTGGTGTACCAATATTAATATTTTTTGCTTGAAAAATTAAATAGACTTGATAGAATATTCTATGGGACAGCAGGCGCTGCTAAAGAAATAAGCATGAGTTAAATTTTATAAGTTTCTGCCCTGGCTGTACGGGATTTGATCGACAGCTCAAAGAATGCAAGCGGCTCACACCGTCGTGTGTACAGTGTATATCCGACTTTGTACTTTGCACACCCCATTGTCACAATATACCTGAAGATACCTATTGTAATCTGGGTCAAACGCTGGCTGGCATTCGAAGCGGTCCATCCCGGAAGAATACTTGAAACAATGATGTTCCCATACTCTGAGTTTGGACCATTATCAAAAATTGTTACCCGCTTATTTTGGTTATTTCTTTGGACATTATGCAGAACATCTACATTTAACTGTGGGCATTTTAATTTCCTCAGAAATTACGAAACTTAAACATGTGTCCCGTGTAAGGTTTGTATACCAGTGCCATAAAAATTAAGAAATATACCAAGAAATTTGATTAATCAATTAAATTTAGTGTTGAAATAGACAAGAATAACATTTTCATATTGTTTTTTTATTTGTTTAGTTATATTAGATTACTGTACGTTTCCTTTTTTCTTAAGCACACAAAATTAAACCATATAGTGAAGACTTTAATATGGTTTTAAAAGTTTTAAATAAGGCAACACCGCACATACTTATGACATTGTTGATACAGTATTATTAAACAAAACAACATTATGTGTGGCCGTGTGATATTATATTTACAGTTATTCCACAAAAATTGTATCATTAAATTTTCCACTTCGGCAGCACTTGTTAAGTAACGTTCTCGTAAAGATGATAATTAAATAAAACCAAACAGTTATTGCGACATAGATACTCTACAGTGTTCCGATACTCACAAAAGTGCTTCAGTGACTATAATTTCATGCTTGATCACTTTTTTGTAGTGCCTTTGTTTTGTTTCCATGTAAATGCAAATGCAGGGTGTGCTGCCTGTAGCAGGATGCTCTGCTTTACGTACGGGTATAATGGGGATCTGTCTAATAATCAGACCAAATATAAATTTTGTATTTCTTTTATTCACAACACAACCCAATCACATCACAGTCACAAGTATATATCTTCAAATAACTCATAGGACCCGTGGGAAAAGCTCATTTGTAAAACGCAGATGATAGTGTTTATGAATACAAAGTACAAACTAGTATAAACATGATAAGTAGTATAACTATATGTATCTACAGAACTACGAAAGAAAGAAATGTTAATAAAATGAGAGTAGTGTGTTTTGTATTAAATGCAACTTTCTATTACATTAAAACAATATAATTTCTATTCCAATAGCACATAAATGCCGCAAATTAATAAACAAAATACATTTTAAGAAAATTCAACTTGAAAATCTGTGGATGAAAGTTTATACAACAAATATTTACTGTATGAGACATTAAATAATTTAAACCAAAGACTAATAAAACCAGTGGACCTCTATATTCTAAATTCAGCAATTTAGTTTCCTACACGATTGTACATAGTTTTGGCTTTTACAATGTTTACCACTACAATCTGTTATTTTATATCCAAGTAAGAATATGTATTGTGTGAATTGATTATGAGGGTCGTTTCACATAAATCTAAACCCTTTTCTTTATTGTGTAATTTATATGCTTGGGGTGTGTGTGTGGGGGTGTTTGGGTGAGGGGCGTGTTCGTCTACTGGCTGGTGATTTAGGTGAGTCATTGTTAGTTTTTATGAACCAGACAAATCCGTTTAAAATATAACTATTTGATGTGACGTAGGCGTATTCACTTGTTATTCACGTGTTCACGTACACGTTATTCACGTGTATCATATGAAACGGTCATTAGTTTCATCAGAAAACTTTTCCTGTTGAAAAGCTGCTAACATTGTTATAAAGTTACATAATAAAGTGGCCATAATAATAAACTCCTACCATATAAAATTATATATGTATATACACATATACATATTTATATATGTTATATTTAATATTAAAAAAAAAATTACCTCAAGATTTTTTTTCCTTATCAGGAACATGTTTCGACAACCATTGAGTTCTCATCCTCAGCCTTCGTGATTTTGCGTCTGGTGAAGTACTTGTAATAGTAATAGCCTCCAACTAATAATAAAATAAAATTACTTTGAATTCAATAGCAAAATTTATCAACAACAAGAACGATTGGCAATGGGATCTCCATTATCTAGCATAATAGCAGAAATATTCTTACAACATATAGACACCAAAATGCAAAATATTATAAATTCCTTTGATCCAAGTGGCATTTGGATAAGATATGTAGATGATGGGCTATATGCATCAAGTAACAAAAACACAAATGCAGATAAAATATTAAAACAAATTAATAACATACACCCAAAAATACAATTCACAGAAGAAAAAGAAAATCATAACAAAATCAACTATTTAGACATAACCATCACAAGATACAATAACCACCTACAATATGCAATATACAGAAAACCAACTTCCACTAACATCATTATACCTAACCATTCTGACCACCCACCACAACATAAAATGGCAGCATTCTATTCACTATTTAACAGAATGTACAAAATACCCCTAAACAAACAAGAAACAGACAAACAAAAATATAATTTACAAAATTGCTTACGAAAACGGATATAATAAAAATACTGTAAACAAAATAGAAAATAAAATCAAATATAAAATAAAAACTGAACAATTAAGAGTTAATCAAAATGAACAAAACAAAAATAATACAAACAATAAAAATGGGGCACATTCACATACATAAATAATAAAATGACAAAACTAACAAAACTGTTTAAAAACACAGACATTAAAATAGCATATAAAACTAAACAAAATTATCTACAAAATAATTTTGGTATATACAAAATTGAATGCCAAGATTGCAATAAATGTTACATAGGACAAACAAAAAAACAACTGAAAAACGTTAGTTCGAACACCTAAACGCATACAAAAAAAACAGAAATATACAAATCTAATTTGGCCAAAGATGCAATAAACACTGGACATAAATTCCCAGACATAACCAACATGACACTAATAAAACACATACCACACAAAGGAACCATAATGAACATTTGGGAAAATTTACAAATATACAAAAATAAAACACAAAAAAAAAAATACTTGAACAAATACAAATCAATACAAAACATAACACAATTATCAAAGCACACAACATCAAAAATACACAAAATACTAATACATACACCACAATCACACACAATAATACCACTTTAAAGTACCAGAGACCAACAAGAAACCACAATAACGACAAGTCAACACACAAGTACTTCACGAGACGAAAAACCACGAAGGCTGAGGATGAGAACACAATGGTTCTCGAAACATGTTCCTAATAAGGAAAAAAATATCCTGAGGTAATTTCTTTTTAAATATTAAATATAGTATATACATCAAGAAACGGACTGTAGCAAAAAGTGTTTGAATATTGTAACAATATAACTTACGAGCCGAGTTATTATGCCGCACGTTGGATGCGTCAATTAGTACCAATACCTTTTATTTAGTTAATTATTAAATTCGTTTACGGTTGTTTGTTCACTCTTTCCGCCGTTCGCTCTCGCCTCGGCGTCCAAAACCAGTGACGTAATTCGGAGCTGCCAACTGCCGCTCCGTCCGCTTTGCTGTGCTGTCGTATCTTTTAATTTTAACAGTAATAATCATGCAAAATAAAACCAAACAGATGTACTCTTTTAATCAATTTTTATTCA
Organism: Magicicada septendecula; assembly: GCA_034769895.1. Lineage (NCBI taxonomy): Eukaryota > Metazoa > Arthropoda > Insecta > Hemiptera > Cicadidae > Magicicada > Magicicada septendecula. The sequence continues at coordinate 148,847,992 of CM068376.1, read as the reverse complement.
AAAGAATTGGTCAATTAAGTTTCTCGTTTTTCTTTATTTTAATAACAAATTATGACAAAATTATGTCGTCTTCATTCATAAGTTGGTAAGTTGGAATCAACCTCAATAATGATGCTGGTTGTTTTTATTCTATTAAATAAAATAATCTCAGGGCGTATTCGGTCCGTATATTATGGTTAAACAATTAATACAACTCTTAAAATCAAAATACAAACTTTACAAGAGAAGGATATAAAAAGGTTTTGATTTAGATTTTGATTTTGTTTAGAGTGCAAACTAGTAGTCGTGTGTGTGTTATCCACAGTTCTAGGTTATGAACATTTTTAGATAGATATTAGCTGTCGTTCAGTTTTTTGGTATTCAAAAGGTGTAATAATTAATTTGTGTTATCTTCAAGTGTTCTTTAGTGTTTGTGTATTATATTGTATTTGGTTTTTTATGGCTTAGTTTTCTAAGTGGTTCGTGTGCTCGTATGTGGGTGTTGTTGTTAAATAAGGTTATAAAATTATTCAGATTCACCCAGATCCTCTTCTTTTATTCCTCCAGGACGAAGATGGGGTCCAAATCTTCTTTAATTCTTCTTCCGGGATTTGAATTCTTGCGGATTGGTGTCTTGATGTTCTTTAATTCCTCTAATGTTCTACAATAAGTGTCCTGATTCGTTTACTATGTTTAGTATAGGTTTACTCTATTTAAAATATAATTAGCTAAGACGTTATAAAAACGCGTTTGTTCTTAATGATGGTTCTCAAAGAAGTCCTATTTTATTTATTGAATTTTCGGTTGCTAAGGTAAAACTTGAATTCTGGTTGGTTGATTCAGATATACATTGTCATACAAATTCATTGTTTTATTGTATGAACTTGGCGGAAACGTTTAAATTAGTATAACTCTGTTATACTAATTGGGAATTTAAAACTAATAGCATCATTATTTTTGTTTTATCATTTGTGACACATAGACACCAAACATGCCTATTTTTGCTTAAGAAATTCTGATGTTACATTTTTGCTATTTGAATTTCCTTAAATAATTCAAAACTGATTATTTCGATTCCATATTTGCTGTGTATACTATTAATTATAAACCTATCCATATTACATCATTTGTTTTATAAAATTCTAAATGTATTTCCTAAAATTTACAAAATTCCAAAGTTTTTATAGGCATGTTGTAAATTTAACATGTTAAATTTCTATTTTCTGTTATTGTAACACCTATTAACTATGCAACTACCATCAAAACTATTCCCTATAACTCTATTAGTATTATTATTTAAAATTACAACAATAATTATCACTGGAACATCATAAAAAACATAATTCACATTTTGTGATCGAACAATCTGTATATGCCTGGTTACATAAATCCTGCATAAGACATATCATCCACTCATTACTTAACAAAACTATAAATAACATAAACACAACTTTATTCTTACTTTCAGACATTGAAAGAAAAAGTTTAATCATTTAATAATGATTTTATATCTCTCTATTTGTCTTAGACAGTTCAGCCATTGCTGTACTAAGTACTTTTACTGATTATTTTTTTCGTGTCATATACATTTGATAATTATTACTTCTTAAGCCTTGTTTACACATGAATTGGCATTTCTATATTTTTGTCCATATTTTATTATTTGTTTTTTTATTACACAATAATCTGTTCTTTTATTGTACAGTATTTATTTTATAACATTAGGTCTACCATTAATCACACTATTATAATTGTATGTTTTCATGTATATATAATGATTGTGTTATTGTATTATTCAATTATATTGGTTATTTAACATTACATTCTATTGTATATTTGGGCCTATTATCCCTCAATTTGTATTTTGATTATTTCTATGTTGTATGATACATTTAACAAAACAATTTGTTTACTGATAGTAATGGTCCATAATGCTGTCTGTCTTCTTAAGTATTATTGTAATTCGTCAAATTTTATCTCATCATCTGGGTATTTTCCATCACTTTACCTAAACATTAATTTGGGTACGGTCAGTTATAGTCTAAGTCAGTTTAAATTTGTCATTTGTTCATCTTCACTATTATTTGAAAAGATATGTTTCTTCTTGTTAAGTTTCTTATCTGGACAGTAATGTGGTAATTTTCGCATTCATAGGTTGGCTAATCTGTACGCTTTCAAATTGTGCTTATCACGTTTTTACAAGGATACAGTTCTACGAGCCTTGGCTGGCAGCGGCGTCACTACGTTTGCTGCCTGTTCTGTCTTTTTCGTTTTCTTGTTGTCGCGACAATTATTTAGGTCTTAGCCCTCCACGTTTTTTCAATGTAAGCTGAGTGGCACACATTTGCCCCTCATCTAAAGTGTAGCTTCATTTACGAATCGGTTTCTTAAAATTTAAAACTTTCAGACTTAGCCAATCTCAACACTATGATTTAAATGTAATAAAGAAACATAATAAATGTATTAATACAGTCCACTATCGTTATCATTCTAAATCCTGGCAATAGCACCAAACATCATTCTTCCTGATAGAAAATTCTTAGTACACACGTGCCGACATCAACACATTTTTTAGGTCCACTTGGACCGGATCTCAACATTTTTTTGGTCCCACGGGCCGCACCATAACACTCTTTTGGTCGCTCCGTGCCTGGATTCGTCATTCACCTTTTCATTATTTTTCTGCCACAATTTCTGGCCATAACGGGCGACTCAGCATATTCGCTCATCCGACCGTGTCGGGACTTATCCAGCATTTCTTTCGTCGCCATTGAGCCTCGTGACGACATCACTGCAAGACCATCCACGTGCTAGCGTCAATACTCCAGTTTAAGCAGTCATCTCTCCGGTCTGTGTGTTTGCCATCTTCTCCACGGCCTCGACGCTTCAGGACATCGCATACCAAGTACCACAACATTAACATCATTAACAGGTGCGTACAATGGCTGAAGAAGGCCTCAAAGTGTTGGTCAAAAAGAGAGGCGGCTTAAAGTGTGCCATAGTTCGTATTGATTCGGCTATCATTAACTTTGACAAAAACACTAACACCTACCATTTTTTAACAGTTAGACTTGAAAGTCTAAAAAGCTTGGCAACAAAATGCGATGAGGTACAGTCCGAAATTGAATTCATTTCTAAAGACATAAATGCTGCTCAAGAAGACCGAGTTGAGGTCGAAGAGCTATTATATTCAACAGAAGCCAATATCTTACAATTGACAGAAACCTTTAACGTTTAGACTGTATCTCCCGTATTAACAAGCAACATTCAACTAAAACCGATACGTTTGCCCTGCTTCACAGGCAATATCTTAGAATGGCAGCATTTCTACTCAATATTTCTGGACTTGGTGCACGCCAGATCTGATCTAACGTCAGTGCAGAAATTACACTATTTGTATTCGTCTCTGAAAAATGAGCCGCTAGATTTAATTAAGGCATTACCTATTTGTAACGAAAACTATTCGATAGCGTTGAGTTTGCTGTCCGCTAGATATGACAACAAATTCATACTAGCTAAGCATTATATTCAAAATTTACTTGAAGAAAAGTCAACAATTAAGGACTCTATCCAAAGTTTGGCAGAATTCATAAATACGATAACGTCTTCCGTTAATTCACTGGCGGCCATGCAACTGTCAGTGGATTCATTCGAGCTTATCACTGTACAATTATTGTCAGCAAAACTGGACCATACCACGTTTAAATTATGGAAGGAGTCTATAGACCCCGATAATCTTCCTAACTTTCAAGGTTTTACTCAGTTTTTAAACGCACGTAGACAGTTGTTAGAAAATACACTGCCTATCGATAACGGACAGCAGCTCAACAAGCTAAGTTTAAGATTCAATAATAAATCTGACAAACATAAATCACGAAACGCTGCTGGCAGCACTGCATTTAAAAGTTATCACTCAGCGTCAAATAATTATTCATACTTATGCTGTAAATCTAATCATCCAATTTACATGTGTGATAAGTTTCGTGCACTAAGCACATCAGAACGAGGACAATTTATATTAAATCATAAATGCTGTACCAATTGTTTAAGACCAGATCATTTCTTATCTAATTGTAAGATTAAACAATCATGTAAAATCTGCTCAAAACGACACCATACGTTGTTGCACATAAACAATGTGTCAAAACCAGTTTCCGTCAGTAGCAGTAACTATTGCTCACTTAAATTACAATCTACAAATAATATTCTTTTATCAACAGCAATTGTGTTTGTCATCGATCGGGCTGGCAATAGACAACTCGCAAGAGTTCTTTTGGATGCGGGTTCACAAATAAATTTTTGTACGAAATCATTTGCCAAGAAATTACGGCTTAACTTGACTAAATCTAACATACCGATTACAGGTATAAATAATACCGCGTGTTGTGCCACTAATCTAGCGTCTATACGCATTATTTCCCGCTATCAAAGATTTAGCTTCGACGCAAAATGTGCGGTCTTATCTGCATTAACCCATAAACTGCCAGCACAATCTTTTGACATAAATCAATTTAACATTCCAGATAACGTTTTCCTCGCTGATCCACATTTCAACATATCAGCTGACATCGACATACTTTTAAGAGCGCAATTTTACCTAGATTTAATTTTAGCTAACAAATACGTACGCGGTTCTCATTTTCCTATTATACAGGAAACAAAGTTAAGCTACATTCTAGCAGGCAATCTGCCCAAACACTGCCGTTATAAGGGTCCTGCTGTTTCGTTCCTGGCTAGGAACAACGGCAGTCAAATTCTGGAGTCTCTCGAGAAATTTTGGGAGACCGAAACTATCCCTGATAATGCACCTATTAATAACGAGTCAGCTTGTGAGGAGCATTTCGTTAAGTCTACTCATCGCAATCAAGAGGGAAGGTTCGTTGTTTCGCTACCATTTAAGTCTGACAATCCCCAGTTGGGTGAGTCCTATACTAGCGCTGAAGCAAGATTCTTGAGTTTAGACCGCCGGTTCATGCGTGATTCTAAGCTCGCGCGCGAATACGCAAACTTTATTCTGAAGTATAAGGATCTTGGCCACATGACGCTTGTCGACTATTGCTCTATCAATTCCGGGGTTTCAAATACGTACTATCTGCCACACCATGCCGTCTTTAAACATTCTAGTTCTACGACAAAACTTTGCGTCGTTTTTGACGGCTCGTCCAAAACTACCAATGGCCTTTCTCTCAATGACATTTTGTTGGTAGGCCCAAATGTCCAACAAGACCCTTTTTCTATTCTTTTGCGATTTCGTATGCATAACTATGTTTTCATCGCCGACATCGAGAAGATATTTCGAAAAATTCTGGTAGCTGAGAAGGATTGTCATTATCAACGTATTCTGTGGCGTGACTCTCCCCTCGAACAGTTTAAACACTTTGTATTGCGAACTGTAACATACGGCACTGCTAGTGCTTCGTTTTTGGCTACTCGCTGTCTTAATCAGATTGGTAAGGATCATGAAGCTTCTTTTCCTGACGCAGCGTCAGCTATAACCAATGATTTCTATGTCGACGATTTGCTAACCGGTGCAGACACCATTTCTGATCTGACCAAGTTGAAATCTGACTTAGGTACGTTGTTGAGTCAATACGGTCTCACGCTGCATACATGGGCATCAAATGAACCCATTGTGGTCGCAGATCATGACAATTTATCACTCCCTTTAAACAAAGAGGGTAATGTGCGTACCTTGGGCATTCTCTGGAATACACTACCGATTCATTTTTGTTTGACATCAAATCTTTCCCTGTTGAATCAAGCATCTCCAAGAGGAAAATCCTATCGATTATCGCAATCATATACGATCGACTCGGACTTGTCGGTCCCATTGTTTTCCTGTACAAACAGTTTATGCAGCAACTCTGGCTGTGTAATCTTGGTTGGGATGAGCCTATCTCCGGGCAATTACGCTTGCATTGGCATTCATTATGCGATAAATTATGTCTGATCAGTAAAATTATTGTCCCACGTTCTATTCGCTGCAAGTTTAAAGCAAACATAGTTGAATTACATCGGTTTTCGGATGCTTCTGAAAGGGGATATGGGTGTTGTGTTTAAATTAGAGTCATTTATCAAGATTCATCGGCCTCTTGTCACCTTCTGTGTTCTAAATCTCGCGTGGCCCCCCTACAACAGGTGTCATTATCTCGCATTGAACTCTGCGCTTGCTTGTTGTTATCGCGACTCGTATTCAAGGTCGTCCCTGCTCTTCATTCCTTTATTAATAGTGTTCATCTGTATTCTGACTCTATGGTGTCCCTTTACTGGATTCATGCCCAGTCTTCGAGGTGGAAAACCTACGTCGCTAATCGTGATGCCGAGATTCAGCGTCTTACGGAAGCCTACACATGGCATCACATCAATTCCCGACATAATCCTGCTGATATTATCTCTAGGGGATGTCACCCCGACGTTTTGCGCGATTGTTCGCTTTGGTGGCACGGTCCCGCCTGTTTGTCTCAATCTTCCGAGTCCAATCTTTTTCCACCCTTTTTACCTTCTAATCTGTCGTCTTCTGAATTCACTGCGGAGGAAAAACAAACCCCCAAACATTCTCTAATGTCTACCCTGGCTATTGATCTTTCAAAGGACTTTTCTTCGTTGCACCGTCTGACTCGCGTATACGCTTACTGCTTTCGATTCATCAAAAATATTAGACTCTCCAGTGCTGAGAAAATATCGGGCGCTCTTACCCCCGTTGAAATTCATTCCACTCTTAATTTTTTCATAAAAGAATCTCAGTCGATCCACTTCGCTGCCTAGATTAATTGTCTTCGTAATGGGTCTTCTGTCTCTATTAGGAGTAAGTTGTCTTCTCTGGACGCGTTTCTTGATGAGTCTGGCGTAATACGCGTCGGCGGGCGCTTACAGCAGTCGCAACTACCTTATGACAATCTTGCATCCATCGGCTCATATTACTCGCCTTATTATTGAACGCGAACACATTCGCCTACTCCAAGCTGGTGCTCAACTCGTGCATTACTCACTATGTCAACGTTGGTGGATTATTAATGCCAAGATAGTCATTCGCTCCATCATTCGTAGATGCGTCAAGTGCCTCAGGTTTAGTGCCAAACAACAGGTTCAGAGGCTTGGTATTTTACCATCTCCTAGAGTCACTCCTTCGCGGCCGTTTCTATTCTGCGCAGTTGATTATGGTGGTCCCTTCATGATTCGTCATGGCGGGCAGAAATCTAGGACTCTGTCAAAATCGTACGTGTCTTTGTTCATCTGCTTAGCAACCAGGGTCATTCATTTGGAATTGGTTTCCGACCTTACAGCCAACGCGTTTATAGCTGCCTTACGTCGTTTTATGTCACGTAGGGGCATAACCAGCCAGTTATATTCTGATAATGGCACGATCTTTAGGAAGGCCCGCAATGTTTTACATGACCTTTACAATATTTGGCATAATAAGGATGCCACCTCATCAATCAAATCCTTTACGACCTCTCAGGGTATTTCATGGTCATTTATTCCGCCCTCATCACCTCATTTTGGTGGTCTTTGGGAGAGCGGTATAAAGAGTTTAAAGTATCATTTGCGCCGCGTGGTAGGCAAGTCTATACTCACCTTCGAAGAGTTTACGACAGTTTTGTCTCAGATAGAGGCATGTCTAAACTCACGTCCATTATTTGCCATTTCATCGGTTGTAAATGATCCGGTGCCACTTACACCTGGCCATTTTTTGATTTGCGCACCATTAACGGCGATATCTGATCCAGACTTATCTCACGTTCCCATCTCTCGTCTTGGACGTTGGCAACTTCTCCAGAAGTTTGTCCAAGTCATTTGGAAGGCTTGGTCTCGCGACTACTTACATCAATTACAACAACGTCACAAATGGAAATTCGCTAAGGATAACGTTTCCATTGGTGACCTGGTTTTACTGATTGAGGATAACTTACCTCCATTAGCGTGGAAATTTGGTGTAATTACCGCCACATTTCCCGGCCCAGACAACTTAATTAGAGTAGTAGACATTCGCACGCCTACTGGCATTTTACGAAGACCAGTTCATAAGCTATGCTTGTTGCCAGCCCGGGACGAGGCTTAGACACAAGGTTACTATAATTATTTAGCACAATGCTATTTCACTTGGCCACTGGCTTTCATTACCTTATTGTCTGACAATTTGGTCAACTTAATTGTGATATGTATCACCACAACATTTTCATGCTAACTTGCATCATTGCGTGTTTTTATACTAAATTTGCATGTGACTTGTAATTTTACAACCATGCACTGTGCTATTATATCTATACTTATCATATTTTCATGGTGGTATACTTTGCTATTTTTGTATTTATATGTTAATAATTTGTGAGACATACTATGTCCTACACATTTACATTTTGATATTGGTATTGGGTTATGTGTCATGTCATTGGTGGTATTGTTTTTATATAAAAAGTTTTTTACATAATATTCGCATGGTCTGCAGTTATACAAACCATGTATGCATTTTCTTGAACATTTGTCAATATGTGTGATATTTATTACCCTATGTATTTCTCGCAATTGTTCAACACATGTATTACATTTGTATAACCACATTGTTGTCACTTATGCTATTGTGCCTTGTATTCATATATTTGTAATTATCTAGACCGATTTCTATTGCATTTATTATGTATAACTTGTATCTATGTAAAACACATTGTTTTTTTTCGCATCTACTGTCTATAACCACGCCACACCTATATTTTTATTTTTATATTGTATTTTATATTGCATTTTGTATTTTGTATTTTGTGATAACGCATTGCACAATTATTATTCATGCTTTAATCATGACATACATGTCATTACACTTTGTGCTTGCAATCATTCAACTATGTATAGCTTGTTTTCACATAATTTATTGTAAATTCCTGAAACTTCAGATATAGCATGCCCCGTTCAAACTATATGGCGTCATGCTAAATTTATGTCTTTACATGTAATTGTATAGGTCTACTGGCCTTAACTGGTTCAAGCTAACCACTATGACTTGCATAAATGTTACAATTTATCGGGCCCATCATGTGATGAGTCACCGATTATTCATCATTAAACATTGTCAAATTATGTATTTTCATGTCTTATATCGTTTAATATTGTATACATACAATATATGTTGGCAATGCATTGCTAACTTTTACATTTATACTCATGCATAAATCAAGTTGCACGCCGATCTTGACCTGCTCAAATCTTATCATCACTCAAGCTTATCGTTAAGCAGTTAATGTCATAACTGTTATCTAAGATTTCAAATCAAGGTTCAATACAACTTACTGAGATTGACCTGTATTATTAAGAACTCTGTATTTTTCTACAATAAGTTATTAAAATGTATTAAAAAATATTTTGATTTTTTGCGGGCAGTTATGGACAGTAATGTGGTAATTTTCGCATTTATAGATTGGCTAATCTGTACGCTTCCAAAATATGCTTATCACGTTTTTACAAGGATACAGTTCTACGAGCCTTGGCTGGCAGCGGACGTCAGTACGTTTGCTGCCTGTTCTGTCTTTTTCGTTTTCTTGTTGTCGCGACAATTATTTAGGCCTTAGGCCTCAACGTTTTTTCAATGTAAGCTGAGTGGCACACATTTGCGCCTCATCTAAAATGTAGCTTCATTTACGAATCGGTTTCTTCAAATTTAAAACTTTCAGACTTAGCCAATCTCAACACTATGATTTAAATCTAATAAAGAAACCTAATAAATGTATTAATACAGTCCACTATCGTTATCATTCTGCATCCTGGCAATAGCACCAAACATCATTCTTCCTGATAGAAAATTCTTAGTACACACGTGCCGACATCAACACATTTTTTAGGTCCACTTGGACCGGATCTCAACATTTTTTTGGTCCCACGGGCCGCACGATAACACTCTTTTGGTCACTCCGTGCCTGGATTCGTCATTCACCTTTTCATTATTTTTCTGCCACAATTTTTGGCCATCACGGGCGACTCAGCATATTCGCTCATCCGACCGTGTCGGGACTTATCCAGCATTTCTTTCGTCGCCATTGAGCCTCGTGACGACATCACTGCAAGACCATCCACGTGCTAGCGTCAATACTCCAGTTTAAGCAGTCATCTCTCCGGTCTGTGTGTTTGCCATCTTCTCCACGGCCTCGACGCTTCAGGATATCGCATACCAAGTACCACAACATTAACATCATTAACAGGTGCGTACAATGGCTGAAGAAGGCCTCAAAGTGTTGGTCAGAAAGAGAGGCGGCTTAAAGTCTGCCATAGTGCGTATTAATTCGGCTATCATTAACTTTGACAAAAACACTAACACCTAACATTTTTTAACAGTTAGACTTGAAAGTCTAAAAAGCTTGGCAACAAAATACGATGAGGTACAGTCCGAAATTGAACTCATTTCTAAAGATATAAATGCTGCTCAAGAAGACCGAGTTGAGGTCGAAGAGCTATTATATTCAACAGAAGCCAATATCTTACAATTGATAGAAACCTTTAACGTTCAGACTGTATCTCCCGTATTAACAAGCAACATTCAACTAAAACCGATACGTTTGCCCTGCTTCACAGGCAATATCTTAGAATGGCAGCATTTCTACTCAATATTTCTGGACTTGGTGCACGCCAGATCTGATCTAACGTCAGTGCAGAAATTACACTATTTGTATTCGTCTCTGAAAAATGAGCCGCTAGATTTAATTAAGGCATTACCTATTTGTAACGAAAACTATTCGATAGCTTTGAGTTTGCTGTCCGCTAGATATGACAACAAATTCATACTAGCTAAGTATTATATTCAAAATTTACTTGAAGTAAAGTCAACAATTAAGGACTCTATCCAAAGTTTGGCAGAATTCATAAATACGATAACGTCTTCCGTTAATTCACTGGCGGCCATGCAACTGTCAGTGGATTCATTCGAGCTTATCACTGTACAATTATTGTCAGCAAAACTGGACCATACCACGTTTAAATTATGGAAGGAGTCTATAGACCCCGATAATCTTCCTAACTTTCAAGGTTTTACTCAGTTTTTAAACGCACGTAGACAGTTGTTAGAAAATACACTGCCTATCGATAACGGACAGCAGCTCAACAAGCTAAGTTTAAGATTCAATAATAAATCTGACAAACATAAATCACGAAACGCTGCTGGCAGCACTGCATTTAAAAGTTATCACTCAGCGTCAAATAATTATTCATGCTTATGCTGTAAATCTAATCATCCAATTTACATGTGTGATAAATTTCGTGCACTAAGCACATCAGAACGAGGACAATTTATATTAAATCATAAATGCTGTACCAATTGTTTAAGACCAGATCATTTCTCATCTAATTGTAAGATTAAACAATCATGTAAAATCTGCTCAAAACGACACCATACGTTGTTGCACATAAACAATGTGTCAAAACCAGTTTCCGTCAGTAGCAGTAACTATTGCTCACTTAAATTACAATCTACAAATAATATTCTTTTATCAACAGCAATTGTGTTTGTCATCGATCGGGCTGGCAATAGACAACTCGCAAGAGTTCTTTTGGATGCGGGTTCACAAATAAATTTTTGTACGGAATCATTTGCCAAGAAATTACGGCTTAACTTGACTAAATCTAACATACCGATTACAGGTATAAATAATACCGCGTGTTGTGCCACTAATCTAGCGTCTATACGCATTATTTCCCGCTATCAAAGATTTAGCTTCGACGCAAAATGTGCGGTCTTATCTGCATTAACCCATAAACTGCCAGCACAATCTTTTGACATAAATCAATTTAACATTCCAGATAACGTTTTCCTCGCTGATCCACATTTCAACATATCAGCTGACATCGACATACTTTTAAGAGCGCAATTTTACCTAGATTTAATTTTAGCTAACAAATACGTACGTGGTTCTCATTTTCCTATTATACAGGAAACAAAGTTAAGCTACATTCTAGCAGGCAATCTGCCCAAACACTGCCGTTATAAGGGTCCTGCTGTTTCGTTCCTGGCTAGGAACAACGGCAGTCTAATTCTGGAGTCTCTCGAGAAATTTTGGGAGACCGAAACTATCCCTGATAATGCACCTATTAATAACGAGTCAGCTTGTGAGGAGCATTTCGTTAAGTCTACTCATCGCAATCAAGAGGGAAGGTTCGTTGTTTCGCTACCATTTAAGTCTGACAATCCCCAGTTGGGTGAGTCCTATACTAGCGCTGAAGCAAGATTCTTGAGTTTAGAACGCCGGTTCATGCGTGATTCTGAGCTTGCGCGCGAATACGCAAACTTTATTCTGAAGTATAAGGATCTTGGCCACATGACGCTTGTCGACGATTGCTCTATCAATTCCGGGGTTTCAAATACGTACTATCTGCCACACCATGCCGTCTTTAAACATTCTAGTTCTACGACAAAACTTCGCGTCGTTTTTGACGGCTCGTCCAAAACTACCAATGGCCTTTCTCTCAATGACATTTTGTTGGTAGGCCCAAATGTCCAACAAGACCCTTTTTCTATTCTTTTGCGATTTCGTATGCATAACTATGTTTTCATCGCCGACATCGAGAAGATATTTCGAAAAATTCTGGTAGCTGAGAAGGATTGTCATTATCAACGTATTCTGTGGCGTGACTCTCCTCTCGAACAGTTTAAACACTTTGTATTGCGAACTGTAACATACGGCACTGCTAGTGCTTCGTTTTTGGCTACTCGCTGTCTTAATCAGATTGGTAAGGATCATGAAGCTTCTTTTCCTGACGCAGCGTCAGCTATAACCAATGATTTCTATGTCGACGATTTGCTAACCGGTGCAGACACCATTTCTGATCTGACCAAGTTGAAATCTGACTTAGGTACGTTGTTGAGTCAATACGGTCTCACGCTGCATACATGGGCATCAAATGAACCCATTGTGGTCGCAGATCATGACAATTTATCACTCCCTTTAAACAAAGAGGGTAATGTGCGTACCTTGGGCATTCTCTGGAATACACTACCGATTCATTTTTGTTTGACATCAAATCGTTCCCTGTTGAATCAAGCATCTCCAAGAGGAAAATCCTATCGATTATCGCAATCATATACGATCGACTCGGACTTGTCGGTCCCATTGTTTTCCTGTACAAACAGTTTATGCAGCAACTCTGGCTGTGTAATCTTGGTTGGGATGAGCCTATCTCCGGGCAATTACGCTTGCATTGGCATTCATTATGCGATAAATTATGTCTGATCAGTAAAATTATTGTCCCACGTTCTATTCGCTGCACGTTTAAAGCAAACATAGTTGAATTACATGGGTTTTCGGATGCTTCTGAAAGGGGATATGGGTGTTGTGTTTACATTAGAGTCATTTATCAAGATTCATCGGCCTCTTGTCACCTTCTGTGTTCTAAATCTCGCGTGGCCCCCCTACAACAGGTGTCATTATCTCGCATTGAACTCTGCGCTTGCTTGTTGTTATCGCGACTCGTATTCAAGGTCGTCCCTGCTCTTCATTCCTTTATTAATAGTGTTCATCTGTATTCTGACTCTATGGTGTCCCTTTACTGGATTCATGCCCAGTCTTCGAGGTGGAAAACCTACGTCGCTAATCGTGATGCCGAGATTCAGCGTCTTACGGAAGCCTACACATGGCATCACATCAATTCCCGACATAATCCTGCTGATATTATCTCTAGGGGATGTCACCCCGACGTTTTGCGCGATTGTTTGCTTTGGTGGCACGGTCCCGCCTGTTTGTCTCAATCTTCCGAGTCCAATCTTTTTCCACCCTTTTTACCTTCTAATCTGTCGTCTTCTGAATTCACTGCGGAGGAAAAACAAACCCCCAAACATTCTTTAATGTCTACCCTGGCTATTGATCTTTCAAAGGACTTTTCTTCGTTGCACCGTCTGACTCGCGTATACGCTTACTGCTTTCGATTCATCAAAAATATTAGACTCTCCAGTGCTGAGAAAATATCGGGCGCTCTTACCCCCGTTGAAATTCATTCCACTCTTAATTTTTTCATAAAAGAATCTCAGTCGATCCACTTCGCTGCCTAGATTAATTGTCTTCGTAATGGGTCTTCTGTCTCTATTAGGAGTAAGTTGTCTTCTCTGGACGCGTTTCTTGATGAGTCTGGCGTAATACGCGTCGGCGGGCGCTTACAGCAGTCGCAACTACCTTATGACAATCTTGCATCCATCGGCTCATATTACTCGCCTTATTATTGAACGCGAACACATTCGCCTACTCCAAGCTGGTGCTCAACTCGTGCATTACTCACTACGTCAACGTTGGTGGATTATTAATGCCAAGATAGTCATTCGCTCCATCATTCGTAGATGCGTCAAGTGCCTCAGGTTTAGTGCCAAACAACAGGTTCAGAGGCTTGGTACTTTACCATCTCCTAGAGTCACTCCTTCGCGGCCGTTTCTATTCTGCGCAGTTGATTATGGTGGTCCCTTCATGATTCGTCATGGCGGGCAGAAATCTAGGACTCTGTCAAAATCGTACGTGTCTTTGTTCATCTGCTTAGCAACCAGGGCCATTCATTTGGAATTGGTTTCCGACCTTACAGCCAACGCGTTTATAGCTGCCTTACGTCGTTTTATGTCACGTAGGGGCATAACCAGCCAGTTATATTCTGATAATGGCACGATCTTTAGGAAGGCCCGCAATGTTTTACATGACCTTTACCATCTTTGGTATAATAAGGATGCCACCTCATCAATCAAATCCTTTACGACCTCTCAGGGTATTTCATGGTCATTTATTCCGCCCTCATCACCTCATTTTGGTGGTCTTTGGGAGAGCGGTATAAAGAGTTTAAAGTATCATTTGCGCCGCGTGGTAGGCAAGTCTATACTCACCTTCGAAGAGTTTACGACAGTTTTGTTTCAGATAGAGGCATGTCTAAACTCACGTCCATTATTTGCCATTTCATCGGTTGTAAATGATCCGGTGCCACTTACACCTGGCCATTTTTTGATTTGCGCACCATTAACGGCGATACCTGATCCAGACTTATCTCACGTTCCCATCTCTCGTCTTGGACGTTGGCAACTTCTCCAGAAGTTTGTCCAAGTCATTTGGAAGGCTTGGTCTCGCGACTACTTACATCAATTACAACAACGTCACAAATGGAAATTCGCTAAGGATAACGTTTCCATTGGTGACCTGGTTTTACTGATTGAGGATAACTTACCTCCATTAGCGTGGAAATTTGGTGTAATTACCGCCACATTTCCCGGCCCAGACAACTTAATTAGAGTAGTAGACATTCGCACGCCTACTGGCATTTTACGAAGACCAGGTCATAAGCTATGCTTGTTGCCAGCCCGGGACGAGGCTTAGACACAAGGTTACTATAATTATTTAGTGCAATGCTATTTCACTTGGCCACTGGCTTTCATTACCTTATTGTCTGACAATTTGGTCAACTTAATTGTGATATGTATCACCACAACATTTTCATGCTAACTTGCATCATTGCGTGTTTTTATACTAAATTTGCATGTGACTTGTAATTTTACAACCATGCACTGTGCTATTATATCTATACTTATCATATTTTCATGGTGGTATACTTTGCTATTTTTGTATTTATATGTTAATAATTTGTGAGACATACTATGTCCTACACATTTACATTTTGATATTGGTATTGGGTTATGTGTCATGTCATTGGTGGTATTGTTTTTATATAAAAAATTTTTCACATAATATTCGCATGGTCTGCAGTTATACAAACCATGTATGCATTTTCTTGAACATTTGTCAATATGTGTGATATTTATTACCCTATGTATTTCTCGAAATTGTTCAACACATGTATTACATTTGTATAACCACATTGTTGTCACTTATGCTATTGTGCCTTGTATTCATATATTTGTAATTATCTAGACCGATTTCTATTGCATTTATTATGTACAACTTGTATCTACGTAAAACACATTGTTTTTTTTCCGCATCTACTGTCTATAACCACGCCACACCTATATTTTTATTTTTATATTGTATTTTATATTGCATTTTGTATTTTGTATTTTGTGATAACGCATTGCACAATTATTATTCATGCTTTAATCATGACATACATGTCATTACACTTTGTGCTTGCAATCATTCAACCATGTATAGCTTGTTTTCACATAATTTATTGTAAATTCCTGAAACTTCAGGTATAGCATGCCTCGTTCAAACTATATGGCGTCATGCTAAATTTATGTCTTTACATGTAATTGTATAGGTCTACTGGCCTTAACTGGTTCAAGCTAACCACTATGACTTGCATAAATGTTACAATTTATCGGGCCCATCATGTGATGAGTCACCGATTATTCATCATTAAACATTGTCAAATTATGTATTTTCATGTCTTATATCGTTTAATATTGTATACATACAATACATGTTGGCAATACATTGCTAACTTTTACATTTATACTCATGCATAAATCAAGTTGCACGTCGATCTTGACCTGCTCAAGTCTTATCATCACTCAAGCTTATCGCTAAGCAGTTAATGTCATAACTGTTATCTAAGATTTCAAATCAAGGTTCAATACAACTTACTGAGATTGACCTGTATTATTAAGAACTCTGTATTTTTCTACAATAAGTTATTAAAATGTATTAAAAAATATTTTGATTTTTTGCGGGCAGTTATGGACAGTAATGTGGTAATTTTCGCATTCATAGATTGGCTAATCTGTACGCTTTCAAATTGTGCTTATCACGTTTTTACAAGGATACAGTTCTACGAGCCTTGGCTGGCAGCGGACGTCAGTACGTTTGCTGCCTGTTCTGTCTTTTTCGTTTTCTTGTTGTCGCGACAATTATTTAGGCCTTAGGCCTCAACGTTTTTTCAATGTAAGCTGAGTGGCACACATTTGCGCCTCATCTAAAATGTAGCTTCATTTACGAATCGGTTTCTTCAAATTTAAAACTTTCAGACTTAGCCAATCTCAACACTATGATTTAAGTGTAATAAAGAAACCTAATAAATGTATTAATACAGTCCACTATCGTTATCATTCTGCATCCTGGCAATAGCACCAAACATCATTCTTCCTGACAGAAAATTCTTAGTACACACGTGCCGACATCAACACATTTTTTAGGTCCACTTGGACCGGATCTCAACATTTTTTTGGTCCCACGGGCCGCATCATAACCTTATCCATGATCTTCATTAAATCTGGTACGATATCAAGCTATGCCAAAATGTAATGTTACATAACACCCTGCCACCAAATTTGATTATTTTAATAAAATAATATATTTTGTTGAAATTATCAATTATCTTATCTTCCATATTAGCACTTGTTATCCTTTTAATGATCTGGTATACTTGTCTTTAATTATAAGTGTTCTATCCCTGGAACATGTTACCTCCCTAACAAATTAATCATTATCACATATATCTTGGAATCAGTCGGGGGCTTAATTAGGTATTGACCTAATACCCCGCTGTCCTTATAATACATAATACATCAATAATATCGATTGCTGGAGCTATCTCACCAGTCAATCGCATTTAATAATAACTAGTCTATTCACTACTAAATCAAATAAAAATAATATAATAATATATTCTTGGGATGGTTCACTCAGTTTAAATTCTCAGATCTAAATATTCCTTTCCATTGATTCCTTCAGATGTTTATTTTCTTGTGGCGATATTAATAACATTTCTTTTTTATTGGTACTATCTTCTTTCCTTCTTTATCAGTACTGCTTAATCTTCATTTTTCATTCACTACCATTATTCACTTAAAACGTAACAAGTATCTGTATCTATAGTTGTTGTTGATTCCCTCACAATCATGATAGGTTATTCGTAGTAATTTCGTTTCTAGTCTCGTCTTATTTTCATCGTCGATTGTCTACATTTGTCTTTTCCTATTCATTTTATAATACTTTGGTTTCTCCTGATTCATGGATGTTTTCTCTTTCTTTTATATTCAAATAATAAGTTCATAATTATCTTTAATAAGAGGTGCTTATTTCGTTTAGAATTTTGAAATTTTTCAAATTCGTTTATTCACTTCATCCAAAATAAAATTATCAAAATGTACTGTAAGTGGTCCTTACTATTTGTTTAAATTTTGAGATTTATTCAAATTCTTTTATTCACTTGGTTCAAAATAACATTATAAAAATGTACTGTAAGTTGTCCTTACTATTTGTTTGAATTTTGAGATTTATTCAAAAATGGTTTTAATTGGCTTCATAATACATTTTTAAGGAAACTTGGTTGTATGTTCCCTTAATCTTCATCGTCTCCACATCACTGATTACATAAGTATTGTTGTTATTGTTTTTCCA
This sequence comes from Magicicada septendecula, assembly GCA_034769895.1. Taxonomy (NCBI): domain Eukaryota; kingdom Metazoa; phylum Arthropoda; class Insecta; order Hemiptera; family Cicadidae; genus Magicicada; species Magicicada septendecula. The sequence continues at coordinate 148,829,720 of CM068376.1, read as the reverse complement.
ACAACATATGGTCCGTTATAAAGTAATAATAGCTTGTTTTCTTATTGACTTGTTTTGCCTTCCGGTGGCTCCAATTAAAATTATATTCTGGATTGGTAGAGTCGGTAAGATGATCTTACTTAATTTTTGAATTTTGTGGTATTCGTTGTTATCGATTAAGGACACGTTTGTGCCCGTATCTATCATGAATCTTGTGTCTAGTCCATTTACTTGGGCGATAATATAGGCAATCTCATTATTCAAATTATTGTTCGTTATTGTATCTTCGTTTAGCAAATCTTCTCTCACATTTTTCAAAAAATGATTATGCACTATTGTAATGGTATTGTCAGTCGTTTTGTCTCGTCCTAGTAAGTACCCAAATTGTCGGTTCAGTGATGGGACCTGTTGGTTTCTCACTGCCGCGGTCCGTTTAAATCAGGGCTGATCTCCTCGGTCCTGTTGTCTGGTTGACCTGGTCTGTCTGTATTCTGTAAATCTTGTGTCTCAACGGCGTTATTATTGAACGTCACTAAGTTTCTGTTATTTCTGTCATCGTCGCAGCTACTACTACGCCTATGTTCATCCCGGTAGCGTCGGTTATTCTCCTCCTGAAAATTTCTCTCCCGGTTCCCATTATAATTCGTTCGTCCCTGGTACGAACGTCTTCCCATATCTCTATCTTCGGTGCTCACATAATTCACATGCCTTCGATATGTTTGGTTTTGGTTGTTATAATTGCCATTATTATCAATGGCGGCTCGTGAGTAAACCTTAAGGGAGGGCGCTCTCTTAAAAATTTACCACCATCTCTCTCTTAACCTTATACCACCCTGTATTTAACTTGAAAAGTACACTTAAAAAAGTATAAAGTTAGTTAATGAAAGTTATACAAGTATAAAAACTCACTTGGTTCGAAGTCGAAGACTGTCCATCGTGAAATCCACCCAAACACACACACACATAAGTAAACAAAAAATACATAAAATAGGTTTTTAACACTATATCGAGCACTATACATACTATATACTATAAGAATTAGTTTATCAGTAAGTTTATCGTTTGAAAGAAAAATCTAATCTTCTGTTTTTGTCTGAAATGAATTTTTCTATTACTAGTTCGTTAAAGTCTGGTATCTCGCAAATCATCAGATTTTCAATAGACAACATAGCCAGAGCAGTTAATCTCTCTTCACTCATGGTGTTTCTTAAATAGGATTTGATTAACTTCAGAGTTGAGAAACACCGTTCACTTTCCGAAGTAGTCATAGGAATAGTTAGAAGAATTTTCAGTGCTTTTGTGATTTCTTTAAATGTACCGTCCAATCCAAAAGAAGTTATAAAATTTAATGTTTTCAAGCAGCCAGCCATATTTTCTTCTGTTATTTCTGACCTCGAGTAAAAAACTTCAAGATCTGTCATAAATGAATTTTTATCAATCATTGGAAATGCACTGCAAAACTGGTTAATATCATCTACCGGAAGACCTTTTTTTTTTTATGTTCATTGAGGCGTTCGTACTGAAATATCTTTGCTCCACACAGATGGTTTTTGAATACAAAACGATCTTTTATTTGAAATACAATTGTATCACACACTTCCTTTGCCGATAAATTTAAATTCTCATCATTCAATAGTCGCCTTTTCCTAGGCGTAGGTCCTTCTGCGAGCATCTCAATTCTTTCCTCTTGTCTATCGATCACAGAGGGTAGCTTATTTCTAATTTCGATTATCGCCTTTTCGAAGTCGTCAATAGCAGCATGAATTCTCACTGCATCGGTTTGCAGAACTTGCAACTGATTAAATAATATATCAACGTGAGGCATTATTTTTGAGTAAAAATTTAGCCAAAACAAGAAAGTGCTTTTTTCAAGCCAGTTAACAAACCCAGCAGCCAGTGTTACCGTTTCTGAGTTATATATTTTCGGAACGCCTGTCTGTACATTTTCGAAATATTCCAGAATATCGTCTTTGTAAGTGAAGACTGTTTGTATTATCCTCGATTGAAAATTCCATCTAGTTTTTGAGGGTCGGGGTATTTTTTTATCGCATACATGCTCTAAAGCCGCTCTCCTGTCTGGAGAATGGGAGAAAAAGGCGGCAATACCATTCAAATTGGCAAAAAATATTCTCACACTAGTTATATTAGAAGCAGCTTGTTCGAGCAATTTATTTAATTGGTGGGCGTAACAATAAACATAATGGGCATTTTTATATTTCTCTTTTATTTTAACTTTTACACCTCCCTCACCTCCGCGCATAACAGCAGCTCCATCAATCAGTCTGCGCAATCAGTTTATCTGAATTATTTTCTAAAATCGGATCAACCTGTTGCAAAATACATTGTGACAATCCATCTGCGTCTTGCTTTTCCGGGTTCGAAAAGCCCCAAAAGCGTTCGTGAATACGACCGTTTAATTCATATCGAAAAACCAAGACTGTTTGCGTTTTCGCAGATACGTCGGTTGTATCGTCCGCCATAAGAGATAAAAATGAGGTTTTCTTAATCTCTTTTATAATATGTTCTCGGCACACATCAAGCATGTACTGCAAAAGCTCATTTTGTACCGTCTTGGAGGTCCCTTTAAAAACATGGGCTTCTTCCATATGGCTATTGAAAGCAGCATCAATTTTTCTGGTATAATCTACCAACTCCAAAAATACACCTTTATTACTAGAGCCTTCCTTTTCGTTATGACCACGAAGAGGAAGATTATAGTTACCACAAAATTTTAAAATGTCTATCACTTTAGAAAGAATCTGTCGATTTTTCTCCACACTTTCATTATGTTTGCGAATATTTTCCGCATTTACTGTACTCAGACTAGCAGAAATGTTAGTTTTTCCTAGCAGCTGAAAGCTGATGAAGTTATTTTTATGCTTTTTAGTGTTTTCGTGCTTATTAATTTTCAAAATAAGATGCTTAAGGTCACTTACACCATCTCTTGTCCAACTGTCATCACCACCAAACAACAAACACACAAAACAAAATAAAGAGTTACTTTCTTCACACCCACATATCCACGGAGTTCATTCAAACACTTTCCTATTAAAACGGCGCGTAAATTCTCCTTTTCCTTTGCACTCTTTTGTACCTGACTGAAGTTCAAATTGGGCACTGGTCTTGCATTATTTTTTATTTCAAGCTTTTTTTCTAATGATAAAGAACAAAAATTAAGTTTTTTAATATCGGAAACTTTCATTGTCAATCAAGTAATCGAAAACTCGAGCGGAAACCGGTAGCGTCGCACTCTCTACAGTTCAAATGCACTACGGACTGCACGTATCAGGGACTCTCAATAGCGGAGTACACATTCCATTGCAAACAGCCGCTGAGCCAGCAGCAGTGACGTCAGGTTGCCATGGCAACCAACCTGTGTTGCGTACAGAAGTTGGGCTCTGCGACCAGCCGCCCACAATCACAGAACGCTTGTTGTAGTGGGACGGCCTACTAATTTTTTGTCGGCGCGCTTGTTGTTTCGCGTCGATGTGATTATGGTTTTACTAATTTCCTCAAATAAAATGGGGAAATTATGTAATGGAAAAAATGTTATTCATTTATGTTTTTCATTATGTAACGAAAAAATATGAAAAAATTTGTGTGAATTTCAAACATTTTTTACTTCTTCTTTTGCTTTATTATGCAGGGAGGGCGGCGCCCCAGAGCCCTCCTTCACGAGCCGCCACTGATTATTATTCTGTCTGTATCTGTTATCGTAATTGTTTTGATTACCTCGGTTGTTCTGGTAATGATTGTCTCTATCATTGGCACGCTGGTATCCGTTATTATTATTCGTAGGAGAGCTACGATAATAGTGGCTGTTGTTATTGTAGTTATTATTCATCGCATTACTCCGTGGATAGTTATTATTGTTATTATTATTTTGGTAACTACGTTGATAGTGGTTACCGTTGTTGTTGTTGTAATTATTATTATTTTGTCTATTCCCGTTGTTTTCATATCGGGCGTCGCGGCGACCATTATTTCTATCCATCTCGTCACTCCTTCGTCTGTATTGGAGGAAGCTTTTCTCTTGTTCCATTTCCGCTAACAATGCCGACATCTCCTCAACGGTTTGTATCCGTCCGTTTATTCGGCCTCTCGTAATTTCTCCACCATAGTGATAAGCCAATAGCCTCACTAAACATTCAATAGGAATTGCAGGCTCTAAATGTCTGGCTATGTTGATCTTACCCAGAAAGTATGCGGTCGGAGTTTGTTTGCCGTGTAGATCATATCGGCCAATCCTATGTCACTTCTTATCATGTGTTGTGTTGCATCAGACCAGTATTTGGATTTAAATTGTCTTTTCAATTCTTGAAAATTTTGTATATTAGGCCGCATCGCCGTCCAACAATTATCATAGACTTTTCTGAACATTTCGTCCAGCATACTTCTAATTACAACCTATCTGTCTCCTCCGGTTTTTGCTATTTTTTCTTCTACTCGTTCTAGGAATAGCATGGGGTTTTTTCTATAATTCTGGAAGTCGATAACTTCTCGGTTTTCCTCACATATGGTATGGGCACCGGTACATTGTCTGTTTCTTAGAGAGTTGATTTCATCTCTATGGGCAGTTGTTTGGTCTTGTACCCGATTAAGACTAGTACCTATGCTTTCTAATCTTTCTCCCATCACTGCTTGGTTGGTTTGTATATTTTCTATTCGTCCATTCGTTTCTTCCCGGACGCTCAGTATCTCTTGGTTCATCCGCTCACACTTTTCCTTGGTCTCGGATTCTACCCTTTTAATTTCGGTCACCGGTTCATCTAGCTTCTTGTCCCATTCTTCTTGCAATTGCCGGTTATTAATTTCCATCTTGTTATTCCACTCTCCTTTTAATGACTCTTTGTGTTCATCCAATTTTTTCATGGTTTCCTGGTAATTTCCCTTCAATTCTTCCCTCAATGGTCTATTATTTTAGTCTATTTTCTCCTCCATTTTCCTGCTATTCTCTTTCAATTCTCGGCTCAATTCCACCTTTGTCTGTTTATTGTCCTTTTATAATTCCTCCTTCATTTCTTCCATAGATTGTTTATTGTCCTTTTTTAATTCCTCCTTCATTTCTTCCATAGACTGTTTATTGTCCTTTTTTAATTCCTCCATCTTTTCTTCCGTTTTCTTACCAGTTTCCTGCAATAATTCCATCATACGTTTAATCATTTCTTGCGTCTTCTCGCTTTCTGTTTGTGTGAGTTCTTCTGGTTGTTTCTCCTGAGCCTTCCTTATTATAGTTTCTACTTCCTCAACCGGTGTTGCTTCCTTGTCTTCCATGCTTAATTCGCTTTCTTTCTCGGTTTCAGACGCCCGTTTGCGCGATGTTTCTCGCTTCCTCGTTTTCGTTTATTTTTTGTTGTTTTATTATAAATTCTATTTTAATTTATCTCCCCACGTTGGGCGCCAATTTGTAACAATATAACTTACGAGCCGAGTTATTATGCCGCACGTTCGATGCGTTAATTTGTACCAATACCTTTTATTTAGTTAATTATTAAATTCGTTTACGGTTGTTTGTTCACTCTTCCCGCCGTTCGCTCTCGCCTCGGCATCCAAAACCAGTGACGTAATTCGGAGCTGCCAACTGCCGCTCCGTCCGCTTTGCTGTGCTGTCGTATCTTTTAATTTTAACAGTAATAATCATGCAAAATAAAACCAAACAGATGTACTCCTTTAATCAATCTTTATTCAAAAGAATTGGTCAATTAAGTTTCTCGTTTTTCTTTATTTTAATAACAAATTATGACAAAATTATGTCGTCTTCATTCATAAGTTGGTAAGTTGGAATCAACCTCAATAATGATGCTGGTTGTTTTTATTCTATTAAACAAAATAATCTCAGGGCGTATTCGGTCCGAACATTATGATTAAACAATTAATACAACTCTTAAAATCAAAATACAAACTTTACAAGAGAAGGATACAAAAAAGTTTTGATGTTTAAGTGCAAACTAGTAGTCGTGTGTGTGTTATCCACAGTTCTAGGTTATGAACAGTTTTAGATATTTATTAGTTGTCGTTCAGTTTTTTCGTATTCAAAAGGTGTAATAATTAATTTGTGTTATCTTCAAGTGTTCTTTAGTGTTGGTGTATTATATTGTATGTGGTTTTTATGGTTTAGTTTTCTAAGTGGTTCGCGTGCTCGTATGTGGGTGTTGTTGTTAAATAAGGTTATAAAATTATTCAGATTCACCCAGATCCTCTTCTTTTATTCCTCCAGGACGAAGATGGGGTCCAAATCTTCTTTAATTCTTCTTCCGGGATTTGAATTCTTGCGAATTGGTGTCTTGATGTTCTTTAATTCCTCTAATGTTCTACAATAAGTGTCCTGATTCTTTTACTATGTTTAGTATAGGTTTACTCTATTTAAAATATAATTAGCTAAGACGTTATAAAAACGCGTTTGTTCTTAATGATGGTTCTCAAAGAAGTCCTATTTTATTTATCTGAATTTTCGGTTGCTAAGGTAAAACTTGAAATCTGGTTGGTTGATTCAGATATACATTGTCATACAAATTCATTGTTTTATTGTATGAAATTGGCCAAAACTTTTAAATTAGTATAACTCTGTTATACTAATTAGGAATTTAAAACTAATAGCATCATTATTTTGGTTTTATCATTTGTGACACATAGACACCAAACATGCCTATTTTTGCTTAAGAAATTCTGATGTTACATTTTTGCTATTTGAATTTCCTTAAATAATTTAAAACTGATTATTTCGATTCCATATTTTCTGTGTATAATATTAATTATAAACCTATCCATATTACAACATTTGTTTTATAAAATTCTAAATGTATTTCCTAAAATTTACAAAATTCCAAAGTTTTTATAGGCATGTTGTAAATTTAACATGTTAAATTTCTATTTTCTGTTATTGTAACACCTATTAACTATGCAACTACCATCAAAACTATTTCCTATAACTCTATTAGTATTATTATTTAAAATTACAACAATAATTATTACTGGAACATCATAAAAAACATAATTCACATTTTGTGATCAAACAATCTGTATATGCCTGGTTACATAAATCCTGCATAAGACATATCATCCACTCGTTACTTAACAAAACTATAAATAACATAAACACAACTTTATTCTTACTTTCAAACATTGAAAGAAAAAGTTTAATCATTTAATAATGATTTTATATCTCTCTATTTGTCTTAGACAGTTCAGCCATTGCTGTACTAAGTACTTTTACTGGTTATTTTTTTCGTGTCATATACATTTGATAATTATTACTTCTTAAGCCTTGTTTACACATGGATTGGCATTTCTATATTTTTGTCCATATTTTATTATTTTTTTTTTATTACACAATAATCTGTTCTTTTATTGTACAGTATTTATTTTATAACATTATGTCCACCATTAATCACACTATTTTAATTGTATGTTTCCATGTATATATAATGATTATGTTCTTGTATTATTCAATTATATTGGTTAGTTAACATTACATTCTATTGTATACTTGGACCTATTATCCCTCAATTTGTATTTTGATTATTTCTATGTTGTATGATACATTTAACAAAACAATTTGTTTACTGATAGTAATGGTCCATAATGCTGTCTGTCTTCGTAAGTATTATTGTAATTCGTCAAATTTTATCTCATCATCTGGGTATTTTCCATCACTTTACCTAAACATTAATTTGGGTACGGTTAGTTATAGTCTAAGTCAGTTTGAATTTGTCATTTGTTCATCTTCACTATAATTTTTAAAAGATATGTTTCTTCTTGTTAAGTTTCTTATCCATGATCTTCATTAAATCTGGTACGATATCAAGCTATGCCAAAATGTAATGTAAAAAAAAGTATATATATATATATATATATATATATATATATATTGCAACATTACAAGTATTATGAAATGGGTATACTTCTGTCCATGTACCCAACGCAACTATATAGTGTTAAACACTGGCTAGGTCGTAGAATTTTTTATGTTTTCATTGCGTTAAGTATATGTGGTTCCACAATAAACGTATTTTTAACAAGAGGAGTGAGACGTTGAAGACATGAAATAATTAATTAAAAAATAGTAAAAGAATCATTCAACGGTTTATTAAGTATAGGAAAGAAAATTAGTTGATTATTAAAATTGGAACTATCAGATTCAAAATATTCTCTTTCATATTCAGCACACATTAATAACATATAGTCGTAAATATCAAAACATATATGATGAACAAATTATAAAATTCTTTTATATTGTCTGGGTGTCTGACTTTAAATCATTATTAAAATTTGAAATCGTAGCAACTCATTTATAAAAGTAACATTAAATTTACTAAATGAAAATTAAAGCTTTCCTATTAATATTTTAATAAAATAATATTTACTTTAAGAATAATTATGATTTATAATGATGCACCCAATTTTTAAATTACCAGAATAAAATAATTATTTTAACACCAATTTACAATTACGTCTTTTACTTTTAATATTTACACTATTTACATTTCAGTCTTCATATTACGTTATTATCTCATATTCTGTTCTTAATGAGTTCTTTGCTTAACAAAAAAATATAATTGTTCACTTTTCACTTGCGTATTGTCGAAGTTACCGTTGCATGTGTACGTGTGTGTGTGTGTGTGTGTGTGTGTGTGTGTGTGTCCGAAATGATGAGAATGACTGTGATGATGATGCTGACGCATCCTCGGTATTCTATAGCCTGTTGTGGATGGAGTGTATTGGTGTTGGTGCAGATGATGGTGATGATGGTGTGGTGGTGTATTGCAGATGGTGGTGGTGATGATGATGATGATGATGAATTCAAGTCGATCTGCAGACGGACACATTAACCTCGTATGAAGATTTCTTGAGTCTGACGATTATTAAACGGACATAGTGTCCACGTGTATTCCTTGAGTCTGACCCTCGTCCAAAATTGCCGGAGGTATGTATAGTAGACGGCAAACTGACATGTCAGATATTGGTTTTGGCTTGTTAAACTTTTTCAATTCCTGTATAGCATCCTTTCTTTCAAGTGATCAATTTTTTGTCTGTTTTCGCTTGATTTTTAGGCGAGTGGTTGCACTGTCTTCGTAATTTTACTCTCGTCATTTACATATAACACACTCATTAATTACTAGTTAATTATGGTGGTAATTAACATTAATTTGTATGGCGTCTTTATTATTGCACTTTTCTGCAATAGTTTTAGATCACCATACGCGTTTAAATGTCTTTATTCTAATAGTGTTTATAAAATTGCGATATGTCTTTTGTATCAGGTAAAAAACATATTTATTAGTATATTTTAATCATGTCAATACCTTATTTAATAATGAAACCAACAATTCATACGTATCTTCCCTAACGTAGTTCAATGCATGTTATTGCTGGTTCACACACACACAGACACACATACAATACACTATCGGGCAGGTGTACACTTTCAACAGGTTACGGCGTGTACACGCCTTTATTTCCACCCACACGATTTCTAAAACTATTCATCATATTCTTTTTACACTAATTGTTTACAAAATAGTGCCCAGGGTAAATAAGCAAATACATATATTGTTGCAATATAAACAAAAACGCAATTCTTTACTTGCAGAAGAAACTACATTCAATAACATCACAACATTATGTGTGTGTGTGTGTGTGTGTGTGTACTGCAGCGTGTCAAAATAAATATTGCATAGATAGGTAATAATAATAATATAAACAGAGTCTATATCTGGAAGTAGGAAATTTATTAATTAACACAAATTATACTTTTGTCTTATTAAGTTTTCAAACATAAAAATATTATTTGATTATTAAGTCTCTTAAATAAATATTTTAATGATTATTTTTTTAAAACTGTGGGTTTACTTTGGTGTAGAATTCCACACTGACGTCGAGGTCCTTCGATCAGCTGTTGATGATCAGATTCCCGTTGATCTTGGCGTAGCTGATACTCGCGTTTCACACACACGTCCGCGATTATTGTGTATTATTAATCTCAGAGTTTTCGTATATTTGTAATTTGCGTGTATATTGCGTGTATTATGTACTTTGCATACACAATCAGGCCTCTTTAAGTTTCTCGCGTTTCAATCAGTAATATCCCGCTCGATACTGCTGTCCTATGGGGAAAAATCTTGCACTCGCGCGAAATGCACTTATATTGATCTATTTTAAATATTGTTATTGTTTGAGTTCTGCTACTCTAGATATCGTATACGGGAAACTCGTATCGTATATTTAAGTTCTACATCACTTATAGAATATACACGTCCTGACATGAAAACTCTACAACCTTCTATGACGAAATCTCGAAGCGAACTGACCGAAGTGCTTACGGAAGAAGACCGACTCGAATAATTTTTAGAACTTCTGATTAGTTGAAATCTTAGATACGTCATTGATTTTTATTATGATAGACTGACATCAAGTTAAAACTATGTCCAAATCTGCAAAGGCCTGTCTATATATAATCTACAATTTTTATTACCCTCTTGCAGGTAAAGAGTTGAAAGAAGACTTAATTTAATTTAAAATCATATTAAAATTAACGTTCTGCAGTATTAAACATATGAAAAACGTAGCATTCAATATGGTCTAAGTTTCATGAAGAAATAATAATTATTAACGCGGTTATTCAATAAAATGTGGATCACACGTGCACTAACATTGCACTGGACATGTTAGAGTACGTATAAAATTATGGGTATTTTGACATAACTCGCTTCCTTACCCATATCTTAATTCAAAACTTACATCTAATTAACAAAAAAAGAACAAAATCAATTTAAAACTTGTCTATGATCGTCAGAGAATGTGTTACAGCACTAACATCCAGTATTGATGGGTTTCATTTCCCGGTTCCGTTGCAGTGTGTGTGTGTGTGTGTGTGTGTGTGTGTGTGTGTGTGTGTGTGTGTGTGTGTGTGTGTGTGTGTGTGTGTGTGTGTGTGTGTGTGTGTGTGTGTGTGTGTGTGTGTGTGTGTGTGTGAAAATGTATCTATCATGTAGTAGTGACATTATTGCCTTGGCTATATTATTCATATGCAATGTGTGATAACAGATTAAAATAAAATAATAAAATGTAAACAAAACCGTAGACGAGAAATTAAAATGATTTCTTCTGGGTCATTCTGATTCATCCAAAATCCAATATGTTCTAACAGGAAAAAAATAAAGCTTATAGTAAAAGGGATAATTTTAACGTAAATAAGTAAAACGTATTTTGAAATATGTTTACTTTTGCCCAACTGCGTAAACGTGAAATAACTTTGTATCAAGTGCTTACTTTGAAGTAACATATTTCCTTAGTCATTATACAGATAATATTCGCTTATATGCCAAACAGAGTAGCTATAATAGATACAAAATTAACATACAGTATGTGCAAGAATAGACGACAACAGTTAATTTTATGTCCTAAATATTAGTATAAATTTGGGTGTAATACGTTTTTAGCGGCAAAAATTGTTTCTAGTTTCTTCGTACCTTGCAGAGTTTCTGTTATGTATGAGAGTCCCGTAACAACATAGACGGTTACACAATTTACTTATAATTGATAGAGTGAAGCGTATAAATTTCTAAAACGGGTTCTATAAATCTTCCACCGTGAACGTACAAAAACAACCCCGATAAAGTAGATAAATGTGTGCAAATATATCTGCTCTGGACAATGGGCGAGAGGTAGCCTATATAAATTGTATATATTCGTTTTGCGCTCTTCGTTACCACATGCTAGAAAACCTGCACTGTTGAAAGTCCTGAAGAAGGGGATGTTATAAATTCTTACAGTGATGTTGTTACTACTACTACTACTATTCTGATACATATTTTGGTACATACAACCCACAAATAAATTCTAAAAATGGAAAATAACCAAATTATTTATTTGCAATTCTTTATGTAACCTATCTAGAAAGAAAAAATAAGCGATTACGTGGTGAAAGTTGAAACGAGAGACGAAATCCGTAATACGATTGGAGAATAGTCTGGCATGGGATTAATTTGAAATATTATTCCCGTAAAATTGATTATTTGCATCACTTTGATAAGTTATTTGTTTTAAATTTTAATCTTTCACATAATGACGAATAAGCAAGTCGAATGGATTTATAAGTCTCTGTGCCTGCTTAATTTGTATGTATTCTAAGTAGTGTTTATTTACTGTAGAAATTTGAAGACTGTAATAGATGTTCTCATTTTGACAAACCACGCGGCGCTTAAATCCCGGACCACTTATGCCTGTAACTGGACGTCCTTTCACAAAACTGTATGCAGTAGTTTATAGATAAATTAATTAATAATTATTAATATAACCAATCGTGCTTACTCGTTACGTAATTGATGCTCATCGTGTAGTACAGAGCATATATATGATGTTGGTGTTATGGGAACTAAATTACTTTCGCATTATAGGAAGATCAAATATTTACTTTACCCTAAAATATTAATGTGTTGAATATACGAGGCGAAGACAATACGGTACTTTTAAGAATGTTTACCTCAGAAGCTAAAATAAAGCAGTGAGGTTTTAATTATACTGCACACTTACTAAATGGTTCAATTACAATTGTGTACCTAAACTTAACTTATTTCAGCCTAAGTGTCTGAACTTACTCACTTAAAAATTATTGGCTGTGGCCAACTGTGGCTACTTTTTGCCAACAGGTGGCAAAGGCGAGAGAACACCGAAAACTTGGTGGCAGACCAAGTTGAAAAATATCACTCTTTACTTTAAGTCAGCAAGTTTTTGTCTCTTAGAGACTCCATGACTCACTTTGCCTATAGGTTTTGCAAATATTTAGTAAAGTCAATGAGTTTTACTCTTTCACCCGTCTCTCTCCTCATTTCACTCTCTCTCTCACTTACTCTCTTCCTTTATTACCGATGAGAGAACTCAGTCAGTAAGATACGTTATACACTTATTTCGACTATACTTAATAAGTATAAAATATCTTAAGATTTTAGAAACAATCATAGATCATTTGTATAGTTTTACATAGTAAGTCCCAACATTGTCTGACCTGAAGTTTTCTTGTTATTTACAATTTTTTTAAATGTAATCTTGTTACATAATTTATCTCACACGATAAGAGAAGGTCCTTAGCTTCTGTTATAAAAAATTAATATATCAGTTATATGAAGTATTTTCTTGAAAAAGTATTACTAACTTACGATACGATAATTCACTCTTCGCATTACATTATCATTTGTGTTTTGTTTATTTTGCATCGTAATACTACTTTATAATTATCTAGTCTTGTAAGGTTAAAAATATTGTAGTCTTCGTTACATTAAATCCTTAACTTCGTAGTAACCTTCAATCAATGAATTTTTCGGTGAAGGGTTTGTCAGGATCGGTCAAACATATAACACAAATTTTAACTTATTTGTGTCCAGATTTCGACAATGTTTATTGTCCTCATCAGGACCTGTGTATGAATAAAAAAGAAATGTCAAACAAAACAGAACAATTATTTGAGTGAACATGTTTGTGTATGTGAGTGTGTGTGCGTCTGTGTGCGCACACGCGTGTGCCTGCGTATGAGTGTATAATTGTATATGTGAAGCAGTTGAGATAGTTTGTTTTATATCTTCAAATGTTTTCTTTAAAGACAACGAGAAAATTATAATGTCACAGAACTTAATTTATAGGGAAAAGTACCGAATATCGGATAGATTTTCTAAAAATTAAATTAAAAATTTACTGTTTCTAATTTTTCCAAGCAATCTCTCTCAAAAGGTTCTGAATAATGTTTGCTTTGATAGTGTTAACATTTGGATGCAATAAAATAACTGTAAATATAACAATAAAAAGATTCACAAAAAAGTGCAAATTTGATATTGTTACGACGGTCTACTTGATAGTCGTAGGTACAGTGGAAACAAAATACAAGACACCAATTAAGTCACTAATCACCAGCTATAATTTTCACAGTCAAACAGTTCGTAATTAAAAACACAGTCTTTTATAACAAATCAAATAAAAATTGTTCACACGCAAATAAATGGCAACTAATATTAAAACACAATTGTATTACAATATACCGTCCGATTATAAAACACAACACTTAACTAATAACCACTTGAACGCACACAGTAATTTCGCCCTATAATAACTCTCGAACCGCACTGTAATTAATCGCAACTAATACTGAACTGAACGTCGTTGAGTACTGGTATTTATAGTCCGCCGAAAATCTAGACGATTCCACATACAACGTATTACCTCTAAACTATGACGTAATTGCTTGCGCCCTTGACACGGTGAGAGCGGCAGCGCAAATTTTCGCACCGTCTAGCAAATGCGTCGACAAGCACGAACGCCACATGCGTTACATTCTGGATTCCTCTGGAACATTCGATAAACACGTAGATTGTTCTGTAATGTCGTAACACAGCCCCCTCCTTAAGCCTGTTCGCCCCGAACTGTCAAACCGTCTCTGAAATAATACTTAGCTAGGCGATCTAGGTGGACGACCTTGAACTTTCGCTGTCCTTCTTATTGAATCCGATAAACAACATCGTTGATTCTTTTTTTCACAGTATAGGCTTCTTCCCAGTTAGTTTGCAACTTAGATGAGCGACCACGACGGCGCTTTGGGTTGAACAACCAGACCTGACCTCCTTCTTGGAAGCCCACACTATTGGTGCGAATGTCATACCGAGTTTTCATTTAATCACTGGCAATCTTCAGCCGTCCTCTTATCAAGCGATTTATTTCTCGCACTTGGTTGTCTAATTGCGAGGAATAGTTCTGTGGCTCTTGGGACTGAGTCTCAGGTGATCCGAACATCAAGTCCCCAGGAAGACGAATCTCCCGCCCAAACACCAATTTTGCTAGAGTCATGCCGGTTGTGTCGTGTACTGATAATCTATACTCCATGAGGAATTGTGTATACGTTGGTCCCAGTCTGTTTAGTTCGCGTCAACAACCTTCAAAAGATGCTGCTCAACTGTCCTATTGAATCTCTCAATCATCCCGTCCGACTGAGGATGGAGATACGTTGTCCAGGTCTTTCAAATTCCGAGTAGACTGCATAATTCTTTAAACACTCCTGATTCGAAATTTCTCCCTTGATCCTAAAACGCAATTTTCATATATTTAAAAATTGTTTTTTAATTGTTTCTTCAGACTCAAAAAGTTTAACCCAAGTTCTAAGTTTACAAGGGCGCATTCTACCCTCGGTTTTGAAAATCCGAGATTTTTTGCTGTTACGTTATAAAACATAACAATCAGAAATGTTATGTTATGTTAACATCAAGGTTTTAGAAAATATTCAAACATCGTATATCATTCCTCCCACATTTTACACTTGGCTTGGAATTTTGCGTGCGTGCGTGTGTGTGCGTGTGTGTGTGTGTGTGTGTGTGTGTGTTTGTGTGTAGTGTGATCGATGCTGTTAAGTGAGTAGCATTAACTATGTCATTAATAAAATATTTTTGCACACAAGTGTAGGCGTGAGGTAATCGTGTGTTCCGCATTGCCTCTAGATGTGTAAAGAGGGATAATATTTCCTAATAATAAATTGTATTATATGGTGTAATAAATAATGTCTTTTAAAATTGTGTTTAGACGCCGTTGCGGTACTAACCGTTATAACATCATCTTTGTTAACGGCACTTAGTTTTGAGAGAACAAATTCGATGTTTTCCTGCTCCATATAAATGTAATATTCTCTGCTATCATTTTCTTTTATCACAGTAATACGCTTACCTGAATGCGTTAACAAAGTGTTTTATAAAAAGGGACTATTTCCATAAGGTTTTAATTTAAGTTTTGTGAGTAATTATCTTTGATTTTAGTCCTTCAGAGGCTGTCTTAATTGATAACAATTAAATATTTTTTTTAATTTTAAATTACTGAATGCACATGACTACTTTAAAATTAATATAAATTTTCTTCAATAAAAAAACCTATACATTTTTGTTTCTCATATGTTTGTATAGTACAGAAAAGTAAATAGTAGTTGTTTTTGATTCTGATAAAAAACTTAATGTAGATTTCTACCCTTAATTTCTGAAGATGGCCACAGATATTTGATGTCGAAAGGTCAAAGCAAAATATTACAGTACTCAGTTCCAAAGTCAATCTAGATCAAATCTAATATCAAAAATCTTAGATCATCATCCACGTAACCAAATATTATGGCCTTTAGGTTTTAATGGATTTTAAATCCACAAAACTCGTGACTAAAATCTGTTTTGTCCTATGCGTTTCCTAAATATGTGAAAAATCTGTTCTCCTACAAAATGTGTTGATAATAAGGCTGAGAAGAACAGTTTTTGCCAATTGTTTGAGCGTATACATACGCCTTGAATCGAAAGCGTCTCGGTCTGCAAAACTGGTAAAAAATATGTGGTTTCCTTCCATCTGGTGTACACTACTGCTTAGTTGATTTGTCTTTTATCCATTCCTTCAATGATAGCCAAATAATAAATATAATTGATGAACAACTGATCTTTGTCACAAACCATTCAGAATTTGATATGTTGGTGACACATTTTTTTGCTTAGTTGTTGAATACTTCCTTTGTTTTATTTTAAAAACAAGAGGCGAGAGGCGGCCAACGAGAACACGTTATTATTCCAAGGTACCGGCCAAAGTAGCACAAAAATTCAAGTATAATTTAAAATATAAACAATATAAATTTAATAAATAATAATTTTTTTCAATGTGTAAACGAAATTTTTTAATTTCCTAAATGTACGATTATTATATTTATGCAAGGCTACTTCCTCCGGTAAACTCATTACAAGTAGTGTAAAAAGAAAAACAGAAAAGATAAAAACGTAGAGAGAGAGAGAGAGAGAGAGAGAGAGAGAGAGGCAGATAGACAGACAGACAGACAGAGTGGAGAGAGTAAGTGGGTTGGAAGGGGTAAAGCTTTATAAGCAGAGCACTAATTACAAATCATTTACGACTGACTTAAATAAAATTTAATTTTGATTACTTATTATCAACACTGTATAGATCTGAGCGAATACTTAAAGAACTGAACGTTTAGTTATAGGCATAGTACGAATCAGTTCAAATTTGTGAAAGCTATAAGAAAGCGATGGTTACGTATATATGATTTCGTTGTAACGTTTATTTAATATATATGAACACAGAATTTCAACGCAGGAAGAGTTTCTATTCAACTGTTTATAATATGGTGTTCCTAAAATTGACTGCTACTTTATTTCCATCTTTAATCAACTATCAGTTTGCCGTTTGTTTACACCACATGTCCACTGAAAACAGATAAATTTTTGTCCACGTCACTGATGGACTAAATTCTAACATTCTTTACTAATTTTCTTTATTTAATCGAAATAATAATATCGGAAACCTGGACTAAATAATGAAGCATAACATAGGGAAGTATGAGTTTTACGTTGATGTGAATGCATTAGGTCTCTTTGAGGGAGGCAATATGTTGCGTTAATCAATCCTTAAAAGTTATATTTCAGGTACCAATTCAAAACAGCTGTTTGTAATTTTAGGACCCCTGCTATAACAAGCTTAATAAACAAAATATAAAGCTCCACATTAGAGTTGGTGTGTAGTTTCTCATAACTTACTAACGTACTCTGGTGGTCTGTCTTCGTGACTGATAATAACGTGGAAGTAGAACAAACTATAGGGTTAAGTTACGTACTATGCTCGCGGAGTTACCAGCTCTTACAACCAAGTACTGTTGTCAAATAAAACACTAAATATTTACTGTAGTATACAGAACTGAATTATACTACAGCCTTTGTATAATCCTAATAAACGCAACGTTTCGATTACTAAAAATCTGTTGGCGTTTTCAGTGTCATGAAATTTAACATAACATTTGTTGAAACTAAAAATAACACTATGTTTCTAGAAGAAAATAGTAATTGAAACCAAGAAATAATAATTGTTATAATAAAACAAAATACACAAAATAAAATTAAATGAAAACTGAAAAAGCAAAAACTAAAAGTTAAAAGTTACCCTTGACAACTCGCAGAGCAGTATGGCTAATCGCTAATCAATGTGCTACTACAAAACTAATTAAAACCGGATAGTCATACCAAAAATAAACAGCAAACAGGAAGCAATCATTAATATAGAAAACAAACAAAAAAGTATCTAAACAGAAGTAATAATGAATTTTGAAATCCTTAAATAGTTCCTGGAAGCACTACAATTAACCACTCACAACCAAATCTCATTACCTGTTGTGCAATCTGGTTGTGAGAGGTTGGTTCGGGTCTTCGGACTCTCTATAAGAGTTGTTACTATTATTTACCTAAGAACATAACACACACCTAAGCACATTTAGTTACACACTATATTAACTGATCGTTGGATATGTTGAAAAACAAGGACGAAAGCAGAAAATATTAATTATAAATAAAACCGAGCTGTATGCGAAATGACAAAATGTTTCTGTTTTCAATTTTTTTTTTGCCACTAAAGCGAAAGTCCATAAAGTTGAATTCTGACAGTTATCAAGTGTATCCGTGAAATAATAAGTAAAATTTTAACGGCGAAGTAGTAAACTACACATTGTCTTCGTTAACAACAAAGCACGTCGGAGTTCCCGAATATGTCCTGTGACGGCAGTGACAGATATTTGTTTCCCTTCCAGCCTAGAGTACTACTACTACCAGAGCTGTTGGATTACGCGTCGTGAGACGACCCAATGGTTTCCTAGTACCGAGCCTTCGGTAGGGGCTCCTGCCTAGTGATCCTGTCCAGACTGAATATTATTTAATTATTTAATGGCCGCTACAACGACATGCTCGTACTAGGTCGACTAGTACAGTATTTGTCGAGGCCGTTTCCAAGATTCACCTGGACGTGTTCGGTACTTGCCAAGGCCAGCTATGAGCGGGTTTGTCTGGGTCCTCGCAGCTCGGACGTAAAACTTACGTGCAAGTCGCCTTGCGGTGTCTTTCAAGGAGCGGACACCGAGTCCTCTACTCAAGAGTCGAGAAGAAAACCGATAGGGGACTTTGGCCGCTAGCCGAAGGCCCCTATCGAGAACGCTTTGCAACTTGCTTTTATGAACGGTTGCGAGGTAGCCCCAGACGGGAAGAGTGTAGGTACCGGTAATGATCGGCAACAGATACGCGTTGACGATCAACTTACCCAGCTTGCGGGTCATAGCTTTGTTGACAAGTATCGGAAACAGTTGCGCGAGACGATCGGACGCTCTCTTTCGCATTGTCTCAAGCGTGGGCACGCCAGGTGAGCCGACGATCAAAGTGGACACCGAGGTATTTAACCTCTCTCGACCAGGGTAAGTACGCTCTACCGAGTCTCACTCGGCCTCGTGGTTCTTTCCGGCGCTTTGAGAATAGCACCGCGGAGCTCTTGGTGTCGTTGACGGCAACTTCCCAGCTTTCCATCCACGTCGAATACTCATCGAGTGCGCGCTGGAGTCGTGGGATAGCCCTGTCAGCGTTCCGATCGGCGGTATAGACCGCCGTGTCGTCGGCAAACAGGGCCATCTGGACTCCAGGCTCTCTGGGTGCGTCTTTGACGTACACGGAGAACAGGAGAGGCCCTAGCACGCTACCTTGGGGTACCCCGGCTGTAATGCGTCTCTCGGAAGAGACGTCGTCGTCTATTCTCACGCAGAAAGTCCTCTCCGTCAGAAAGCTAGCAATCAAGCGAAGGTAGCAATCTGGGAGCTGGATTTCCCGGAGCTTGAACAAGAGCCCGTCGTGCCAGACACTATCAAAGGCCTTCTCCACATCTAGGAAACAGGCGACAGTCTGCTCTTTCCGACAGCCGGCGCCCGTGATGTATTCCACCAGTCTCATCAGCTGATGAGTGGTGGAATGCCCCACACGGAAAACGAACTGTTCGGGGACCAGTACATCGAAGTTTCTTAGATGGTCTAGGACTCTCCGTTGTACAAGACGTTCGAGGACCTTTGACGTGGCTGACAGTAGGCTAATGGGCCGGAGGTTGCCGGGACGGTATCACTATGACGTCCTTTCCCTGCTTCGGGATCACTATGACCGTCGCCTTACGCCATTTCTGGGGAAAATAGGCCAGTGTTAGACACGCTTTGAACAGCGTAACCAAGAAAAGTACTCCCTGTTCCGGCAGTCGAGTTAGAGCAGCGTTCGAGACCCCGTCCGGGCCAGGAGCTTTTCTCGGTACGAGTTCAACGAGCCGATCTGTGACCTCTTCCCTAGTAATGGGTTCGGGCTCCGCAGTGATCGGAAGAGACAGAAAGTCTTTCACTTCGTTCTCGACTTCTTCATCAAAGTCCCAGTCCGTGGGCGGGTTAGGAGCGAACTGTCACTCAAAACACGCGCCCAAAAATTCGGCCTTCGCCTCCGGGCGAGCCAGGATTTGACCGAAAGTTCCAGCAATGGCTGGGATACGAGGTCGGCGCCTCTTCCCTACCAACGCCGAAGGTAATCGGTAAGGGCTACTTTCGTCCGATTCGTCCCCTGCTTGGGCCACGGCGAGTTTCCAACAGCGTCTCCGGTAGGCCTGCATTTCACAACGTAAAATGCCGGTCGTCCCGTTGTACGCTGCCTTGTCGGTCGGATTACGGGTCCGCTGCCAGCGCCTCCGGAGGCGATTTCTCTCGCAAGCGAGAACACTCGTCTCTTCTGGGATCCGCTGTCAGTGGGGCGTGACGCCAGGCTTCATCCTGGAAGACGCGTCGAGCGCAGATACGATAGCCTCGTCAAACGCGCCAACTGCCTCGTCGACTTGGCGGACGGTTTCGAGTGGTCCCGCCTATGACAATTGGCGACTTAACGCCGGGCCATAGCGGTCCCATTCTACCACCTTCCTGACATCTCTGCGTACGACGTGCTGGGTAGCGACGTGTAACAAAATGGGGAGATGATCGGACGATTGTTCCGTTAGCGCGGACGCATGGACCGGGCAGTCAATTCCTTGGATCACCGCTATGTCCAAGACATCGGGAGCCGCGCGGAGTTGTGAGGAGTAGAACGTAGGTTGGGCGGGCCCTATCATTGTTACCCTGCGTGAATCAACAAACCTGCGTAAACCCTTCCCGTTTGGGGCAGTTAAACGACTGTTCTAATCGCGATGTTTACAATTCAGGTCGCCGGCCATGATGACCCTCCTGTGTGCATCGAACGCGACAGCAAGATCGGAGTGAAGGACCTCTTTTTGCGGCGGTTTATACGCCGCTACCAAGAATACACCGCCTAGAGTGTTCAACATCTCTACAGCGGTGACTTCCAGGTAAGTCTTTGCAGGCAAGACGACTCGGTGATGCTCAAGACTGAGCCTCACCGCGACGGCAGTACCGCCACCAGTAGTCCCCGGTCTGTCGTTCCGATAGCACACATAGTTGGCCAGTCGTAATCGATTCGCAGGGGTGAAGTGGGTCTCATTGAGAAGTACTACATCGGGTTTGAGTCGGGCCAGTAATTCTTGGAGTTCCTGGATCTTGTTAGCCAACCCGTTGGCGTTCCAGGAAAGAATGGAGAGGTCACGTTTGAGGACCCGACTCATAGAAGTCCTACACAAGTGGCGGCTTCCACCAAGAGCATGAACCTCTCGGTTATGTCAGCAGTCTCCAAGCGGGAGCGGATGGACCTGAAGGTCTGGGCAACTTTGCGGAGGTCAAATTCCGCAAGGAAGTCTTTGACGACCTGGTAGTCGTCAGGTTCGGTTTTTGAGGCAGAGTGCCCGGAGACTGTTTGCGCATAAGAGCGCCGAGACTTATCAATCGGTGGATTGGTGGAAGCCAATGGTGTTTTAGGGCCAGGTGTAGCGCCTCTAGCGGAGGTGCTAGGAAGAGGGACAGATGCGATTACGTCTGTCTTAACGCGATGAGCAGGCTGTCTGGACTGTGCGGGTAAGTTGGCAGGAGCCCGGGAGCGAGCGCCCCGTGGCTTACGATGCCACTTCTTATTGCCTGCATTAGGAAACCGCGGGGGCGGGAGGTCAGGCTGCTTCTAAAGCAGTGTCAGGATTCTCCGGTGTTTGGGAGGGTTGAGTTGTCTCAGGCTCCACAACCGAGACGTTTGGTAAAGGCTGGTCTGTCTCACTGTTTTGAGATGCCGCGAGGTTTCGGCGCTTTTTCGCCTGAGGTGGGCCAGGGGCCTGGGAAGGAGCCTGAGTTGGGGTTGACTATACTGCAGGTATTTGCTTCGGGCCTTTGCTACGTTTTTGTTGCTTGTTAGCAACTGTGGCGAAAGACACGGCAGCCGTAACAGGAGGCGAAAGGACTGGCTGCTCGGTTGCAGGTCTAGAACCAGCTACCGGATGCCACGGTGATGACAGGCGCCCTTTCGGCTTTCGCCGCTCGAGCTCCCGCTGAAACACCGGACATGCACGGTAGTTGGTGGGGTGACTTCCGCCACAGTTGATGCACCTTTTGAAAGCAGGTGCATCGCAAAGTTTACTGGCGTGAGGTAAAGAGCACCTCACGCATGCAGGAGCGTTTGAGCAAGTCTCTGAATGATGCCCGAAGCGTTGGCACCTGTAACACTGAGGCAGAGCCCCGGGAGCGCGGCTTCTTTCCACTTTAACGCGGAAACCAAAAAGCCGCGTTAGAGAGAGTTGGCTTGCGCCTGCCTCGCTATTCTCCGCCATGATACGAACCAGGGGAATTGGACGCCTTGGTCCGGCTGGAGCAAATACTCGATGCACCGCGCGAACCGGATAGCCCAGCTCGCGCAGCTGATCGAGGATTTCCTCGAGAGGAGAGTCCACGTCCAAGCCTCTGAGCACAAAAGACAGAGGCTTCACGTGTTTAGGGGAAAAGGTGTGAAATTGCAGGTTGGCGGATTCAACGAACGCCATGACACTGCGGTACACGTCCAGACCTCGGACAACGATCTTGACAGTGTCGGCCCCAAGGAGCTTCAAGTCAACGTTGGCCGGGGAAAGTCCGAGAGCCGCTATCAGTCGCCGGTAAAAACCGGTAACGTTGGTTACGCCGTGAACGAACAAGGGCGGGATGCGACCAGTGGCCGGCGGTGCTTGGGCATCGCCGGGCACAGTCGGCCCCGTGCCGGATTCGCCATCGACGGGGACAACTTCCATGGCAAACGCCGAGGAAGAGGTAGAGGAGGACCGGTTCCGCCTCGGTTTCTTAACCGGGCGCCCCCGTGGCCCAACCGCCACGAAAGCGTCGGTCTCGTCACCGTGCAGCGGAACCGTCCGGGGATCGACATGGTCCGCAGGCATAGGCGGAGAACTCGGCGAGTCGCTCGATTGGGGCATGGCAGTGGCGAGCGACTGCGTGCTCGTTGACTCGCCCGTACCTGGCATGTCCGCCGACGAGCGGGAGGTTCGCCGACCAGAGGCAGCCAGGCTGCCTCCGGCGGTAACCAGGGACCTAGGGTCCGCCTCGAACCGGACCGCGAGCAGGGGAAGTGGAACGCTCAGGCTGTCTAACGAGCTGGGCTAATGACCGGCTTCGTTGAATACCTCTCCTTACCGAGAGAGGTGTCCACCGGCCTCTTTACCCCGACGATATCCAAGCTCGCTTACCACTGGTGGGGGCTCGCAAGGATCGTCCGGGGCCTATAAGCCTGAGCGTCAGCGAAACAGATGCGATGCGCAGATTAGCTCTGGCAGGCTAGTCTCCTCTTCAGCAACGAGATGGTGGTCCTGAGAAGGGTCGGCTTGGCTGGTGGCCCTTAGAAAGTCCGACGACTCAGCTGTTCTTGTGCTGGCTACTGAGTTCACCAGCCAGCTGAGTTGTTGTCTTCTTTCTTCCTTGGGCCTGTTGAATTCGCAGCAATCAGGGCAATAGATTGTGTTGCTGTCCTTTTCAAGCGAAGGCAGCAGGGCAGCAGCTGTGCCACAGCGAGAAAGCTTCCGATACCGTCCAGGGAGAGCTGGTCCAAGAGAGGAGGTCCATCCAGATCGAGAAGCAGAAGCGAAGTGTACCAGCCTAGAGTAATCGCAGGTAGCCATTAGATACATTCTCCACGGAATCGGGAGAGCTCACAGCGAGCCAATCGGGACCGGCAGCCCTCTGATAGGCCTGCGACGACACCAACCTACAAGCCATAAGAGGAGCGCCCCTAGGCCGCAAAATCCTAATAATCTGATAAGCTATAGGCTAAAATCTCAGATTGTTAGGAGAGTCAACTGGCGCTCCTATCATGACGAGCTCTCTCGAAGGTTACCATCTCTCCGGGCGGACCCTATCGTCACTCGTGACGATTTTGATCTCCGCACCACAAATCTTCAGGAATTGGTCCAAGGTGTCATGGATCGACACACCTACGCACTCGAGGTGAATCATCGCAAATCGGCCTTACCTGTGAAAGTACTCCACGCCATATGGCTACGGCGCAAGCTCCGCCGCAGATGGCAAAGAACCCGTGTCCCAGTCGTAAAGCGACAATTTCAACAACAGTCCCTTTACGTCCAGCAGCTACTGCGGGACGTAAACTCTGATCGATGGGACTCATATCTTGAGTCTCTTGAAGTCGACCACGCCTCCGTCTGGAGAGCGGTGAGTAGACTGACCCGCGAGAAGAGAACTCGCAACCCCCTGGAAACCCCGAACGGGATTGTGTCTTCATCAGAAGGGAAGGTTGAGGTCTTCGCCGACTGCATGGAGTCGCAATTTACCGTTCATCTAGGCGTTTTGGACCCTGCCCACTCGGTAGAAGTCCGGGACTTCCTATCTGGTTATTTTTCTCGCAATCCCGCTGGCCCAGACCTCCCGTTCGACAGAGAAGAACTCGTTTCGTCTGTCTGCCGACTAAACCGCCGTCGCGCCGTCCTGACCGGATCGGGGCCGCTGCATTACAATATCTCCCGGCCTCAGGCGTTGACCTCGTGCTCGAGCTGTTCAACTCTTGTCTCCGGCTACAGTACTTTCCCCGCCTGTGGAAAACTGCCAACATCGTTATGATTCCAAAACCCCGCAAGCCGCGCATGCTTCCTGAAAGCTATCGGCCAATATCTCTCTTGCCAGTTATCTCGAAGGTGCTCTCGCCGTTGTTGGATAATTTTATCCGCAGCGAACAGTTCGGGTTTCGCAGAGAGCACTCGACCACGCTTCAACTAGTCCGCGTGGTTACGCAACTCTCTGACGCCATCAACAGGCGAGCGGCTACGGCCGCCGCACTGCTGGACGTGAGCAAGGCCTTCGATAAAGTCTGGCACGAAGGTCTTCTCTTCAAACTTGCTAACTCCCCACATACCATCGTCCATAGTGTTTTTCCTCCGGTCGTATCTCTGCGACCGAACCTTCAGGGTGAGCGTCGACGGAATCTGCTCTGCAGTTCGTCCCGTCGCCGCCGGCGTACGTCAGGAATCTGTCCTCGGCCCCGTTCTGTACCTTGTGTACACGAACGACCTGCCTGTCTTGCCCGGAGTCACGTTGTCTTTGTTCGCTGACGATGCAATGTATCATTACAGCTCTGTGTCCCCGCGTTTTGCGAGTGCACAGCTGCAGCGTCAGTTGGACCAGCTTCCGGACTGGCTACGGAAATGGCGGGTGACGATCAATACGGAGAAATCCGAGGCGATCTGTTTCACTCGTAAGTCCATCTCCCGATGCCAGCCTTCTCCCTGGAAGGGAGGCCTATCGCCTACAAAGAGTCGGTGAAGTATCTTGGCGTTCGGCTCGACCGGCGTCTTTGCTTCAACGCCCACGTGACTGAAACCCTCTCCAAGGCTCGCGGCGTCCGAGCCAAACTTTACCCATACCTCGCGTGCCGCAGCTCCCTGGCGCTGCGCACGAAAGTTACCCTCTATCTGTTGTTTCTCCGGTCTGTATTGACCTATGCGGCACCTGTTTGGTGGTCACTTGTCTCCGCCACCAACAGGCGTAGGCTGGAAAGTTTCCAATCCAAAACCCTCCGTTCCTTGTCGGGATCTCCTTGGTTTGTTAGAAACAGTGTAATTCGAGGAGGTCTACGAATTCCTACTCTCTCCGCCTTTGTCTGGTCATTAGCTGCGACTCTCTTTGCCGCAGCTGAGACCTATTCCTTCCCTTACCTCAGGACCATCAGCACCACGCAACAACCTCCCCCTGTCCGGGTCAAACGCCCTCGGGCGATTCTCGATGACCCGCCATAACTTTAAGTAAACTACTTAAACCTAAATTTGCATATTCACTATCTGACCATACCCCAGAATTTACCTGCAAAGCTGTTTCCTTCCTCTCTTCCTAGTATGCCGACCGCGCTGAATGCCGCTGCTACGCGCTATCACTGGCACGGAGGCTCTCCGCCTCGCGGGGAGCGACCGACGCCTCACGGCGTCTGCACGCGGGACTGGGAACGGGTGACATCTGTCACCTGAACCCGTTCATGCGGCAGTGCCCACTGATTTCTCAACTTTTAAAAATAAATAAAAATTAAAAACCTTTCTCCCCCGCCTTCTCAGTTAACTGGTTGGCGGTTGTCCATTCTTTTTTTAGGCACCAGTCGAAGAACCAGAACTACGTATATCCTCTGGCAGCCATTGGGCCCGACCCAGATGCTGCAGTCATGCACCGGGTCCAAAGACGCCCCGCTACTACAATGCTACAATGCTACATGCTACATGCTACATGCTACGTGCCGCAAAATCCTTGTCGATATAAATCAAGTACCTCGGTGACCATCTAGACCAGCGGTTCCCAAACTTTGTTAGCTCACGGTACTCTACAAGTAGATAGTCAGAAACCGCGGCACATTATCTTCTTCTACATTCCGAATCCTCCCCAACCTTCAGTACCTTTTCGCGATATCACAGATTCTTCAAAATCACACTGCAGCTTAATATACCATAATAATGAATGTTACTAACCTACCTCAGTAATACCTGTGGTTTCCCAGTTATTTCAGTGGACTTTTCCAGCTGTAACGCAAGATTGTCAACAAACGTTTAAAATTTTTGTGACTTATAAAATTACAAAAAGCCATTGAAACACATTTTCTCACATATAACTTTTATTTGCACTTTCTTAATTAACAAAATATCACAAGGCTTCTGTCTTTTTCCTTCCAAATCTTAATGCGATACCCATGGGATTGGTCCTTGTTCCGCGGTCGAATAGTGGACAAACACACTCTCATGTAGTGCTCCAATGTTTGAAGTTGATTATTATTTTTCCAAACAGTAAGAACTAGAGCGTTAGCTCGTTTGGGCTCTCTGTTTCCGATAATTGCCAACAAGGCTATGACCCGCAAGCTAGGTAAGTTCATCGTCAACGCCTACATGTTTCCGATCATCACCTACGCTGACCGCGTCTGGGGTTACCTACCCGCTGTTCATAAAAGGAAGCTGCAAAGCGTTCTCGATAAGGAGCTTCGGCCAAAGCACCCTATCGCGGTTTCCTTCTCGTCTTTTGAGAAGTGGACTCGGTGTCCGCTCCCTGGATGACACCGTGCGGCGTCTTGCGCGTAGATTTTACGTTCGAGCTGCAAAGATCCAAACCAAACCCCCTCATACCCGGCCTTGGCAGGTACCGTCCACGACCAGGTGATTTTGGAAACAAACTCGGCAAAGACAATAGTAGAACGGCCTAGTATGAGAATGCCGTTGCAACGGCTCTTAATATCAAATTTAGTCCGTCTGGACCGCACCTCAGGGCAGGAGCTCTCACCGGTAGCTCGGTATTTGTAACACAAAGGAGAAATATATGACGCGCATCCCCTCAGCTCTAACACCGGCGCAAAATCCTAGCGTGTCTTAAAACTGCCCGACTTTGCCAAGAAATTGAGAACGCCTAACGTGCCGACAAATCCCAGCCCATCAGTCTTCTATCCCATACGTCAAAGTTGCTCGAGTGGCTCGTACAGTGTCGTGTACGAAATCATTTAAGAAATAATATATCTTTGACGTTCTGGTCCCCGAATAGTTAGGTTGCCATGTGGGGCCTTCCACCACTTATACGTTGATGAAACTGGTAAAATACACGAACTCCGGGTGTCGGAAAGAGTAGACCGTAGGCTGTTTCTTGGATGTATAGAAAGTCTTTGACAGCGAACGGCACGATGGGCTTTTATACAAACTCCGCGAAGTCCTGGTCACAGACTCCTACCTTTATCTGATTGCTACTTTCCTGTCGGAGAGCACCTTCTGGAAGTAGATGATTCTGTCTCTCCCGAGAGAAGAATCACTGCGGCGTCCATCAAGGAAGTGTTGTCGGCCCCCTCCTGTTGTCAGTCTACGTCAACAACCTAGACAGCCTGGATTCAAGGTAGCCCTGTTTGCTGACGACACGGATGTACTTACAGCCAAGCATCACGCTGACCAGGCCGTCCTACGTCTGCAACGCCAGGTTGATACGCTCGGTGACTGGACTATTAGCCGGAAGGTGGCTTTGAACGCGCTCGTCCGAGCCTACTGTTTCCACTCCTGGCTAGCCGGGCTATGACAAGGAAATTGGAAAAATGATCGTCGGCGCGTATCTTCGCCCGTCATTACTTACGCCGCCACGGTCTGGGGTTACCTTGCCGCAATGCATGAAAAGAAGTTACAAAGCCTCCTCGACAAGAAGCTTAGGCTAGCGGCCAAAGTGAACAGTCGATTACCTTCTCCCCTGCTGAGGACCGGCCTCGGTGTCCGCTCCTTGGATGACACTGTGTGGTGTCTTGCACGCAGGTTTTACGTACGTGCGGGAAGCTACTCTGACAACACTCGTATAGCCGGGCTAGGCCAGTACGGTATACGTCCAGGTGATACGTGGAAACGACCTTGATGCATACTGCGCTAGTATAGGCTAACACAAACAGCCATTGTAGATCTGCTATTGAGAAAATCTCCGACCTTGGCCAGGGGCATAAGGCAGGAGCTCTAGAACCAGAAGATAGTTCGAAACTCAGATTCCCGAGTAGTTCATCTCTGTACGTTCAACAACACAGCCCAGATTTAGTCATTATTCAGCTGTATTATTCTCCTGTAGTATTACAGGAGAAAGCAGTTTTACGAAATAAAACGTTATGTCCAGCGTGCTCATATGTATTAAAATGCTTTGCATTTGTGAATGTTGCCATAATTAGATTTAGAACTAGAACGATTACTGAGAAAACTTGTAAGTCCACGATGAACTGCTCTACTAGAATCTGCTCAGTGGGCCAAAATATTTGGAACGTTCTGACTCAGGATGTGTATGTGTATACAAAGAACTGAAATCATTTTAAATTCTAGTGTTGTTTCTTTATTTTCTTTAATCTTTGTTACAGGTTTCACTAAAATGCATAGTTATGCTTTAACGTTAGTTCTGTTCTTTAAACATTAATTTACTAATGTGATTTATAATTTAACAAAGGCATGAATAGACATAAACGGATTTAGCATGCTTTATATACCATATCAAACGGTATTTTAAACGTAATATGTGAATAAGTTTGAACTCATACAACACTTAACTTTATACGAATAAATTTATCTATTAACTTGTCCATAAAATAAATTTGATTCTTGTAAGTTCCAAATTAAAACAATTTTAATAAAACCAAATGTATATGTAATATAATAATTAGTTACTATTGTACAACGGGTACAACAAATTATAATAAAATAATACGTTTACAACCACAATCTGTACATTAATACAGTTTCTCAAAGCACAGGAAATTCTAATAGTTAAAACGTAATTTTTAAAATTTGTCTCTCTGATAAAATTACACTCTGTAGTTTACATTGCTACGTAATTCTTCAACACCAAAATAAAAGGTGGTAATTAATACTTGCAGACGAAAGTTCATTTAATTGAATCAAGTCTTTATCACAGCCTATTTGAGTAAATCATCATGCTGTTGCAATGGACGTCGGAGTGCTGTAATAACTGAAACATATTACAAAACTACTTTGTAACAAAACAATTCATTTACATGTACCAGTTTTTGTGAAAAGCAGTACTAGGTAAAACATTTCACACGTAATATAGGATTCTAACACATGCAATAACATATAAAATAACTTTGGTTTGGTAGCACATAAAATTAATTTCACAATCAGCTACGACCGCTCAAAAGCTTACATACAAGCGATAAAAATCCCTACAATATTGACTACAATCAATTCAAGACATTCCTTGAAATAATTAGGGGAAATCAAACTTGCAAGAATTATCACTTGAATTCACTGGGAAAATATCAGCATTACTTTCATTTACTCAAAGGCAATTGCCAGTGTTTTACAGATAGAAAAATCAAAAGAAAATTTACTACAAATTCGATCAAACTATCAGTAAGCATTCAAAAGAGTTTAGTGAGTAACATATCGGAGCCAAGTGGTGGTGAAACGACTGCCCCCACTCTAATTCTCCTAAAAATCAACTACAAAAAGCGACACCAAACTTTAAACTTTTGTTTAGCTGTAGCCATGTTCTTGCCGATATCATCTGGACACCCCTATCCAACCAACGTTAAGTCAAAGATTTTCATAAACCTTTTCCTCAAGCCGTGTAATGTCAAAATAATGACATTTTGCACACATACTGGTCATTTTGGTTCACACTTTTGACATTTTGGTCATTCCTAGTAACCACTTAAAAATAGAGAAACTCAAAAATTCTGATTGGTACTGGAAAAAAGTGAAATTTTTAAATATATCTTTAACCCATGTTTTCTGCTAAAAAATATTTTATAAACTGTAAAGTACTGACTAAATTTACAGACCGTCTTGTTACACGTTGAGTAAGATACTTTGAAAGACATATCAGGTTCCTACCTATTCTTGACCCTGAAGAAAGGAACATACTTAAAAAAATGAGCAACTAAGATAAAAGACGACCTTACTTTTTTTAATAAGCTGCAGTTAAATATCAGGGCCCTATTTATCAGTTTATTCTAGATGCGCATACAACTTCTATTTTGCTCTGCAAATGTTTTTAGTTGCTTTCTATAGGTGTCCACTTTTTTCTCTCCCCGATAAATCCTCTTCCCAGGCAAATGCTTTCATTGTTTTTATACAGTATTTGACAGGCTTCAACCCAAATGCTTCCAGCACATGACACTTTCCTATAGCTCTCTTATTAAAAGCCCTTCTACCTAGGCTTTATGGGCTCCCCAAGATCCACAAGCCGGACGTCCCGCTCAGACCAATCGTCAGCGCCGTAGGGTCTCCAACCTACCAACTGGCAAAAAACTTGACCGAGCTTCACCGCCCATATATAGGTGGTACGGAGTCATATGTGAAGGATTCGACCCACATTCTTGAAAAGCTCTGTGGTTATCGTTGCGACCTGGAGACATAATGGTCAGATTTGATGTGGTTTCGTTGTTCACCATGGTGCCCGTGGATGATGTACTTAGCGACTTAGCGGATCTTTTTCCGACAGACATTTCAGCGCTTTTCCGGCATGTTCTAAAAACGATCTGTTTTCAGTACGGCGGTGAATTCTTTGAAATGATTGATGGTGTGGCCATAGGGAGTCCACTCAGTCCGTGGTGGCGAACTTTATATGGAAAGTTTCGAGCAGAGGGTAATTTCATCTTTTCCGTTGAAGCCGAGGTGCTGGTTCAGGTATGTTGATGACACCTTTGTTTTCTGGACCCATGGAGAGGAAGAACTCGGCAGGTTCCTGGCACACCTCAATCAGGTTCAGCCACGGATACAGTTCACCGTTGAGAGGGAGACCGACAATCAGCTGGCTTTTCTGGACGTTTTGGTCCTTAGAAGGACCGATGGCAGCCTCGAACATAAAGATTATAGAAAACCGACGTACACTAACCGCTATCTCCATAAACAGTCGAACCACCATCCCAGCCAGAAGAGAGCGTGTTGAAGACCCTGGTGGACCGGGCTAGGAGGATACGCGAGCCCCGGTACCTGGACGAAGAACTGAGCCACCTCGAACTAGCGCTGCAGGCCAATGGATATTACGTCGGGGAGGTGAGACGAGCGGTCCGGCCGAGAAGAACAGCAAGGCCGGAGGTGGCGTCACGGGAAACCGTCGGTTTCGCGGCGTTGCCCTACATCCATGGGGTGACGGAGCGCATTGGTAGGCTGCTCAGTCGGCACGGCGTGAGACCAATATTCAAGCCGACAAGGAAAATCCACCAGTTCTTGAGGCCTGCGAAGGACGTCCGAGACCCGCTGTCGTCGTGCGGCGTGTACGGAGTTCGCTGCTCGTGCGGCCAGGTGTACATTGGAACCACGAAGCGCAGCGTCCGCACACGCGTGGGTGAACATAGCCGTTACTGTAGTTTGGGACAGCCGGAGAAGTCTGCCGTAGCTGAGCACGCGCTCGCCAATGCCGACCATCAGATCCGCTTCGATGAGATGAAGCTCTTGTCGACGGTGAGTGATTACTTCCCTCATCTTCATATGGAGTCCGTCTTGGCTCACAAGCATGCTGCAAACGCTATGAATCGGCGACGACGCTCTGGGCTGTGCGGTTGTGCGTCGCAGAAACGAACCGCTCGGTATCTGAGTTCCGAGCTACCTTCTGGAGCTCTTGCCTCGTGGCCCTGCCCAAGTAGGGCGTGTGTTCTATAGCAGGCCGATTCTCGGCTGTTGTGCTAGTCTACACTAGCGCAGTATACACCGAGGGCGTTTCCACGAATCACCTGGACGTATACGGTACCTTCCCAGCCCAGCCACTAGAGGATTGTCTGGGAACCTCGCCGCACGTGCATAAAATTTGCGTGCAAGCGACGGGGGACTTTGGCCGCTAGCCGAAGACCCCTGTCGAGGACGCTCTGCAACTTCTTTTTATGCATTGCGGCAAGGTAACCCCAGACCGTGCAGGCGTAGGTAATGACCGGCAGCAGATACGCGCCGACGATCATCCTGCCCAATTTCCTGGTCATGGCTGAGCTGATCAGGAGTGGAAACAGTGCGCACAGACGAGCGGATTCTCGCTTGATAAATGTCTGCGCGTGGGTACGCCAGGTGAGCCGACGGTCGAGGTGTAATCCGAGGTACTTGACCTCTTTGGACCAGCGCAAGTACATTCTGCCAATACGTAACTGCCTAACAGGGTTCTTCCGTCGCTTAGAGAATTCGACGGCTACACTCTTGGTAGCGTTGAGTTGCACTCTCCAATTCTCAGTCCAGTCCACGAGCGTGTCGAGCTGGCGCTGCAGTCGTGAGACGGCCCTTTCCACATGACGATCGTCCGTAAATACGGCCGTGTCGTCCGCAAAGAGGGCCATCTGGACTCTAGGCTGTCGCGGCACGTCGTTGACGTAGATCGAGAACAGAAGGGGGCCTAGAACACTACCTTGAGGGACGCCGGCTGTGATTCGTCTCTCGGAAGAGACTGAATCTCCAACTCTCACGCAGAAGGTCCTCTCCGTCAGAAAGCTAGCAACCAGATGGAGGTAGCAGTCCGGGAGCTGGACTTCCCTAAGCTTGAATAACAGGCCATCATGCCATACGCTGTCGAAGGCTTTTTCAACATCTAAGAAACAGCCAACGGTCCGTTCTCTCCGCCACCCGGCTTTCGTGACGCATTCCACCATTCTCATCAGTTGATGAGTGGTCGAATGCCCCACACTAAAGCCGAACTGTTCGGTGACCAGCACGTCAAAGTTGGTTAGATGTTCTCGTACACGACGCACGAGGGGCACAAGGTGCACGAGGCGCTCAAAAACCTTCGACGTAGCGGAGAGTAGGCTGATAGGCCGGAGGTTGTCATCAGAGCTGGTGGCATCCTTTCCCTGCTTCGGGATCACGATGACCGTCGCCTTTCGCCATTTCTTGGAAAAGTAGACCAGTCTGAGACACGTGTTGAACAAATCAGTCAAGAATTGAACTCCAGGCTCGGGAAGAAGTCGTAGAGCGGTGTTCGTAACACCGTCCGGGCCTGGAGCTTTTCTTGGCTGAAGTTCAGCGAGCCGATCTGAGACCTCTTCCAAAGAGATGGGTTCGGGCTCCGCCGTGATCGGAAGAGACAGAAAGTCTTCCACAGCCATCTCGACTTGTTCGTCGAAGTCCCAGTCCATAGGCGGGTTGGGAGCGAACTGTAGCTCGAAACACAAGCCCAAGTACTCGGCCTTCTCCTCCGGGTGACCCAGGAGTCGTCCGAACGGTCCAACAATGGCGGGGAGTGGAGGTCGTCGCCTCCGTCCGGTCAATGCGGAAGGTATTCTGTACGGGTGACTTTGCGGGCCCGCATCCCCCGTTCGGGCCACGTCGAGTTCCCAACAGCTACGTCGGAACGCCTTCAGACTGCCACGCAGTCGTCCGGTGAGCCGATTGTATGCTGCCTTACCGGCTGGATCACGGGTCCTCTGCCAACGTTTCCAGAAGTAATTCCTCTCGCGAGCGAGAAGAGAGACTTCCTCAGGGATGCGTTGGTAGTCAGGCGTGAAACCAGCTCGCGTACGTGAAGACACGCCTATAGCCGAGATGATTGCCTCCTCGATTCCCGCTACTGCTTCGTCTAGGAGGCGAACGGAATCGAGTGGGGCCGCTGGCGGCAATCTACGGCACAAGGCCGGGCAGTAGAGATCCCAATCGATAACCTTGTTCTTGTCAGAACGTGCATAGGCGTGCTGGGTAGCGACATGGACCAAGATGGGGTTGTGGTCGGATGTCAGGTCCGTAAGCGAGAATACCTCGACCGCGCAGACAATTCCTTGGGTCACCGCAATATCCAGAACATCGGGAGCCGCGTTAGGTAGTGTCGGAAAGAACGTGGGTTGCGCTGGACCAATACCATCGATTCAACAAAACTGAGCAAGCGCCTCCCGTTCGGAGTAGTCAAGCGACTATTCCAAACGAGATGCTTGCAATTCAGATCGCCGGCCAAAATTACCCTTCGGTGGGAATCGAAGATGACGTCCAGGTCGCCGACAAGGAGTTCAGCTTGTGGGGGCTTGTATGCTGAAACCACGAGGACGCCGCCAAAAGCTCCGTGGACCTCAATGGCGGTGGCCTCTAGGTTGGTTAGCTGCGGCAAAACGACACGATGATGACCTATGGAGGTCCTCACAGCGATCGCCGTGCCGCCTCCTCGTCGGCCAACTCGGTCATCCCGATAGACCACGTAATTTGGTAATCGAAACCGGTTCGCCGGGGTCAGGTGGGTTTCAGAGAGGAGAAGTACGTCGGGTTTAAACCGAGCCAGGAATTCTAGAAGGTCGGAATGCTTGGAACCGATGGAGTTAGCATTCCAGGCTATGAGTGAGAGGTCTCGTCTAAGGGCTCGGTTCATAGAAGACCTATGACTTCGCAGGCTTCCACCAAGAGCATGAATCTCTCAGTTGGGTCAGCAGTTTTCAGGCGGTCTCGGATGGACCTGAAGGTGGATGCGACTTTCTTGAGGTCGTAGCCAGGCAGAAAGTCGCGGACGAACTGTGCGTCTTCGGTAGTGACGGACTGGGCGGTGCGGTTTGCCTGGAAACTGAGGCCGCGTAAGAACGACTAGGTTTAACGGCAGATCGGGTCGTGGTGGAAGCCACAGGACCAGGGGCCGACGTTTTTGAATGTGCGACAGGAAAAGTACGCTTGGGCTGTGGACTTTTCTTGGGCTCGGGGCCGAGCATCCGGTGTGGTTATCCCTATTGTTTTAGGTTTAGTTTTGCCTGCTCGCGGATATCGCGGAGGTGGCAGTGGTGGCGAGGCTACCTCTGGTTCAGAGGCGGGTGTTGGTGGTTCCGCGGAGTTGGAGGGTTGATTCTCCGGCTCCAATACCGAGATATTGGCTACATGGCTTGTCTCTGCTACGGAAGGCGACGCGGTACGTTTTTGTGCCTTTGTAGGGGCTGGAGGTGGAACCGGAGAGGCCGCGCGCCGTGCCGGTGGTGCCTTCGGTTGCGGCTTACTCTGTACTTTAGGCTACCTCTGTGATTGGAGCTGCAATACTGGCTGCCTTGGCTACGGGAGGGGCCCCTGCGGCTTTTGCTTCCGCAGGAGTTCCGCCCTGTATACCGGGCAGTTACTATTATTGGCTGCATGGCCATCGCCACAATTGATGCAGCTATAATAGGACTTGTCTGCCACAGTGCAGGCCTGCGTGGAATGTCCGAAGGAACAACGTAACCTCTGGTACCGATGGCACTGCACGAGCTTGCCCGGGGGGCGAATGGATTCCACCCTGACAGGTGGAATATCTTGTCTGCAGCCTCGCCCTTCTCGAGGTCGAGACGGACGAGTGGGAGAGGTACTCGGGTTTCTGAGTT
Organism: Magicicada septendecula; assembly: GCA_034769895.1. Classification (NCBI taxonomy): domain Eukaryota; kingdom Metazoa; phylum Arthropoda; class Insecta; order Hemiptera; family Cicadidae; genus Magicicada; species Magicicada septendecula. The sequence goes on along the minus strand of CM068376.1, from coordinate 148,793,757 downwards.
GGTGAACAGGCGAAAAATTGCCTGCACCGCGTACCCAAGTTCACGCAGTTCCAAAAGCATCTCCTGGAAATCGGTGTGCGCGTCAACCCATCGTAGAATTACAGACAAGGGCTTGACTCGCTTGGGGGAAAAGGTGTGGTATTGCAGGTTATTAGCCTGCCGAAAGGCCTCGACCAATCGGTTGTCCTCGATCCGACGGACGACAACATTGACCGTGTCACTGCCAAGCAGCTTGAGGTCACGTTTGTCGGCCAACAGGCCGTGGGCCGCGATCAGCCGCTTGTATAAGGCGGCGACATTGGACACCCCGTGGACGAATAGGGGCGGCGCGCGACCAAGAGCGGAAGCAGCCGGAGCTGTTCCCGAAGCAGTCGGAACCGCAGCCTGTTGGCCCTGAGAAGGACCGATGTCCATGGCCGAGGTCTGAGAGGAAGCGGATACGGTAGAGTGATTCCTCTTCGGCTTCTTAGCCGGGCGTCTTCGCCGACCAACGGTCGCGAAGTCGCCCGACTCGTCCACCGGGACAGGGGTTAGCGGGTTACGAAGAGGATCATCCGTCTCCATCGCCCCAGGCGATTCAAGCGAGTCGCCCGCGTGGGGCAAGGCAGAGCCGAGCGACTCGGCAGTCAAGCCGTTGCTCGTAGTGGGCATGCTGGCCGAGTGTGGCTGCCGGACAGAGACTGCTAGGCAGTCACTGCCAGACACCAGGGATGTTGGGTCCGGCCGAAGCCGGGTTACCCACGCGACTTCCCTGCTCACGGCGATGCGGGAGGAGCTGGCCTAACGACCAGCTTCGTTAGATACCAGTGGTTACCAAGACTAGTGTCCACTGGTCTCTTTACCCGGGCGAAATCCAAGCTCGCTTACCACGGGTGGGGGCTCGCAAGGATCGTCCGGGGCAGCGCTACCTAACAACCGTGGGCAGGTTAGGGATTATGCACTGATGTACGGCACTCACCAAGAGCCCAGAGCAGTCCTCTTCTTTCCTGTCCGGTGAGATGTTTGCCGGCGACATACGGTCCTAATAAGGGCAACTTCCGCCAGCTGCTTCTTCTACCAGCTACTCAATTCACCGGCAGCAGCTGGCTCCTGGGTCTTCTGTCCTGATGGAAGATGGTCTCCTCGTCCAAGCGGAGAGGCAGGCGGTAAGCAAGAAGCTGTAGCAGCGTCCAGTCCAGGCAGGAGAGAGCAGTCCAAAGAGAGTTCAGTCCTGTTGAAGAGCTGGATCCGAAGTACACAACTGGTGGTTGCGCGGCCCGCGCGAAGCGCGGGTCGCGAGTAGTGCAGTGTCCCGAGTCTCAGAAGGGACTCCTGCCACTGGGTCTATTTGAGTTCTTTTTATATGTTTTTACCTAATAAAGGGGGGGTCTGAAACGACCTGCGATTGGTGGATTATACCACCGGGACTAATAAACTAGGTCGCTTCCAGGACTCACCTGGTCGCGGGGTGTATTTACCAAGTCCGGCAATGAGGGAATTGTGGGTCACTCTGTCGGAACGAACATAGAATCTACGCGCCAGGCGTCTCACGGTTTCGTCAAGAGAGCGGACACCGAGTCCTCTCCTCAAAAGTCGAGAAGAGTACCTCCGGGGGACTTTACACGCAAGCTTCAGTCCCCGGTCGAGTACGTGGTGGAGCGTTGTTCTATGACCACGAGCCAGGTATCCCCAAACGGGACAGGCGTAGGTAATCACGGGCAACACGTACGAGTTGACTATGAGCTTACCTAGCCGGGGGGTCATTGCCGGATTAGATAGCACGGGCCAGAGTCTACTGAGTTGCGCTGAGGCGCGTTGTCGGATATACTGTGTATGGGTTCGCCAGGTGAATTGGGAGTACACGTGGAGCCCGAGGCACTTGACGCTGTTGGTCCAGGGCACCTCGACGGGGCCTACTTTAAGCGGCCGAGGCCGCTTGCGTTTGCGCGAGAATATTACCGCGGCGCTCTTGGAAGCGTTAACGGCAACTCTACAGTCATCGGTCCACCCGACATACGAGTCAAGTTGACGCTGGAGCTTAAGTGCCGCATAACGTGCATTCGGCTCTGAGGTAAAAGCCACAGTGTCGTCCGCGAACAGCGACAATTTAACTCCAGGAACTCGGGGCGTGTCATTGACAAACAGCGAGAACAGGAGAGGCCCAAGGACACTTCCCTGAGGGACGCCAGCGGTAATACGCCTCTCCGAAGAGAGAGCGTGGTTTATTCTCACTCGGAAGCTACGGTCTTGCAGAAAGTTGCCGATCAAATGAACGTAGCAATCTGGAAGAAGGACTTACGTGAGCTTGTAAAGGACACCCTCGTGCCACACGCGGTCAAAGGCTTTCTCTACGTCTAGGAAGATCGCAGTCGTCTGTTTGCCCTGGCAGCCAGCCTCGGTAATGCATTCCACGAGTCTCATCAGTTGATGAGTCGAGGAGTGCAGCTCACGATACCCGAACTGTTCGGGGATCAACACGTCTAGTCTTTCTAGGTGGTCGCGGATCCTACGCTGGATCAACCGCTCGAAAACCTTGGACCTTCTAACCTTCTAGGTGGTCGCGGACAAGAGGCTGATGGATCTGAGGTTTTCCACGCGAGAAGAATTCTTTCCCGGCTTGGGTATCACTTGGGTAGCCGTTATCGATTTCGCCGGAAAGTAGGCCAGTCTGAGGCATGAATTGAACAGGTCAGAGAGGAACTGTGTTCCTCGCTCCGGAAGACGATGGAGGGCGGAATTCATGACTCCGTCCGGGCCAGGCGCCTTCCGGGGCTTGAGCTGAACAATCCTCTGAGAGACCTCCTCCGGGGAGATGGGCTCCGGTTGGACTGTGATACCGGCCGATAGAAAGCGCTCTATCTCGCGGCAGATTCGCTCAGTGAAAGCCGGGTTCTTGGATGGGTTGGGAGCGAACTGTCGCTCTAAACTGTCAGTCAAGAACTCTGCCTTTTCGAGGGGGCGGCCAAGGGGTTGACCGCCGGGTCCGACCAGTGCGGGGAAAGGCGCGCGTTTACGATTTCGCGTTAGGGCACTGGGAATCCGCCAGACATTACGGTTCTCGGCAGGGCCATCCATCTGTGTTACACCTAGCTCCCAGTTGCGTCTACGGAACGCCAGCATGTCGCGACGCAACTTGACGGACGCTCTGTTGAACGCAGCCTTGTCAGCCGGGTCACGAGTCTTCTGCCAGCGTCTCCGGAGGCGATTCGTCTCGCAAGTGGGCTGAGACACCTCTTCGGGGATACGCTGATAGTCGGGCGTGAGCCCCGGCTTCATCCGGGAGGACACGTCTACCGCCGAGACTACGGCTGTGTCGAATAAGGCAACTGCCTCGTCGATATGCTGGGTAGTGTCGAGCGGGATGTGCTCAGGTAGGCGGCGACTGAATTCCGGGCCAAAGCGTTCCCACTCGACTACCCGCCGCTGGTCGCAGACGGTAGAGCGCTGGGTAGCTATATGCACACTGATGGGGCAATGGTCCGAGGACAGTTCCGAAATGACGGAGACGTGGACCGGGCAATAAACGCCCCTGACCGCGGCAATGTCCAGTACATCAGGGCGGGAGTTAGCCCTCGAGGGATAGTACGTAGGCCCGGTAGGACCCATGACTGTGACCCGAGCTGCGTCAGCATACCTGCGTAAGCGAGCCCCGTTTTGGTTCACCAAGCGGCTCCCCCAATCAGGGTGCTTACAGTTCAGGTCGCCCGCCAGGACTACCCTTCTGTGTGCGCCAAAGACGGCCTCCAGATCGTTCGACAGGAGCTCCGTTTGTGGAGGCTTGTAAGCGGAAACCACGAGTAGACCGCCGAGAGCACCATGGAGCTCAACCGCGGTGCACTCGATGTTCCGCCGCTGAGGCAAGACAACGCGGTGATGGCGAAGGCTCGCCTTCACCGCGATGGCTATGCCCCCTCCTGCGCGATCCGACCCGTCATCCCGGTAGTCGGAATCGACGATACGGGGTCAGGTGCGTCTCTCCAATAAGAAGCACATTGGGCTTGTGACGGGCAACGAACTCTAAGAGCTCAGAATGCCGGGAAGCGAGGCCGTAGGCGTTCCACGCCACTACCTCAAGGTCTCGCTTGAGGGATTGCCGTGGTTGTCCGTTCATAGCAGACTAATAGTACGGCAAGCTTCCATCAAGAGGAGGAATTTGTGTTGGGGCGAGGCTGATGCCAAGCGTTCCTTGATTTTCAGGAAAGTTTGGGCTACTTTCTGCAAGTCGTAGCTTGCCAGAAAGTCGGAAATGAGGGCGAGATATTCTGTAGATGAGGCCTGGGGAGAACGCTTGGCGGCAGCTGCGTAGCTGCGGCGGGGCGACGCGGTGAAAGCCTTGGGGGCAGGTTCTGGCTTTTGGCGGACAGGCTTGGGTCCAGTGGCTGGTTTTGGCTGGCCCGTGTTCTTGGCCTGAGGTCTATCTTGCTTTTTGCCTCATCTGGGGTAGCGAGGCTTGGGTGGCGGCGGCAGTGGAGGATTAATTTCCTCGTCGTCCTGCGGCAATGAGACTTGAGCGTATAGTGGTATCTCGAGTTCCGGTTCCGAGGGCGCGGCTTTTGGTGTGGCCTGATTAGTTGCGCTCGGGCTCACTGCCCTTGGTGGTGGTTTCGGAACCGGAACAGACTTTGGGACTGGTTTCCGGACCACAGGTTCAGAGGCTTTGGCCGTTTTTACTGGTTGGGCAACAACTTGTCGAGGCTTAGGCTGGACTGGCTTCACAAGTTTGTCCAGCTGCACTTTGTAAACTGGGCAGCGCCTGTTATTTGCAGCATGGGCGCCGCCACAGTTGATACAGTACCTGTGGTTGTCAGGAACAGCGCAGGCCTGCGTTAGGTGGTCATTTCCACAGCGGACGCAGGTCGGCGCGTTCCGACAACCGAAGCTGCTATGGCCGAATCTCTGACAGCTGTGGCACTGGGAAATTCGCCCAAACTGACGGCAGGGCTCTACGCTGACGCAGTGCCCGAAAAGCCGTTTCAAATCTAAAAGGGCCTGGGTGGATTCGCCCTTCTCCACCTGGAGTCTGATCAGGGGAAGTGGTCGACGCGAGCCATAGGTTGTGTACAACCGAGAGGCTCCCACAACCTTGTAGCCCGCGTCGCACAGTTCGTCAAGGACGACCTGCGGGTCCGTCTGTATGTCTAGCCCCCGAAGGACGAGGGCTACAGGCTTGATACGGTTCAGTGTATAAGTGTGGAACTGTAACGATTCTCGTTCAAGCCACTGGATTACTCCCAAGTGCTCAGATGCGCTGCGGCAGGTAACGCGTACAGTCTCACTCTCTAGGAGTTTGACAGAGGCGTTATCTGCCAGCGCAACGACCTTGCGGAGTCAGCGACTAAAACCGATAATGTCCCTGACGTTCGTGACGAACACCGGCGGGATCCTTCCTTCGGAGGTACGGCTAGGCGCGACCTCAGCGGAGGCTTGGAATGCCGCCGAGTCCGTAGCCGAACTCAGGGAAGCCAGTGAGGGAGACTTCCTCGGCTTGCCACCGTGCCCTGCTACCACCCAGTCGGTGGAAGCCGAGGTCTCCATGTCTGGGGAGTCAGACTCCGGCAGAGGATAGTGGCCGGCCGGGGGGCTCGTCGCTGCCGCACAGTGCTTCAGGGACACTATCAGCGGGACTATTGCTCACTAGCTCAGCTCTTTGCCCAACGGGTATCCGGGGGCCGATGGTATGACACCGTCACAGTGGCGGCGCAACCCGCATCTCTATTTGTTAGTCCTGATCTCAGACTCCCCGGATTCCGCTGGGTAGTGCTACCTATTCGACTTACCGGCACTGTGCGGCAGGTCCCCCCAGTTGTGTTCAGTGTGCTATCTTTGCCTTGGCAAGGCGGCTGGTCCACTTCCATCACAGCTGGATGTTGGCGCTGGCGATGAGGTTCAGGTTGGTCTGGCGGCTTCTTCTTCACTGCCGCAGTGGCTTCTTGAGATTGCCTCTTCATTGCAGGTATTCCGAGGTCGAGGCGATCCTCTTCTGCGTTGTCAATCTGTAGATGCGTCCTATTCAAGAGCAATGATGTGTTTAGTCACAATCTCATTTACGATGTGGTCTCTTCTGAATGTCACAACAATGTCAGCTGGATCCGAAGTCGAGATGGGCGGCGGCCTATGAATCGTCGGGGCGAAAGCATTGCATTCAGTGCTTTATGGCAAGGCGCTATGCGAGCCCCTCACACACCTTCTTTTTTCTGATTGGCCAATGATGCAGTTCTTACCTGTGCGGGGGTTGCAATTAGTAACAATTAGCACAGGTAGCATCGCGGGAAATCATTAGCTTTCACCACAGTACTCCGGGGAAAACAATTGTTGAGTATCTGATGACATATCGTGGTGCTAGCCAATCATACACCATCTTTATTGTGATTGGCTCTTGGTGCAATTTCTACCTGGGCAATATTCGGATTGGCTGATAGTGTCATTTTTACCTGTACGTGGGACTTTGTTGAATTTATAAGTACAGATAGCATGGCGGGACATCTTCAGCCTATACCACAGTACTGTGGGCCTGACGTGAACATCCTACGTTCAGGATTTTTTTAAATTCCACTGATGATCGCAGCTATTGGAGCTGTTGAAACGTTTGGTTTGGCAATAAACCATGGACCACGGCAAAACAGCCTGGATAACTTTAATCATACAAGTTACCATTTCACTTCCTAACAAAAACATAACCTTCACTAACTTACGTGAACAAAACAGATACAAAGTCACTGTTGACAAACAGATGTAGCAACAGTGACACTATTATCAGCATAGTAAACCTGAACGTAATTTATTACATTACACAAAAATTGCTTAATAAATTGTATTATGCATAAGAGGCTGCTTGTTAGTTACGCTGAAGCTTGACAACCTATAGTAATATTTTTTAGGGTACTTACCATTATATCATGACCGTGTATTATAAACCAAATTAAACAGTAAAGAACTAAAAAAAATTTTTGAAAATAAAAATAATGCAAAACAGTTTTTTTTTGTCCAACCCCTATTATTACGTACTTTAAATATTCGTAAGTAAGTTTTAAGAAGACTACATTTTTGTAACCTGGGTATGTTATTATTGAGTTTTTTCTAGCATATTATTGGTTGGTAGCAAACTTTGGAAAGGTATATGTATAATAATTATACCTGATTATATATCCTGTTCACGTTTTAACTGTTCATAGCGTTACCAAGTCTTTGTTTTTTCAATGCTCGGAATTTTCGTGTTTACTTTTCATTGAAATTCGGAGTTATAGCTCTTTTGGCAGCTTTCTGTAACATATATTGAAAAACTAAAAAGAGAAAGCAAAATTAAAATATATATATGTTTATATATGTGTATTTATATATGGGGCGTATATAATATACTTATTTGTGCGCGCGCGCGCGCGTGTGTGTGTGTGTGTTGCTATGTATAGATGGCGCATATAAGTAGACGAGATATATATTATTGAAATGAAGTGGATGTACTAATGAAACTATTATTTTTGTCAATCTATTAATCTTCAAATACAGTTTATAAACAATAATTAATCTGCCTCTGTTGAACTCGAATACGAACACGAGCAAAGTTTGTATGGTCACGTTTTTAATAATGGTACTTGATTCGTTACAATTTATTAAATCTCTAGTCTACAAATACAGCAAATCATTATTTAAAAATTAATTCCATTCTTAACTCGAAAATTAAAAATATATAATTTTTATATTTGGAATTGATAAATAAGAAAGAAAAGAAGTTTTTAAGAAAAGAAACTGTTTATTTTAACATTTTGTACTATTAGTAGCCACATGATTGTACATGCCACTAAGTAAAGTGAATAAATAACTAAATCAAGTAAAACAAACGATTTAATCCATATAGTGACGAGTTCTGGTTAACATAAATATAATTAGTTACGTCTATATTTCTTGATAGGAATGTCATTTTTACAGTACACAAACTAAGTGATTTGCTGATGGTATCCGTCAATCAGGAAACTGATATTTTAACATTCGTCACTATAAATAATTAAACTAATATGTCAGGCTAATGCACAGATAATTTATTTATTTCCTTGTGTACTTCAGTTTCAGAACTTTCGTTTACTTCTTTTTGCATTCGATATTTATTATTAAAATTTACATCGTCTCTCATTATCAAGGAATTATAATATCGTGCTGCTGTAAAATGTTACGGTACATATACCTTGTCAAACTAATTGAAAATTGTAGAGTTTTTAAAAAAATTTAGGTTAAACAGAAAGACTAGAAGCCTTTCAGCCATATTAGGTGGGATGAAATATCAACTTGTAGTATGATAATATGTATAGTAAATGATTTTAAATTAAAATAATAACACAATATTAACTGATGAGTGTAAAAATCTGGAAATAATTAACTTAAATTATGTATTTAATAGTGCAAATACGCAAAACTGAATCATAATGTGTAAAATGTTGAAGAAGTTTGTAAAAAACTGTAATTAAAATAATACATAGACATAATTAAGGAATCACAAGCATTGTCTGAAGTAGGTACTGCAGTAAACCTTATAATTTATTAATGAGTATCAAATCTCACCAAAGTGTAAATTGATAAAAATAAATGTATTTACACTATCCAGTGAACATACCAGGTCTGTTTCAACCAGCAGTATGAAAATAATTAAATGCTATAAACATACCATTTACTTGGTAATATTCTCTTCGTTCCCTTCATAAGAAGTGGCCGTCGACGACAAAGTAGTTGTGGTTGTGGTATGGGTGATGATTGTAGTCTTTGGAGTAATTGTCTCTTTTGTAAGTGATGAATCGGAAGCACCATGTACGATTCCTGTAAATTTTATGTTGCTCAGAGAGCTGAGCTGAGAAATAGAAGATGCAAAGTACATCTCCTCATTTGGTGCCACTAACGGAACACAATTTGATCCGTAATTAGTAGAAATCTTTTCTATTTGATTTAAATGATACAAATTTGACTGGGCATCAGTATCGTGCGGAGTACGAATCACGGCGCTTTCGTTAAAACTATTCACAATGCCTACGACTTTGTGGTTATTTAGATTTTGCTGTCAGGAGGCAGCTGGATATTCGATAGTGTTATTTACAGTGGCCTCAAAGTCCAAAAAGTTACTAGGAGTACTTTGCTTATTCGGAACTGTTTCTGTAATGTTACCCAGCGATTCGCTGTAGTGACGTTTCAATTTGTGGACTACCACGTTGTGAACTACGTTAAAACACATCGCTGTTAGCGCCATACCTACGAGAATGTAGACAGAACAAAACCAAAGTATGGGGCTTTTTTCTGCACGACTTTGTTTTATTTTTGTAGACAGGCCACTTGACGGATTGGAATCAACAAAAGCTATTGTGCTTAACGTCATGAAGCAGAAGAAAATTCCATCTAAATAAGTCCAAGAAGTTTCAAGATGGCACAGGACGAATGAACCTGCGCTAATGTAAACAACCAATATGACGAAGCAGAACATAAAGGGAGCTATCCAGTTGTCTTTGCTGTCGACTATCGGGGGACATCCCGAGTCCGCGTCGGAAGGTGGCCTCACGTAAAACGGTTGGCACGTTTGCATTTGTTGTTCGTACTCTCTCCGCTCACGTTTCGTCCTCATTCTTCGTTCTTTCTCTTGCATTCTTTTTTCATCGTAACAGCAATACCCGCAGTTGGAGCACAGACAACAGCATAGAGAGCGAGTGCATACGCTTCTCGCACAGTTGGAAAGCAGGCTTCCGACGTTGGACAGGTACAGTAACATCAAAGGGATTCCAACAGCTGCGAAACCCATGGTCACCGCTTTTCCCAGTGCCGTCCTTGGAGCGCTGTTGCCACAGCCTGTTGAAACAAAAAAATAAAAATAAATAAAATAGTTGTTTAATTTGAACTTACAAAACGAAGCCTTTTAATAAAATTTTTGAAGGGCACACGCAACTACCTTCAAACAGTGCGCAGTCACTGAAACCGTCTAACTTTTTGTTACTTATTTTGTATTCATAAACTGTTAAACATCCTATTAAATGACATTCAGTTTTAGTAATTTTAATCTTCAAATCACATTTTTTAAACTAAAAATGAAGTTAAGTGTTTCACAGATTTTGCTGCTTTGATTAATTTATATTTATGTATTAGTAACTGCACTGAAACGTGATAAGGGCAAAGATAAACTGTGTAGAAAGAGTGTTAAATTCAAACTCAGTTAACCTGAAAATTATCGATTAAAATTTTAGTGTAATTTTAGATATAACGTATGTTTAAATTGATTTTATGCCTTTAAGTTTAAATAAAATTAATTTAAGAAGTGATAGAATGTATGTCTCATGAAACATTAGAAAACCAAAAAAGTAAAACGAAACTAAAAAGAAAAAGTAAAACTTGTTTTAAGTTATATTAAAAACAAAGAGATCACGATAGTTTAAATATACGCGTGTTAATATGAGTTTTCAGCATACAAATGTGTCGTATTTTATTTCATTTAGTACGGTATGTTTAAAGTTGGTCTATAAGATTCGCTTCCGCCAGCAAGACTACTAATTTTTATCCAAATTTTCTCATGCTAACAAGGCATCTTTTGTTGATTGAAAAGGAAAAATGTAGCCAACATTTGTAAGGAAAAACCGATGTTCAGATTTGTTATAAAAATTTTCTTTAAAAAATGTTAGTTAAATAATTATTTAAGCACACATTGTACCAACTTAAAGTTCTTGGTAATTGCACAAAATTTTGAAAAATTATTTAAATAAATAAAGTCTCTACGTCTTTACTAGTAAATTTCACTAACAGAAATTCGTCTTTTGAAAGCCTCTTTGATATGCTAGGTTAATAAAGAATATCTAAGGCATTTATGACAAACACGAAAAGCTCTTACAACTTTGGAATACACGCGACTGAGATCAAGTCTGCTCTAACTTTTAACATTCACTACCACTGCATAAATTCTACATTTTTATTTAGCCAGTTTACATATGCGACTAATCAGCTGTGTCGTTATAAAGTAAGTATCTACCTAATGTTTTATACAGTTATTTAGACTTAAACAGTCTTAAACTCTCCTTAGACAGTTATACAATAAAAATAATAGACACTACATATAGTTACAAAAAGTAACAATACTTAACATAGCCTTAGAAAACAATAACAATTTTCCCAAACACCAAAAATATGCGAATTTCGATTTATTACTATACAGAATGCTTAAAATACTACTTAGACAAAAGATAGAAGTAAGGAAAGGGATATAATACACCAGACAGCGAAAGGAAAGAGTTGTAGCAGAAAGACAGTAAATGACAGAGAACAAAAATGAAAAGAAAAGTGTACAATACAAATACAACTTTAGGAGTTAGGTAAAATTAAATTTAAACCTTTCTGTACAGTTCACTTGCTTAGTGTATCTTGAATAGTAAGTTTCTCGCAGGCTACTCTTTATACCTGACGGCTGAAAAAACTTAAAATTTGTGATGAAATTTTATTATTTGTTTTCTTATTACAAGGAAATTATTACGTTTAAATAGTAGGCACATCATGTTCGTGATCTGGACTACATGTAAAAAAAAACCTTTTTAAGAGCAAAAAATCTTGTGTTTTATATTTTAGTTTATATTAAATCAAGTGTGCTGTGGTGTCATTTTGTTTTACATTTCTATCAACTTAGTTTGTACAGTTAATTTATTTAAAATATACCAAAATATGAAGAATTAAAATACTGTAACTACTGTATACATTTTGTAGACTTGTCTAGTACATAAAGTACTGATTATCTAGTACTGATTTTCATCAGTTGATGATTTCAAGTCGCGTAATACTATCGAACTTGAAACCCATAAGCGCAATGACTTTCCCTATCTCGCCCATTGTCTTATCCGATTGTGTAACGAAGACTAGTACGGTAGTTACTGAGGTTGTTTCCAAGAATCGGCTGGACGTATTCAGTACCTACCACGACCAGCTATGACGGGGGTTGTCTTTGGTCCTTACGATCGTACGTAAAGTTTACGTGGAAGGCGCCCCACGGTATTGTCCAAGTAGTAGAATACATCGAGTCCTCTTCTCAACAATCGAGGACGTAACCAAAGGGGGATTTTGGCCGCTAGCCAAAACCACCTGTAGAGAAAGCTTTGTACTTGTTTTTACATAGTAGCAAGGTATTCTCAGATCGGCAAAAAACATGCGGCGATGATCAACGTACCCAGCTTACAGGTACTAGCCTTGTTGACAAGTGTTGGTAACAGTAAGTACATACGAGTCGACGCTCCCATGTATATATTATAGAATTATAATACAATATTAATAACTGTTAGCAATGTTTTTAGGATTGTTTTTAATAAACACACTTAACTAGTTTCTTCGCGATCCCAAGCAGATTATCATTTAGCCATTATTCTATTTTCTTAAAAGTAACATTTCACATGTTTTCGACTATCGTGAAATAGGCACGTTATGTTCTAATTTAGTCCAATATTAGTACGCCGATGTATCAGATATATGATAAGCGGGATAAGATACTTTACTGAGTAATTTTGTTAATATTTTTAATCTTGTTTTATTCAACCGTCTTGTTAATGAAACCATGTCACCTTCAGCAGTCGTTTGTTAAGTGTCACTGTAATAATGGATAATAATTTTAGTAATAAACACTACGTACTAAGTATTATAGTATTTTAGTATTAAGTACTGAACACTACGCACATTGTAATAGAATAACGGAAACATACAAATTCCCTACAAGCATAATTTTTATATTAGAATTATGTCTGTCAAAATGTGTAATGGAAAGTAAGCTTCAAATCTCAGGCTACTGGAATACGTGTCACAAAAGAAATATATGTTAGTACAAAGTCTTTCTATAAAGTCTTTTGTATAAAGTCTAAAGTATAAGATGTGAAAGGAGCCTCAATTTATTTACTGTTTCATAGTGTTAAAAATTCGTTTCCGTTCATTATTTGTTATTCCCTGTTGTTATTCTGTGTTGCTCTATGTTATTTGTTCATTAAACACTTCTACACCATATCTTTTTCATAGGTTTTTTTGTTTTTAACTACTTCGTGTAAAGTACACTTAGATCGGTTACAGTTTTGCACATCACGCAAACACCTATTATGTAGAAATGGTTATGCTACAAACTATACAGATTTGCGTGAATTATATCCTTTATCAGCAGCGTCTTAATTATCTAGCCTACATAACTTTTATCAGCAATTTTAAAAGCTAAATAACGTAAGAATGCTTAAAAAACGGCCGCATATTGCCTTGAAGTTACAGTTTGCCTTCAAACTCACCGATAGAGACAAACGGCGTGCGAACGAAGAGTTCGGCCTTAGATTTACGTATATACGTAGTAAGCAACACGTTTTAAAAATTTTAATTTCTTTTTTCAGGAGGACATAAAGTAAAAAATTAATATATACGGGTCGAAAACATTATAGAACAATAGGCACAGCTGTGTGTGATGCGCGTAGCAAGCAATAACGTGTTTAACATATAATATGTAGAAATGTTGAAAGTTTGTGTAGAGTAAATTACTCTAGCATAAATACCGTAAACCAAGTTAGATACACTACGGGATAAATAAACATCTGAAGGTACTTTCCTACTCGCTAAGAGGACATAACGTCAAAAACCATGGTAAAAATTAGAAATGTCCTTCATCATCGGACAACTAGGAATATTAACACCAAGCTATTTCGTACTGGATGTGGCGTGTGTCGCAAAAAAAAAAGCTCACGTAACAAAGTGATTCTTTGGTCTACTTACACGACTACATTTTTATCGGTACATTTTATATTTCCTTTATTCCTTTCCTTCTAGGGGTTTACAAAATCCCTCATCGCTGTGGCACTGCCTTAACAATGTTGTTTCTGAAATAAGCACAACTTAATAATTCCATTTGTATTATTTACCTCAAATAATCAAATTAAAAAGAAACTATTTACAGTTTAAAATCGGAACTACTACATTAACGTTGCTATCGTTTTGTTTTAGCGGGTTTTACTGATTGCAAGATACACGTAAGTTATCAACGGGATGAACCTACTTTAAAATTATCTCGCTTGATACAATGAATCCTGCCGAGTGCCGAGTGACAAATAAAATTTATATCTCGCACTTAGAACACAGCTTATATAATAATCTGTTTAAAACAATAAAATCCCGGTAAAAACATTATCCAGGGAAATCTTATCTGAGCTAATATAATCTCCTGATATTTCATCACACATTACGAATTATACGTATTTTTTATACACTATGAGTTTTAGAAACGTATCGATGTGTACACACTCGACAATCGGCGGAGCATTGAATTTTCCAATGTTTTCCAGCCATCATGAGTATTCGGTTTCGGTAGGTGTTTTCATTCCAGCCTATACAGCAGAATTGTGTAACGTGATTATTGAGTGCGACCATTTGTAATTAATGACTTGTATTATTTATTGCGACTGTGATATTTATTATCGTTACCTTAGCGTGTATTGCACAAACGTGAACTTGTTGTTGTTTAGTTTATGTATAACTGTAATTAAAGTTGTAATTAACGGTTCCTCTAGTCTCTTCATTTATTTACTCTACTATTTAACCGTCCTTTACCGTATATTACCGTGTGCATTTTAATCATGTACTTTACCCGTGGGATTGTAGCGACAATTATCATACAACTGACATAAAACACCCCAAAAATTCAGATTTTTCTCATTTCTAATGTAGGATATCATAAAACGTTTGTTACATTGTAATATCAGATTACGCGCGTAAAATATTTAAGAAAATAAATATTACGTAATAATAATTTATAAGTCCAATGACGATTAAGAAGATGAGGAAGACTGGTCTTTCCTCGGTCTTGATCGGGCGCCCTCAGGTATGAATCGGCACAAAGGCGTCAGGTCCGTCACCTGTCAGCGGGGCCAATCTCGAATCTGTAGCGACTGCCGAGAATGTCCCAATCGTCCTTGCTCTGCATGGACGCTAAGGGGCAGCTCCGCAGGGCTGTCTCCCCAGAAACCAGGGGACACGGTCAGGCGAAGATTGTCTGAACTGCACTCTCAGTCTATCTGGAGGGAAAATGGACAAACTGCCGATTAGTGACAATAAGCCCAACTATTTATATAGTAGTTTCCACCAAGCAGCAAACACCGCCTATGCATAAACCGACAAGGCTTGCCATCCAACACTCAATAACTTACATTACGCTTTGCAATGCTTTACGAAAGGAACGAAGCCAGTTGTTCGGAATTTCGCTGCTGAAGTGACTAATGCTATTATTATTCGTAATTATGAAAGCAGCTTCCTTAAATTTTTGTTTGAACAATTTCCCTTCTTTACTGATAATTGCGCTTTGTGCCATAAAACCTTATATTCCGATTACCACATATGCTCAGACAACCTTCACAGAAAAGTGATAGGCCATCTCTCTGAATATACACCGTTCACATTCACGAGGACCTGCAAAGGTTGACAAGATTCGCCCAAGTGTCCACAACTACATTCGCATGGGATACTATAAATAATAGCTTTCGTATCGAACACAGAGTAAATGCTTATAATTTTTATTAAACCCTGTTAATCTTCTATATTGTTTCCCCGGACAAACGTATAAATATTAAGTTTTAATACAGTCTCACTGGTCTTGTGTTCACACAGTACGACAGTCACAGACAACAGTTTCAGAGCTAAGTGAATTGTTCAGTACGGATGTTCACGCAAGCATAGACAGATTTCCTCGTTAATGTGTATATTTACTAATAGCACAATGTATCTACCTTCGTCTCGGGATAAAAGTTCCCGGTAATGGATTTCTTCCATTAGAAACACGTTTTTTCTTTTCTATGTAGCTTTTTCCCGACTATAACTAAGTTGACAACGCTATGGTATGTGTAATCTTCAAAAATTGCAGTGATGGATTGACATAAAAATCTGGCGTTTTGTTATATATTTGTTAACATTATTATGACGTTTTGAACGTAACGACCCCATCGTTTTGAACAGCGTCATCAGGCTGAATGTAAATATAACACTTGAATTATATATGTCTAATTATTAAGCAGGTATAACAAATTGTTATGAAGACTAATAGTTACTTTGCCGTAATGACTAACATTAACTCGCATATATAAAACACGGCCAAATACATACACTCATGTCACCAAAAATTGTTCAAATAACAAAATTTAGTGAATCGGAATCCGAAAAGATTCCTCTCAAATAGCGTGTAAGAGCAAGTGGAATAGAACAGATTCCTTTTTATTGGTGTGAACAAGGACACGCCACTACAACTTTTTACACCCCGACTGGAAATTGATGGGGTTGATGAACAAGGTAACGCTCATTACGGTAGGTGGGGGCGAATATTGAAAATGGCTCTGCAAATGTCCTGTTGCCAAGATTTATAGAAGTCCATATTAACGTGAATAATGTAATTACTACTTACTATTGTGAGTACAGGTTCCATAAACCTCTGTTAAATTTTGTTTCCACCCCACCCCCCATCACTTCTGTATTATCGGGTTTAGTAACAGTGTAAAATAACGTAATGCTTTAAAATTAAAATCACACACTTGTTTTTGCATACACATTAAGTTGTAAAGTACATCATAATTTACATACTGTTGCCTACATGCCTCTTAAGCGCCCTGCTGTTAATCCTTTGTCGAAAGAAATTGCCAAGTAGAAGAGGTGAATCCAGATTCTTAACTGGTTTAAAATTGTCCACGTACCGTACTACGCACAGGGAAGTAGGCCCATAATTTTGGATCTTAACGTATTATTTAATACACCTATCTTCCGTTTATTTACTACGTTTAAATGAATGTAAACATCTTCAGTTAAATATTGGTACCAAATTTCAAATCTGAATGACGCACTCCAACAATTACATGAATATTATTTAATGCAACTTCTTACTGTCTGTTGACCAGACACTTCAGGTCAAAATCTGCGACTTTTTACAGAATACCTTCTCAAACAGAATTATCTCTGTTGCACACCACAACAGAAAAATTATTCCGATTACCGAGTTCAAGCTTCTCAACTCATCGTCAGATCGGAAATAACAACATAAATAAAACAAACTCTTCACACCCCACCCGCCCCACTGTCCACACACACCCCCGCAAACAAACTATAAGTCAAATGTCACTTCCCAACCTCCGACTCCTGTCGTTTATAAATGAGGTAAATAATAAGGATAAAAACTTACAGTTTAAAGAAGAGATATGATGTAAGAAAATAAATTACTTAGATTTAAACATAGAAATTAAGAATAATGAAAAATTACAATTTGGGATATTTAGGAAAGAATCGTATTCTGATATAATTATACCAAAAGAATCTTACCATCCTTATAGACATAAAATGGCGGCAATCAATTTATTTTGCTATAGAGCTTAGAAGTGTTTAAAAGAGACAGAAACAAAAGATAGGGAGATAAAAAAGATAAAGGGCATTGTAAGGAATAATAACTATAACACCAAAATAGTGGATAAAGTTATGAAAAGTATTAACATAAAAAAGGTAAAAAAGAACCAGAACAGAAGAAATATGCAAGGTCATAAACATACATAGGAACACATACCAGAAAAATTATAAAATGGTTTAATACATACGGAGTAGATATAGCAATTAAAAAGTGTGAAACGGTATTTGATAAGATAAGGAATAAAAATATAGAAAAAGTCCCAGTGTTACAGAGAAGTGGAGTTTATAAATTAAAATGTAAAGAATGCAACAAAGTGTACCTAGGTGTGACAGGACGGAAATTCGTATGCAGGTTGTCTGACCACAAACGTGGAGAAGGTAATAGAACAACGAATTCGTTATATGCAAGACATTTCATAGAAGAGAACCATAAGTTTTTTAATCCTTTGGAAGACTATGAAATTTTAAAAGTAGTAAATAGCACAGTTGAAAGAAAGCTTAGTGAGGAGTTAGAAATATTGAAAGAAAGAGAGAAAGGGTTAGACAATTTAATGAATACTAAAACTAAATTTGATAATGACGAAATATTTTACAATATATTTAAGAAGTAAAAGGTAGAGGACGGATAGACAACATTAAGAAGTAAATTGCATATATGGATATTTTTGAAATAAGGATGAGTGACCGCGCCCAAAAGTGTGAATGAGAAAGGCTTTACAACGTTATGTTTTGAAACGAATGTACACACACACACACACACACACACACACACACACACACACACAAGGAGTGTGCTAAAAAAGTATGTAACTCTACCGACGGGGGTGACAGAGCTCGGAGGTTGGGAAGGGACATTTGACTTATAGCTTGTTTGCGGGGGTGTGTGTGGACAGTAGGGCGGGTGGGGGTGTGAAGAGTTTGTTTTATTTCTGTTGTTATTTTCGATCTAGCGATGAGCTGAGAAGCTTGAAAGCGCTAATCGGAATAATTTTTCTATAGTGGTGTGCATCAGTGATAATTCTGTTTGTGATTATAACCACTAACACAACTTTCTTAATTAAAATTTAGAATACCTTCTGTGAGACTTTATTTTTTAAAAAACTTATTTTATTAGAACCACTGCTATTACTATAAAACATATTCTTACCACAGACCTATTTATAAAATTATAATAATTGTTATTAACATCCTTATCGTTTCATTATTGCTATTATTTTATTGTTATTAAGTTTATTACTACACGAACACACACACACACACACACACACACACACACACACAATTTAAATCAGACCTTGTCGCTTCTTGTATTGAAGGCTTTAACCATTGATGTACTAGTTATTTTTGAGAATTTGCTTTGTACGTTAAAAAATTCTACGTAGTTCATGTGAAAATTGTATAGAACTTGAAGCATCACAGCCAGTTTATTAATAGACAGCCCGTTTTTGTCGCCAGACCGCTGCATTTTCTTTGGCAAGAATTTATGCTATTTTTATTCTTATCGTTGTGAGACGGTATAGTTACACAATAATATATGTTCAGTGTATTGTTTTTCATCATCACGACTACAAAATGCATCTGTACTTTACGTGAAAAGTTTTTCACCGTTCTTCCCTTTTTGTTTTTGTAATCAAATTAAAAATTCGTTCATTACAATATTAAAATATGGGACAAATCCCATTAAAAGGTGATCCACGCTGGGATAAGTATTTACAGTCCCGGATTGGTCGCAGACTGCATCTCTGCTGTTCAACTCCGAATAACTTTTGAGTCAACTTCTGATATGCTTACGTTGTATTGCCCTTTACGTGTTTATAATCTTACCTCGGATAATAACGGCTTGTGTACACAAATCAAGCAAAGCTGGATCGACTTCGTGTGGATGTATTAGGTATTGCTTTGAGATGGAGGTATCAGTAGCCTACGTTGTAGCAATGGCTCTGGTGTTTCTATGGTGATTCTATTCCCATCCATTTCTATTATAAGTGTTAACGTTAAAACATGGAAAGAATGATTTACATTATGGTGTTGTATTTACCGCAGGATGGATATTCGTTTATTATTAAAACATAGTACAATAAGTTTGTTAAGATTCTTTATATTTGTGCAATACCTTTTACTTGCAACTTCACACATATTGAATATATGTTCAATTTAATTTCGGATAATGGTAAAAGAGTATTAAACAAATATTTGTATAAAATTGTAAAATCTATAGTTGAATAAGATTTTGTTTCTAATATCATTTAGAATGCCCTTAGTTCTATCTCCAAAGGGAGTAATGTTAATTTCGTATGATTAGAAACAAATAGGGTTGATATCTGTCGGCGCTGCACGAACCTGAGACGCAGGTTCTTGGCTTCATATGAAGTCACTGCCTGCGTTAACTTTGTAAACACTAACATAGCTAAACTTTTGAGGGTAAACGACGCCTTCCTCCCAAGGCACTGAGTTTCTATTTAACGATTTCATTATGAGTACTATTGGATTAACCGTAACATATGGCACGTGAACAGTGTACGTTGCACCACGAGGGTGACGCTCAATTCTATTTACACAAAACATTCAACTTTGAAATCAATAAACACAGATTACTGGGACATTGATAAAATTTACGTTTGACTTATTCTATATAATTAGATTTTCTTAAACACGAATAAAGTTTCTCAGAGGCTCTGAAGCTGCACCGCTGATAATTTTTTACTCGAAAGGAGAAGTAACCAATATTTTTGTCTCATGTTTTTACAGTGTCTGTGTTTGCAAACAAAACGGGAATAAACAGATTTCTTGCATCTCTTCATACGTTGGGTTTAATTATATTTTTCACGCACCAAAAATATGTGTTGATTATTTCGAAAAGTAAGAAATCATTAACTACCTTTGGCAATGGTTTTAAGATAAATTTTTAACAAACAAATTTAACAAGTTTCTTCGCGATCCCAAGCAGATTATCATATAGCAATTATTCTTTTCTCTTAACAGTAACCATCCACATGTCTTCGGCTAACGTGAAATATTTGGCGTTTATATAAGCATTATTATGTTCTACTTCAGTGCAGTTTTTTTGCCGATGTATTTTGTATACGATAGGCGGAATAAAATATTTTACTGATTAATTTTGGGAAGAGTTTCAATCTTTTTTTTATCTGAACTGTCCTGTTAATGAAACGATTGCACCCCTCTGTTGTCGCTTGTTAAGTATAACCGTAATAATGGATAACAACTTTAGTAACCTGACGCAAGTATTAAACACTACATAACATTGTAATAGAATAACGGAAACATACCAAATCCCTACAGACATAACTTTTAATGTTATAATTATACCCGTGAAATAGCTAATAGAAAGTAAGCTTCAAATCCCAGTCTACTGGGATACGTGTAACAAAAGAAATATCCATTGGTGTTACCGTAGAATTGTAAGGTGAAATACAATAGAACGTTTATGTTAAATAAAGTTGCTGATAAATTATACAAAATACATATGATTGCTAGATTACCGTATCAGAAAATTAAAAGACAAGTATTTTATGAAAACGTAATTTATTTTCCACTTTAAAACACTAAACAATAAAACATAATCGGTTTACAGAGCAACGGAAGAGATGTATGACATCTGTTGTTGAATAAGAGAATTTTGGATAGCCTCTTTTGCCGCAACTTTTCAATATTCCTGTGTTACACAGTGAAAAATAGTGCAAACGTAATACCTGAAAAATTCGTTAAGATATGCTACTTAATTTTTAAAATATTCTTCAAGCATAGTAAACTAATTTAATGAAAGGAAAGAAATAATATAAAAACTATAATTTCCCTAACTTAAAAAAATTCCACCTTTCTAGTCTGACAGGACTTGTCATCTTCCTATTGTATCCTCTCGGCCTGTGTGTTCTGTATTCTAGCTTTCTTTCTAAACAAGTAATTCATTAAATATCGAGTATTTTCCAAGTGAGTTCTTACAGTGTTGACTCTCAATGTTTCTAGAACCCACCGTTTTACTAAACTTTCTTTGATGAACACACCTTGCTGAGTACAGACATAACGGCAGGGTATTTAGTCTTGCCAATACGTTCTTCAGCAGTCTTGTTGGCATGACTCATATTATCCATAGAACCCAATTTTCCACTTACAGACACTACTATTGTATACTGTAGTTGATTGAATCTCCGTTTTGATGTGTCTTGCCTTCTTATACCATTTGCACCCTCACCATCTTAACTAAACCTCTTTCGTACGTGTTCCAAACATTCACGTTTGTCTATGTTAACATCAGCAAATAACTTTGCGTCTCAAACTATGTTTACAAGATACAAAATTATGATTGTTAGCTAGTTGTTTTCAAATTTATGACATACAAAAATATATCAAAAGTTAGGACAGAATATGCTCGGCTAATCATGAAGCGCAAAATTTGAAAAGCCATGAAAGTAATTTACCGACTACAGTTGCTACACACACACACACACACACACACACACACACACACACACATATATGTAAAATTAAATTCCTTTTTCGTGCGTATATGCAGGTACAGACAATTCGTTTATACACATTATGTTAATTAATCGTAACTATTGTAGTAGATTTAGGAGTAGAAAATGACACACCTTAAATTATTCGTAATTTATGCCTTTATACATATACGTGCATCCCTAGTTCGTGAGTGCCCGTACACGGAAATAAATTTAAAAAAATTAAAAACTTAGTTATTAGCGTATCAAAGTGAAACAAGGACATTGTATAAATCATATTTAAAATCTACAGTTTTCTAATGTCATTGAACGATTCAGCATATTTCAATGTTTTTTATTCAGGCTATGTATTGAATATTTTAATAGAGTTGCAAAATTTAAAGATAACAATACGATATGTATCTGCTAATTTCTGCAAAGCTTGACTACAGCTTGCAGTTATCATGTTCCTATCGTTGACGTGGAAAGCATTTTCAACCAAACGGAACCCTCGGTATAACACTTATACCTTGAATTTGGAGGGTTTAGTTTGGCAGTTCTTTAGAAAGCTCCAACCAAACCAGACGTTCTCCTCCTGCGAGATTTTCGTGCAATATGTCGACATAACTTACTTGGAATTTTCCAAAAATTAATTGCTCAAACAATTGGAAACAGTAACGTTCTTTTTTTCCATATGACAGCACTATGTATGATGCATGTATGTAGTAGGCCTGATTCCTGTTTAATGGGTTCTTTAACCCCTCCCCCACCCACTCAACCAACAACTACTGCAACCACCAACATTTGGAACCACCAGCCGCCACTGGTAGACGGTGAATTCCTCTCTTAGCTCCTCTGCTTGAGTATGTTGATCCTGCTGAGGTGTTTCTCTGCTATCCGGTGTTTCTTCAATTCGGTGTGGATTCACTTAACTTCGCACGTCTATCCGTAAGATGCTGTAATTATTTCGTCGAGGATTATTATTTTAGGGTTTGTTTATAGCGGTTCAGTGATTCAGTTATGAATGTGCGCTGAACTTGCATTTATCGAAATCTTGAAGTGTTCTTGCGTATATTAAGATGTAACTCTAGTGAACATAATTTACCTAAATGGACATCTTCTACTCTCACGGAGAGCACTATATCATAAGTTCATGTAACAAGCATAATGAAAGCATCATGTTTAGGAGGAGCAATAAAACCCCAGAATCTTTCCACCTTTTATTATACAACGGTACACTATGACCATTTGAAAAACATTTGCAACATCATTGGTCTCATCAACAATTACACCCAAATAATCCGCTTCTTTAACCTCCCTTGAATATAGTTGCTTCCTTTAAATGATTTTCAACACTGTGTAAAGCTCAGAACTGAAATCAGTTAAGCCTCGAAATACACCAGGATTTGAGGAAGGTTCAGTCTCATCATGACACCGCAAAGCTAATAAAAACCTCCATAGAAGCGGACACAGTTTATTGTTATATTTAAGACGTAGCGATTACTGCGAACGCTTTCGTTGTGTAAAACAATATTTCGTCTATATTCACTGTCCAGCTGTTGTGATATATTAACTGTACCAAAAAGAGCAAACTAAAACATTCTTTATATATAACTTGACGCCTGATGTTTTCTTATTCTTTCGGCAAGATGATTAATATCTTTCATGCTGAATCCTCCCCTCCAAACAATAAACATTAAAAACAAAATAAAGAATTTTTTTCGTCATCACCAGTCAGTATTTTTATAATATTCTAGTTTAAATGCTTGATTAATTTGTCGACCGCCTGGTTTTTCAATTTGATTCTTCTTAGTCTATTAATTTCAATTTTTTCCTCCATTGTTCTTAGCAAAACAGGAATTTCTAAAAGATTCTTAACGCTATTCATTGTAAACTAAAAAAAACACGTTTGTAATCACACAGAATCACTAACTCTAAAAAGCACAAACACGAAACCACACAGCAGTACTAAACAAAGTTAAATTATAACTTTATTATCAATATTACAGTTATGTAAAATTATTACTATAATTTTATAACTTTAAACAAGGGATAACGTTTACCTTGAACCAACGTAAAAATTAAACTTGAGACAATTTACAAATCAACAAGGCTGTGTTGATTTCATGACACATCTAAGGATGTACTACAGCGCTACTAGTGGAAAGTTGCAGAATCTCTGCAACCGCCTAGCTAACATAGGGAACATAAGACAGTTGTGAAGAGTAACGCACGTTCTCCCATATGTTTGTGTAGTAAGCTCTGCCATATACTGTTCAAGTTGCAAACGGCCTACAACCACCAGCCTGCGCGCCACTTTTGAATTGTACGTGAACATTGGCGCATAGCATCTAATGTGTTTTCCTTTGAAATTGACGACAATTT
The DNA here is from genome assembly GCA_034769895.1 of Magicicada septendecula. Taxonomy (NCBI): domain Eukaryota; kingdom Metazoa; phylum Arthropoda; class Insecta; order Hemiptera; family Cicadidae; genus Magicicada; species Magicicada septendecula. The sequence goes on along the minus strand of CM068376.1, from coordinate 148,769,551 downwards.
TAACTGCTTAATGTTTCCGTTATTATTTTATAGTTTAGTTATTCTATTTTGGTGGTTGTGCAACGTTGCAACCATAACACCAGCCGCCACTGCCGTCTACTAACATCCTACAGTTATAAGCATTTATAAAACAGTGATACACACTTTAATTAAAATTTAAATGTGCCAATGGCAATCATTTGATTTAAGTAGCCTCTAATGCTACAGACAATATGAGAGCATTTAGTTTTGGTAAATTTAAATAAATATCAACCTTCATAATAACCTATTTTTTATCATTTATCTGTGCAGCTTGTATTATCATTGCATAGTTAATATCGCGTAGATTGTATTTTATTATACTCGTATGTTACGTTTCATTATATATATATATATATATATATATATATAGTGGCGCCCAACGTGGGGCGACGATCATCTTGCGGATGCAAGATCCAGCCACGCCAGCGAGCTACTAGCCGGCACTCCAATCAACATGGCGTCCAACAGACACCTCCACAACATCTGGAGAAGAGCAGTAGGCTGGCTACTGGAGAGCATTCAAGACCCGGTGGAGTTGTGACGGCAGCGGTACGCGAACATCTGCTCTCCGGTACCAGCGTTGGACGAGGCGAACCAATCCGGCATCACCAGCCGCCGAGACGTGACCAACTGCGTGTTCGGAGCTAGCGAATCAGCGATCCCGGTTAGTTAATAAAACCCGGGCCGGCAGAAAATTTTGAGCACTCTTCATCGCCACGCCATCGGACGCACTTCATCTCCTCTCCTCTCTCGGACGACATCGGCGCGGAGTCAGCCGGAAGCGTTCTTGCGTCTTCGCCCTCCAGTTCCGCGCCAGCGATGGATTTCGCTGGGCCGGCAGCCGACTCTACAACCGGTGCCGGAAGAAGAGGAGGACTGCAGTACGCTACGAACAGCGGGCGCAGCCACCGAACATCTCAGCGCGGCACTATCAACATCACCGTTCTCGCCACTCGGTCCTTTTTAGGGCCACCAAAATAACTAGAGTGTACGATTGGCGCCATTTGTCATGCGGCAAGCCTTTTGTCGGTGACGATATATCTATATATATATATATATATATAATTTTAAAAAAGAAATAATTATTCCTATGAAAAAGCTCAATATTCAAAAATTTATCAAATTTTTCTTTGTGTATCCAATAATTATAATTAATGCTTCACTGAATAATACCCTAATTTAATTACAGCAAATGAATATATATACATATAGATCAAATGTTGTCCATTCGTAATACAAAATATTTTTATCTGTGGCTGACAGTGGAACAGGCTGTTTATTAAAATTACAATTCCTGATTACAGTTTTACATCCATACGTATCCGATGCTTGCGCCGAGTCAAGCGATATTATCCGTACAATTGGAACAGCAATTTTCATAATCGTTTTAATTACAACTACATAGTTGTAATTACACACGTATTTATGAGAATATACAAAGGAAACTAAAAAAGATTAAAATTTAAAATTAAAATATCCGATAAAATGAAAACGCAGTTTTAACAAATTAATGAATGTTAAAATTTAATGAACACATAAATAAGTACGTAAATAATAATTTTCATTATTATTTATTCACAATACACAAAGGTCATTTTATTAAACTCACGTATACAACCGGATACAGACTTCCATTGGATATATTAAAAGCATGGAATTCCCAGTTTCTAGAGGAACAACTAAACAGCTTTTAAATACACTCAAACAAAATTTAATCACTTACGGGAAATACTATGTTCATGTCAGTAACACTCAGTATACAACAAAACAAAACAACAATTTCGATACAATATTGTTACGCCATTACACCACATCCTAGCGGAGCCTGGCTATAATGTGTGCGCGTACGTATTGCTGCTATTTTGAGATGAAGGACAATATTACGCGACACTTGTCACGCATCCGTAGACGAGACTGGTCCAGACTTCACCGGGCCGCGCACGCTGTGTTCAAGGAGGCAAGCAATTATGCTCTAGTGTTTTGTAGTAGCGTTGACGCGTAGTAACGATTATTCTGGAATATCAGTGGGGTATAAATACAACCATTCAGCGACGCTTAGTTTCAGTTTAAATGGCGATTTATTCAAGTGAGGTTTGAGTTTACTTCGGGCGATTACTCTTTGCGTTCAAGTGGTTATTAGTGAAAGTGATTATTGTGCGCGACTCTATTAGTTGACATCATTATTGGTGTGGCAAACTTAAGTTGAATTATTGTATGAGTATAATCTTGTTTAACAACGTATTGATTGCAAACTGTTAATTGTGATAATTAAAGCTGGTTTATGTGACTTAATTGGCATTTTGTATTTTGTTTCCCACTGTACCATACGACGATCAGTAGACCGTCGTAACAGTGGGTCAAAAGTGCGACAGAACCGGAAACAGTGGACACTGTACAACAGTAGTGTAATTTGTAATTAATCGGTAAACAATGGATGCCAGTCAGATGATGGAAAATTTCCAGGCGCTGGTGTTGCAGACGGAGAAACGACAGGATGAGAAACGCAGGCAGGAAGTGGAAGAAACATAAAAACAACAGGATGAAAAACGCAAACAGAAAAGAGAAGAAACACAAGAACGGCAGAAAGAACTAATTTTAAAATCTGAAGGACGACAAAAAGATGAACGTAAGAACAAAGCGGATAAAACGGAAGCTCTTTTTGAAGTTATGCAGAAACAGATGCAAAAACATAGTACCGCAGAACTGGGCCTCCTACGAGGTGAGCTTAATAAACAACACGTGTTTATTCGGGGTTTAATCGGAGGTACACAAATCAATGACATTAAAAATAGATGAAGTAGAAAAAGCTGTCTCGAGTGTTCAAGAATCGATGTCTACAAAAATATCTGTCATAGAAGAATCCATGTCAAATAAAATATCTGCAGTAGAAAACGCAATTGCAAACATAAGAGAACAAATTGAAAATGAAGTCGAGCAGTTCATGAAGACACAACCAAAACAAATTTCTGGACAGACTGTACCAATGATAAAGACAGAAAAAGACACAGAAAATAAGACAATAAAGAAAGTCACTTTGCCTGCAGTAGAGACAGTTCATGTCAAGGCTCCAACCTTTGATGGAAATAGTCACTGGGTGACGTATCTACGCCAATTTAAAGCTGCTGCATGCGCAAATAATTGGACATAGAAAGACAAGGCAGTTTCACTCGTTCTCGCTTTAAAAGGACCTGCCGCAGAGCTACTTCACAAGTGCCACCGAACAGACAGAACACCTATGCCAAATTGATAAAAGCTTTAGAATTACGGTATGGTGATAAACATTTGCAAGACGTGTACTGCACTCAGTTCAGAGCAAGGCGACAGCATTCCGGAGAGAGTCTTTAAGAGTTTGAAGCAAGTATCGACAGACTAATTAGACTGGCCTATCTTGAAGGGACAGAAGATCTTCGAACGAGGTTTGTGATGCAGACATTTACTGATGGTGTCCGAGATAATGAACTACAGCAAGTGTTACGAATGGCAAGACACCAGAATAGTGCGGACGCTCTGGTACATGCTTTGCAATTTGTGGTTGTAAAGTCAGCGTCTGGTTGGGCAAATCACATATTGCGCTCTAAAAGATCACGACGGCTCAGACGATGAAGAGGAAGAACGAGGAACAGAGACTCGACGGTCGGAGCCACAGAATAAAATAGGATGGAAGACCGAAGTGTTGTAAATGTGGGAAACCTGGACATCTACAATGAGATTATCGGATTAAAGTTTAGCAGCAGGGAAAAGATCCGTAGACGGTACAACGGGACGTGTGTTGACTAACTGCAGGAACGAAGCCCTTAGACAACATCCAATTTCTACACTTCAGAAAAATAGTGTGAGCCTGGTGGTTACCGGATTAGTTCAAGAAAGGCCAACCTCGATTACAGTTAACAGAGGCGCAACAGTTTCCATTGTGGGCCCCGATGTGGTGGAAAATCTCCAGCCAATATAGTGCTCTTGCAGCTTACGAACAGCTACTGGACGCCCTGTAAAAGAGTTCGTAAAAGTGGACGCCTCGGTCGACTTGAGTTTGATCATCAAGTACTTGTTGCAGACATTGCCGATGAAGCAATTCTTGGTGTGGACGTTATGAACACATATGGATTTATAGTCGACTTCAAAAACAATGTCTTGAGAATCGGAAAAGAAGAGGTAATGCTCTCCACAATTAATGCATCAGAAAAATCTATAGACGTGATAAATCAAGTGGCTGCAACTGTCCCGCCAAACTCCAAAAAGATCTTCATGGTTGGAACTGAGGTACATACTAGGGGCAACCAGTGCTCTATATTTGAACCCCAGGTAGTCAGCACACCGTGGGCTACCGGAGATTGAATGACGTTACAAAGAAAGACTGCTATTCACTATCTCGCGTTGACGATACACTCGATACTCTGTGTGGAGCACAGTGGTTTCCCACATTGGACCTGAAAAGTGGATACTGGCAAGTGGGTCTTCATCAAAAAGACAATGAAAAGACAGCTTTCTCAACCCAAGTGGCCTATTCCAATTTAACGTCATGCTATTTGGACTCTGTAATACAACGGCAACTTTCGAAAGATTGATCGATCTGGTACTCCGAGGCCTGACATGGAACACTTGCCTTGTTTATTTGGACGGTGTCATAGGCATCGGAAAGTCTTTCAAAGACCATTTGGAAAACCTTAAGTTCGTTCTAACTAGAATTCATGGTGTCCAACTGAAGCTGAGACCGAAGAAGTGTTCTCTATTCCAGAAGGAAGTACAGTATCTGGGTTATCTGGTTTTGGCAGCGAGTGTTAGCATGGATCCTAATAAAGCAGACACCGTAAGAGACTGGCCAGTTCCGAAGAGTAAACACGAAGTTCCGAGTTTCCTGGGGTTACGCTCATATTATAGATGTTTTGTGAAAAGCTTTGCTACTATTTCTATACCACTGCATGACCTCACGGAAAATCAACGAATCTTCCAGTGGTCGAAAGAGTGGGATCAAGCATTTAAACTTTGAAGATTTAACTATGCTTGCAGCCAATTCTTGCTTTCCCAGCTTCCGAAGGTAAGTACACCGTAGATACAGACGCAAGCAATAGTGGTCTAGGAGCAGTTTTGTCTCAGGTGCAAAACGGTGAAGAACGAGTAATAACTTATTACTGCAAGAGAAGAATTATTGCGTTACAAGAAGAGAGTTGCTGGCAAGCGTCCGAGCTTTGGAGCATAAATTCCATAAATACCTCTATGGGAGGGAGTTTTTACTACGCACCGACCATACCGCGCTTGCGTGGCTCTTGAGATTTACAAGTCCGGAAGGGCGGTTGGGAAGATGGCTTGAACGTCTGCAAGAGTACAACTTTAAGGTAAAACATCGGCGGGGGCGCCTGAATGGTAATGCAGATTGCTTATCCCGAAGCTCGTGCTCAGAGGATTGCCGACATTGCTGCAGAAAGGAAGAACATAGCGCATATGCACATGTTCGAGCCATCACTGTAGATTTCCTGGCACACGGCTGGAAGACACAAGATTTTCGACAAGAACAGATGATTGATGAAGACATTGGACCGATATTGACGGCAAAAGAGGAAGGTCGCCGCCCGGATAGGCAAGATATCTGCCATGGCTCCAAAGTGCTGAAGTGCTACTAGGCACAATGAGAATCTCTTACCTTAGAGAACGGATTGCTGAAAAGGGCTTGGAAAAATGCGGATGGACGGGAAGTGGTCATGCAGCTGAGAGTTCCCCGAAGTAAAGTACAGTCTGTTCTGAAGGAGATGCATGATGGAGATGGAAGATGACGTCTGGAGGTCATCTTGGCGTTAAGAAAACCCTTGACAAAATACGGAAGGCATTCAATTGGCTTTACCTTCGCTACGACATACAGGAATGGTGTCGAACATACAAGGAAGGTATAGTACAAGTATAATCTTGTTAAATAACGTGTTGATTACAAACTGTTAATTGTGATAATTAAAGCTGTTTTTTAGGAACATAATTGGTGTCTTGTATTTTTTTTTTTTACTGTATCATACGACGATCAGTAGACCGTCGTAATAATATGCAGTGAATGAACAACGGATGTTTCGTGGCTGTTAAATTTCATTTTCAGAATCAATGTTTTAATCTTTGTAGGCATAGAACTGTACAGAACTCTTACTAACATAAATAAACCTTCATCTCATTTTGCCGTCAAGCATAGCGGATTTTTCAGTCACTTCCGATATTCCCTTCTATCTTGGGCGAGTCTTTGACTACAAAAAAAATCTTTCTCTAAAGAAAATGATAATCATTAATATTCTATGAAAGCATCTGTCGTGATGTTTTATCGAAAAATAAAAATAACTGTAGAAAACTGACGATGCAACTAGTGACAAGACTAAAATGAAAATTACATTGAACGGAAAACAAAACAGTGTCATATTGCTGCCACAGACCTAGCATAAATTTATAGATACAAGAAGGCTTCATACACAGGAATATTTAGATACCGGTACTCTCAAATTCGGTAGATACAGAAATTTTGTTTACATTTTATCTTTTTTAAACGTAAAACCTATACGCTTAACCCTCTCGGCAAACGTATTGTGTAAATATTGCAGCTCTCACGACCGAAATCAACTTCAATAAAATCAATTGAATCAATTGTCCTGGTCCTTGGGCCTTAGGGCTCTTGTTATAAATCCAGAATTTTCGACAGTACCTGTGTTGCGGTTTGTAAGCTCTTGAATAATCGCGAGTTATTCCAAAGACGCTAAGCAGGAATGGCTGGATTGCATTAGAAAGAAGTGGACTGTATTGCGAATATTGAACATGCGTTTATTGACAATTTTTATTATTAGTTATGATCGGCACGTGCGGATGCATTTGGGGGAATAACGCCCGAAAATTAATTTTGAATGAAATCGTGGTCCATTGTAGATGGACGCATGTAAATTGAATTAAATAGAATCTTATGAATGCATATTAAAAAATATCCAGAAGCCGTGGCTGGAAGAGAAGTGTTTAACGAGAGATGCGCTAGGAGCCTTGTTAGAAACTAAACTTGCCTGTAGCCGGCGGTGAGGACCGGCTGCAGCGTTTGATAAGCGCGTGACGTCATCCGCGCGTGCCGCATTGCGGCGGTACACCGCGTACAGCTGATAAACAAGTACAAAGTTTAAACATACTGCCCGCCAAAATCGGGACGATTTTGTACATTAAAGGTTAAATTGAATAATACAATAATTAGACCTACATGGCGAAAGCGATACAATAGTTGGCATATTGGCCACAGTGCAATGACATAATAAACATAATAGGAATTCAATTAACAATCACAAGGCATACAATAAATTGACCCTTATGCCAATAGCAAGGGCATACTGACATTAAAATTACTCAAAACATAATAGTAACACAATACACCCAACAATGCAATGATTAAGTAGATATTGCTCTTTCCCAAATAATACCCCTTGATATTTGCCAAGCATTACAATAACAAGTGATAACATCATAAAAAGTACAACAATTTTCCCATGATAATGACACAACAATCCCAATAAATTTCATAATATGTGACCCTTAGAAAATACAATACATATGTGGAACAATTGACACTATAATTAACACTCGTAGTTCTCAGAATTTGAATTATATAAACATATTGACAATGCACAACATCCATAAATAATTAATAGTACATATGAAACACAGTCACCGTTGCAGTAATAGCTAGCGGCACGTAAACAATATTACAATGTTTATGATACAATTGACTTGTATGCTCGCCCGGGGAATGTCCTGGGCGTGGTCCATGCAATGTGACACGCACACACTCACACACACCTCGTATGGCACGCATACGATTAGCTTGTTGCCACCGGAAGGGGGCATAATTTGTGGATGGGTCGGCGTAAGATACCTAGCGCGGTGCGAACTTCTGCGACGCGTACTAAGGAATCTTGACACGGAAAAACATTGGTAATTACCCCACGCTTCCATTCTAGAGGGGGGGAATTGTCATCCAAAATGAGGACAAGCTGTCCGACATTCAAATTCCTTAACGGGGTGCGCCATTTATTCCGCTGCTGCAGCTGGTGCAGATAATCCCTAGACCACCGTTTCCAGATGGTCTGCGTAAATTTTTGGAGCAGAAGCCATCTGCCCAAATGACTATTATTGCTTTGGGTATAGTCGGGTTCCGGAAGTGCCGTCAGTGGAGCACCGACCAAAAAATGAGCAGGTGTTAAGGGTTCAGGGTCTCTAGCATCGTCAGATACCGCGCATAACGGGCGTGAATTAAGGCAAGCCTCAATTTGAGAAAGAAGAGTAGAATATTCCTCAAAATTCAAGATCGTACCGCCTATTACGCGACGTAAATGAAATTTAACACTCCTTACACCACTTTCCCACAAACCACCGAAATGAGGGGCTGAAGGGGGGATAAAGGACCATTTGATACCGTGGAGACCGCAAAACTCCAGAGAAGATTGCTCAACTTCCTTGGAGGTTAGAAATTTGTACCAGTCGTGCAAAGTGTGGTTGGCACGACGAAAATTCCTGCCATTATCCGAAAATATCTGCGCGGGAATACCTCTGCGCGAGACGAACCTTTTTAAAGCCGCTATAAAGGCGTTGGAAGTGAGATCAGACACCAATTCTAAATGGATGGCCCTAGTACACATGCATATAAATAGCGCGATGTATGCCTCGGTCGTGGACTTAGAGCGCTGCCCGCCATGGCGCAAAGGTACAGGACCGGCGTAGTCCACGGCCGAAAGTGAGAATGGCCTAGAAGGCGTGACCCTTGAAGGGGGTAACTGACCTAGTAGTTGATTCGCGCCCTTAGCCCGGTAACGAAAACAAGTGACACACTTATGTATCGCTGAGCGGATATAGGATTTGTTGTGTATGATCCAATACTTTCGTCTAAGCGAAGCTTGAGTTGATTGCACTCCAGCATGCAACAAACGGATGTGTTCGTGTTCAATTATTAATCTCGTGAGATGAGAGTGCGGGTGCAAAATTATTTGGTGTTTACTCTCATAGCTAAGTGGGGAGAATTGCAAGCGGCCTCCCACTCTTAAAATGCCCGATTCATCCAGGAATGGGTTGAGAGCAAGAATTTTACTACTGCGAGGAAGGCACCGGCGTACCTCAAGTTCCATAACTTCTATGCCGACATACAACTGCTGAGATTGCCAAACAAAAATCAAGAGCGTGTCTGACAATTCCTGAGACGACAAAAAGGATGTGTCTCTATCAACAGCCGCGAGCCTAGAATTGCGAAAAAATCGACGGCAATATGCGAAGACGCGAATAAGCCTCGTAAGTGATGAATAATCTTCAACATAACTATGTGTTGAGGATGCGACAATTAGTGAGGTTTGAACCTGCTTGCGACGTTCCTCCTCAAGGTCGGGAAAAGTACAGGGAGTATTAATGTCGAACGCGCTGACCGGCCATGAAGCTGACTCAAGCGCTAACCAGGAGGGACCATGCCACCATTGAGTATGACAGTGCAAGCTACGAGGGAGGCAACCGCGCGATAAGATGTCGGCATGGTTGTCATTTGATACTACATGACGCCAAGTACCCCTGCTGCTAACAAGACGCTGTATTTCCGCGACACGGTTGGCCACAAATACCTTCCAACGGGAAGATTGCTGATGTATCCAGAACAACGCTATCATGGAGTCCGAATAAAGATATATTCCGTCAACATTGTAATTGATGGCGTTTAAAATTTTGGACGTTAATTGCGCCAACAATAGACAAGCACAAAGCTCAAGTCGTGGTAGCGTTATCTGTTTCAGCGGAGCGACCCTAGATTTAGCACACAACAAGTTTGATGATATGGCGCCGTTCGAATAGACCGCCCGCACATAAATGCAACACGCGTAACCTTTAGCCGAAGCGTCGGCGAATCCGTGCAGCTGTAATGAACTAATTGGGTAATTGTTCGAACTCTTAATCGACCTCGTAACCTCAAAATGAGTGTCGGAGACTAATTGAGCGTATAATTCCAACCATTGATTGGCTAATGACCCAGATAGGGGTGCGTCCCAATCTGTGCCCGCCAACCACAACTGTTGCAGGAAATGCTTGCAGTAAAATGTGATGGGAGCGATCAAACCTAATGGATCATAGATCCCGGCGATGATCGACAACACGCCTCTCTTGTTGAACACGGTTAAATTATTATCACTCCTAACGGTGTATAAAAAGTTATCTCCTTCAACGTTCCATTGGATTCCCAATGTATGCACGTTTTGACCTTTGCTGAAGTCACGGGTTACTTGGGCGCGAAGGGTTATAATCTTATGGTGGTTAGAGAACCAATTATGCAACGTAAAACCATACCTACTCAACAACTTCACGATCTCGCATTTCATTTCAGCTAAGCCGTTCGGGTCATCCGAACCCGTTATGAGATCGTCTACGTAAAAGTCATTTGCTATGGCCTTAGCAGTTGTAGGGTAGTTGTGTTCATTTTCGTAGGCTATCTGAGCCAGACAACGTGTAGCAAGGAAGGAGGCACTAGCAGTGCCGTATGTAACCGTCCTTAACGCGTAATGTCGCAATTCCTTGTGCGGCGCATCACGCCAAACGATGCGTTGCAGGTTTGAATCCTTGGGATTAACAATGATCTGGCGATACATCTTTTCTATGTCCGCAATAAGTACGTATCGGTGGGTACGGAACCGAATCATTATCGAAAACAGATCCTACTGGATCGTAGGACCGACCATTAAAGTATCGTTAAGGGACAAGTTATTTGTGGTTTTAGCGGAGGCGTCAAATACCACGCGCAATTTAGTGGTTAAGCTAGAGTCCTTGAAGACTGCGTGATGGGGCAGATAAAAGATCTCTGACCTGTCAAGCGACAGATCGTATTCATTAAGCGGCGACATGTGGCCAAGTTTCAGATAGTCACTCATGAACTCGCTATAATCCTTATAAAGGATAGGGTTCTGCTTGAACTTGAACTCTAACGATTGGAATCTGCGGATGGCTCCGCGGAGAGAATCTCCCAAATGAAATTTATCAGATCTGCGGGGTAGGGATACCACGAATCTCCCATCGCGGTTACGGCTAGTGGTTTCCACGAAATGTTTTTCACACGGCGAGTCCTCAGATCGGGCTTCGCGACTAGAGATCTCCTCCAACTTCCAAAATTCTTTTAGTTGCGAGGAAATCTGATTATCATCCTTACAGACCATAAAGGAAGAAACTGTTTTAGTTATATCGACGTTGAAGGGTAAGTCACCGGCCAAAATAAATCCTAATTTGGTTTCCTGAATTATAGGAAAGTGTGGTCCGCGCGTAAATTTCATAGGTTCAATTGGTTGGAGAAAATATTGAGCGCCGATTAATATATCGACTTGCGCCGAGCAATGTAGGTGAGGATCCGCCAAGAATATGCGCTTGGGTAAATTCAAAGAGGCAAGATTGAACGACTCCGCCGGTAAATTATTAGTTATACTGGGTAATACGGCACAATGCGCGTTTAACGTGAAGGGTTTATAGCGTGAATGTAGCCTTACATTAGTACTGAAGTCAGCCTGGGAAAGCGAGTTGTTTATACCCGTGATGGGCAGTAGCGATTTAACCAATTGGAGGCCCATTCTGCGGGCGAAATCCATTGTGCAAAAGTTCGCTTGAGAACCGGAATCCAGTAATATCCTAACGGGAAATTTTTTGCCGACCTTATTGGAGGTCATACAGACGGCGGTAGATAACAATACCGATTTATTGGTCTGTGATTTCAGTGAACATTGGTTGTTAACAGAAATTGCGTCCCTGTTGGGGACATGAATCGTGGTGTGGTGACGCCTAGAACATTTTTTGCATGAGAATTTTGAGGGACATTTTGAGCTTTCGTGTCCCGAACGGAGGCAGTTTAGGCAAAGTTTGTTTTTTATTAACACGTCTTTTCTGTCAGGGATAGACAGCGATGTAAATTGTAGGCAGTCGCTAAGTCTATGCCCACCGTTACACAGCCTGCATAAATTGTTTCTAATATGTGAGTGGAATGCGCCCTTTGGAGTGCTTATCTGTTTAACTGCAATGCGATAAGGAGACATCGCTTTTGTTCAACCTGCTCGTTGGGCTAGTCGCGTTATCGAGATTTTGCAGTAATTTTCTTCGTGAATTTAGAAAATTTATAAAATTATTAAAATCAGGGAACTTATGCTCCGACAAGCTCTCTTTCCATAAACGTAAAGTGCAATTATCAAGTTTTTTGGCTAAATAATTTACGACAATAATTTCGAACGTGTTGACTGGCAGTTTGAGATTATTTAAAGCGTTTATATTGGCAGAGATTTGATCAATAAATTGCGATATGCTAACTTGGGATTCTTGTTGTACTAATGGTACGTCCAGGACATTCCACACGTGATGGGCGGAAACAATTAGCTTACTGTCATATCTATTCCTCAACAGATCGATAGCCACCGCGTAATTCTCATGAGTGGTTGGCAACGATTTTACTACGTTAAAAGCTTCGCCATGTAATGACAAGTGCAAATAGTGAAGTTTCTGTATATCCGTCAGATCTGTTCTGACGTGAATTAATTCGAGAAAAATATGGTAATAATGTTGCCACTCAACAATACTACCCGCAAACCGTGGTAATTTTATTGGTTCCAATTGAATGGGGGGTGTTTTAGACTGTTTACTTTCAGCATTAATTACTGGTTTTTGGTTCATATGCTCAGCTTGCTCCAGCAGATGTTGCAATTTACATTCTATATTACGGAGATCGTCCTCCGTTTGTACTCTATCACTCGTTAAAGCAACGTCCGCTTCCTCAGCTTCGATTTGTGACTGTATCTCATCATATTTGGTGGATAATTCCATCAAATGACGCAGTTTTATTTTCAGCGCATGAGGATCGCTGGTTAACAAATCGAAGTTATCCGCGAAAGTATTTACTCGGGATATTGAGGCCTTAATTGTACCTCGTTTTTTTATTAGAGCCCTTACATCGGCCATTATTACAATTTAAGAGAAAAAAGGAAAAATATTTAGAAAGAAATTGAGCATAGAGCATGTGAACCACAAACTTAATTTTGAATGAATTTAAATACGTTTCGGTAGCTAGCGATCGTTGTTTAGAACATAAACTTACTCTCTCTAACTAATCAAGCTTTGTTGGCAATTAAATTATTAAAATTATGAATCTAAATGGTAACAAAGTATACCTTTATCTTTAAAGTTTTAACTGATAATGAGCTGCCAAACATTTATTAATTTGTGTTGTGTAATGACGGTGTTTCTTTATACAAATGTGTTAAGAAATAACCACTAAAGTGAAATATTATTAAACATCAAATATAAGTAAAGTTTATAGTCACGTGGCCGTCGATCCATTCGTGATGAAGCTGGCTTCGATCCCGTTTGGAGCTGTTACACCTCCTGTCTCTGCTGGTCAGATGACGCCTCATGTTGTACCCTCCATGAATTAAAGCTGTGGAATCTTTTTTGATGACCTCGCAAATCCTGTCCTGCTTTGTCCCGTCGTCTCTGGTCTACTGCTTGGCCGAATCTTGTCGAGATGACTGCGACGTGATTCGCAACAATGGTGTCGCTCAGGACGAGAATGATGCCCGTAGGGCGTGATTAAATTCAGATCGGTTGGTCCAGAAATGATGCGTATAAAAAAATGCTGTCGCTTGTGGACCCAAACATGAGCAATCCGTCCCGTGGTGACCAAAAACGTTTTCGTTTTTGGGCCAAAAATATGAAATCCTGCCTGGTGGGACCAAAAATGATGTCGTTTTTGGGCCCGAAAATATGAAATCCGGCCCGGAGGACCAAAAATGTTGCGGTTTGGACGCTCTTGAATAATCGCGAGTTATTCCAAAGACGCTAAGCAGGAATGGCTGGATTACATTAGAAAGAAGTGGACTGTATTGCGAATATTGAACATGCGTTTATTGACAATTTTTATTATTAGTTATGATCGGCACGTGCGGATGCATTTGGGGGAATAACGCCCGAAAATTGATTTTGAATGAAATCGTGGTCCATTGTAGATGGACGCAGGTAAATTGAATTAAATAGAATCTTATGAATGCATATTAAAAAATATCCAGAAGCCGTGGCTGGAAGAGAAGTGTTTAACGAGAGATGCGCTCGGAGCCTTGTTAGAAACTAAACTTGCCTGTAGCCGGCGGTGAGGACCGGCTGCAGCGTTTGATAAGCGCGTGACGTCATCCGCGCGTGCCGCATTGCGGCGGTACACCGCGTACAGCTGATAAACAAGTACAAAGTTTAAACAACCTGCGGCAGCCATGAGCGGAACTCAAACTGAAGGTGACTGCCAGAGCTGCAGTGGAAACGTTTGCATTTATAACAAGAGGACTACGTCCCAAGAGCCCGGACAATGATTTTACCGAAGTATTGTGTAAGTGTTTAGCTGCGTAATTAAAATTTAAGTTACTGGTAAGGTGTGTATTGTTAAATAACAATTCCATTCAAATTTACATGCAAAACTTTAGCAATTATATAACTTTGAGAACTGCTAACCTGATTTTACGAATTATTTTGATGTACTAAATCATGATATCACATAATAGTCATGTCATTGTTTGCAAATGTTGCAATAAGCTGATACTTTCTATAAAAATACTGCAGTATTGTACTCTTACATTAAATGTTTGAGTTTTGGTTGTGTGATTTTGATTAAGTAAATGTAAAACGTAAAAAACACTTACTTACTTACTTACTTACTTACTAGCCAACGCCCACCCTTGGCTGTTGGGCCATTAGGCGGCGCGCTGACCAGTAGAGACGTGAGAGCCTTGCCGTATCATCTTCGTCTTGGACTTGCGTGTCTGAGAGAAAGGCTGGACATGTACTTAGGTGATCCGCATTCATGGAAGCGTATCCACAGAGAACACATTCAGGAGACGACAACACGCCGATGCGGTGCAGGTTGGAGGCCAGGTAGTCATGACCGGTTGTAGTTCGAAAAAGAGCAACACTTGTTGCTCGGGGGAGAGTTCTGTTGATAGGGCCGTCCGTAACCAATGTTGCCCATCTTTTTCCCACACAGGCACTTAATTGTTTTTCTTTTAGCCATAGGCTTATTGAGCAGTTTATTCTTGGTTTCGCAGATGCATATGAGCTGGGGGTCTCCGGCTGAGGTAGTGCTGCGCCCATTTTGGCGAGGATGTCGGCTTTTTAATTTCCCATGATGTTGACATGGCTGGGTGCCCATTGCAGTTCAATCTGCCAGCCCAATTTTACAAGGTTCTGCAGTTCTCCCCTACACTCAATTGTCAGGGAGCAGTTTGTGGCACCATTTTAGGTCACGTTTTGAATCGCTGCAGTCGAGTCTGTGAGGAAGACGGCTTTGTTACGTGGTGAGATCTTGGCAAGCTCAATAGATGCTGCTTTTATGGCTGCTACCTCTCCGTCAAAGTTGCTTAGGCGGCCTCCTACAGCGAGGTGGCCTTCAAATAGAGAGCTGTAGAAACCAGCCCCTGTTGCCCCTGTAGATGGTATAGAGGATCCGTCTGTGTAGATTCGTATCCACTGCTCAGCAGGAAAACGTTTTTGTACAGTGTGTAAGGCTGCTTGACGAAGCTCGGATTCATTCGACTCTGTTCTTTTCTTCATATTATTTGAATTAGCAGCCATCTTTACTATTTCTTTTATGAAGTTGCTAAACTGCTACAATTTTTGTTCAGACAAAGCTTTTCGTCATCTGTGACATCATCAGGTCTTGAACAACGTTTGTCGCCTGTACGTTGTAGGCTTTTATACTTTAGGCCCCTCCCCTTTTGTCATCACCCCTCCTAATGGTTCTTGCCACTGCCGCTCTTCACGGGAACTTTGTCCACATTTTTCCGTTAGGCATTTTACCAACCTCCGTCAATTGTTTTCAGAATCTCCCGTTAATTTCTTCATGTTATTATTTTACTTTCTAACATATAACTATTTCGTAATCTTTTATTACATTTCGTCAATTTTAGTGTATTCTTCTTATTGTTTTAATTTTATTTATTGTTTACTACATTTAAAATATTTCTTCATTTGTAAATTCACTTTTATATAGTTTATTAAAGTCTTGCATATAGTGAGTTCATTGTTTTAACGGCTACCGCTCTTCACGGGAACTTCGTCTATATTTTCCGTTAGGCATTTTACCAACGTCCGTCACTTATTTTATGAATCTCCCGTTATTTCCTTCATGTTACTATTTTATTTTCTTGACTTGTAACTTTTTTGTAACCTTTTATTGCATTTCGTCAATTTTAGTGTGTTATTCTTATTATTTTAAGTTACTTTTTGTTTATTGTTTATTATATAATAAAATTTTTCTTCATTTGTGAAATCCACTTTTATATTCATTAATTTATTCTTATCTTCTTTTTTAACTTTAAGTATTTCTAATTCTTCTATTAGTTTTCTTTTTTGCGGATTGTTTTCTATTTTGATTATTTCCATATTTTCATTTGGATTTATGAATTTATGGCCTGATTCATTGAAATGTCTTGCATATAGTGATTTCGTTGTTTTAACTCCTTCTCCTTTTGCATGTTCGTTCATTCGAATTTTAAATTTTCTTCCAGTTTCGCCCAGATATATCTTATTACATTCCCCACATTTTAATTTGTATACGCCGCTTTTTTATGTTATTGGAATTTCTTCTGTTTTAGCATTTTTTATATATTCGAATACATTTTTCGTTTTCTTTATTCCTATCTGTATTTCTATTTTTCGAAGCATTTTTGTAACATTTTTGTTTGATATACTATGTATGTTATTGCTCCTTTATATTTCTTTTCTTCATTTGTTTTTTCTTTTCTGTTCTTTTCTATTACTTTATTTTTTTCTATTTTCTTGACTATTCTATTAATTATTTAAGGTTGTAATTATTATTTTTTGCTATTTGTTGTATTTTCTTTAATTCTTTTTGTTTGAGTTCTTCATTTTCTAGATAATTTATAGCTCTATAGCAAAATGAATTTAATGTTGCCATTTTATAATTGACTGGATGATATGATTCTTGTAGAATTATTAAATCTGAGTATGTTTCTTTCCTATATATATCGAATTTGAGTTTGTTATCTTCTATTTTTATATTGATATCCAGGAAATTAATTTCTAATCCTCCAATTACTTCTTGAAATTTTATTGTTTTTTCTATGTTACTTAATTCTTCCGTAAATTTTTTAAAATCATTTACTTTACCTTCCCAAACTATTAGTATGTCATCTACATATCTGATCCATTTTTTAATTCTTCTTTTTTATCTATATCTTTTAAAATTTTGATTTCAAAGTTATTCATGAATATCTCTGCCATTAATGGTGAAAGCGGTGATCCCATTGGTAATCCATTTTCTTGTATGTAAAATTTGTTGTTAAATCTGAAGTAATTTTGGCTTAGACCAAGATCCTTCTATTATTTCGTTTTTCCATTCTACATTACTTAATTTGTTTTTCTTTATTATTTCTACTGTTTTTGCTATTGGTATGTTAGTGTACATATCTTTTATATCTAATGACATTAGTTTTGTCTTATTTGTTATGGTTATTTCTTTTAACTTTTCTATTACCTTTTTGCTATTTTATATCCTGTGGAGTTCTTCTTTTTCATTTGCTATTTTAATTACATATACATGCTATTTTAAAACGCTAGGGAAAATTTGGTTCAACAAACAGTGTTTAATTAATAAAATAACTCCAAAATACGCAAAAATTAAAAGTAATAACAAAAGCAAAGTAGCAAACCAAGTGAAAAATATGGCGGAAAAAATATAGATAAAACTTGAAATAAAGAACTTATACAGTAAATTAAATAGATATAACAAAGAAATATATCAATTACATCAAAAATTATATACAAGCTACAATTATATAGAAATAGAAGAAATGAGAAAAGAGTTTGGTGAAAAATACATAGAAAAGAAAATAAGATAAATGGAAGAGAGATTAAACAAGAAACTGAAGAAATTAATAGAAGGAACAAAAAATAAAAATAAAGAAAAAGGAAAAAAAATAAAATTTGCTGAAAAAGTATTAAATTTAACGGAAACAAAGTTTACAGAAAATGAACATAAATTATTAGGGAAAAGTTTAAAATATGCAACAAAAACAAACATAGATAAAGAAAATACAATAATAGAATGTGAAGAAATAATCGATAAAATAAAAAATGAAGAAACTAAAAAACAACTAAGAAGTGAAGTAAAAGAAATAGTAGAAAAAATAGGTAAGAAAAACAAAAATGCAAAAAATAAAAACGAAACACAAATAAAAAGAAATATAAGAGAATTAAAAAGGAAAATCACGGAGAACAATTTGATAGTTATAAAAGCAGATAAAGGTAACACAGCAGTGGTAATGAACAAAAGAGATTATATCGAAAAAGCAGAACAACTTATACAAAAAGGACCATATAAAGAAATAAAATATGACTATACAATCAAATTTCAAGCACAAATAAAGAAATTGATAAAAAAGATAACATATTTAACAGAATGGCAAAAGAAACAAAAAATAGAACATAATCCTGAAGCTCCTAAATTTAGATGTCAAATTAAGTTACATAAAAAAGAAGTACCATTAAGACCTATAGTATCATTTACAAATTCGCCAACATACAAAATATCAAAAGAAATAAGTAAAAGAATTAAAATAGCATATGAGAAAAAAAGAACTCCACAGCATAGAAAATAGCAAAAAGGTAATAGAAAAGTTAAAAGAAATAACCATAACGAATAAGACAAAACTAATGTCATTAGATATAAAAGATATGTACACTAACATACCAATAGCAAAAAAAGTAGAAATAATAAAGAAAAACAAATTAAGTAATGTAGAATGGAAAAACGAAATAATAGAAGGATTGGAATTATGTCTAAGCCAAAATTACTTCAGATTTAACAACAAATTTTACATACAAGAAAATGGATTACCAATGGGATCACCGCTTTCACCATTAATGGCAGAGATATTCATGAATAACTTTGAAATCAAAATTTTAAAAGATATAGATAAAAAAGAAGAATTAAAAAATGGATCAGATATGTAGATGACATACTAATAGTTTGGGAAGGTAAAGTAAATGATTTTAAAAAATTTACGGAAGAATTAAATAACATAGAAAAAACAATAAAATTTCAAGAAATAATTGGAGGATTAGAAATTAATTTCCTGGATATCAATATAAAAATAGAAGATAACAAACTCAAATTCGATATATATAGGAAAGAAACATACTCAGATTTAATAATTCTACAAGAATCATATCATCCAGTCAATTATAAAATGGCAACATTAAATTCATTTTGCTATAGAGCTATAAATTATCTAGAAAATGAAGAACTCAAACAAAAAGAATTAAAGAAAATACAACAAATAGCAAAAAATAATAATTACAACCTTAAATAATTAATAGAATAGTCAAGAAAATAGAAGAAAATAAAGTAATAGAAAAGAACAAAAAAGAAAAAACAAATGAAGAAAAGAAATATAAAGGAGCAATAACATACATAGTATATCAAACAAAAATGTTACAAAAATGCTTCGAAAAATAGAAATACAGATAGGAATAAAGAAAACGAAAAATGTATTCGAATATATAAAAAATGCTAAAACAGAAGAAATTCCAATAACATAAAAAAGCGGCGTATACAAATTAAAATGTGGGGAATGTAATAAGATATATCTGGGCGAAACTGGAAGAAAATTTAAAATTCGAATGAACGAACATGCAAAAGGAGAAGGAGTTAAAACAACGAAATCACTATATGCAAGACATTTCAATGAATCAGGCCATAAATTCATAAATCCAAATGAAAATATGGAAATAATCAAAATAGAAAACAATCCGCAAAAAAGAAAACTAATAGAAGAACTAGAAATACTTAAAGTTAAAAAAGAAGATAAGAATAAATTAATGAATATAAAAGTGCATTTCACAAATGAAGAAAAATTTTATTATATATTAAACAATAAACAAAAAGTAACTTAAAATAATAAGAATAACACACTAAAATTGACGAAATGCAATAAAAGGTTACAAAAAAGTTACAAGTCAAGAAAATAAAATAGTAACATGAAGGAAATAACGGGAGATTCATAAAATAAGTGACGGACGTTGGTAAAATGCCTAACGGAAAATATAGACGAAGTTCCCGTGAAGAGCGGTAGCCGTTAAAACAATGAACTCACTATATGCAAGACTTTAATAAACTATATAAAAGTGAATTTACAAATGAAGAAATATTTTAAATGTAGTAAACAATAAATAAAATTAAAACAATAAAAAGAATACACTAAAATTGACGAAATGTAATAAAAGATTACGAAATAGTTATATGTTAGAAAGTAAAATAATAACATGAAGAAATTAACGGGAGATTCTGAAAACAATTGACGGAGGTTGGTAAAATGCCTAACGGAAAATGTGGACAAAGTTCCCGTGAAGAGCGGCAGCGGCAAGAACCATTAGGAGGGGTGATGACAAAAGGGTAGGGGCCTAAAATATAAAAGCCTACAACGTACAGGCGACAGACGTTGTTCAAGACCTGATGATGTCAGAGATGACGAAAAGCTTTGTCTGAACAAAAATTGTACCAATTTAGCAACTTCATAAAAGAAATAGACTCTGTTTTTGTCTTATTATGGTCGACGAGTTTCATGTTAGCATTCGGGAGTTGGCTAAAGAATTCACGGTGACGTATAAATGGTGCTGCCTCATTTGGTTCAATGTCATATTTGCGTTGGAGTTCTTCATAGATCGCAGTCGGGCATTTCTGAGTTTTCAGCCTTTCTGCCGCTGTTTTATAGTTATTCCACCGTTGTTGATAGGCTCTTTTACATCTTTCCCAGGATATGAGGCACAGCTTTTCCCGTCTTACTTGGATAGGTTCGACTTGCAGTTGTGACTCCATGGCAAGTATAGGAGTTGATTTCGGCGCACCAGTTATCGTTCTAAGGGCCGCATTTTGGACCAAGTTCAGTTCAAAACAGCAAAAAACGTAAAAAACAGCAAACTTCAATTAATCAGTTCTTATACCAAAAAAAAAACTTGTCTTGGCGTGAGACAAGAACACTGCAGTTCATCTTCTTCACAAAATGATGATGATGATATAAATGCAAGTTGTGTTGCCAAAAATAATCATTTACAAGGTTTTTTCAAGATAATTATTTGGACAAAAAAACGTTCCCAATGTTACTAAAATAACTTTATTTTCTGTGTTGATAATAACACCAGCAGCATCTGAATGCTTAGTAATTAAGAGAAAATCTCATTAAAATAATGTGTCAGACTTTGCAGTACCCTCACTTCCTCGCAAATGCTAATTCCATACCTTTAGTGAGTGCATGCAAATAACAGATAAATATTGTACAGTATTCATTATTTATCGAAAACGTATATTAGCAAGTTAGCAAGAAAATTAAATAAGAAAAAGGTGTAAATGATAAGCACCCATAATTAGTTCACTTAATATAATTCCATTTTTTCAATCGATTTCTTGCGTTAATTTACATCGTTTGCCATCGTCTGCAATTTTTTTTACTTCTGTACTCCTTTTATTTAAGTGGTAACTGAGATATTCTAATTCGCACTCACACAGTTTACTTGAAACAATTTTTAAGAAAATACTTTTTTAAGAAGGAAACCGTTAGTGAAATACATTCTTACTTGACTTTTATGAGATTTATTAATTTTTATTAAGGCAGGTTGTGTTTGATTAGATTTAATCATTTTATTATACTAGACTGGTATATTATACTCGGATACTAAGTATGAAAAAAAATTATACTACATTAGCAAATAATATTGTTGACTAAATATGACTATACAAATTTTCTTATATCACATAATAAAAACTATGAAATATTAACAGTCACAGCTTTACATAATTAAGGCATTATTACAGTTGGCAGTTATTTACACTGTTGCTAAACTAAATGTTTAAATTTATTATACTTCAAAACTTTCAAAAATGTAAGTAAAAGGTTGTGAATTTTAGGAAATTGGAAAGTCAGCTAGAAAAAACCAATAGCATTTTAAGAAGTATTATTTATTGTGTACTTAAAAACGAAAGCTTTTTGTAGCTTATGTTACTGTCAACTAACATAACTAACGTAAACCATGTTAACACAGATATAAAATAAAACACAGAGGAACTGTTTTATAATCGTTTTCAGAAAATGTTTGTGAAAAGAAGACGAAAAGTAACAATTTTACAGTTAAAGTTAATGATGAAATTGTACTTGAATGAAATAATAGCTTACTATTTTTTGCTTTAAACCATTTTCAGGTAAAGCATTGTGTCAAGCAAGAAAAGTAAAAAGCAAAAATACCCTTTACAAGCAAATTGAAATATAGTCTTTCTAAAAAACTTTAATAAGTTAATAAAGAATGCGGAACAAGTAATGAATTCAATTCATATTTATCTATACGGTTAATTTACACTTCTAATTTATAAAAGAAAGACAAAGTTTTCAATCTCGAAGGCTAAAGGTTTACTTATTAAAACAGTAGTTTTGTAAAAATCGTAATTCTATTGCGATCGGCAATAACCGGACTAAGATAATAACATAACAACCAACTAGGAGTAAAAAAACTAGCTTTCCTTTTTAAAGAGTTGTAATTAGTGAAAGGAATCGCAATATTCTAATAGAAATAAATGTTAAAAAGCAACAATATTAAATAATTACTGGGAAACTATTCCAAGAAATGTCAGTAACTGTTTGACACTACTAGTTACATATTTAATAAATTCCTTTGCCTTTATTACTGTAGGAAGTATTCCAAATAATCATAATACAAGAACCTGGCAACTAACTCCAAGGTGTTGTCATAAACGTGTACGTATGTTGCTAGTGCTGTCGAAAAAACAACACTAAAATTCCTAGAAGAGCTAATCACTTTAACACTTTTGTATATTACCAAATTGGATTTAGCAGTAGGAACAGGTTAGTCAACCAAATTTACAATGGCTTTGAATTTAAAAGCTACTGGTTAATAGACGATAACCTTCTTAAGTAAGACACAGTGGGACTGTTGTATAGTGCAGAGACCATCCGCTTATTTTGGCATTGTCAAATGTGACGCTTACTATCTCACTGAGATATACTGTTCAGTAAATAATTAAAATTTTAATTTATTTTACGTACAATAACACGTGTATGAACGTAAACAGGTTCAGTCATTCCACAAATATTATTTAGTAGAATCGGCGAATGCGAAGGAGGTTTTGGCAACGTAATGTGGAAACATAAAACACGTGTAAGTTAACCAAATCAAGAATATCTCAGGTTTTTAATAAAAATAAACGTACTTCTATATTTTACATTCAAATTGTTATATTCATAATATTTAGTAACCACTATCAGTAGATTTGTTAAAGTTTGTTCGTGTTATGTTATGTTATTCGAGTTAAAGTATAGCATGTTATGATAAGGCTATAAGGTACGCTAGGGTTGTATTATTTTCAGTTGTTTAAGGATTAGTTTCGGCCATAATTATTTTGTAGGGAATTGATAAAAAATAAAAAAGTGTTTGCTTATTTCATGAAAACAACAAAATTTATAATAGTAATAATAAATTTCGAAGCCTAATAATTTACGTTAGAAATTTTGGATATATAAATTAATATTCCTAAAATCATCTTGGCTGAAAATACAGAAAGCTGACTTGTAGGATTACAGTGCATTCCCCATTAACACAACGCCAGCCACATTTATCTTGTTCAGTTGTGTTCATGTTACAATAAATCGACTTATCAACAGTGAATCTTATAAACTGCTGATGTATACCATCATCATTCGTCGATTGCACGGATGGGTACAGTACTGATTATCCCCTTCCAAAAAATGCTAATATTTGTCACGCCTGAGTGCGTAATGTTAGCAGGTAAAAAAAGTACAGTGTGTTTGTTGTGGTGTATAGGCTTCCCATACTAGACAGCATTTATAGGATATTTTTAAAATCATAAGTATGAGTAAATTTAAGTATTGTATTCTATACGTCATAAACTTGAATATTTCATTTGAATCTTTCGCTTTCATGTTTAAACGTCGAGTTTTGTCCTCTTGTTAACTCTTCACTTCTTCTTTACGTGGCCGTCTGGTACAGACATTTATCTTATTTTATGTTATATCTTATCTACGATGTACAATAGGCCTCCCACTTCAAGCCCTTATGCTCTCATATACTATTACATAGGTAATGCACGGAAATATGGATAATCTGAAAGACTGACAAAATAGCTTGAAATGGTTACGAAATTGACGCCTTTTGTTTAAAAAAATAATTCTTTTGAGGAAGTCAAGAGGTAAGTTTGTAGAGATCATAATGTCACACTATGGCCGTTCTCTAAGTTTTGTTTCCTTTCAAACAGCAGCACAGCAATCTTTCTGTAATGGGAGTGTCACTTCGTGAAGGGTTGCGGTAAAACATTTTCCGTAACTGAAAAGTGAACAAATAGAAAATTTTGCGTCTTGCATCCAGAGAAAATAAATTTGCTTGTAAAACGCATATAATGATTGGCCAATGCATAACCTCAAGCATATGACTGGCACAAACGTTTCCATGAGGTTAGTGTTAGTGTCGATGATATACGAGGCGCCGTTTACCACGACAAACGACAAAATGATTGAACGCGTTCGAAGTAGTTTTCGAAGTGGCGGAAGATGTGTTTGAGGCAATAGAATCAGAAACTAGAATATCAGTTAAAAAGCATAATCAGAGATACCTTTTCTGTGACGATACGCCAGAATTTCGTGGTTGTGGTCAACGAGTACCTTGCGTGGTAGAACAGAACGTCTCACGAGCATTCACCGCACACTCCCAGTTTGACACTAGGCGGCTTGTCTGCTTATTTCAAATCTGAAAGGAAATCGATACAGGGAAGGCGATGATGTGATAACTAAAGCGTCGAAGCATTGAAGATCGTTTCTAAGAATGGGTTCCATAAATGTTGCAAAACTTTCTGAACGTTAACAAAAGTGTGTAGCTGCCAAAACAGACTACTCTTAATAAGAAAATTTAATGAATGTGAAAGTGAATGTAAAACTTGTAATAAATTTTATCGATAGCAATCGTGACCAATGTAATTGCTGCTTCCTAGTTCGTAACAGCTGAGTTCTCAGGACAAAGAATTGCTATTACTTTTTAAAAGCTAAGGAGTACAAGGCGTATAGTACATAGTGCAAGGAGTCATACTTCTATCTTTGTAACAGCTAGTTAACAGTGGAATGAACTGAAACTTATAGCTTTACAAGAGGTGAGAACATAATGTAGTAAGTTGCTACTATCATCTGTTTAAGAAACCATATTACAAATTTTACAACTGCTACAAAGGAACTAATGAACAATTTCCAATTTGTGGAAACGTTATATATCTCTTCTGCTTTGTGATATACATTTGTTTTAAAATGCTGTCATTATTTTGTAATAAAGTCAAAAGTATGAGAAGTGAAAAGTATGACTCGGAATTTAATTTTTTTTCGTAGTTTTAAAAATCGAATATATTCGTTTCTGTTGTTTACTTGTTATTCTCTGTTGTTATTTTGTGTTGCTCTCTGTACGTACTGTTATTAGTTTATTAAAAATATGTACACTGCAGGCTGGCTGAATATTGCCTCATAGTTACAATGAAAACCAACTCAGCGGTAGAAGTAAACGCATTCGAACGAAGGGTGTTGTCTTAGATTAACGTATGTACGCAACAACTAACACGTTTCAAGCTTGTAATTGCTGATTTGTTTTTGAAGAGGATATAAAGCACAAAATTAGATAATAAGTAAATACGGATCGAACACAATGTACAGCAATAGTCACATCTGTTTAATATACGTAGAAATGTTCCAAGTTTCTGTGGAATAAACTCATGTATCATAAATGACGTAAACGGAATAGGATACACCGCGAGATGAACAAATATCTGAAGTTTCTTTCCTAATCGCTGAGATGGCTTAATCTCAAAAACTAAGGTAACAATTTGAACCGTCCTTGAACCATCGAACAACTAGCAATATTAACACCAAGCGATTTCGTACTCGCAAATAAAGCTTATCGCGCTCACGTAACAAACTGATTATTTTGTTCGATTTACATGACTACAGTTTATCTGCACATTTTACATTTCCTTTATTCCTTTTCTTCTGGCAGTTTGCCTAAAACCCTCATCACTGTGGCACTGCATTAACAATATTATTTCTTAAATAAGCACAGCTTAATGATTAGATTTGTATTATTTAACGCAAATAAATAAACAATCAAAGAAGAGATTATTTACAGTTTTAAAATCTAAATTACTTCATTAACGTTGTTATCATTTCGTTTTAGCGAGTTTTACGGATTTCAGGATAAACATAAATTATCAACGGTATGGACCTACGTTAAAATTATCTCACTTGATACATTGAATAAACGTGCCGAATGACGAATAAAACTGTTATCCCATATTTATGAACGTAGCTTTTATAATAATCTGTTTAAAAAAGTATAAAACAATATAATCCCGGTGAAAATATATCCCCAGAAATCTTATCTAAAACAATATATTGTCCTGATATTGCATTTCATATTACGAATTATACGTGGTTTTTATACACTGACGCCTCTGAGTTTTAGATATGTATCGATGTGCACAAACTCAATAGTCGACGCAGTATTGAATTTACAAGTGTTTTCTGGTCGCTTTCGTCTACACGAGTATTCTTAACGCATCACGCTGAGGTAGTCAAATTGTCTTGCAACCTCGGCTGGATTTCGATTGGAATGTAGAGACCAGATTCGTATAAAGTGATTATTGTGTGCGACCATTTGTAACTAGTGACTTGTATTATTTACTGCGACTGTAATATTTATTGTCGTTACATTAGCATGTGTTACACAAACGTGAAATTGAAGTACACCAGTGTTTGTTGTTGTTTTGTTTGTCCATAACTCTAAATAAAGTTGCAATTAACGGTTCCTCTGGCCTTATCATTTATTTACTCTACTAATTAACCGTCCCTGTAATTTATCTCGTGCATTTTATTCATGTACTTCACCTGTGGGACCGCCAAAACATTAATACACAGCTGATTTAAACACCACAAAAATAAAAGTGTTTTCTAATTTTTAGTGCAGGATATCATAAAACGTTAGTTATACTAAAACATCAGATTACACACGTAAAATATTCAACAAAATAAATATTAATTAATAATAATTTATGGGAGTCTTGTAAGAGAATATTTACGTTTTTCAGTAAGCCTGATAAACACACTTCAGTGTTTGTAATTTTTTATAAATATATTGTAAAATTGTGTTTGCTTATGAATGTACTGAACGCCTTCTCGATAGCTCTTCTTTGATCCGTTTTAGCAGGAGCACTTGATGTAACGTCGATTGACAGAAATTAATGATGTCTTCCATTCCCTGATAATCATACTTTGTACAAAGAAAACGCATATCACATTCCAGTCTTAATTTTCTTTCTTTTTTCTCCCATCTTTAAATTTGTCTGTTACCTTTGTAATGTTAACTCGATATAAAATCTTAGTGACTTTGCAATATAATATATTTGTCCTTCTAGTGGGTATTAGTGCAACTATTTTTGCAAAAGCATTGCCTTCTTGAATTCTGTATGTTGCGTTGCATGGAAATGAATCATGATTAGCAAAAGGAAGAGAAAATAAATAACTCCGAAGCTTTGCACTATTATTAAGAAGAATTACGAAAGTACGTGAACGAGAATAACATACGAACTATGAGCTCAAGAAAATAGAAATTTTTTAATATATTTAGAGAGAAGAATCCACCTAATAGGGTATAGGTATACATCAGTTCAGAATATATGTAAAGGGAATAATTTCGGACTACTAGGCATTTCGTGCTAGCCAAAACAGG
The DNA here is from genome assembly GCA_034769895.1 of Magicicada septendecula. NCBI lineage: Eukaryota > Metazoa > Arthropoda > Insecta > Hemiptera > Cicadidae > Magicicada > Magicicada septendecula. The sequence continues at coordinate 148,741,702 of CM068376.1, read as the reverse complement.
GATTGTAGAGAAAAAAATGTTTGATTTGTAATTTGATATTAGAGTAATGCTTGATTTTTTCTTATACTCGTTTTTGTTTCTTTTGCAAAAGAGAAGTTTCTTTTTAACAAAAAGAATAAGATTTGTTTTCTAAAACTAAAACAATGCATTTTTTCTTAAATGAAAATAGAAAATAAAGTCGCATGCAATTTTTCTATACAAATTCAAAAAGTCTTCCAGTTCCACCCGAGTATCAGGACGAATTATATAGTTATTGGACATATTCCTGAATAGAGTCGATGGTTTACATAGAAAATTCTCATCTGCCTGAAAATCATATAGTTTGAGTTAATTATAATTTAAAATCTGGTTGCAAGAAAGTAAGGCATAAAATAGTACGGATTGTTAGTCACATTAGGCTAACGTTTAAGCTTAATATTCTTTTCAGTGTTCTATGTCATCTAATATGAACACATACATACGAGGACTCGATTTACTGTATGTCAAAGTCCTCAGTCAGTGTTAAAAGCCATCGAAATAAAATTGAACTGCATCAGATGATTTATCCCCTGAACCTAAACACAAACACAATGCAAAATAATTTGCAAAATAGCATAGTTTATTATGCGTTGACCCATAAATGTTGTTCTGAAAAGATATGTAATGAACATAATGTCAGTAATAAAATTAAGCTAATACACCATGGCATCCTCGGGATGCTTGAAACGTTATCACATGAGACACATGCCCATTGCTGATCAAACAACAGTAGGTAGCATTTTAAAATGTTGGGATAATTAAAGCTACCTGCACGGACTTTATGAGGGACGTTTAGTCTGCCCTGTCACACAAAATGCTTATTTTGTGGGCGGAAAAGTCCTTTCAATCGAACAGAGTTTAAGTAATTATTTGTGTACCATAACCATGGTAAAGTATACTTCTATAGCCATGTGCGATGAATTGATGCACTTCAAATTGGAGAACTCACCCTGGAACTACTTAACATATTACTTTAGGGTGAAGCCTACTGTGTCTTTATCGGGAGTCTTCAAGATTTTCTCTTATGCTACTGCTTGTTAGGTGCAAGTTGGGCCTCCTCATTCATTATCTTGTAGAACCGTCTAAATGAATGTAGTAAAGCTGCCCCATTCCTTCTTATCTCGAAAGATAATCTCAACTACTTCCTTGAGCGTGAACGCCCCGAGTTCCACCTCCATTCCACTCTGTTCTTTACTCCGATTACTGCACTTGAAAAAAGTGTGTAAGTTATTCTCTTGGGGCACGCTGGGCTTTGCACCTTTTCCATTCTGTAAACATATGCGTTAACATTGTCATAGCCACCGAGGAACTGAGTAAAATATTAGTTTACCTCGCCATATTGCTGGTCAATTAATCCCCTCAAGTCCCTATGTATTCTAGTGGTCTTAGCGGTACTGAAAAGCGAGTTCTATGGCTTTGTTCCTTACTGCGTCTCCAACAGTTTCTCTGTCCTTTGAAGGAGGTGCTTTTGCTCATAAGGCAATAGGTCTATGGGAACCACTCTCACTATCACCGAGATTACCGGCTATGAGAGGATGTTACCTTAAGGGCTCCATTTCACTGCATTCATGCTATCCATTTCCTGTGGTTCTTAATCTTTAATTTTTCAAATATAGAGCACGATGGACACCGTGACCGCCATGAACAAGCGTCTCTTGATCGCAGTAGAGCCTCCAAGATTGGCTACAAACCTGTTAAGCTGTGTTGGGATGTGTGCTGCCTTATCAGATGGATGCTTAATTCGCTCCCCGTACGAGATCTTTAAATCTAGCCATGCTCTTAGGCACTTCTTAGGCTTTCTTATTCAGTATAGTCTCAGCTCACATCTCCATATGTATGACTGTGATGATGCGTCATCGGGTGACAGATATTATTTCTGACTTTTCGGTGGCTCGATCCACGACTTTTTCGTGAATCGTGACTCGATTCAGGCTTTCTTGTGCACCCTGAGTGTTTCTTGCAAAAAACACTGCTGCAATATCATTAGCGTAACCTACCAGGAAAATCTGTCTGGTAGCATCTCCATCAGGAAGATTACATCGTAGGGTACATTCTAGAGGTCAGTATCTAATATTGTGTCCTTGGCAGCACCTGCGGTAACCTCCTTCCTACAACGTCAATCTGTGGTATAATATGTTAGCACTCTATCACATACAATGCATTCCGTCATCCGCAGAAGATGCTGTGAGTTCCAGAAAAGTATTGATACAGCTCTAAGCATGTAGTTCCAACTGGCAGAGTTAAAAGCATTTTTAACATCCAGCGTTCCCTGTGGAACTGTTTTTCTAAAATAGTGGTATCTGTGTTGAGCTTCAAGGAAAGACTTCAGTATTACTTCAACTTCTTCCACTGTTTATCGCCCTTTTCGGAACCCTTACTGTATGTCCGGCAGATCTCCTGCATTTTAGATAGCCGCTATTACACGTAGCTTATGCAACTTTTCCTGACATATTCTGACTGTGTCCGGAATGCACAAAGGCCTATGCGCTGATAGCATGCCGCGGTCTCCCTTACCTTTGCCGAAGAGTATTAGCCTCTGCACTTTCTACCGTTTCGGGAAGATGCATTCACTTAAGCAACTGTTATAAATATTAAGCAATGTCCGTGGGTAGGAACAACCAATAACCTTCCGGACTTCTGAAGGAACTCTGTCTGACCATGGGGGTTTGCCATTCTGCATCAAACCTGAAACCTCCATCGGTTTTCCTCATTTAATAATGTCACTTCATCTGCTGCAACGGGACCCAGCTCATGAGCCTTTACAAGGTGAGTCGAAATAGTGCATCCACAGTAGTTCCCATACGTAGTGCATCCATGAATACTGTCTGGGCCACAAAGTTGCTCATGCTGACACTGTAACCTAGTCCGCAAAAGTCGCTGTTCACCTCAGACTTTAATTCCTCCTACATACGACTTTGCTGCTGATAAATCTTTTTGAGGTTTTGCTGGTCTGTATTCTGCTGTTTCTTGTTCTGCTCTGTCGTCAATTTTTTTTTCTTCTCTTCATACCAGTCCGCCTAAGGTATCAAGCATCTCCTCCTCAGTCGACATCTAGACTCCCTTTCTTGTGCCAGATTACTTTCTTTTCCGAGGGATTGAATTATCGCAGTTCTGGCGTATCAGCTTCATTGTGGTCTCGACTACAGACTCTGCGGAACAGAATCTGTCCAACATACAGCTCTCTATTCTCTCTATTTCTGAAACAAGGATTTCTACGTTGAGCTTGTCAACATTCTATTTAGGCCCTCTTCGAGTTTTTCTTTCATACTTCCTTCCTTCTTCCTTGAGGCTAAACACTATTTACTGGAGATCAGTACCAGTATATTCTGGTGTAACCGTAATATTTGGAATGGTCTCTGCGTAGCAGGGTCTTCTAAATGTTGGAACGTCACAAACGTACGGCCAACTGAAGCACACGTTTTCTCCTTGTTCTGCTTGCCCCACTAAAACTGGCATTGAAGTCTCCAGCAACAATTATGGTTCCTTCCCTTTCCTGCAGGGTATCTTCAAATCTGTCCAGTTTCTTTTGATATTCATGCATGTCTTTTTTTGGGATGAAGCAGTAGCTCACAAATACAACCTCACCAATTCTAAACTAGAAGAATTGCTTACCAGAACAGTGGCTCTACCGAAACTCTACCCATATCTGGTATCCAGATAGCCATCTTCTGTTCGGTACTTTTGGCACACGTGACTTTCACCTTTCAGGCCTCCGCAAGTACTCTAATTTCTTTTTATCGCCTTATCACTTCTTCAGGTGTGGTAAGACTATCGAGCTTTCTTATCTCTAAAATCTCCAGCTTTTAACTGTGGCATTTTCTCATAGGACGTTGTTTGGAATGTTACCTTGCACGCGATTTATCGCTTAGGTATAAAAGGTCTCTCCCTGACCTAAATTATCTGATCGATTTAACTTCAACCTGTTAGGTTAGTTGATATGCTTTACTCCGGATGACGCTCAGCAATTCGCTATACGTTTCCCCTCTGAGGGCTCAACCAACAGGGCCTCTAGCCACAGCGTTGGACGCGACCCCTTTAACTGGCTTAGTGAAGTAGAGGTTGTCTCCCGGTTATTTGCGATCTCAGATGGTTCCCCTTTTCCCCCATTCCTAGTCGTAGTCTTATTACTGTCCTTCCGAAATTTTGTCCATGCTTTTGAGGTTATTTCTTCACTCTTTTTTTTTTGTCTTGGGTTCTGCCGGTTTTAAGGCCCCCTTTTTACACCTCTTGGTTGGGACTTTCCAGATTTGTTCTCTTCAAGACTTGAGTTTTCCTTTTATGCTCTAGAACCAAAGGTGGTCTTACCTACGACAGTGTTCACCTAACACCCTGTTGCGTTTGCGCTTTGTCTATCAGCTTTACACAATTTGACGTGCAGTGAGCTGCCACGTCAATGGTTTCCCCCTGTCCTTTCAGGCCAGACTTAACATCCACGGACATGATGCGTTGCATACTGATCCCAATAATTCCTGCTCCTAATAGTTCTTTTACATTTCGGAAATGTATATTCCTTTCTGAGGAATTGTGCAGTGCTCCATTGCATTCATTATCAACCTCATCAGTGTCAACTTACGATACATCCTCTCCATAACGAGGTGGCGTCCTCTGGACTTTTGAACTCTTACGAAACGGTTATGATGTAATTATATCCTCACCTAAGCCACATTGAGATGTTATCGTATCACTTGGCATATTATCTGCCATGGACCCAAGTGAGTCACTCCTAAGACATTGCAGTCGCTGGATAACAACTTTCCGGGACCCATTCGCCTACCCTTGACGGAAGCCGGTACTCGGGATCCTATCCCGTGCACCGTAAGTATCCTCTTTATGATGCAGGGGATTCCTTCTGCACCTCCTGCATGCAGTGTGTCGTTCCTTCTCTGGCGTTCTTTTTTGGCACACAGCCAAACATGGTCAAGATTAAAAGAGGACAACAGAGACTCCTAGACCTCGAACACTCTAAGCAAGGGGTTGGTCAAACAAGGATTTGGCTAAGAGAGACCAGTGAAACTGCTTAAAGTATGAAACCTTACCCCATCCAGCAGCTGATCCTGAGCATGACCAGGTTGAGCAAGCGCTGCGCAGCCTCTCTACGTCTCTCGCGGTGATCACTGCAGCCACGTCGTCCGTATACACCTCCACGAACGTGTCGTCTAGCACTTGCCGTTTTGTCTAGAATCCCATCATAAAAGCCATTCGTCAGGTTGGCTCTCAGAACAGATTCCTGACCAACCCCGACCGTAATCTCTCTGCTACGTGGTCCATCTACTGCAGAGGCGTAGCTAGGGGGGAGCAAGGGGGCAGCCGCCCCGGGCGGCATAGCCAGAAAGGGCGGCAAATAAGCATAGACTTGAGAAAATTGTTTACAGTTTATAAAACTACAAACAACTTGTTTCATTGAGATGACTATTCCTTAAGAACTACAGGAATATAAGATTTCCTTAATATAAGATTAAGAACTACAACAAGTTCCAAAGAGTTTATTAAGTCTTTTATTAAAGGAAAATCGAACCGTGAGTGTCAAAATATTACAATTAACGGGCGTAGGTAATTTGCGCACTAGTATACAGGTAGCGTCCCAAAGATATGTAAACTGCGCACTCGGCGAGGGATTAACGGTTCTAAATACCTGTTCCTTCGTTTGTAAACATCTGTTTCCCTTGGGAGTACGTAAACTGTTTGCCTTCAGTCTGTGTCTCATTCTCTCGTGTCTTCCTACATTTGTGAGCGTGTTTGTACGTAATGGAAGTGACTCGACTTTTATCAACCCGTGGTAAACCAATGATAATTGTGGACGGGAATTCTTTCCGTGAGTGTAAAGTGTTGCTAGATGAGACTATCTTTTGGAGGTGCACAGTGCGCGATTGCAAGGCAACGGTTCACACGTTGGGGCTTGACGATGTCATAGTGAAACATAATTTGCAACACCCTCACAAAAAATTACAAAATCATCTAATTAGTCGCAGAATCATAAGCAGTGCAGCAAAGAGGAAAGCAGAAGACGGCATTCTGGAAAGACCATCAAATATCATCAACCATACGATTGAAAACTACTCTCATACGCTTGAAAATCTGCGGGTAGGCGATATCAATTGCGTACGCCGAAATATTTACAACTATCGTCGCAGAACTATGCCGAAGTTACCGAAGGAGCTATCAGAAGCTTTGCACCAACTGAAAACGATGGATATAAGAACGATAAAGGATAAAAAGTTTGTGCAAATAATTGACGAAGAAACATCCATTGTTGCTTACACATGTGCGACAAATCTATATTACCTGTGCAAAACGGTCAAAATTTACATGGATGGAACATTTGAGTACTGTCCAAAGCTTTGGTATCAGTTTTTCTCCATTCACGGTGTTTATAACAGTCATTATATTCCGCTGGCGTTCTGTTTATTACCAGACAAAAAAAAAGGAAACATACGGAAAGCTGTTTGATCTTTTAAAAAAATTGTGTTCTTCGTTTCATCATGCTCTAAATCCATCAACTATTATCACCGACTTCTAAATCGGTCTCCAGATCGCGACTTGTAAGTCTTGGCCAAATGCTAAGTTGCTGGGTTGTAGGTTTCACTTAACACAAGCATGGTATCGGAAAATACAAAAACGTGGCTTTGCTAAAGAATATAACAACGAATTGAGTGAAATTGGTAGCTGGTTGAGACATTTATTTGGTCTCCAGTATTTGGATCCGAATGATGTCGAAGACTGCTTTGTTATGGATTTCGCACCGGATCAACCAGCAGATCAGAGAGTTACAGAGTTTGCAGATTATTTGGTGGAGCATTATTTGGATGGCGAATTTCCCCCCAATATGTGGGCAGAAGAAGGAACATCACAGGAGCACACAACGAATGCGTGTGAATCATTTCATTCAAATTATTTTCTAAAACTTCCGGGCTGAAAGGCCGTGGTCGATTGCTTAAAATGCTGCTAAACGTTTCGGCCGCACCACCGGTGGCCATCTTCAGTAGCAAAAGAAAGAAATGTGTTCGAATAGATGATACGCCGAACACGTCTCCCAATGGACTGGGAACCAGCTCGTCATACTCAATTCTGATTGGCCATGGAAAATAGACCATGCCAGACACTATTTAAGGAGATGCTTTCTCCTCGGCGGTTCATAGCGACGGACGCATTCTTATGAATATGGATGGACTCCAGATGCAGGCGAGTGAAGTAACCCCGGACAGAAGACAACACACGGGCTTCATCAAACATCACCCGGTGATCGTTGTGGGACCAAGCGTGTTCAGCAACCGCGGACTTTACCGGCTGGCCCAGGCGGCAGTATCTCCGATGTTCAGAGAGGCGCGTCCGGACACTACGCTTCGTGGTGCCTATGTAGACCTGGCCACACGTACAAGGAATACTGTACACCCCGCACGACGAGAGTGGATCCCTGGCGTCTTTCACCGGTCGCAGGAACTGTTGGATCTTTTTGGTTGGCTTAAAGATCGTCCTGACGCCCCGCTTACTCAGCAACCTGCCGATGCGGTCAGTCACGCCACGGATGTAGGGCAAGACAGCAGAGCCAACAACCTCAGGCAACACCGACTCGTCCGGCCTACCAGATCTTCTCGGTCGGGCAGCTCTCCTAACCTCCGCAGCAGAATAGCCGTTGGACTGCAGTGCTTTCTCGAGATGTCGAAACTCATCTTCGAGATACTGGGGCTCACAGATTCTTCTTGCCCGGTCTACCAGAGTCTTCAGCACCGCCCTCTTCTGCCTAGGATGATGATTGGAGGTCTTGTGCAGATATCTGTCGGTGTGCGTTGGCTTCCTATAAACTTTATGTCCCAAGCTGCCATCGGTCCTTTTCAGGACCAACACATCCAGAAAAGCCAATTGATCACCACTCTCCCGCTCCATCGTAAACTGTATGCGAGGGTGCACCGCGTTCAGATGTCCAAGGAAGCGTTCCAACTCTTCATCCCCATGGCTCCAGACCACGAAAGTGTCGTCCACATACCGCAACCAACACTTCGGCTTCAGAGGCGCAGATGAAATTGCCAACTCTTCAAATTTCTCCATATAGAAGTTTGCAACCACAGGGCTGAGAGGACTTCCCATGGCGACGCCATCCAACTGTTCATAGAAGCCGCCATTCCACTGGAAGTAGGTCGTTGTTAGGACCTGCCGGAACAAAGCAGTGATGTCCGCCGAGAACAGGTCACCCAAATACCCCAAGACCTCCTGAACAGGAACCATGGTGAAAAGAGAGACCACATCAAAACTCACGAGAACATCGCCAGGCTCCAGCACCAACTCCCGGATCCTCCGAAGGAAATCAGAAGAGTCACGGACGAAAGAATCCGTCTGCCCGATGTGCGGCTTGAGCAATCCAGTGAGGTGCTTTGCCAAGGTGTAAGTAGGCGAGCCAATAGCACTGACGATGGGCCTCAGCGGAACGTCTTCCTTGTGGATCTTCGGTAAACCATAGAGACGAGGGGGAAGGGCCTCCGAACACCGGACGGCCGTCTTCACATCAGGCGCCAGAGAAGATTGCTGGCGATACACCTGAAGCGGACAAAATGTTATAAATAGAGGCATCGTAGCAGTAACTCACTGTTGCTTGTTCCCAGTCCATTGGGAGACGTGTTCGGCGTATCATCTATTCGAACACATTTCTTTCTTTTGCTACTGAAGATGGCCACCGGTGGTGCGGCCGAAACGTTTAGCAGCATTTTAAGCAATCGACCACGGCCTTTCAGCCCGGAAGTTTTAGAAAATAATCGTAATGACACCGGCCGTGAAAGCCTACGCACTAACATTTCATTCAAAATTCGGTGAACAATTCTACCATGCGCATTCATCTATTATTCATTTCACCGAAGTTTTGAAAATGTTTCATACGCAATCTTACATAAAAATTAACAGTATCAACGATGGAGCTAGAAAACCCAGCAGTTCAAGTTCTCGGCGCCAAAACATAATTAAGTCCAAACTAAAAATATACAAAAAGAACGAAATTTCAAGATACGACTTCAAGTTTTGTAGCCATTTCACAAAAAATAAGAAAATAACGTAAAAGTATATAAAATAAAAATAAAATAAAAAACTATAAAAAATAAAAATAAAAAAATAAAAAAAAATAAAATAAAAAAACGAAATAAACTTAAAAAAAAACTTTAACCACACCAGATATCGTATATCTGCCAGTCCTAAGTCTGGAAGTTTTTTCAAATTTTTGTGTACAAGATATACATCATGTACTCCCCAAAGCTCGGCGCAATATAAACCTCGAAAGTTCTGGTCACAGAATGGCTGTTCACACAACCAAAAATTCTTTATTTTGCCCAAAATCTACATCAGTTACTTTCATTACATGCGGTGGTGTCTCCACCTGTGTCCCTAATTGCTATCTTCCCAACACGGCTGCAACTTTATTAGTGAAATGCAGGAGGGGAAGCAGTGAGAGATGTCGTGAGGGGGCAGTGTGCGACCAGGTACCAAGTGCGCAGTTTACATATCCTCTAGCGGCCTAATCCGTCGTCCTTTTAATGACCACCAATAAAGTGCGCAGTTTACATACTCCCCAATTAACAAGGAACCAACTTGCGATCATAAAGTGGATGTTATTAGCGACGAGGCTGTTGATAGATACAGTAAAGTTAACGACATGAATACTTCAAACTGTGAAAGTGTCAAAGTACAGTTGCAAGATTCAGTTGGTTCTAGTACCATGAATGATGTTGCATCGTGCAGTATTGAAATTACAGGCAATGAAGGACAGAACATTACTAGCAACAATGTAGATCGTGTTCCCGGTGCTGCTCTACAAGATATTGGAGCTTGCCCAAGCGAGAAATCTCAATCTTTCCGAGATATATTGGTGAATAGAAGAACAAGTCAGTTGCAGAACAAGGACAGCCATTTTCCTGAAGATGAAGCTGTACGATCCTTAAACAAGTATTGGTTTGATAAAATCTTGCAATATGGCGAAAAGGTAAATCGGACTTAGATATGTGTTTTTCTCCAACTAAAAAATCACTATTTTGCTTTTGTTGCACTTTGTTTCTAAAACAAAAAAAAGCCATTTCAAAGAAGCCATTTCAATAGTAAAAATGGGTTTTCATCGTGGTGAAAGTTAAATCCCGGTATTGGGGATCATGATAATAGTCCTGCTCATCGCTCTGCGTTTTTTAAATGGAAGGAATTGGAACGTTCTTTAAACAAAGGGGACTTATTGATGATCTACTTCAGGAACAAATGAGTAAAACAGTTGAGACATGGAAAGAAATCCTCGAACGTAATTGCCACAGTAGACTCTTGTACAACAAAATCTGGCACTGATAGGACATCGAGAGTCATTATTAATGATCCAAATCCTGGAAATTTTCTGGCTTTGTTAAAATACTTGGATAAATTTTTAGCGTATAAAAATATACTTTGTGTATAACGTGTTAAAATACTTTGTTATGATTTGGATAAATAAAGCATTTACACTTCTGAAGACGCTAAACGACAAATTAAAAGTTTGGAGGAATGAGATGTGGGATAATCTCGTTACTAAGGCAGAGCAGGTATGTAATGAATGGCGTGTCAGTATAACAAAAAGGATAAGAAGGAAGCGCACGATCCCAGGGGAATATGCAGACAATTCTGCATTAACCGTTCGGCAAGAAATGCGACGTTCTCTATTGGAAATTTGGACACACTGTCAGTTGAAATTTCAAGCCGTTTCTCTAACATAAAGGAGTTAGAAAAACGCATCGGGTTCCTCTGTAAATTTGAGGCGTACGTAAATAATGGAATATACATTTTAAGGAACAGCTTTCCCAAATCAATATTAAGTGCACAGTGCTTGCAAAACTAACCACATAACCTAAACAGTGAAGACTTGTTCAGTGATATGAAAGACGTCATACTTTTATTTAAAAGGGAAAAAGTTAACGGAGAACAAAAAGACTACACCTCAGGGACTGCTACAATACATTTCGTCAATGAGATTAGAAGGCCACAAAACACTAGCAACAACTTTAACAATCTTTCTTACTTTACCAGTGCCTGTGTCTTCTTGTGAAGGATCGTTTAGTAAGCTTAAATTGATTAAATCGTACCTACGATCAACAATATCTCAAGACAGGGTATCAAATCTAGCGATATTTTGAATTGAAAACGACATTGCTTCGTCTTTAGATTATAGTGATTTAATAACCCACTTTGCAGCAATTAAGACCAGGGAAGTTACATTTTAAAATGTCTCGTTTTAAATATTTATTAAATATTAAAAATAAACATTGTTTATTAACAGAAGACGGAACCATTAACCTGTGATTTATTTTATTACTTTTAATGTAATTCTTTGTTTAACTTTATGTTGCTTTAGGATATTGTTTTGACGATGCGCCTTAGACCTACAAGGAATTTGCATCTTTATTAAAACATTTTTACGTTATAAATTTTTCATATTACTACATTTTTTATAGTCTACATTTGTAAATAATAAATGTATGCAAACTGAATACCGGTAATTATAATATGTAATTTCTTAATTTTGACTTAACAAATATTGTTAAGACTTTTGCTGGACGTGCTTCCATACAAATATCTACACATTTGCATTTATTAAGTACTTTGTTCATTGGATGAGCCTTCATTTGTGCTCTGTTGTTCCCCTTTAATCATGAAGGTGAGGCGGCAAACTATCTCCTTGCCCCGGGCGCCAAAAGCCTAGCTACGCCACTGATCTACTGTGTCAAAAATGATTTCCCTGTCTCTCATGTAACCCCTTATCATCCAAAGGAGGTAATCTGACACTGGGGAAATAAGTTCCAGTGTCAGATCACCTAGCCGAAATAAACGCGTTACGCACGTCCACTGTCGCATGTAGCAACACCGTCGTAGAGATGTAATTGCCCCGCTGAGCCACCCGGACGGCCTTCAAGATCTCTTCCCCGGCACCAATGGTGGACCTAGCCCGCCTGATCCCGTACTGCTTCTCCAAAAAGTTCTGGGCGTCCTGAATAGCCGCCACTAAGCAGGGACTGATTAGCCCCTCCAGGAGCTCCCTCGCCGTATTCAAAATTACAGGGTCTAAATGCCGACGGGGAATTCGGGTCGCCCTACGCTTTACTGACCAGCACTAGCTATTATACTTCCATCTCTTTGGCAAAACTCCATCTTTGTGGCAGTGGTTGTACTTTTTGAGAAGTAACTGACGCCTAAGCCTAATGATCATCCTCAATACCTCAGCAGGAATAACCTCTGACCATGGTGCCTTATTGTTCCTCAGAAAGCCAGCACCCTGTCACAACTCATCCTCGCTAATCAAAGGGACTTTCTCCGGTGGATCAGGGTATTGTTACTGATCGCTCAGCGGGTAAGGAGGAAAGAAACAGTACACAATGAAGCACATTCGTTGTAAGTCCATAATAGGCTATGCAGCCGGTATCCGAGATTGCGCATCAAAAGCCACTCCAGACCTCGGAGATCGGAGGAAGAATTATAATATACAATAATTATCTAAGTTGATAACTCATTTACATAATAAATGAGTTAATTGTTACTTTTATTCCAGTGATTGGGTTTTACTATTATTTTTTATTAATAACAACAATAAATTTTAGTTTACTGCCTATTGAATGAGGACAATAAAAGATGTTGTCACCAAGAAAGAGTTGTGTTATACATTGTCTTTTGCTGCAGCTCTACGCCGCTATGACTCTGGAATTTCGAGGTTTTAAAGGAAAGAAACAAAACTGTATTTCCCACCAAAATTTCAACGGGCTGGCGACGCGTTGTACTAGCCATGCACCCGTCACACTAAACACAGAAAGCCGCACGGTATGCCTTGGTCTTTAACGGACTGTTGAGCAGAGCTTTATTTTATTTATTTAAAACAAAAGTTATCATATTTTACTTTTGTCCTATACGTTTTTCCATAAAATACAATTCAACTGACTATATGCCATTCGCTTTCGCGTGGCACCTAAGGGATTAGGAGACCCTTACACACACACGCACACAAATGCAGCTGCTCGCGTCCGCACCGGCCGGCAGGTAGATGACTCATAACTGGGGCCCTAATTGAGTAATTGCTACTTCTTTAAAATACAAAATTTAACGACTGACATCAGTTTATTTGTAAACTTCGTGCAATTCCAAGAAAAATGACACCAAACACGGTATGATTATGATAATATATGATGTTCAACATGCATAGTAGTATTTTATATTTAATATACCGGGTACCATTAATTTTTTTTTGTTACATTTCGACATCAAAGTGTGTTATATATTGTTGATTTATTTTTACATTTATTTTTAGTGTGTTTATACACAGCATGTATCAATTAAAATGTAAACATTTAAGTGCAGAATTAAAATAAGCTTACTTTTTAACCTCACAGTTTCTTCATGTAAGTGCGGGTAACTGGTTGAATTATTTTTTATCTTAATTATTATTAATTCTACCAACTACCTCGAAGCTACAATGAACCGCTGTTCAGCGACATTTTGAAGTCTGTCCGGAGTTTAGTTTTGACTTAGCGTCGTTATGAAAGATATTAGCCGAAACAACACTATGACTCACTTCCTGTGTATAGGTCTGTCCGCTTTCGACGACAATGAATATGACTCACTTCCTGTGTAGTAAGTAAGCGCCACTGTCGGGGGTGTCGAAAGCATCATTATTGTCGGTGGCTTTCCTTAGTAATGTGGTCGGTGTTGTGCTGTGCGTGGAGGTTTAAGTGTTACAGTTATGTCCTCTAACTCTAAGCAAGTGTTACATTCGCAAGCAAGAACGATAGTTGCTTCGGTGATACAGTATTTTTATATGGAAAAAAATAATATGGGGCCTCTGTTGGATGTAAGAAAAGTTTTGGAAGAGTTTCATCAGCGTGTAATGTTCCCAAACGAACCGTCGCCCGGATAAATGCTCAATTGAAATCAGCGCTACGCGAGGAAACTGAGACCGTGGAAGATCATGCGAGCGACAGAGAAGACAACGTAGTTAATGAAGTTTCAGCCTGTAAGAAGATAAAAATAACAACGCCTAGGAAAACACCAGGAGGGCCACAACGAAATAGAAAAGTGACGGGCCTCGACGAGTTTGCGAAATCGGCCATAAGGCGGCACATCCTGCAGTACTACGAGCGGCGAGAGATACCATCCCTCGAGAAACTTGTGAGTTCGTTGAAGAATGCGAGTCTGTTCGACGGCGGGAAGACGGCATTGCAGCGTATTGTACGGGATTTGGGGTTCGTTTACAAGAAGTATAATAACCGAAGGGTTTTGATGGAAAAGCCTACAATCGCTTTATTAAGATGCCAGATTTTACGTAAAGTCCGAAATGTAAATATTGAAAATGTTGTGTTCCTAGATGAAACATGGTTAAATGAAAATGTACATAATGACAAAGGATGGACCGACGATACAGTTAAGGGGACATTGAATGCTCCCTTAGGCAAGGGGAAAAGATTGATAATTTGCCATGCTGGAAGCCAGAAAGGATGGATCGAAGCTCCCCCACTGGTGTTTGAGTCAAAGAAGACGGGAGATTATCACGAAGAAATGGACCATAAAGTTTTTGAAAACTGGTTTTTTAATACACTAATCCCCGCAATACCCCCTGCGAGTACGATAATCATGGACAACGCTCCGTACCATTCCAGAAAAATAGACAAAGCACCAACTTCAAGCTCAACAAAAGCCGCAATGATCCACTGGCGGAAAGAGAAGAAAATTCCATTTCCCCCTGACTTCCGGAAGCCAGAAATCTACGAATTGGTAAAATTACACAAGCCTCCAATTCCAAAATATGCTATTGACACTAAAGCCACCGAATTAGGGTTCAAAGTTATCAGGCTTCCACCTTACCATTGCCATTATAATGCTATAGAAATGGTCTGGTCTTACTTGAAGGCGTACGTGAAGGAAAGAAATAAAACTTTCAAGCTGAAGGATGTGAAGGAACTTTTTATGGAGGCGGTAGCCCAAGTCACACCGGAATTGTGGTCAAGGTATGTTCAACATGTCAAGAAAGCCATGGACACAGACTGGGAGAGTGAAGGATTGCACGACCAAAGTGTTCAGGAGTTAATAATCAATTTTTGCCCAGGCGATGATGATAGCAGTGAATGTGATTCCGACGATGACTCAGACGACGACATCGGGTGCTACCCACTGATGTAAGATTTTCCAGGTACGATTTGAGGACTTATTAATATATTTAAAGTTATGTGTCCACAGGATAGGGCTACTGTTATATAACATATAATTAAGAAAATAATCTACCCTGAAATTAATTTTATTTTTAACTCATGACTGACCGATTTCGGCACTAAGGCCATCGTCGGTTTCTTCTTGATTATCGTACTTGCAGGGGGTATTGCGGGGATTAGTGTATTAAACAACCAGTTTTCAAAACAACCTGGTGTTGACTCAAACACGAGTGGTGGAGCTTCGATCCATCCTTTCTGGCCTCCAGCATGGCA
Source organism: Magicicada septendecula (assembly GCA_034769895.1). Classification (NCBI taxonomy): domain Eukaryota; kingdom Metazoa; phylum Arthropoda; class Insecta; order Hemiptera; family Cicadidae; genus Magicicada; species Magicicada septendecula. Next base: position 148,726,235 of record CM068376.1, on the reverse strand, counting down.
AATTATAAATCTTTTCTCCTTGCCTAAGGGAGCATTTCAGAGTACATTGTGTTCTTAATTATATGTAATATAATTTTATATTAGAGTTTTTTAATACGGTGGACCAAAACTTTGTTATTAGAATTTTATGGTTTCAACTAATTATTCAATATGGAGAAGTTTACTCTTATGATTTACATGTAGTCCACGTTTCTTATTTTTGTAGGATAGAATTTTGTTTAGTTTTGTAAAAATTTTATTTTTAAGTTTTTAAATAAAAAAATCATTATATTGCATACAGTATTCGTGTGAAGTTATTAAAAAAAGTTTTTATTCAGTATGTATTTTTGTTATAATTGTTTTTTATCTATTACTAAAGGTTTTTTTTGTTTATCCATAAATATGGGCTATCTGTAAATAAAACCACGAAAAATATTTCGTTTATGACCGACTTTTGTTAAGATGGGGTTTTTAATTTTGTAAAAATTTTACTTATAAGTTTGTACATAAGAAAAACAACATTGTATTGTATATAGTATTTGTTTAAAGTTATTTAAAAGAAGCATTTCTTAAGTATGTATTTTTGTTATACATTTCTTAAGTATGTATTTTTTGTTTGTTTTTATCTATTAATAAAGGTGTTTTCCGTTTATATATTAATATATTTTCGAAACGATCAAAGTTAAAGAAAATATTGCGTTTATATTCATGTCGTTTTTCGTGTGTTAATGTAAAATTTTAAGAGACAAATGCCCATCACATCCAGGAGTAAAATATTTTTAGTACTGTATTACAAATAGGCTTTTCCATTTTATAAAAATTAAAAACATAATAATGTGGAATTTAAACTAAAAGGCTAATATATTTCATCTTGTACTTATTTAACATTAATTGTAACGTTATCATTAGTAAGTTTTTATCATTGGTAACCGATTTTATATAATATTAAAATGCCATTCTCAATTTTAAATAAAACTCGTCTTTTTAGTACTGCAATATGTGTTTTTTTTTCTAAAATCCAAATATACGCCCTTGACGCTACATGGTTAACAGTAACTATATGTTGAGAGGACTCATTTTTCTCGCAATTTAACGAAGATTACGAAAATCATATTTTAATTTGGATTATCATTCAATTTAAATGTGTCATAATTTGTAACTGTTTCATGAAGCTGTATACCTGCGCGTTCGGGCAAGGGTGTGTGGCCCGGGCGCTCGTGAGTGCGCGTGCGAGAGCAAGGGTCTGCTAATCCCTTATGTGCCACGCGAAAGCGAATGGCACATACTCGAGAAATAAGATTTACCGTTAGGAAGAGAGCTCCCAGTGCTTGAGAACACTCCCCAAGTTACGGTTGCTAAGTAACTGTTCACACTAATAACAACTGGTTACGCTGCCTTCCCCATTTGTTCTATACTGTGGCCAAGTATCCAGAAACTTGTCTCTTCCTCCTTTGTATGTTGTACATATTTTATTCATTTTTCTTCTTTTACGATATAATTGTGTTTATTATTAGTCACTTATTATTATCAAGGATAGTTACTGCCAAGGGAAAAGCTTGAGAACTATACTGTTATAAGCTCTGTGCTATGCTTTACCTGTACCCTATTAACAAAATTTTTACTTCGATTATGAGTAATGTTAGGCTATATGAAATAATCACTATTATACAACCATTTTTTACGGTATTCATAAACTGACTGGTATTTTATTATTTTTACATTTAAATGTGTCACTTTATATCAGGTAACACTACTCTGATAATAAAACAGTATGCTGTAATATTAAACATAAAAATCAAAAAATTTTACTAATATTAAAAATGTTGAACTAAATGAAAAACTAGCCAGTAGTATACTGTAACAGCAGGAAGCATGCGAGACTAGACGACAAAAAGGGACCAGAGTTTACTTCCATTACTTGAACGTAGAATTATGTAATACTACTGTCTCAAGGCAGCTAGACGGTGCTGTACAGTACATTCACTTGTAATCGTGTAACAATAAACAACCTTTTCAAAAGCAAAAAGCACGTTTAGTTAAATATCGAGGTAAGTGGATCGAGTGGCACAGCCTGGTTTAGGAAAACTGTCTGTTTATGTTCCTTCTACATGTTTTTCAAAGGAACATACGTATGACATTTTTTTTAATGCTTCGTGCATTTAACTGTATTATGATTTTTACTTTAAATGTTCGTTACTCATGTATTGGGTACTCGGTGCTGTTTTGTTAGAACAGTGGACCTGTTAGACTCTGAGGAAACAAGTTTCCGTTTTCCTAGAAATCTCATATAAATAGATAACGTAAAACACACACAGAGTCTTTATAACTTGTATATAGCAGTGGCGCGAAACGGAGCACTTTGTAAGCGGTCGGTAAGCAATTCTTCCCCTTCCACCCTTTCCACATTAACTGCGATGGACAACTGCTACGAATTTTTTACGATAGTACGTTTGAATATACGCTTTAATTGTTTTCTTGCCTGAAATATTTACATTCCAATATATTTTAAATTATGTAACATAAAATTAGTAACACCATTAAAACAAAATAAAATAAACTAGTTACTTACGTCTAGCATATGTCACCATAATGAAATAACAAAATTGGATACCATGCATTAGCCTAAGTACGCGGGACAAAATAGAATCGCACGGAAGCAAAATTAGACGACGGTTAGAGATTAACACAACTGTTATCAGTTATCGTATAGCAAACACGTTATAGCGTAGGAAGCGAGTGCATTCCATCTGCATTGACCCAGTCAGCTCTTAGCTCTACAGTGGCAGGGAGCAATAAACTCCGTAAACACTCGCTACGCGTCTCAGTCAGGCAGCATAAATGGACAATTAATATCAAAGCTGTAATTAACAAATACGTCCGTTGACTAATGTCATCTTATTTTGTTTATACAGAAGACGTTAGGATTTTGTTTATACAGAAAACGTTAGGATTTGGCATTGATGCGCTGATTTAGAAAAGGTAACATATTTTTAACAAAGAAAAATGTTTCTTTTACCACTGACTTCTAAATTGCAAACAGTGCCGACATATCGTATATCGACGGTTCACCATTGGTATACAGGCACATCTCTTTCATCGGTTTTTCACTGTTTAAGTTCAAACTCTTTAACGAAACATTCAGTCAAACCAATAAAAGCTTCCTCCGTCTGACGTCTCTGGTACTACAAGAGTTTTGAAACATTTTAAGCGTTCTATAAGACTCAGATACATACAATTGTTTCCATACCTGAAATACTAAATTAGTTTGAAATACGTATGTAAACTAACGACTGTCTTAGTTAACTACTACTTCAAGAATTGTAACAGCTGTGTTAACACGCATCAATACATCGACCTTTCCTCTGTCCCATAAAATTCAAAACAGAAAAACTGTAAGGAAATTAATAAAAAATTACCCCCACCCCGTTCACCTAACCTCTTCATTTATAGATATTTTATCTACGTTTCTACAGTGGATTATTATGAGCTTCTTATCAGGATACTTTATTTATCAAAATTAAGTACTTTACTCTTGTTAAAACATAAAACGTTGCAGATAAACTACCACTTTCTCTTAACCGATCTTCACCAAAATCAATAGGCCTTCAGTCCTCTACAATTTAGGGATGCATGCAAAAAAATAATTGATTCTGTTTGAATGTGCGGCAGTTATCGTTCGTCATGGAAACATTTCTCTTGTTACAACATAAAATGTTGCAGGTAAACTACCCCTTTCCCTTAATCGATCTTTACCAAAATCAACAGACCTTGAGTACTCTATAATCCAAAAAGGTATGCAAAAAAGTAGTAGATTCCGTTTGAATTTACGGAAGTTATCGTTCGTCATATAAAAAATTAACCTTGTTAAAACATAAAATGTTGCAGGTAAACTACCCCTTCCCCTTAACCGATCTTCACCAACACCAACAGGTCTTGAGAACTCTACAATTCAGGGCTGTATGCAAAACATTATTTGATTCTGTTTGAATTTACGGCTGTTATCGTTTGCCAAAGAAAAAAATTACCCTTGATAAAAAAACGTTGCTGGGAATCTACCCCTTCCCCTCAACCGATCTTCACCAAAAACAATAGGTCTTGAGGTCTCTACAATTCAGGAAAGTATACAAAATATTATTTGATTTTCTTTGAATTTACGGCAGTTATCTTTCCTCATAAAAAAATTACCCTTGTTAAAACATAAAATGTTGCTGGTAAACTACCCCTTTCCCTTAACCGATCTTCAACAAAATCAACAGACCTTGAGTACTCTAAAATTCAGAGCAGTATGCAAACAATTATTTGATTATGTTTGAATTTGCGGCTGTTATCGTTTGCCATAGAAAATACCCTTGTTTAAACATAAAATGTTGCAGGTAAACTACCCCTTTCCCTTAACCGATCTTCACCAAAAACAACAGGTCTTGAGTACTCTAAAAATCAGTGCTGTATGCCAAACATTATTTGATTCTGTTTGAATTTGCGACTGTTATCGTTTGCCATATAAAAAATCTACAGAAACACACACACACTCACACACACACACACACATTTCGAAAAATGACTTTTTTCATGTTTTGAGTGTAGTACAATCAGAATCTGCAATAATATCGAACACGATTTTTTTTTGCCATCACCATACTTCCATTTCCTTAAGGAACATGGAAGTAAAAATAGAAAATTAGAAATAGGACCGCATTTCACGTCACTCCATGCGTAGACTATACGTTATACTTTGGTGTTCAGAATATACATAGTTTACGTGCTTGCAATAAACTGGCAAATATTTTGTTACCTCAAATTGTCGTATACCAGCTTTTCCTCCGGAACTATTTTTGTAATGCGGATTATGAATTAAATTTAGATATATATATATATATATATATATATTAAATGTATATCTAGCGTGCGATTTGTCCAGGAAAATTATTTTTATGTAAGAATTTAATAATAATGCCTATATCCTACGTAAATACAGGCGTATTTGAATTTCAGAATAGAAGTGTTTGCTGAAGAGTAGTGTTTTCAGTCTACTGAAAAAGGACTTTCCACTCTACTCTTAGAAACGTAAGCTCACGGTATCTTACACGAGCAACGATATTGCAAAATGAGAGTTATTCTGACTACTGTTGTCCCAATTGTTATCTCATTGTGCTTTTTGTGATAATCACTCCTGATAACGTCACCGTTACCTCATTTCTATTTTCTCGGCCATTGTGTTCAGATCATTTTACTTTAGAAGATTAATTCACACAATTCCACTACTGTGAACGACACACAAATTAGAAGCACAAGCACTTTGTCAGTGTCTGCACTGTAAGTCAACGACTTTAGGAAGACCGCTGAATACCCCAGACAGTCTCATTCTGACTCCAGTGCTCAACTATGCCTCATCATTGAAGGTAATATTTGGTTTAACAGTGTCCTCCGCTCGGTGTTACAGCAAGATCCGTCCTTACTGCGTGATTTGAAGTGCGTATGATGAAGTGTAAATAGGTGACGTAATACGCCACCTGACGGGTGTCGCGCGGAGTCGTACATTAGTTTAATGCCAGTAACCAGAAATACTATCGCGCTGTTACGATTGCGTTACATTGAACAGTCTCACAACACGTATTACAAAACAATGTTTAAACTGTAAATGATTCCGTGCCTGATTAAATGTTATCTGCTGAATGCTAACAATTTTAATGAATGTCTTTTACAACGATTTAATAAAAATACAATTTATTGTATTTTCAATTTAGCTAATTGTAAATGTTCTATTAAAAATTTCATGCTTTTGTAATATGAAACCACAGTATTCACTGACTTCATGTTTTTTATCAATATTAGTACCGTACTTAATTCCTTTGATAAACTCAACTATCAACTTAATTGATTAGAAGAAAAGTACGTGAGATATATTAACCTATGATAGTAACTGTGTTAATAATTATATTTATTTGGGAAGAATATTTAACAAATTATTTTATTATTTGGTGTTGAAAGCTGTTTACCTTTTAACTTTCAGTAAGATAATCTTATCCAAATAAATTCTATACAAAATCTATTAAGTACCAGGAGCGGATCGACCGGAAATCGGGGAAATCCCTCTAAACAGTAATCTTGAAAAAAACATTTCCCATAGTCTAATTGGGAGCAAATTATTTTAATGAGGCAAGCAAAATTTTAGATTTAAAATATTGTAAAATAAAATTCTGAAATAGTAAAAAATTGTGTTTATAATAAAAATGTGTTCGTTATGCAAAAAGAAATAGTTTATCCTCCTGTGAATGTTTCTCCCCCCCACCCCAAACAACTCCCTGGATTCGCCCCTTGTACTGCTTCCCCACAGCAATAAGTTATCAGATAAATTTATGCTTACCTATAGTTGACAGCACGGTGAGCGAGTACAAAAATGCTTTGGCCAGGTTCCACTTTGCTTTGCGGTTGTGGTTAGTTTCTTGTAAGCCCAGATTGTTAGCAACCGCTGACTGCGACTTGGTGAACATTTCTTCAGCCACCCTGTGAACCAGTTGCTCTTGATAACGCGTTATTTCCTGAGCAACGAGACGAGTCCAATTTTCTCTGTACAGAATGTTCAAGCCTACGGTAATGTCCCAGATATTCTCCACAGTCCTAGCTCGCAACTCTCCTTCATTACCCGTAAGCCATATATTGGTTACAGTATTCGGATCCACTAATAAACTTACGTTACGGGTCACTGAACTTGACGTAGTATCTTTTACTGAAGGGAACGAGTAAAAATCGGAATCCCCTTCAATCAATAAAAACATAATTGCTCCAAGAAAAGTATAACCTACTAGAATTGTACATATTACAATGTTGTAGAGACAGCTACGGGCCTTTAGCCGTATTCGATCGTCGACGCTTTGAAGACAAAAACAAATAGGGCTGTCGTCATTGTTGTAAGTTGAGAACTGGTTCGTTTGCGCACTGGTAAAAGATATTGGCATGCTGTTAATGTTTGTCACCGACTGTTGTTGATTACTGTGAAAATTGTACCGTTTTGTTGCTCTGCTTTCGTCCATAATTAATGGTATCACGATAGTTCCTTTAACATTTTATTTATACTCCTTACTTATTACAAACGAAAGAAACACATTTGCTGAAACTCATGACATATAAGTGTTAATATCATGTATCCTAAATAGTTATCCAGCTAGTGTTTTTAATACAAACTTTTAATAGTACAGAATACACAATCCACAAAAAATATTTACCAATTCCGTGGCTACATTTTTAATCTGAGAATTGAACTAAAATGGTTATTGCTTTTATTTTTAGAGTCTCTTGCCTTTTTTGTTGATTTCAAATAAATAACTTGATATTCAGCGATTAAAAATACGTCTTCAATTCCAGTCTAATGAGTCATCTTCATATATACCAGGTTTCAGTTAATACCTGTAACAAAAAAAGGACAATTGTAACATTCTAGTATGAAGAAAGTTAACTTATCAGTCACAACTGCGTAGGCTAATTTGTTCAAAGGAAACTGTCTTTTAATAGTAGTGTACATAAGTCAACAATATAAACTTTAAAACTTCAACACTGCGCTACAAAATGTGTGTTTTTGAATGACCTCTTGTTTTCTTCTGTATCAAAAGGGTAACTGATGTGCATAATATCGGTTTAAAGTAAAACTTCCAAGGAATTCTGCGGTTTACATAGGATAATATAAATTTTACTGAAAAAGTTCTATAAACATTCTGGCACATTAAGTTCTGTAAAAGTAGTTGCCTCCTATGACAAGCATCAACAAAATTGTTTATCTTTCAAATTTTATTCCACAGAAAAAAAGATATTTGTTTTTAAGTAAATGCACTTTACACAATGCTTAGTACCAGGAGCGGATCCAGGAAAATCCCTCTAAACAGTAATGTTGACAAAACATTTCTCATAGTCTAATTAAGAGCAAATTATTTTAATGTGGCAAGCACAATTTTAGGTTTAAAAATATTGTAAAATAGTAAAAAATTGTGTTTCTAATAAAAATCGAATAATTTAACCTAATAATAAAAATCTAATAATTTAATCTAATAATAAAAATCTAATACTATAATAATAATTGTGTTTTTAATAATCTGACGCATCATTTGTCAAATGAGCTCTAAGAATTAACAAATTCGTATTTACAAAGTCTTACAGAACAGTCACACTCAAAATGTTATATACACAAGAATATATTAATGAACCTAAGCTGATATCAGTAAAACTTTGCTAGGCTGAATCAATAGATAGATAGTTAAGTGCCGCTTTGCACGCGTTGTTTGAGCAAACTTTAGAACTTTCCAGAACTTTAGAACTCAACGCTCTAGAACTTTCCAGACGCCCCTTCCAGACTATGATCGAGTATTCTGCTGGCATCCCATCACGTACTACACCACACTCACGAAGTATAAAAGCCCGTTTCGGAAACGGCAACTCAGTCTGAGACTGCGTAGCGGAACGATAAGAAGTTGACATGTGCGTGTGTTCTATACCAGTTTAGTGTAGCGTGAATTACTGTTTGTGGACTTAATTACTGCTACGGTGTTAATTAGATGGCATTTACGGCATGTAAGCCTGTATTGGACAAACGTAAGCTTGAAGAAATGTTGATTACGACAGTTTATTTTTTATTTAAAAAGTCGTTAAAGTTGTAAATAACGACTTGTCTGATGTTCCATTATTTTAGTTTCAGTGTTTTGACACGACGTCCGTCGTAACAATATTAACTTCTTAATCACTCCGGACCTGTAAAATTAGGTTTCTAATTAGTTTATAAGATGTCAAAAAACAAAGAGATTGAACGTCTTTACTGAAACAAAGTAAGTTTCCTCATGATTAAAAAGAAAAACATACAACAAAAGTACCACATTTGATCAAATTGTAAATGCTGTAGTAAAGCGTACTGAATCGTTTTCAAACATTGAAGTCGCAATGAACATTAAAAAAGAAAAACGATGTAAATTACTGATTCAACGCTATCGGTTACACATATTTATGAATGGTTTAATTTAAAACATATAGAGCTCAAATGTTCAGAATCTTACGTTACATACATGAAAGTAATTAGCTGTTTCCTAATGACAAGTCGGAGTGGCTATTATAAAAAATTTTAATTTTTTAAGATTATAAATCTAGTTCTTATATTTTGCTTAATGATATTCCATTTATTCTTTTCCGATTTATTCTCCTTCTCCTTCTCCTTTTACGATTTATTCACAAGTGGGATATCTGCACACGTTTGAGGTCTATTCTATTTAGAAGCATAGAAACATGTGTTGAACATGGAGAAATAATTCTCACTCCTTAAATATAACATAAACCAAGGAAAATGCAGTCGTTCTACTTGGGGCAGTATAGAAATCGAAAACATATCAACGCACTATTCCGCGTCTTTACCGTTAAAGAAACATTTCCACGATTTCTATACAACATAAAGCACAGTAGTCATTTTCTTATCACGTTGACATTATCTTGTCCTATACATTGATATACGTTCAAGGCGTGTTTACAAAATTAGGGCTATACCATTCGTGGGCTACGCTAATAACGGAAACAGGTTGCACAAATATTCTGAGGACAAAACTATTAATTTTAAGTTAATTACGGAAACAACTGACCTCATGCTGTTCGAAAAATGTATTGTTTGTTTTATTTCTTATAACTTAGTACGTGGAAATATCTAGTGCAATAAATGAAAATTATTGCAAGTAGGGGTTACGATAGTAGAATGCGTGAATCGGGTAGATGCTAATTGGATGAAACGTTACAGCGCCTTTATGCAGATTTCGAGTTGGAACTTCAACGAGGATCTAGTTCATATTACAAGAAACAGTCAAGTAAATGTACTATGTGCTGGGTGTGTATGTATATATTGTTTTTTAATCATTTTGTGCGTGAATCATACTTTAAAAGCCATGAAAACAAGATAAAATCATAGATAACTTTTTGCAGATTTATCCAGGACTTGCATAAACTATACATGACCAGATACAGCCGAAATTTACTTGAATAGGTTTCTGTAAAAAAGGAGTAGGAAACTGACCAATAACACTTTTAGAATTGCATTTAAAGTGTGGAAAAGCTCGGCGTAATATCAGTTCATCTGTGACACATGTGGTCCGTGGTCCTCTTTACAAACAATTAGTTTGGAGATCACGGCCGTATTAAACACTACCGAATTCTGAGCCCTGCGTAAATATTGTAAGAAGTATCGTCCGACCCCTGTTTAAGACCGAGTGTTTTGACCGCGAACATTGAGTCGACAAACCAATAAATTTCCGTATCCACTAATAACCGGCAAACGACACTGATGTACTTTCTACGGGCGTACGTAATGATGGATAGATTTGGGACCCTCTCGGGTCTTCATTAAAAGTGTTTGCAAAAACGTTACATTTCGAACGTCATGGGCCTATGATGACCAAACCACTATGTCTACTGTGTGTGTTATATTTCGTACAACGTTTGTGTAATAATAAATTAATTAGTTAACAGTTAATGTTATAAATATTTAATTCCATATCTCTTTTGTCTACGCGTGAATTTTACACATCCAGTGTGTTTCTGATGCCAGTCCTTCCTGATAAACAATGCGATATTCGCACTATTTCCAAACAACACTGTTTTAACAATGAATTGTTTTGGCACGATAATGCAGACCTCACACACACGAACATTTTACTGCCTCAACGTACTGCATACATATGGAGTGATAGAATACATCTTTTGTACTGCATGCTAGTCTTTAAAACTGGTTAAAACTGGTTTTATCGCTCGTATACGAGTTGTACAGCATACAAGGAAGGCAGTATGACCAGTGTTTGACCAGCACTGCGTTTAAGCGACGCGTTTATACCCCAGATACTTATTACCCGTTCTGAGTCGACATGAAGGCTTATAAATCATATGCTACATGAAGTGGCATTTTATCATAAATCTGCGAATCAAACCTGTAGGCCTACTGGCTGCAGAACATAATGTATGGAAGAATAAGGATACGTACAATTGCATAATTTCCCTGCATCAACATCGATAAAGATTACATTACAATCTGTGCCTGTAGATCGTCACCATTATATGTTGTTCTGCCCCTGTTGTTAACATGATAATGTTTTTAGGCTGGGGGTCATTACACAAAAAGGTAACGTCATCGAAAAATGTAAAGCTTCCACACTTTCGATTCCCCACAGTCTAGAAATCTTCGGTCTCTGTCGTTTTAACATGATAATGTTTGTTGTATAGCAAATATATTTGTTATGTAGTAAATATTTGTTATATGCTCATTATACGTTTCAAAAGCCTAAAAACATTATCATGCTTCGATGTTTCGGTTTCGCCGAAATTTCTTTAAATCTGTCTACTTATATTGTTGCCTTACAATTGTTGTTCCCTTACTTATATTGTTCCCTCCTCTCTTATCATCGGTAATCACCACCTTAATCTTTTCATTTCCCCTTTAACTTTGCCCCCAAGGACAGTCGTAAACAATCATTTTCCTCCTATAACACGGTCTATCTATTTTCCCTTCCCGTTTTGAATTGTACCTAATTGTGTTTTTTAATGAATTCTAGCCAGAGTCTCCTCATTTCTAATTCTGTCATCCCATTTTTATTACATTCACACAACTTAAAAGCCTTAATCCTGCTCCTTCTTTTTCTCCTGTCTCTCTCATTCCCATAGCCCGTAAATATTGTCAGTAATTTTAATTATTCCACATTATCAGTAGTAGTGGTAATAACGGTGATATGGCTAAAGGCATTTATGATTAGGCAACGTCATTTCATATTAGTAAATAAGTATATTAATCTGAAGTCGCTCGTGTTAGTCTCATATAAATGTGCATTAGCGAGCGCGCGAGCGCGAGGGTGTGTGTGTGTTTGATTGGAAGGAAGAGGAGAATCTACTTATATTTATAAAAATGTTTACATATACATGAGGCTGTCTGTAGACGCTAAACGTACCAATCAAATGCACAGCTACTACAAAATTTCATATAGGCCTACTACTAAAAGCAAATTGTTGTAATATTAGATATATATATAACATGTAAACATAATAAATCCAACGAATAACGGGTAAGGATGTGTATGAAATTTTTATCAGTGTAGTGTTGTATATTGTATATACTGAGATACTCAATATCGTCAAAACTTCTATTCACAGGACATGACATAGCCTTTAAACTACATTTCGTATTTTCAGTTCCTTACTTCGGTGTTGACTACGTTTGTATGATAATATGATGAGTGTAGTGATAAGTAGAGCAGGGATTTATAAGCACAATCAAACAGTAAAATAAGCATGAAAATATACACAAAAAATTGAAAAAATATGCACCAAATTAAGCAAAAACAGATACGCGAAAATAAAATAAATAATTAGTTTCGAAGAAATCCTACGTTATTCCTGACTGTTACAGTATATAAGGAAGGTCATACTGAGATTTTCTTGAGTGAAGCTCCTCCGACTGTTACTGAAGAATGAGTTATACAGTGAAAATATTCTTTCAACGTCGCATGATGTCACTGGAGCATGTGAAAAGTAACAAAGTTTTTCTTTAGTAAATTTCTCTTAAGTGTCTATTTCTTCACCGAAAAGTTTTTTAGAAATTTGACACAGTCTTTTGTAACCAGAACTTTTTAGTAACACTCGACTGAGCTTGTCAAACGAAATTTTAGCAACACAGTGAGTTTACGAAGATAATGTTACTGAAATTTCCACTTTCAAAGAAAGTCAATGTTGCAAGGAATTATTTCAAGCTTCCAACTATGTTATAATACTAGGTAATTTGAAGAAGCGGTTATGGATGTACTGTATCTTTTCTTGCATGACGTTTTCAGCAAAAAATTCCTAGGCTGTGGCTATGCTTGCTGCGTCTTCTGCATTTAGGATGATAAAGAGAAGAACTGACTGAGGAGATAAAGACAAAGCAAGCAATTCACGAAATTTTTGTACACTAATCGGTGCCTTTACAAACACTTTCTTTACACTGCAGACAAGAAGATCCACTTCTTTATACTGGGTACTACCAATTTCAGCGACACGATGTAAACCGTGAGCAAGGCAGGTCAAGTGAACTAATTTAGGATAAAGAACTTTTAATCCAACTGCCACTTTAACATTATATGGAGCACCATCACTGAGAAATTACAATACATAGTGTAACGTGACAGATATATGCAAAATAATGAATGGCATTTGATCATTAGAATAATAAATTTATAACATTTACATCTGGAAGAAAGCATTAAGATTAATATAAAAAATTAATTCATAGCAACTGTGGAAAGCAATCATTATTATTTAAAAAAAATACAAGTTCAAATAAAATGAGCTACTAGTGATGAGTCATCCAAAACCAGTATAATAACCCAAGGTTTCCAAATTATAACCTAGGAAGGTAAAAAGTAAATAACAAAGCAATACAGAATATGACCAAACCCACAACGAGGAAATATAAACGGAAAAGAAACCCTGAATAAGCCAAGATCAACCAATACAGGTGATGTATTTCTAAAATGACGAAGAAGATGAAGAAATCCCAAGAAACCCGAAGAAGATGAAGAAATCCCAAGAAACCCGATGGCATCAAGAAGAAGATGGAGAAGACAGAAGAAAAGAAGACAGAAGAAAGAAGAAGAAGGCAGCATCCTGAGGAAGATGTCATGCTCTTATAAAAGACACCCAAATCCCCATACCCCCAAAATAAATAATAACCAATAAAAGTATAACGAAATAGTAACAACATGTACATAAAATTAAGAGAGAGAAGTGTGTAAAGTAAGAGTTGCCAGTGAACCAAGATGAAACAATAATATAGTACCCAAGGAACAAATCTCCATTGTAAAACACTAACCAATTTATTATGTTAATAAGACTACACGACCATTTAGAAATAACATAAAATAAAAGTGTAAAGTGAACCAGTGATAGTTTTGGGTATTATAGAAAATAAACCTTGTGTTTCATTCTTGGCAATCACAAACATTGAATACAATGAAATATGCAGCTTTCAGTGACTTAAAATGTGTACTATGTGAATATGTTACTTACAAGATATAAATCTGTTTAAAGTAACATTTTGTTTTATATAATGAGAAAAAAAACAGATTTAATTATACTAATGACAGGGTACAATTCCCCAAAGACAATATTTAAAAGACAGTGTAAAAACTGTATAATCCAACTTAGTATAGTAGTTAGCAAATAAGAATATAGATATAAGGTTTTTGTAAATATAGGATAAGGATGTTAAAAATGTATTAGATATAAGGTAATTTATTTAAATCTACAACAACTAACATCAGAACTGTAAACATAATTATTACTTGTGAACAGTAAGAAGTAATTAAGATGTTAGTTGGTAAAAAACCTTTTTTGTGAACCATATTTCAATGTTAGAAATAAGTATTTAATTGTAAAATGTCTGAATGTTGAAGATAATTATTTATTTGAAAATATTCTTTATTTGTTTAACTGTTCTTTGTATTGTAACCAATACTAATTATTGTTGTGTAATTTGAAAAAATGTTTAGTTTATAATACCATATTTAAAAGTCAGAGAGGGTATCACACATCATTTATTGTTTGTAAAAATATTTTGTAAGGAAAAATTGTTGAAAAATCTAGGCCAAAGAATGAAAACCAAACTTCATCAAAACAGAGAAATTACTCATTTAAATGCAATTAAACAAAAGGGATTTAGACAAAATAAACCTGAGATGAAGCCATATAATTGCACATACCATTTAGAAAGATTTTATAAAATTATATTCAGAATTATAAATAAAAATGAAAATGACTAAACTCAGAAACTTGAAGAGGGGAGTCATATATTCCAAAATCATATTTTAGAATTTAACCAATTCAATTAATTACAAGGAAATAAGGGAATAAAAACCTTTTAATACAATATAAGATTATTAATAATAAATGTAACTGAAAAATGGCTGAATTTACATAATGACAGGAAGTTAATTTTGGGAATTTTTTATAAATACAAAATGAAAGTAAAATTACTAATTTTGGACAGAAAACATTATAAAACGGCATTATTCAATCTTAAAATACGCCGAATGAACTGAAGGATTAATTTAAATAACATCTAGTAAATAAAATTCATAAATAACCAAAGTTTAGGGAATTATATAATGTATTTTGAAATATGTACAGGATGCAAAATTATATTTGAACAATGTTAAGAATAATATTATATTGGCTAAGAGTTTAGTCGAAACTGGAGGAAATAAGATAGTTGATTATTGGTAATTGTACGGTGAACTTGACAGCGGTTTATAACCAAGCTAGCCTAACTTAAAACGGTAATGTCGAGTGAGTAAACGATACGTTTTTGTGAAATCGCGAGTGGCATATAAAATCATTCTGAAACGTCCACATAGTGACAAAATCAATCGAAAAAGACTAAATAACACTGGACAGTACATAACTACACCGAAAAACACTATAAAACACAAGAAAACAGTATAACACATAACCATATATTAGTGTCGGAATCATAAAAAGTGACTGAACTTATAAATACACAGATACACAAAATACAACCCGGAAACTTCACACAAGGCACTATACAACATCAAAAAGGAGATTTGCAGACACCAGGACGTAATTCCTGCCAGAAAATATCTTATTTGGAACATCGCAAATACGGATGACATTTTGACCGACTTGACGGCAGCCATTTTCCTTCATAGTGTTCAACGCCTCCTTGTTCCAGTCAGCTGTGTTGGTGACGACAAATTATATTATTTCAATTTTATTATTCAATGTGTGTATCTAGTATTAGTAATTAACTTGTTGTAACGTTATACTTTTTATATATTGGCCCGATTTCTCTGACTGATAATAATTAGCTGTTTAAAGAACCCTGTTGAATTTTATATACCATACCTTGTAACTGTTTCGATACCCTGAGAGTCGATATTATAATCGAAAAGAGTCTATATTTCAATTATATAATAAAACATTAATACTTTTCACCACAAAATAGTTCTTTCTTTCATTAATAATACAAATTATCGTTAATATAATTTTAAATAATAAACTACCAGGACTTTACCACATACAAGGGAAGATAACCTACAAAACGAAAAGGTAAACAAGTATCGATTGTCCTGGAGACAATCTTATGAGTGGTTGTAGTTTATTTGAAAAATACAAGAACATCAATAAAATTTCTTAGAGGAGTGATACACATTTTAAAACTTCACAGCACACTATTAATTAATTGATTTTAATTAATTAATTAATAAAAAGAAAATTTTTTTTTAATTATACATTTTTTTTAAACAATTTTTTTTTAATTTTCTTCAACAACCAACAATTTTTGTTTTAAAACATTTTGGTGAAACTGCACATTTATATCTTCAACAGCATAACTCTATTTGACAATATTTGCTACATTTGGGACTCGATCAACTGGGAAACTTAAGGAAGTGTTTCAGGCCAGTAAGACTTCGAGAGCTACACCAATTAAACACACAGACTAAAAGAGTCTCGTTACAATAGTCATACCCTACCCCTTTCTGGGCACAAGAAAGTTAACAAGTAATTGAAAAATTTGCAATAGTAGAATGATGATTTACTTGGTCAAGTTTTTGTATATTAAGAAGAAATTATCTGCTGCCGCCTTTCATAGCACCAACTACAGCACTAGACATGCACTGCCCTGATGCATCTGTGGTTTCACTTATAAAAAAATCCATATATTTTCGTGCTTCAGTGTATCCCAAATATTACAAGGTACGTCTTGAAAACACTGTAGCACATACTTTGTGCACCCTTCTGTTTGTGTATTTTTGTAATAAAAGAAACGAAACTGCACGTCATTGAATCTCCACAAAGGAATGTCGGAACTCATTAATGACAAATACAAGTAAATATATTTGTAAATGTATCACATTAGAAAATGTATCACTTGAACTCGATTGTTCACCTACATTCCCTGTAATCAGTTGCTGATTTAACTTGGATTTACTCTTAACCGTGTCTTTATGCCGTGTTGTATTAATATTCTGCAGATCATCATATTTTTTCTTAGCTGAAACACTCTTTTTACACACCAAACAAAAATAACACTTTGCCGTCCTCACTAAAAATATTACTTCCAAACGCGTTTACGTAATAATGCCGATTGGACGCTTTTGTGGGAGGCATTGTTCAAGTCAACTACAGCACCGATCACATTCAGCGTATTTTAACAACGCGCGAGACACAACTGACGTATTGCAACTGGGTGAGTTAACGGCTTGAAGAATCGGGGATACACCAACCACGTGACAAGATACTGATCCCCGATTGGACTGGTTAATCGCAGAAGCAGCTCGGCGGTGAATCCCAAGATTTTCTTCTAATTTCAACTTTGCAGTGTTATTTTACAATATCTTGGGACTTCCCCGTTTTGAATTCAAATTTTATCTTTGATTATTAACGCATTTGACTGCAGCTACTATTTTGTTAGCCGATAGAAAAATAAATCAGTGATAATGACGGTTAGGAGAGAAATATGCGCTTTTAGTATGACAGTTTAGTCTAAAAAATGCAATTTTAATTCAAAATCGTAAAATATACAAGCAAAATCTTTTTCCCCGGAACAAGCATTTATGACCACCATCAAGCATAGTTAAAATTGCCTGTCAGGATATTCATTAAAAAGTATAACGTTTCTGCTTATGTATAGAAACGCTGAAAAATGTAAGCATTTTGCATAGAAATCTGGGCTCCAGTGATGGGTATATACCTAATGTACCAATATACCAAATATACCTAATATATACCTATGTATACATAACAGTGATGAGTATAGTGAATCTATCCGAATCGAGAAGCCACATGGTTTCTGGGTCGAAAGTATTTCATATGATGCCTGTTTCATTATTATGGCTTTAAGGTTTATCTGAAAATCAGGTGATTTAGTTTAAAGAAAATCAAAGTTTAAAATGGATCAATCCACTACAATACTAAAATAATAATAATAATAAAAACAATAATTTTCTTAGAGGGGAAAAGTTATTAACCCTCTCGCCAATTGTGGATGTGTGGGACTCACAGCCACTAAATAAACTCATCTCCACTTAACGTATTACTTCAGAATGGAGTATTTTCGAAGCCTATACAGTAATTTCGCTGCTTTTAGGAAGGACAGAGTTCTGTCTACCGCTAACTTTCAATTTCGAGGACTTTTTCAGGTTACCATTTACTCTGTGTCTCTGCCGCAGTTCTGCAAGAGCACTACAGCCTTCGATTATGTGTTTCACTAAATGCTCCGCCACAAGTGTTGACGGGTCGTTTTTGTCTGTGTAGGAGGTACAAAGATGTCAAGTTGCTGAGGTGATAGCAGCTGTGAAACTGTGTACATTTTCTTCTACATTTCCCTAGACTCTCGTAGGTGTACAAGCAGTCCTGAAGCCTGCCCAATCATCACGGCCCACGCGCCATCTTTTCGGCGTGCGTATAACTCTCTATGTGTATAACATACGCGTTGTTACCAGTACAGGGTATTGGTCGCTTCCGTGGAGACCTGGGAGCATTATTCACAACAGAAGTGGTGCAAGACCCGGGATACAGATCGAAAGATCGATAACCGAGAAAGTACCACTTCGACGTTGAAATATGTCCTCTCGACTGTGTTTAAAAAGACAAGCGCATTGTTTAGTAAGAGATACTCAGTTCTTAATCCAGCGTTCTTTGTCCTAACACAACCCCAAAAGGGACTATGGGCATTGAACTCTCGGCAAAGAGTAATGGAGATGGTAGCTGCTCGATCACATCCTGAAGATTTTCTGCTTGCCACTCAGAATTTGGTAAGTATAAGCAGCATATCGTAATTTTCAGTCGCTGTAATAAACTGGTTGCTACTGCTTGTAGAGGCGTAGCGAGCGGAACACGTCTAACAGGGTATGTGTTGCTAAGAAATACAGCAACGCCTCTCCTAGCTCTAATGTTTGGAGTCACATCACAGCGGATAGACTCATATCCCCTCACATTAAAATGTTCTTGCGGCCTCAAATTCCTTAAAAGCACATATATCGGTGTGTGCCTGGACAGTAGCATTTTCAGTAAGCAATAATGCGTAGTGCAACCGTTGATATTCCACTGAAGGATGTTCTCCATGCTGAACGTTGAAACTACGAACAATGCTTATGTCCTTGGCTTCAATTTTGACCAGCCGTTTTTCTTCTTTTTTGTATATTGCCGAGTTCCGTCTGGTCACCGAGGTCGGGAAGATAGCTGGCGCTGACAATCGAACTGACTTCCGGAGCTCATCTCCTAGTCATGAGAGGTAGGTTGTATCCCCGGTTTTGTTTTTAAGACGTCGTCCCTGGTGTATCTGAGAGGACGGGGCGATGGACGGCAGGATCTAGATCAATGTTGACCACTGCAATTGACACATTTCATTGATTCAGCACACGGATTGTCACCATGAGCCGACTTACTACAGAAGCATATCTTAAACCGAGCACATCTTGATGCAGTGTGCCCGAAACGCAAGCACTAAAAACAGTGCGTCGGCTGAGGGATGAATGCTCCAACACTCAGCCTATGAATGCCTCCTCTTACCTCCGGCAAAGTTGTCCTGTTGAAGGTTAGGACGTGGGACGCAGATGGGAGCGTCCGTCCATCGCTTCGCACCGTTAGTCTCCGACATGCGATGACGACTTATGGCGCGAGCTCAGTCGCAATTTATTCTATCGATGTCAAGAATCTTTCTGTATCGACCGAGGAGAAATGTCGTCTTCTCTTCACCCTCTGAGGAGGGCTTACTTTGGACGTGGGCTTTTAAGAGACCCCTCAACCCTAGGATTATGTTGACAACTTACAATTTTGATCACACGAGTACCGGGGAAGTAACAGACCACCGCGGCAGAGCCACCGAGTACCACGGCTGGGACTAAATACAGCAGAGTGTGTCCTGAGGCCCTGAGACCACCGTTCGCGACTGACTAACATAGAGCATCCATCCATTGCCACGATAGGTTCTACCGTGGGTTACGGTGTGTTTTCAAGCGGTACACACAACCTTGTCAAACTCACTTACCAGTTCCCTGTTAGCCATCTACAGAGTAAGAGCTGTCCCCACCCTGCAGACCAAGATATTATAGGCCGGGCGTAGGGTTGGATTTCGGGGAGGGCGCATTATTATTATCATCATCTTCATCATTATCATTATATTAATCAGGGACAGCAGCAGACAACGATAATGGATGACAGATGGAAGAAGACAGAAAACTAAAAAAAGCGGAAGAGTAGATACTGAGGCAGAAATATCGGATTAAGACGTTATAAGACATATTAAGACGTTAATAGGTAAAACTGAAAACGACGCGCAAAAAATCAGAATCAACATAACAAAGACTTGCGTAGAAAGGCATGATCGAAATGGCATAAAAAAGGTTAGAAAATCTACTACAGAAATAGAACCTATGAAATGTAGTTACAAGCTATTCACAAAGTTTGTTTTTAGGTACAAACGAACAATTTGCATTTAAAAACCTTACGTCGAGCGTACATATGAGAAAATATTCACATTTTTAAAATGAACTTTAGGTGAAACAGGAATTAAACCATAAACCATGTATTTTCCAGGAACCATTTATGTTAATTAGACCCTCAACCATCACTTAAAAGTGTTAGAGGGAGCGTGGAAAACCAAAGAATCAAAATTTGAGTAACAAAACTTGTTCTAAGGAAACCCGCTACTTTAATATAATAACAAAACGGACGCTGTACAAGGAAGACATAACAAGGAACCTCTCAGTGAACAAAGAAAAATGCGGTAACAAATTAATGATTGGTTTGCATAAATTCTGGTCGTTACTCGGTCATAGTACACATGCCTCATGTCTGTAAAACGATTTTTCTTAAACCAAGAGGGAAATACGAAGCAGCTTTGGTAATACCAGTTTTTCGGTCAACAACCACGACTTTTTAATATCAATGTTAATACCAACGTTTTGCCTATATTGTGATATAGAATTCTCATTGGCAAAGCTTGGATCGAACAGCAGTTTGACACACTTTATATGTCCTCTAGCAGTTTGGATACGTTGCCAGCGGGAACTGTTAGCGGGCACTTTTCTCTCAAGAGTACGTTTATATTTGTGCGTGTAGAAATATAATTACGCAAAACCTGCAAGCTGTGTCACCAGGAACATAATTTCTCACATAATTGCTTTACGAAAAAATACATGTCGGTGCACTTTTACGTTTTAGTGTCCTTTTTTCTTGCAAATAGGAGTCATATGTTTTACAGCCTTTCCGTGAACTCAGCCTTTGTTCACCTAAGGAAAATTTCATTCTCAGGCAAATTATTGCTTAATTGTGTCCATAAAATTGTAAAGTTGTTATTATTAAATATATTGTTTTATATTTGTCTGCTGCATAGTTTTTAAGTTTGTTTTACTTTAATTAAATTTAATTAGTTTACATTAACTTGAATCAATTAATTAATTAAATTATTTTAATTATATTTGATGTAATATTTATAAATGCAAACAGACTTAAATCTTTGTAAACACTTTTTGAACTTAAAAAATGCATTTACTCAAAATCATTTAAAAAATATTAAACACCACAGTATTGCAAATTTGTTTATGTCTGTTTAAAAGGAAGATTTGAACTTTTACATGATATACATATAAGTTTCATCAAATGTTAACTAATCTTTGCAGGAAAAATTATGAATGCCGTAAAATTTCATAGGCGAGACGTTTGGTATTAAAATAATACTGACAAAATGCGGTTGTCAACAAAAAAATTTTTATTCTTACAAGTTCCCACCACGTAACCGTTCACGTCTGCTAGAACTATTTTTCTTTGAAACCGGACTAGCGTGTGCTGTAATTTACATGTAAATAACATGACGCAGTTGTAAGCTTTTCTGTGTTTGGAAGTTTCAACTCCGCTTCTCTGTGTGAACTGTATAAAAACACACGCGCGCGCATTCACACACACAGCACCACACACTATACTGTTGAATATCAAACTTTTTTTTTACTACAGAGGGGACGGTTTCGTATAAGAAGTGTAAGAAATGCTTCAACTTAAAATAGCCAAAATAATTTTTGTAATTACTACAGTTATTAAAACCGACGTATAACATGAAAATCTGTTAGAATAAATTTAGAAAATATAGAATCAATTTAGTATTGATAGCCCTGAAGAGAACATTGTATTCTGAATAAATCGTAGCGCAAACTGTAGCTAGACATCTGACTGCTTACAACGCACATTGTTTACAACCACCCCTACACCAAAGCAGTGATCACATAATCTTGTAAGCATTGAGATAGGTGCTATCTGTTCTCAAGCAGGAACGTCATCATTTGTTGCTTCCAGTGCTGCCAACATTACGTACTTAAGTAAAAATAACATAATTTTTTAACTGATGATTTCTTTTTAAAACAATTTAGCGCAAAGACTTCCCAGATAAATATTGTTTAGTATCTAGTGGGAGCACACTATCATTCGTATCTTAAATGGAATTTAAAACAGAAAAAAGCACAATGTACCTATCAAGGCACACTAGGCACGTGCCTTAAGGGGCGGCACGAGGTGAAAAATTATTTGTTATAATTTCATGTTTACGGTTTTTTAATTACACCCCACTGCATATGATGTTATTCATGCGACAAGAGCAACTTCAATCAACATTTCCAAATATTGCAATAGTTCTTCGTATATATTTGTGTACAGCCATCTCTAACTGTTCGGCAGAACGTATGTTTTTCTGTTTTAAACAGAATTAAATCATGTATTAGATCCACAATGAATGAGAAAAAACTTAACTCACTCTCAATCCTGCATGTTAAGGCAGAACTTTTAAACAGTGAACAAATGAACTTTGAAGGCCTTATTGAAGAATTTTCACTGATCAAAGCAAGGCGAAAGCCAATGTAAAATCCAGCCATTTGTGTAATTTGGGATCTTATTCAATCACTCTTAAATTATTTGTTCTAGTTATCCAATTTACATTACTTTCATTGATTTCACTATGTTTGATGATAAAAACAAACCATGTAAATAAATAAACCTATAAAAAGAAAGTAGGCCTACGTATATTATTTGTTACAAAACTAATCTATGTGTTACAAAAGTGTACACGTAAATAAATATTAATAAAAGTTAAAAAAATTTAGTCTTTTTCACAATTCCATCACATTTCCATTTTAGATTTAAGATCAAATGAGATATTTGCAATAGAGATAGTTGAAATGACTATTTTCAGCAACTTGTTTTCAGCAGTCAAGGAAAATTGAATATAATATAAAGCTATTTGTTGGGGGGGCTAACAATAGTGCCTAGGGGCGGCAGGACACCTAAATCCGGACCTGATAAGGCAATAACTTTACTATACGGTACACTGGAATGCATACAATTAGCAAAACTCGCACCACCCCAGAGCAATACTAACTTACAGGCTAACCACGGCTGGAGTATCGGTATTCAGATCGTTAACTTGAGGTCGTTCTGCTAGACGTTTCGCCTACAGTTGCGTTAGTCTGTTGCCAACTAAAATGGTGAATACGTTGACTACTTAAATGGGCTGTCAGCTATATCGATGCGGAAGATGATGTATTACACAATTTGTTAGTCGACCACTGCGCAGGTTCTTTCTCCTCCCTCACGCCAGCTAGATGTTGGTGCCGCCGTTGTTTTGTCTTCTGCTCCCCGACGAGGTACGTAAAATATTATTGATTTATATACTAATCTATGTACTAAAAATGTATTAATTTATGTACAAAGTTAAGCCGTGAGGAACGTATAATATGGTATGTAACTTATCAGGAAAGAAAAGAGAAAGAAGCGACGCGGACACCTACAGTCATACCGTCGCGAGGATTTGTGGATAGGAGGGGACATTATTGTTGTTGATCAGAGGACGCTGATGATGGTGTGATTGGCACTTAAGATAACAACACACCTCTACCAGGCCACTGTCAAATTTTACGGAAGAGAAAGCCATTGCCAACATATTGTTACCGCTAGGACGTTCATGAATTACATGTTTAGAATTAATATTAGGCAATTACCTGTATTAACTTCCGTCTTGTGACTTCTTTAGTTTTTTCCTTAAAACAACGCGTTTCGAGAATAAATTCTCATCATCAGGTTTTTAAAAATTATAAAAACATCAAATTCACCCAAAAGGGGTCGTCAACTATTTAAAATACACAAACACAAAAACACCACACATAACTAAACACCGACACAGTCACGGCACAGTCCGATGCACATCGTAGGAATATGAGATATACAGGGCTTCTAAGTTACAAACGGACCAGCTACTTAATGACAAAGTTTCGTTCCGATCGAATCTGCTGTACAACACGGCCATCGATATCGATGGGTCAGCGGGCAATGATAACGGTCGTATAAGAGAAAGTGCAACAGTTGGTACACGATGCGCATCGGACTGTGCCGTGACTGTGTCGGTGTTTAGTTATGTGTGGTGTTTTTGTGTTTGTGTATTTTAAATAGTTGACGACCCCTTTTGGGTGAATTTGATGTTTTTATAATTTTTAAAAACCTGATGATGAGAATTTATTCTCGAAACGCGTTGTTTTAAGGAAAAAACTAAAGGAGTCACAAGACGGAAGTTAATACAGGTAATTGCCTAATATTGATTCTAAATATTAGTAACGTGACTTGGAGACAATTAAAACAAAATGAATTACATGTTGTTTGAGCAGCAGGATGACGCAACGCTCTAGTATCTTTTCGATCTTCCTGCATTTTCTAGACTGAAAATTAGAGACACCTCGCAAACGTCATTACCTCCACAACCGATTTCGCAGTAAAGCGACAAAATGTGTAAGTTGTAAACTGCGATTTCCTCCGTGTTGACAGCAATGTCTGACAATTTAACAATATTTAGCAACATCTAACTGACAGAAACATCTAAACGGAAGTCTCTTATTAATGACTTTATAGTTTATTTTGTATTTAGATAATTGTAAACTTAAAAATTGTTGTCTGTTTATTAAAACTGCTATTAAAGTTGCAAGTAACGATATTCCTAGCGTTCGTTTATTTTCTCTTCGTTAATGATGACGTGATCGTAGAGCAAAGAACGATACGAAAGTCGGCTAGTAAACTGTTTCGCCTATATAATAATTCTAAGTTGTTCAATGGGCACCTGTCAAAGCGATCCATTATCACTAGTGTTTCAACTTTGCGTAAATACATATTTTTACTTTGAAATGCATATTTTGATAATAATAACATAGGATTACGCATTTAGTCGAAAAACATAAGACACCATTTCTTTCCCTTATTACTGAATATTTTTATTAACACTCAAGATAATTCTGTATCTTAATGTATGGCCATAAAAAATGCGTTTCAGATTCCTGGCGTACTCTTTCAGAAAACGTAAGTTCAACATTAGCTACGTGACTGATACCAGGAAATAGATCCCCCCCCCCCAATAGTAGTAATTTATGCCATCGGTACTTCTATTTTTAATTCTGTTATAAAATAATGTATTGTAAAATGTGTGGGATACTTGTATGCAAAGTGCTGGAATATAAACAGGCAGCGTGTTTGGTGACGTGTAGATAACAGTTAGCAAAATACTTATTGGAATTTCACACAGTGAATCTCAAGTCATACTATATTTTATAGACTTTAATAAAACTTTTTTATAGCAGATATTCCCACGTTAATCTATTCCCTCTACTTGAAGATTTGTAGAGCATGTTTCATTGGTACTACATATTTTCCCAAGCATACTGCATAAAACCATAAATATTTTTGACAAATTGAACACATAAAATTCCTAGTCCTAACTATTACTTCGTGTGGAGATTTTTACAATCTCATCATGACGTAAACAATAACATTTAATTTAATCCTAATACAAACTAGATTGAACCAGCTAGAGAAATCACAGTACGTTAATTAATTTATAATTTCTGTTATTTTCTAAACTGCACTGAAACGTAAATCCCTTGTTCTCAATCGTTAGAGGTCTTCATTACCCCAGCTTTGCAGTTGTTGCTGTGTTGCAAGCTACTGCGCCGTGCCAAACGAGGCCTTCCGGTATTACCACCGCTATCAAGTCCAACACGACAAAAAAGTCGTTTGAATTTGATTACTGATGTCGACACCGAAAGGCCTTGTTCAGCTCAGCGCACCAGCTAGGTGTTCAGCAATAAATAACAAAGTTGGAGTAATGAGAAATGAGTTCCATTCTTTACTATCAGCTTTCGCTAATTACAGTACTGAACCGAAAGAATTTTTAATTGAGCAAATATAATAACCTGTACATCTTCCTGACCATTCTTTGTCAGTTTGTATTTCGCAGTAGTCGTTCAATGGAACTCGCTCCTGTCGTATGTCTACTTTGTGAATAACCTGTCATTTCAAGTAACCATAAAGGCAAGGGTACACACAAAATATCTGGTTAATTTTTACGTGCTACGTGCTATCACCTTATATCTTAAACCTTTCAGTACTTTTACAAAATACACATTATTCACTTTATACTGTACACACTCTGAACATCTCACATTTCTTTTTTATACGCTTTTCTATTAATCATATATTTTATTATGCTTTTATAAACTTTGTAATTAGTTGTAAGATATCACGTTTTGGTAGTAAAACCGAAGTAATCAAGAGCGGATCCACAAGAACCAAGAACTCAACATTATCTATAACATTTTTTAAATTGTTCAAGAGATCAGCGTGTGATGGCCTATTCGTCGACTTTCGCTTCTCACTGAAGTAAGTTTAATTCAAAACTCATTCAAAATGAAGTTTTAAAACGTTTTTACTCGAGAAGCTAAATACAAAGTATACTATAAGCCTAATTAAGTCCGTAGGTCTATATTGATGAAAGAAAAATTAGGGTGACTTTTATAAGAAAGTGTTTTATAAAGTATATAATTTAGTTTCTTCTTGAAAACATATTAAATGTTTAATACATGTTTTAAAACACAATATTCATCAGCCTAAATTTTAGGTTTAACATGAAACATGCTTTGAACATACATAATAAAAAATCCAGTTTGTAATATGTTTCACTAGAAAGCTAAATATGAAAAATATGTGCTTATGTAAATATAGTTCTAACTTATTGCTGTCAAATATACCTGCACTAGACATTTCTCTTTCATTACTTTCATCTCTGTCCTTCTCACTTCGTTGCAGACTCGTTATTGTATCAAATATATTCATATACTGAAATGTTTAATTGACATAAAATCAGTGAATTAACGACTGACGTAACATGAAACACACATATACTACCGTACGTTGCAAAATATTTGACAGTATTGATCACTTTAACCTGAAATAAAAAATAATTTTTAAGTTTAAATAAACAACCGATTTTTTTTAATTTTCACGACACGATATATTTATTATTTGTTTTGCCTAGTTACAAATAGTTGCATATTCACGCTAAGTAAATTTTAAACATAGAGCACTTTATACAAAATTTTACATTATACATTATAATTTTACATTTATACAGAATTTTATACAAAATTCATAAAAAAAACAGATAGCTATCAACACGAAATAAAATTTAAAAATTTTAGTAGCTAAATAATATTAGGTTAGGACTAGGTTAGCAGTATTAAAGCATAAGATTTTACATCAAAAGTATCTTAAAATACTTGATATTGATTAACACTTGGAAAACAATCCGAATTTGAAGTCATCTTCCAGAATGGACCGCGTAGAATTTGTCTTGTAAGACCACGTCTCATCCATATTACAATACCTGATGGATCACATAGATCCGAAAATACCCACTGTAATATGGGTAAAACGTTGTGTTAAAAAAACATATGCGACGCGGTCCATACCGGACGGAGACATCAGACATCAATTATACAACCCACACCGCCCGCGGAAGCCTACGTGAGAAAATAATTAGAATACATGCTTTTTTTAGATATAGGGAGGCAAACGTTGGGAAAAATATTGCATATCACAGACATTGAGAAGATTAATATAATTATTATACGATAATCTAAGCCAGTTGTACATACTCAATACGAAATCCATCAAATTCAGTGTATGTGAGCAATCAAAATAAACAAACTCGAAAACTGAATTCGTTGTGTTAGTCAAATATAGACGTACTTTTATTGATGACATAAAACTTTTATAATACAACAGTCACACTCTGCCTATCCTAGAAGTTTCAGTTGCAGGAGGTCGTCTATCCATTTTTTGTACTCACACATGTGACGCTTAATTTTGGAAGTAGGCTCACACAGCAGTTTCAATGGGTATTAAACTGTGTGAAATTTGCTTACGTTCAGAGGCTCTTCTTACATTAGTTAGGCGCCCGTCGTTGAATTTTTTCTGCGCCTGCACTAAATTTTATTTTTTGTAATTTCCCTTATAAAACATGAAAACCATACCCTTTCCCAAACATAACTTTCCTTCAATGTTGGCACCTTACATCTCTGTTTCATTGTTTCCTTTTTTTGTAAGTATGGTTAGATAATCTATTTCAGGTCAAATGACGGAAATATGAAAATAATTTCTTAGACTCTTTGCACTTGTTTCATTTCTTATCTGTAATTTGTGATTCTAGGCTTGTGGAAATTACTTCAAATTTTTGTTTAAACCATTGTTCAATTAACAGGTACATTTCATCCAAATACCATTCTCATGTTTTGCTGTGAATATTACTAGCTTCGGAATCATTATTGTGTTTAATGCGTTTTCCTCTGTCATCCTTCAGTCCATCATTAATATGTAATGAAACTGTCACTATTGTCAGCCGGAAATAAAAATTATCAAGCTGAAAAATTTAATTTATACACAATCCCTGGCCTCAGTTCAATTAACTATAAGAATTCAATCATGTTTGCTCTTGACGCTTACATTAGCTCTCATAAGGTAAAATTTTCTTTCTACAGCGGACACGTTCATTGTGTGTTCAAAAATGCGTTAAAATTTTAAACGTTAAACAAGTTTCCTTATATCAGATTATTTTATATTCTGTCTGTAACTAACGCAAACAATATAAAAAGAGAAAAGTATGTATAAAGTGGTGCTCTTCTTTTTAATTTTATGAATAAAATTCAATATATATTTAAAGAATTCTCAGGGTACAAAAGAACATTAAAAAATAAGTTGTTCATAAAATTACAGAATGTTTGTGGTTTTAGATCTTGGATAACTTCATGAATACGTCTATGTGTAACTTGTTCAATTCTTCTGACAATGGAATTCTAAACAGTATGCGTAAATTCCGTACATATTATGCATGTTATTTTCTGCATAGTAAAATTTGCTAGCTATTTCTCTAGTCAGATTTTAACTGTAAAACTCAGTTGTAAAAATCATGAGGTAAATAGTATTTACTGAATAATGGTACAAATACACACTGATCTCTGTGTTAAAAAATAATTTATTAAATCTCTATTAAACAGTAAACGGATTTTGCAAGTATTAAATTAACTGATCTTATGTAACAATGCTTTGCAGCATATAGACCAATATTATTTATTACAGTATACTGTAGTGTTCAAGAATTACTAAACTATAGATTTGAAATAAAACAAATTGCAACTGATATGTCAACTTAAATATTGTACGCAGTAAGAACGTGATGTAAGTGGGAAGAAAGGTAAAATACAAGAGATAGAAGTATGCTGATGGAGTGGAAATTTAAAATAGAATTTCCCTGACTAACAAAGAATTGAACTGGTTCCGGAAATTTGAAAGTGACTGGTGAAGTGCCGTTATAAAGAGACGGGTAAAGCATTTTGTTATTTTGTGGAATGTTGGGTGTGACAAAAAAAGACAGGGCTAAGATTGAAGATTTTAACAAATCGGTACGAGAGAGAATGGAAAAGATCCAAATTGAGTGGAAGAGTGAACAATGGAAGGGTTACCAGCAAACATAGGAAAGTAGAACACTTTCAGCGATAATCATGAAAACGAAGGTAAAGTGGATAGAACAAGGAAAGGAATTTATTGTTAGCGATTGTTCTTGAATCCAAGAGTTAAATGTTAAGGTAGGAGGAGGGCTTCCAACTGCTCGTCCTCAGGTAGCTCAAAGTGGTCGGTGGAGTCGACAAAACCTAAGCGTAAAAAATATTAAAAATACAATAATACAAATATTACAGATCAGTTAACTACTCCACCACAGTTACAACTTCATCGTACACAGTTGACACAGTTGAAAACTCTGGAATATAAAATTCCCACTAATACCGGTACTGACTGTACTCCAGTGGTACGCTAAAATTCTGCCAAAAAGAAACTGGCAACTCCTTCCAATGAAGATCGACACCAAAGAAGGGAAACTAGGTGACCATCACTAACGATTGCTACTACTCCACCACAGACATACAGTGACGTCGATGATACCAATATTTGTTCAACGTTTACCCAACTAAAGACAGATGGTAAAGACTATGTAACGTATAGCCCCACTGGAAGATGGACGATATACAATCAATTGTATGACCGCAGATGGTATTAAAATACACACGTACTTAGAGAAAATTTGTTATGTATTCAGGAAAATAAGGTCACCTGTTATAAATATTAATGTAAGGCATAGAGTATCTAAAGACCCTGTCCCTTTATTCTTTGTTGCTCAAGAATCTGCTGATAATAATATCGATGTATATTACCTGTTACACTTGAAAAAATGAACAAAGTGTGGTTGTGCTACCTCCTGAAAATAGAAAATTAATGCAACGTACACACTGCCAAACTGAAACCATACAAAATCATATTGTAACAGTCCTATGCGCGAGTGTCAAATGTGCTAATCAGCATAACTGAAAGTTGTGTAATAAAACTAAGATGATTACTTGCACGCTTTGTAACGGCAAACTGCAAAGGTTGCTCAGTACGTAATAAAGAATTACAAAACAAGATGTATCGACGGACACAACAGGATGAAACGCATAACACTCAGCATGACTTTTTCTATAACTTACATGAGCATAATTTCCTTCTTTTATCACTGACAAATATCCACGAGACGCTGCCTCCCTGTACCTTTACAAATGCAGTTGCAAACAACCCGATCTAACCACTTCACAGTTTCTTGACGAATTTAAACAAATGTTTAACCAGCAGTTACAATAAAGTATCATGATATTTGACCTGCCAACAACCGCCGTTAATGAAATAGTTAATTAATAGCTAATTCTTTACGGATAGCTTTACGGAATGTCAGTAATCTCCAAGTTAATAAGCAGGATACTGAAGTATCTCTAAGTTTCAACAATATTAACGTTTTACATCCATCCGAAACACACTACAGAACAAGAATGTACATGTGACTTGTATCCAGAAAACCTCCCATGGTGCAGCGACCACTATCTTAAAGGAAACCTAATCCACCACAAGTTACCAAAATGTCAATGAAATCTTTAGTGGGAACAGTGACTACGGTTAGAAAATTTCCTAAGTCACTTTTATTGGCAACATTCTAATCCCCCCACGACACAACATAACTAAAAATCTGTTGCTACCATTTTTTATCTCAATCAGATAAACAATTTATTGTAGTATGTTGGGAGTTAAATACAAAATGTAATAATTAAATTTCACGATTGATAACCACAAGAGGTTTTAATAGAAAACAACAACTATATTTGTTGCGCCACAGGTAGGCCAACATATTGGCCTACTGATCCAAACAAAATTTCAGATCTGCTACGTAGACATTACCCCCATCTACAACAAGATATGCTAGTCGTTTCCAAAAACTAAGTAAAAATTATCCCCATCTACAACTGTCGTTTCACCACACACCTGTCTTGCTGATAATACTATCGATGTATATTACCTGTTACACTTGAAAAAAAGGAACAAAGTGTGGTTGAGCAACCTCCTGAAAATAGAAAATTAATGCAACGTACACACTGCCAAACTGAAACCATAGAAAATCGTATTGTAACAGTCCCATGCGCAAGTGTCAAATGTGCACAATATCTATGTCTACAATATATATGTCTTCAGTATCGTTACTATTACAACACAACCTAAACTTATACGATGTACCACAAACATGGACTCGAACACATTTAAAATTATATACATTATTATCGTAATCTCCACTGGAGACTGGAAACACCTGAAAAAATCGATCACGCTGTTAACAATCTTACAACAGTTGGATAAATGATAGGATGGAACGCGAGACCACATGCAAGAACGTAACGATCATACTTCTACTACGTTTCACTGAATATACGAGAACTGGTTAAAAAGAAAAGAAAATCCAATGCAATCTGGTAAACACACTCAATGACACACACACACACACACACACTGATCATGTCACATATAAACTAAAAAGGAAGCTAAGAGAAATGCGAAATAAATAGTTACAAGCATACTGTTCCAACTGAGTCACAGATCGTCGTGTTTGATCAGTGGTAACAGTATACGTGAACACCAGGAAAATCGCTATTTACAATTTGAATGACGGATTAAACAAACAAAACATCAATAAACATTCATACGCAAACAATTCCTCAATTGCACCCAAACATAATATTGTAGCACTAAATAATACAAGTCACCATTTACAGACTTCCGCACACAATTGTGATTTTACATTAAACGCACAGCGAATTGCAATCTCAAAACGAACTTGATAGTGATTATCACTTTGATTCGCAGTACACGACTGACTGGCTGTTTTCGAACCTTATATTCATACAATAATAATCTCCGACCTTTTTTATTTGATTACCAAGAATTGATAAATTGGCGACCTTCTGTACGCATACATCATGCAGATTGTCTGTCCTAAAGGCGTTACAGGACTATCTGCTGATAGCTACACTATCTGTAATGCAACGGAGGAGTTCAAGAACTGTGACAAAGCTGATTTCGGGACCAAGCTATTCGGCCAACATCTAAGTAAAACTTTTAAACTCACAATGACCAAGTGAACAACGGCCTTATTAAACCTCTCCAATTATTCCCTCCGATACAAGCGTTTAAATTTAGTGAAAGGAGATAACAGGTACAACCCTTAACTTACGATAAAGCGCAAGTGTAATACTATATAACTGCACACATTCATAACGAACTGCCAGTTATGTGGGAGAAGTTCCTGTTGGCAATATTATTACATTATTGCAACCAAAATATTTACCACTACAAACAAGTTTGCACAGATCTTCTTACACTATAGCCTGGAAAACCGTCAACTATACCAATCAAACAGTTAATTTCCAATAGTATCTAAACCTTTAGAAAAACTCCCGTTAAAGTTTATAAACTACGGCCAGTGGATTGCAAATCATCAGTTTAGTTTTAGGCTGAAGATGTATGACTATTCAACGGTGTTATGTGTAGGTGACATAATGTATACAACACTCAAAAGTAAGACGTACTGTTCAGCAGTCTTCCAGGACGTGCAGAAAATTTTGAATAATATCTGGCACAAAGGCTCCTGTTCAAACATGCCTTCCCACACCACTATCACTGTATACTGAAGTCATATCTTTCTCTCAGATTTTCTCAGGTAAAACTTGATCATAAAACTTCCGAATTCCATCTGATTACTGTATCCACCCAAGGAAGTGTATTGGGATTCTTCTGTGTATTTTATATCTGCTCTTTCAAACTATCTTATATACTGTGCCCAACTCCTCAAAGCTTTAATCGAAATTCCTATTTCTAAGATAATTGCATGTGTTAAAATAAGGTTCCTAAACTATTATGAAAAAGAGAAAATGGCAATATTTGTATATTAATGCAGTGTATGTACACGTGTGTGTGTGTGTGTGCGCGCGCGTGCGCGCGCGCCAGTCAAATAGAAATAAAATAACTTATTTCCGAGGAAGTCTTAAAACTAGTTGAGTAATTCAGGTCTAATGCTGTTTAAAAGGAACGGATGGATATTGTCTTATAGTACATTTTTCAGAAGCCCGCAACTTTCACTTAGAATTATTTTATTATGCATGTAATAGTGCTTTTGCACATGAATCTTTAGCGAATAATCTTCTTTATTATGTCAGGATTTCTCATTTGGTTGGGAGGAACAAATTTGAGAAGAAATAAGAGAATCTGATTAAATACTACTGTAAATAAGAAAGGAAAATACGAGTATGAGGTGGAGACCTGAGCTGTATATATGCGTAAACACGAGATGTGCAATGTAAGCGAATTGATAAGAGGCTAGTACTTACTAGTATGGTCGTCTATATTAGATACCTTACCTTACCTTAAATTAGTGTACCCAGCATTCCTAAAATTTGCTGACCACATAACTCTTAAATGAGCTTGTTACTGGCACTTTTCCTTAGTTGTGGTTTGACAATCGTTGTGATAGAGTAGTATTGAAGTTGTAAATTTTGATCTAAATGGAGTCATTACTTCCAAGAAAGTAAGAAAAAATGATCCTCTAATTATTCACGAGTGATATCAGTAGGCCTACAGGATGAAACGTTCAAATGAGTGTAGCCTATGTTACGTTCTGGGTGTGTAGAAGGAGAAAAAATTCAAGGGTACTTCAAAATAAATAGCTAATTCTGTAAGCACCAAATAAATCCCAGAATTTTAATAAAATAGTAAAAGTTCATTTGGAGGTAAAGTTATGAGGAATTTAATGAAAACACAAAATCTGTATATGTAGTCTCTCTATTTTGTAATCTGAACTAATTAATATGTCTCAACACTCATTGCAAATTTTGGATCGCTTTTCAAAAAGTTTCTAAACTATGTTTTAAAAACAAGTGTATATTTTGTTATCGTTTACGTATATTTGTGAACAACGTTAGCTACAGACATCGATGGAAACATACAAACACTAAAGTTATGACTAAATTATTTGTCATTTAGATATTATGGTTACAAATTTAACTAAAAACTAACGCAGTAGTTCAAAATTTTAGTACTTGTTTTATGATTATCTGCTCTAGAGTTATGTTACTCTAAAAATGGTAGAGTAGTTGGGTTTTCGTAATTTTTCTGATAATATGAAAAACTGTCCAGTATTAGAATTTAACTAACTTAATAATAAATGTATTTTGTTCTTGGACCTTATTAGTGCTGTGATAATGTCTTTAGCAATGACTTGTACAAATTTTCATTGGACCTTTAGCATTGGCTACGAAGTTGGCAAACAGCGGATAGACAGATGTGCAGCCAGGTGTCTAGTGATGTATAGATAAGCTCGGCGCACAGAACACGGGCTTATAATTTATCAGTATCGACGCTCAGAGCATGATTGATTTCAGCGTTGGCCCTCAGAGCACGGGGGGTCTGAGCACGCTACCGAATAATTTTGCGGTGAAATATTGATAACAAAATTATGTATAACTCGTATGACGTGAAGACTAGCTTATTCTTCGGGTAGAATTAAAATCGGAAACCAAGATAGGCCTGTATGTAAAGGAAAATATTTGTAGACGTAATTTTACTAATGTCAACATGATTTAGTGGAATGCAAGTATATTTTTTATTTTGTTTTTATATAGTATCCAAATCACTTTTTTACAATAATTTAATTACCTTGTATCCGTCAGTGACTTCGTCTAGCGTTTTTTATATAGACGCGTTTCGTGACATGTGTCACATCATCAGTAATCCTCGTCAAATGTTAAAATTCACATAAAACACATAAAAACACATTTGCACATATTTACTAAATTACATCAAAAGAGTGGCTCGGCAACTACACGCGCGGTCGGACCGGTCCAACGAAGCCGAAGTTACATCGTGTTATGTGTGTGTCGTTATTGTAATTTAGTAAATATGTGCAAATGTGTTTTTATGTGTTTTATGTGAATTTTAACATTTGACGAGGATTACTGATGATGTGACACATGTCACGAAACGCGTCTATATAAAAAACGCTAGAACGAAGTCACTGACGGATACAAGGTAATTAAATTATTGCAAGTATATTGTTACACCGCTGCATTACACGTACGGCCTTCATCATAAGCGTACGCTTGTTGTGTATTTCATAATTTTACAGCAGTGCCCGGCCTATGTAGAGCATTCTATACTTCTCATCAGTATCATGCTACACATGATCTTCATCCTTATAATGAGCTGTTATACTAATAACTTTACATCACTAGAATAATACGCAAATATCAGATTTACTTAAAATATTCTGTTGTGTATTTCATAATTTTACAGCAGTGCCCGGCCTATGTAGAGCATTCTATACTTCTCATCAGTATCATGCTACACATGATCTTCATCCTTATAATGAGCTGTTATACTAATAACTTTACATCACTAGAATAATACGCAAATATTAGATTTACTTAAAATATTCTGTTACTAATTATTACTGTAATCTGCTCATGCAGAATCAGGATTTAACCGTATTTTGAAAACTGGTGAAACAAAAGTTTCTTTAAACATTGCACTGCGGGTTGTACACTATTAATTTTTTTATGCCTTATCCGGTTCTTTAGTTTTCCACAGCTACTTGCGTAAAATTTATACCATTAATCAGAATCTCTTCAATTGTCAAGTTATTATATGG
The DNA here is from genome assembly GCA_034769895.1 of Magicicada septendecula. Classification (NCBI taxonomy): domain Eukaryota; kingdom Metazoa; phylum Arthropoda; class Insecta; order Hemiptera; family Cicadidae; genus Magicicada; species Magicicada septendecula. Next base: position 148,689,793 of record CM068376.1, on the reverse strand, counting down.
AACAAAATGTCGTTAACCAATTGACGTTGAGCTACACTGAAATCTATACGTCGACACATTGCTGTTCACGAACAAGGCAGTGTTTCTTACAACTCCTGCGTCATCTTTATGTAGTGTAATAAATTTTCCAGGGCTTTGGAGAGAGAGAGAGCAGAAGAAGCAAGTTTTACCCAAGTCGACTTCAAAAGTACATTAACAAATTGCTTTAAACTTCGGTTTTCAAGAGAAGTGTCTTATTCACCTTTTAACAGTTATATGTTTTAAAACAAATTTTTTTCATTTTTAAACAATTTCACTTTTTAAAGTTACCTTTAATCTAAAATAGGTGCTCACATAATAATATATAATTTCTTTTGTACCAAAAATAAAATTAATAACAATTTATTTTAAAATCGATTGGGCTATAAAATTTTATAATTAGCAGTTGACGTAATTACGTCACAAAAACAGACTTAATACAAGTCAAACAATGCATGAGACTTCGTGTGTTTATTGTGAACGTATAGAACGTTCGTGTTCGCAAGTAAATCTGCCTGTACACGAAGAGAGTTTGATTCGTCCACCTTCATGAATAAGCAACTGCATACATTTACAAAAGAAAAGCATGCGCTTCCTGCAAAGCCTTACTGGTTAGACAAACAAATGGTGGACGCGAGAATGATAGACACACAAAGACGTGATAAGTAGTGTGCTCGAAATAAATCAGAAAATTGATGCATGTTTAAAACAGAATAAACGAAGGTACATCAGAATTATGTAACTAAATTTGAACTAAAGAGTCCACATTGCAACGAGATATGATAATGATCACAGATGTCGTTAGACTTGAGCTACAAAACGTGAAGAGATGATGACATATATAATATATATGAATGGGTATTTATATATTTATATATGGATAATTGCTGTATCCTGGCAGCCACATCTGCTCTCTACCTCCTGAGTGTACCAATACATTAAAGATATTTATATCTCCTCAGAAGAATGGAAAAGTTAAATACTTCTGGTATATTTATCAGATTGATCGCTTGATTGATTACTGAACGTTTCTGTTCACCAGAAGTTCAATTTACCGCAACCACACTAATAATTTTTACTGCCTGTTGCCCTGTACCTTTCAAAGTGCAAATTTATTGCATTTACCACTGTGTTAAATAATATCGTGCACAAAGCACTCTCTTGTCTCGTGTTCCTATTCTCATCACCAGATTTTTTATTTTGCACACTTGAACGTATAGTTTATTATTTTGGAGTGAGAAAGAAGGGGTACTTACTGTGCTCTGTAGTTCGATGACTGTTTATGTTATTTTTCAAGTGCACAAGGTTCTTTTTCTGCAGGTGTAGTGATTTATTCAAAGACAAACAACTTCTTTTGAATGTAAATCTTCAAAAGTTTGACAAACTTTTTAATCTTGTTTTAACAAATCAAAAATTTTCTTCTCTGCATCTCTCTATGTTTTCCTGACGAAGAAAACCATCTTAAATGTATGCATGTTTGAATATGGGCATTGAAACATGTATACATGCAAATACATAAACGCGAATGCATGCATTAAAAATACACGTGTATTCATATTCGCGCACTTTGATCGGCACACACACAAATGATTTACGCATTCCAGTACTTATAGCAAACAGGTTTTGATGATAATGTATACAACATTTATCGGTGACAAGGATACTTCTGGTATTCCCTAATACTCTCTCATACAGTGAGACATCTGTTATCCGGCATTCTAACGTCCAAAAACTCCACTTGCTAGCACGGATAATCTGAACGCATTGGTCTTTATGTTTTCAAGTTATCGCCATCGTTCTCTAAAATAAAAATTAATTACTTTTTTTTTACAAATATTGAACACGATATGACAACATTTTGATCAGCGATGTAATGACCCAACGATATTGACGGGGACTTTTTCGTCGAGTCATATTTGACGACGATTTTGACACGGCAGAGTAAGAAAGAGAATTGGGACGCTACCTACGGTAATCCAGTTTAATGGTGTCGTTTTATAAAAAATTAGAGAATTATGTTTTAACGTTTGTGTATCTCAAAGATTCCTAAAAATGACTAATATTTTTATTGTGATTGCATACATAAGTTAACGGGTAGTTAAGTCTTCTAAAAGGCATTGTAAAGTTATAGTTAACTTTGTAAAACGGCTATACCAACTTAACCTATGAAAGGCAACGGGAAGGTATACAGGAAGGTAAACAGTATGAAGGTGACAGGAAGGTAACTTGAATACTAATGTTTCTTCTGTTCACTCGGCACTGTTCACATTTAAGTAACTCTGCTTCACTGCATCTCTGAGTATTCTTGTTGACTAATGTACTGTAAATTCTTTAAATTTATTTTTAGATTTGCTGTATAGTGTACGTTTCATTATATAAATACTTTTTAGTGTAATATGAAAACCGCTATTGGAATAAGTCTGTATAATCTCTTTTATTGGTATTATTTCCAACTTCGTCAGAAATCATACCAGATTTACTAAAATGAGAAAAGCATTTACTCTCAAGGGACGTTGTTTCTATGAACAACACGTTATCGCAATTATAGTTTAGCCGCAAACTTTTGTAGCCATACGCTTGTGTACTTTATGATGAATTTTCAATAAACAAGTCTGTTTCCATCCACGAGAGGAGTCAGGAAAGTCAAGCAGTACGTTTGTTTTCCAATTGTGACGTAGTAATAATTAAGTGTAATTTGGGGGTCATAGTAGGTAGCAGTAAAAATAAGTGAACAAAAAATTAATGTGGAAGACATTTTGGTTTGTGGGTATTTGGACTTTCAAAAAGTAATTTGGAATGAAGTGTTATAACTAAAGTAAATACTTTAAAATTTAATAAAAAACCATTTAAGTCTCTGGAGGAGACCTCCGAATGTCATATTTCAGTGACATGAAGCGATCTATCATACCGTTTGAAGTATAATCTATCAGTATGTAAGTTGTTAATTTTACGAATATAGAAAATACATGTTGCACTCCACTATATGTAGTTTTCCGATAAGGGGTTTTAAGACTTTCTGTTCGTCTTCGGTGCGGAAACAAAGTTACGTAACGTTACCCGAATTTCTACCCTTTACCTAGGGCGTGCAGAATTTTGCAAGCAACTGCGGAGGTACCGTGCCACGGAAATAGCCAATCACACATGTACGCTCTCAGTAAAGGTAGAAATGTATGTAATAGATAGATATTGCGTTACTGTGATTTTGTTTCCGAACAAAAGATCAGTTGAAAGCCTTAAAAAAGCTCATCGGAAGCATTGAAAATAATTGAGTGCAATAAACGATTCCTATATTTGAGAAATTTCTAAATCCCCTAGCAAACATTTCTTAATTACATGTGTACAAATAATTATTTATATCGGTCGTAATGTGACAGCTCTGTCAGTGTCCTATAAAGAGCCGAGACGTGGTATATTACAATAACCTACAGAATTCACAACTTGTGAAAAGGACTCACTGCTGTAGAACGAGCAACTACTGCGGCTTTCTGATAAGACGTATTCAAAATAGTCTATCCGCATCGGGGAAATGTTTGGGTATTTAATTAACAGTCACCTAACCTAACGTAGTGACATTTTAAAGCATCATTTTGACCATAAATTTCGTCGAAAGTTTGGTGGAAGTTGACAAGGCGAAGTCATTTGAGTCTTTTGTTATTTCCTCTCTCCAGACGTGGTTACAATGAGGGATTCTGTATGCTTCAGTCCGTCTTAAGCGTTTGGTAAGATACGTATCTCAGTGTATCTATTAACAGCTTCACTATTTTTGATTGAAATCTTTGAGTTACGCTTACATTGGATTTCCTGGTACAATCTTACAATTGATACATAGCTTTGAATATTAAAATCGTTTGTTTATTCTACTGGCAATTTTAAAATTATGCCTATTTGGATTTCCTGGTACAAACTTACAATTGATACATAGCTTTGAAGATTAAAATCGTTTGTTAATTCTAGTGGCAATTTTAACATTATGCCTAGCTGTTTAGTTGTAGCTTAGTTGTTTATCTGCTAAATCTATTCACTTTCGTTTCCATGTTAAGTGATGTTTGTTTGTCCAAATTTATATCTAGATACTTAACTTTACTCACCAAGTATTCCGATATTATTTGTACGTAGAACACATGTCTCAATTTCCAAAATTTAAACGTTAAATCATCTGCCCCCACTGGTATAGTCAAAATAATTAACACCGCATGGATTAGCTTAAATAGTACAAATCCGAAATTTAATTATTTTTGCACAAAAATTATTTTAACATTAGAAACTAACTCTATATAACTTGAGTGTTCCTCCTCATTTTCTTCGTCTTTCGTTAAACTGTCTTTATTCTATTAACTGTCTGTAATCCAAAGACAACAAAATTATTGTAAACAATTTACCTCGAGTACAAAAGATTACTTGCAACGCTCAGATATTTTTTATATGTGTTCCTTGTGTGATATATTTTCTGCCTTTCGATGTGTATATGCACTTGATATAGAATTCTGCAAGGAAGTTCTTTTCTCTTATGTAGTTTTTAGATGTCCTTAATATCCGACTCTGATATAAACATTAATGTTTATATAATATAAATTATAAACTGAACATGGCTTGAAGTAGGTCACAGTGGTTATAAAAGTCACATATTTTATGATTTTGACATATATGCGGTTTTGTTGAACTCATATTTGTCAAAGTGACATATTCAGGTACTACGGTTTATACTGTAGATCTTATTTAAAGCCGTCGGTTGTACAGTTTTTGAATATCTTAATTTGTTATTACCTTACTACGTACTTTGCTACATTTCTTGGGTAATTACAGGATACCATAAGGAATCAGTGAGGAAGCAAACGCAGCATTTACAGTCGTATTCGCAATACTGATGGTGTTTTCTTCGTTTAAAACTATTAAATTACCAACAGAATATGACCAATAACGAATTGCTATTGCTAGCTGAATTTGGTAAATTAAAATGATGGAATAGAGATTTTAGAATATACACAATATCAGTTCAGAATATTTAGCCAAGAAAAACTTATTTTTTTACGCTTTATTGCATCAGACGTCACACATAACTATCAATGAGAGAGCACAAGACATACTTATGTTTCCTTATTATTTTTGAAAAAAGAAATTAAAACTGATTCGTAGTAAGTGTGCGTTCACTCGTGATTTATATAAAATAGAATAGAATATTTAATAAATTTATTCTGTTTACAGAGAGATCTGTTTTACCATGTTAACACGTCTCACTTAAATTTAAAACAACGGATCAGGAAACCCGTTTACAGGTAAATCATTCTTCTAGTAAAACTATTTTAACTCATTTATAAAATATTTTGTAGCTACTTGCTCTCCTCAAGCCGGTTGTACTCGCATAGTTAATCTAAAATATTTATCATAAAATCAAGACATGAAAGGCCATATTTATTTATTACTATAAAATAGTATTACAAAGTATAGCACATCACGTTATTAAATACCATATTTACCTTAACAAATCAAGGTGTAGCAAAACTATTGATTTCATTTCTTTTTGTTACCAAAATCTAAATCACGACCAATCTTTATTGAATCATTTGCTGATGTCAGGATTGAATGTAGTAATGATTTAATTTTAATCAATTACTGTCGTAGAAACAGTCAAGTAGACTTGTTTATAGTGATAAACAGTTTAATTAATGAGAAAATTTAATGAATGAGGTTAAAAGTAGTATTGAATATAGTATAGTATATAGTATAGTAGTATTGTAGTAGTATTGCCTCTACCGTGTAAGAACTTTCAGAGACAAAGAATTAAGCTTAATTAACAGAAGAAATCATCAGAAGCACTAGAATTACAGGGGTTAGAAGCAATTTTTCTTATTATAAACTGATGGAATTGAAGTGGGGGAGCATTCAATAAAGTGTCGCAGTGAGTTAGCTTTGGAAAGCAAAACTCCTCAGATGGTTAAAGAAAAGAAAATTTAAAAACAATGTTCTGATAAAAACGTAATCTTAGAAGTCAAATAACCGTAATTCAACTATTAATTAGGTAGGAACAATTTTATTTTCGATACGCTATTGTCGACTTGTAAGCGCGAAATCGTGTCGTGTAACATAGCTAGTTGCCTGGTGGTTGAAGATGGTTCAAATTATTAAGAAGTTTACATGTAACTTGCGCAAAATGTAAAATGCAGGTTAGCTACATTATTTTGCACGCTAGCTTGCGTCCTAACGGTAAAATAATGTGGACTTCAAAGCTGTGATCTGCGGAAGGTGTTATTAAGAAATTATTTAACACCAACGGTGAAGTTAGTGACGTTGGCCATTATTTCCTTAATACTGTAAACTGTAAATAATGTATAGTGTAGTATTGTGTTGAAGAATTGGTGAATTGATGATACCTGGATGTTTCTGATATACCTTTTTCACGTCACATACGTAGTATAACCAATTTAACATTTATTGTTCGTGTTGTTAATATGTTGTTGTTTTATATATAATTTTCTTGATTATTATTATTAATGTTATTTATTGATAATCATATATAGTACTTCTTCTGCTATTCTTCTTCTTATATTATTATTATTGTTATTATTATTATTATTACTTTTACCTTTACAAGTATTCGTATTATGAAAGAGCTGGAGGAAGCAATAGATGTAATTGCTCACTGCACATCAAATTGGATAAAATAAAAATGGAAGAAACAGCCAAAGGCTAGCTGTAGGTAAGAGGAACCTAGTGGCCAGTGGTAAGATTACATTTTGCCGGAGGCTGTGGGCTTAGGAAGATACCTTTGAAAGGGAAGGAGTCTGGAGATTCCCAACCGACTGGTGTAACAAGGGGAGCTTCAAGCCCAGCAGGAGAGGCAAAGGTGAAAAAGTAGAAGACATAAGTGGAAACCTCAAAAGTCTGAACTGAGGTTTGGAATAAAAAGAAGAAGGGTAAGACAAGAAAAGTTGAAACAGGAGAACAATCGGAGATCTCAGACATGCGGAGGACTGACTCTACTCCACCTGGCCGAAAGAAGATGAAACAATGAAAGCCATGGCTAGAAACTCTGTTGCTTGAGACAAAACTTATGCCGAAGTGCTCAGCCTAATCCGCATAAGGCAAACCCTGAAGCTTTCAGGTCGAAGTTAGATCGATTAGACAGACGGTGTCCGAGAGACTCTTATTAGAGCTAGGCGAGAAGTCGCAGGACAGAGCAACCTTCTATGACACTCTAAAGACCATCTTTGGGTCAAATCCCAATGTCAGAGACAAAGGAGCAGAAGGAGATTCTCAAATTATGAGATATCGATAGTATCACCATCATAGGGTGTTGATAAGGGTCCTACGCTGTTACACGTACTTTAGCTATGGTCACCGGCAGGCCATCTGTAAGGGACCAGACAGATGGGAGGTGGGGCTGAATATACAGTGCGGAGAACCAGGGAACAAGAAAAGCTACACTATAAACCGAAGAAGTGCTTCGTGCGTATTGAAAAGAATGTAATTCCAGACCTGACAGGCGATATCTCATGGGCAAGCGATTGGCTTGTGTTGAAGAAAGTACTGGGCGAGACAAAAAAGAATCAATTGCTATAACGTTTCTGCAGGGTAAACTACAAAGAAGCAGGTTCTTCTTGTGCAGACTCATCAGGACATCAAAGCTGATTTTATGTTAATCAGCAAACAATACAAAGACAGAGATGTACCAGGATGGTATTTTGATATATTAGGTACTGCAGCTATCTGAATATCAGACATGGGAAGAGTCTTGGTAAGAAGTCACGGTTCTTGTAGGAGTATCGTTTAGGTTAGAAGTGGGAAGGTTGCTTTTTTGAGCTCCTACTTCACAACAATCGAGGGTGCAAATGTGTTTCAGGAAAAAGTTGACAGACTAGAGGGCACTCTGCAGGAATCGAAAAGAACCATCATTGTCACTGGAAACTTCAATGCCAGGACGTTAGAGTGGTGTACGATGAACACAGACTCAAGGGGACTACTGAGTGCTTGAGTTGGCCGCATTTAGAAGATCCGGTTATGCAGAGACCATTCCAGATTAGATATTATGTCAGAGTCTCTAGCTTTAAAAATTGTTGGCTGAAATGTCAGGGAAGAATATACTGTTGGTGATCACCAGTGCAAAGTAGAAATCCTTATACCAGAAATAGTGAGGGAAAAGGACTATGTGAGCTGGAGTGGTCCAGTCTCGCAGAGTCTGTAGTCGAGACCACAATGAAGCTGATACCCCAGGTTTGCTATGTTTCAATGCCTCGGCAAATAAAGTCATCAGAGAGAAGAAAGACAGCCTACTGGTGGATTGAGGAGCTTTATACAATGGGGGGGGGGATTTGTCTTTTTTTTAGGCGGACTGTTACCATGAAGAGAAAAAAAAGAAGAGCGAGAGAGCAGAACAAGAAACAGCAGAATACAAAGCAGCAAGACAAGACTTTAAAAACGCTATTATCAGCATCAAAAAACGAATGTGGGACGAACTAAAGGCTGAGGTTAATAGTGCTCCTTGTGTGCTGGGTTACAGGGTCGTCGTGCGCAAGCTGGGGCACAGGCGCTCAGATTGTTCATGGATGCGCCACGTATGAACGCCATTGTGGCTGCAATCTTTCCGATTCAACCAGTAAATACTCATGAGATGCGTCCCGTTGCAGCAGATGAAGTGCTATTTAGTGATTAAAAACTAAAAGAGGTCGAAAGCTTGATAAATCGTGGCAAATCCGCAGGACCGGACAATGTTCTTTCAGATGTTCTGAAGACGATTGCTCGTTCCTGCCCACAGATACTCCTTATAATGTGTAACAGATGCATAAGGGAGGATCTTCCCCAAATGCTGGAAAGTGCAGCGGCTGGTGCTTGTCAGCGAACGTAAGGGTGACTCGGGCACGCCATCAACGTACAGGCCTTTTTGCATGTTGAATACAGCTGCAAAGTCTCTGGAAAGTTTACTAAAGCCACGTCTGTTAGCAGCCATTCAAAGTGCAGGGACTTGTCAAACAGACAATACGAATTCCGGAAAGGCCGATCAACTCTTGTTGCAGAGGAAGCGGTAGTCTCCGTACAACCTATCAGAGGAATCATTATTCGAGAAGGATAGTCTTGTTTACAACGCTGGATATTAAGAACGCTGTTAATTCTGCCAGTTGGAGCGACATGTTTAGGGATCTGGAACACTTTTTCCGGATTCCGTAGTATTTCCACCGGATGATGGAAAGCTATATGCGTGAGAAGATACTAACATAAGACACGACAGATGGACCTCGTACGACAAAGATCACCGCCGGGGCTGCTCAGAACTCAATTTCGAGCCCTAACCTCTCAACGTGACCTACGATGGAATCTTATGGATGGAGATGCCACCAGACACTTTCCTAATAGTTTACACAGATGATATTGCGACAGTGATTGTATCACGAAACACTGAGGATGTAAAAATAACCCCGAATCAGGTAGTGAGGCGAGCGAGCTCCTGGCTTTAAGAACACGGGCTGGATCTAGCCACCAAAAAGACGGAAATAGTTTTGCTCACCCGGCGACAAATCCCCACAGTCAAGCCGGTGCAAGTGGAATCGAGTCTATACTTCCAAAAAAAGCAGTTAAATACCTAAGAGTGAGCCTAAATTCAAAGCTCTCCTATTGGGAGCAAATCAAATATGCTACTGATAAAGCTGTTCACATCACAACAAAACTCAACAGGCTTATGGACAATGTACGTAGGAGGCCCCACTGCAAGCAAGAAGCATTTGGTGATGGCAGACAGGGAATCTATCCGTCTGTATGGTTGTGAAATCTGGGCAGATGCTCGTCGGACGGAGAGGTACCCGAAACTTATGGTATCGGTGCAGAGACAAGGAGCCTTCAGTGTAGCATCCTCTTATCGGACAGTGCCAGAGCCAGTAGTCCTGATGATAGTAGAAGTGGTTCCCATAGACCTTTTGGGTTTAGAGCGAAAGCATCTGTTCGAAAGGGGAAGGAGGAGAGAGGAAGATGGACCGCAAGGCTCATACCGAACTTTAAGGAATGGATTGACCGCCAACACGGTAAGGTTACGTAACATCGGACACAGTCCCTAAGTGGTCATGCCAATTTTAATTCCGACCTCTACAGAATGGAAAAGATGTAAAGCCCAGTATATAGCAATACGATGGCTCTCCCCACTAAGATGCCTTGCACATTTTTTCAAGTGCTGCAGATTCAGAAGAGACATATTTCGCGGAGTTCACGCCCAAGGTCGTAGTTGAGATTATGCCTTGAGACAAGGAGGAATGGGACCGCATTTCTGCATTTTTCAGTGGGTCCTACTAGAAGAGAAAAGAGAGACCCAGCTTGCACCCAACGGGCAGTAGAAGATAAGGGACTATTAGAAGGAGCCCGATAAAGGCACGGTAGTCTCCATCCTGAAGTAATACGCTAAGTGGTTCCAGGATGAATATGAAAGTTTGAATTAAAGGTGGGTTGTTTAGTGGGTTAGAGTCCCACACACCAGGGGACAGAAGGGTTTCCCCGAAGGTGCATATAGCATTTATAGCATTTACCCCCTCTTAAATAAATATTATTATTGTTGTTGTTGTTGACATTATTATTATTGTTTTTGTTGTTATTAGTGCTTAAATATTACTATCAAACAACTTATTTTACCGTAGATGTTAGGGTAGATTTTAAACGTTACCGTATTAACAGGAATATAATATAATAATACCGACTGTAAATGGCCATAGAAACTATAAACAGTACAATCAAATATACAGTATATTATAACTAATAGCCCTACAATAATATATGCCTACTAAACAAATATAGTATATATAAACTAAATTAATATTTAAACTACTAAAGAAACTAATAGCGTTAAGTAAAGAAAATACTATTAAGAGTATGATCAAATAATCAAATTAAACGATTAGATAACTTTCCTTGTTGCACTAAATTTGTCCATTTCCTTATCTTATCTTTCGTCGTTTCAGGAAAGGAGCTTGTTTAGCGACTGTTTTTTGGTCTTCCTCTTGTTCTTTCCTAAAACCCTGTCGCCTCTGTTTCTCTGCGTATCCTCACCCCGTTTCTGATCCTATCGCGCGTTTCACGTTCCCACCGCTTGCAATCTGCTTTTCACTTTCCAACTCTCATCTTCATATAGCACGATTCGTCTAAAAAGGTTTTGTGTACAGCAAGCTTCGTATTTCTTGACATCTCTCTTTTCATAAAAAACGGATTGTTCAACGAGTAAAACAATTTGGCATCACTTTATAAACAATCATTTATTTTAGCCTCAATTTTCCCCTCTTTGTTTAGTTGTACTCTAAAATATTTGAAATTATTATTCTTCTCTAGCTCTGTTTTTTAGTTCGGTTGTTACCTTATCCCACCGTTGTCTGTCTCTACCAACATAACTTTTCTATAAATTTCCACTTACCACCTATTTCTATCATATCTACACGTTATACTCTCATTACTACTCCTTCATTGCAAATGTAACCTATTCAACGGGAAATTTACGTTCCGTTATTTCCACTTTTTCCAGTATTTAACGTTTTATTTTTTTTAAATTTCATCCACGAAAAGTGTTGCGGTAGGAACTTCTCTTCGTCGTAAAACTTCCTCGTTGACGACCTCCTTAGACTTTAAATTCCCTGTATTTTTTATTATTGACAATAACTATTAGTAACTTCTGTATAAGAAATGTAATTACAGAATTTACTTTAAGCAGTAACATGCCTACAATTCACATAACACGTGTCACTTATTGCGAGATTGGCTGGATGTACAATTCAGAGCAGTTTGGCTCTCAAAAAAATTTCAGAGTCGTTGACTGATTGTTCTCCACGCATATCAACATTGCGCTATGTATCTGACCTTGTCTGCTATATGTAAAATTAACGTCGGTCACCATAGTCAGTTCAGTTTGTAGGCCCGCGAGCTATCGATTTTTTACAGATTATGGTGTATTCATTCAGTGTTTGAATGTTGCAGTGGTCTAATTATAAGTTATAATTGTGTTGTATGCAAGCTAATTTATGTAACTTTTTTATTATTTATGTATAGCGGCCATTCAGTAACTGTATAACAATGATAACAAAAATGCCTTTGGTTTACGAACTATTGTGACTGTCAATCTCAGTGTGTTTTTTTTATCCCACTTATTGATATCAATCAATCAGTTATTTTAAATAATGTATTAAACGTTTTAAGATAACGTTCCATGCAACCTCGTAAACTTTATGTTAATTTACCAGTATACGAACTTAATAAACTGGAAATCATTATTCTTTCATAGCCTAGAAGAATAACTTACCGTACGGTACTATCATCGATTGTCACACGTCTGGTGCAGTGTTTCCCATGCTGTGCTCAGCCGAAAAGACTAAAAAGAAAATAAATTCCGTGCCAGATCGTCAAAGTTTGCTGCGATAACGTGAATTGAATTCGTTGCATTTATGTGTTTGTTGTTTAACCTTTCTTTAATTAATTTTTTCTTGTGCTTGAAATTATTAAAATGTGCTTATGAAGAATTAATTATTCTATTTATTTGAATAAATAATTCATCTATTGGATAATTATTTAATTAATTCGTACTTTGAATTAAATAAATATGTTTAACAGAATTAGAAGCTGAAAAATATCTTCCACCATCCATATTATTCAGTATATTACCTGTGTAAATTCTGAGTAAAAACTATTATAAAATTTTCTCTTAAAAAGCACTTTGTTCTCAAAAAGGTGAGAAAAAATGTTATAGAAGGATACTTTGTAAAAGAGGCGTTTTTAAATAACGAATACATAGTCTCGTATTTACTTAAAAACGTGTGTGATTAAAAACAAAGTTAATGCTATTTCCATATTTGATAGATATACGCGCTCTCTCTCTCTCTCTCTCTCTCTCTCTCTCTCTCTCTCTCTCTCTCTCTCTCTCTCTCTCTCTCTCTCTCTTTCTCCCTCTCAGACACACCTACAGCGCACAATTTTATAATTGACTATATTTGCAAATAGATTTAATAAATTTATTATTGAACTTAAAAATGTTATAAGTAGTTAATACCACAACACTATATTTGAAAATTTCGATCACAATTTTCGTTAACAACACATTTACCAAACAGATATTAAGAGTAATTTGTGCCGACAATAGACGAATCAATGCATTTCAACAGTTCTGCATTAGAAAGTAAATTATGATTGATTTTATTTCTTAATCTTAGATTACACGTTTGTGCTAGAGACACTAAATATAAATGTAATTAAAAAAAAAAAAGATTTTTTTTCTTATTTGTACAATTTTTTAGACTTGTTCCTGACACAATGTTAAAAAAAAAATACTATTAAAAAAATTAAAAATACAAGCGTTGTCTTCTGAATAAAAAATCTCTGAAAAACTGTTTTTAATATCCCATAGATTGTCTTAAAAATTATTATTTTTCTGTAAACTTATTTGTAATGGAGTAACCTAACAAAGTACATGCGTAACAGAGTTCTATAAAATACGCGTTTCTGATAGGCTTTCTTAAGTATTCATCGTCTTTGATAGGTACACATGAGAGAAAATATACAAATTTACTGTAAACACTATTAGTCTGCTTATTTCGCGGCATACGTAATCGTTACACTGAACTAGCATTAGCATATTCCAGCATATTGAAATCGGTACCCGTATATCTGTACACTAAACCCCCGTATGTATAAATTCAATTTACGTGTCGCTGAACTGAACTCTGACTGCTGACTGTTGCCATCGGTATGATTATAATAAATGCCTCTTCTTTAGTACACTGTTTTCATCATATTGTGTACACACACAAAGTACACAGCAAGTACTTACGTATGCGGTGGTGGCAATTTGTGGCAATTTGTTTTGTAAGGAAAGATGAAGAAATGCTGGTAATACTCGAAAGAAAGATTCTGAGTATTCAGGGGCTAAAACAAAATTATGAGTAGATGAATGATGAGATACGTAAAATTGTGAAATAGAAGAAACATTGTAAGCAGGAGATTCGGAAAAGCTAATAAAATCGCAAAGCAAGGCCAGTATGGGTATATGTGCAGAAGGGAAGGAGGCTCAACTTTAAGAAGGTAACCAATCGCATCACCAACTGGATTCCAAGTAGAAAGAGACGAAGAGGGAGGCAAAAACATCGATGAGAGACCAGATAATGAGTGATGTGTTGTAAAGTATGGTAGCTATACGACGGACAGAACAGCCGCGAAGCAGTAAAGCACAAAACGCGTATTTGAAAATAAATACAAGGACATCTTATACTCGACTGTAGGAAACAAAATTTGGAGTGACGACCAAGTGACTATATATTGCTACTTTATGAAAAACGATAGACGTATAATCGTTACTAAGATTTCATTGAGGTTTGGCACTCGTCCAAAAGGTAGTCATGGATGTTACTACAGTGAGAACTGTAAACACGATACTTTCTTGACACGAATATTTACGAAAACTGAAAATCAGTCCCGAATTTCATCAAAATCGTTCGAGACGGTGTTACATAGAAAGTACTGTTCCCAAGTAAATTGGGACCTCTGGTAAACGTACACTAAACTTATCCAAACTCGTTTTGACAATACAGAGTGAGATGTAAGTCGCTTCCCATTACAATAACCACAGTAACTTACAAGTTACCTTTAGTAGCCTTCAATTGATTAATGATGATTAATTGATTAATTACTGAGTTTGGGCATTAACTAGACAAAATTTAAAAAAAATTTTGTGCCGACGTTTTAACAAATATTTATATTAATATCAGGATCTGTAAACTGAAATAATTCATATCGCTACTTATATAATGAGAGTATGTTTGTGTGCATTATAAATAGAATAAAAATTATTATTATATGAATTCATATATTAATAAGATTCAATAGTACTCGTTTGGCTTAAATGTTTATTAATCATTTTGGCGTTGCCTGTACATATGTCATGATGTTGTCAATAAATTTACTGAAAATTAAACACAAATGTTTATGCTATTCCAAACAGAACATTATAAAACCTTCAATTTCTAAAAGTTGTCAAAAAGTGTATTTTTTCGAAGAGACTTGTAGTCCAAACTGCACAATTCACTACAATCAACTAAATGTTATATTTATTACCGAGCAATAATTTTTACTCGCAATAAATGTTGGTTGTCAACCAAAACGAATGTGTTATTAAGGGTTGAATATGTTTATTACGATTTCTCGCTTATTAGTTTGTCTATACTTACTTTTTAAAAGTCTTTCCCGATATTAACTGAACTCTAATAACGTTGGTTTATTACAGTTTTGTAGTTAGTTTCAATTCATTGTAAATAAAAGCTTTTATAAAAAAGAAAATAAACAAAACAAAAACCATGGCAGTAACCAGGGCTAAGCATGTGTTGTCCTGGAAACGGCGTAAAAGTGTCATGTCAGTCCGAGAATGTCAGTATACGCTGTCACATGTTTGTTTGAAACAATAAATTTCAATAAAAATATTTAAAATTAAGGAATTAGTATGATTTTATGCTTTTAAGTAAATTTGTATTCACGGTCGGTATCAATAGAAAAATTCTCCCGTGTACAGACAAACTAACAGTACGATCGTCGCTGGACACCCCTAGATGTAGTTTGATGGGCCGCTAAATATTTGGTTGTACGATATTGTGCTACATTGTAACAGCCTGATTAAACTGACAACATTTGGACTAAATTACATGTTTAAGAGCGGTCTTACATTATACAATTCCCGTTTGTAGTAGTATGGAGTCACTACCTGGTCGTTAGCAGTCATGAAATTCTCAAAAACCGTGTTTTTTGTATTTCTACTTGTACACTCGCTTAAACAAGGTGCGGACAAGAATATTTTCCATTTTTCCATCGAAAGATGCAGAAAAAATTGCACGTTATGGACTTGTAATAGGGTATTAAATTATTCAAAAACTACAATTACGTTAAACTATCGGAATCCAATTTTTATTGATATTAAACTAATTTCGATGCCAATAATTCATATTTTTCTCTGAGTACTCTCCCCACCCCCAAAAAAACAGTAATACGGAAAAATGTAAATTTAGTTAGCATTAGTATGGTTAGTTATGAAAAATTCCTACTCAATTTTCGAAGTGTTACAAAAACATTGTTGTAAGTAAAAGCTTTTAGTGAAAGAGTATTTACAAAGCGATAGAGTTGTAACGCAATTCTATTTTGAAAAAAACATCTGTTATTTACAAAAAACGGTTTTCACTAAATTATAAACATAAAAAATATATTAAAACCATGTTTTAAATTAAGCAAAACTTGTTATGTATATTTTACATAAAACGTTGGGCAAGATAACCATATTTTATTACGTAGGAATACAATCGCTGAATATTTTGCGATACCACATTGGGTAGGCCCGATGCACAAGTAGAAACACAAAAAAGAGGATCTCTTGAAATTGTAAACAATATATATCTGCTTTGACCAGGTAGTAATTGTTCCTTTAAACGACAACATATCTTTAAATACTGTAACTATGAACAGTAAAATTTAATTGTATAGTGAAAGTTAATTAATTAGTAAACAATTGAAATACAGTGTCAGGTGTTTACTTACAGTCAGTCTTGGTTATACACACGTCACAAACCACGATCCAATGACTGCTAAAACTGCTGTAAACATTTAATATTCGTTGTAGGGTAATTGGTGTGTGGGCAACTAACGACGCGGGAGCACGCTGGTCGATGCTGCGGCGACTGGAAACCTTTCAATTCGCAACAGAGTTGAAACACCGACTGGCAACCCTCCACCACCCCGGGATCGATCGAGACGTCTGCCATCTAGCGTCAACCAACTGAATCTTAAGTAGCAACTTTTATTTGTACTTACGATTGTATACAGATCTATAATAAACAGAAGAACGTTATAAAATTTTGTTGTTGAATAATAAGAGTTTAATAACACATGTGCAGGCACCTGAAAACGGCAAGTCACGTGTATATACAGTATTACTGTTTCCTAAAGTTCTGGGTTTTTCGTAAGACCAAAACCAATCATTAAAAGGATTATAATTTTGTATTCAAATTATAATAAAATACTGTTTTCAAATAATTGGCTAGTTATCTTAAAAAATGGGATACCAAATTGCCAATTCGAGGCTGATATCAGATTAGCTCTGTTAAAATATTACAAACGTACTCCAACGGTAAAAAAAGTTTGCTGACATAAAATTGTATTATAATCCTTAAATTACGACCAAAAAATATTATTTTTTCATTAAATGAAATAACACATACTTCATACATGACGTGTTATGTTTAATGCCATAATGGTTTCATGTTATGACTGCATCAATAATTTTGCCTTATCCTGAAAGCAATGTGACCCGCTAAAGAAAACTAATGTAGCCTACAAATTAAAGTATTACAGAAATGTAAACTTTAATCATTAAGCGGCTACTGAGTAAACCAACATTCATTTTACGCTTTCTACAACAAATATTCAAATACTGTTGACCTCCAGATTGTTAATTTCAAGTGTTGGTAAATTCTGTATTCAAGATATAAGCTATTTAGTTTGTAAACACGTGATAACCTCATGCATGATGTGATGTCGCTTGCGAAACAAAACACGGCATGTTGTGCGCCTTCTTGTACACAAAATGGTGGGCTCATATACAGGCACCCAACTCCAAACCGGTACCTGAAATGCTGCAAATCTTCGGCAGCCTTGAAAGAAATCCTCCGTCCATCGCTCAAAATTACCGCTTTATCAACAAGGTAAAAACACCTCATTAACTTTGCTGAGGTTACCTTGTTTCACAATCCTGAAACAAACGCCATCCAGCATTACATAATCAAAAATGTGTACTATTTATTAGCCCACTAAAAAAGTATTTGTTTTCCATACGCACCGAGCTGCTGATGCCACTTAACAACATATGACATTCACATAACACTCACGTTACCGACACTCCCTCCTACATTACTTACCGGTTAGGCCATTTCTACTAAATTACCACTCAATCTCCTTCACAGCTCGGTCGTATTAGCGTTCGAGGCTTACTTAGCTGAAGCTGCTAGTCTCCAGAACAGTTAGGAATTTTTATCCTTGTAACACGATTGAAAACTATCTTATACATTAGAAGAGTCGTAGCACGATATAGTTATAATAACGACGAACACAAAACCTAATCAAAATATTTTCTTACATAAAGCCGGAATTAAATTTCCGGTCATTTGGTATATGTCAAATAGGCCAACGTTAGTTCAGTATTCAACTGCTTTGTTTATACGCAGTTTAATAAATTCTCTGAAAACATTAAACGCCTAAATAATGAAAATTTCGTAGTATGTTTGCCATTCAAAAAACAAATCTGTGATTTTATTTTACATTTTGTTAAGATATGCTAGTAATGAAGCCCTAGTCAGGTAGGAATCTTAGGGAGCCTATTTCTTCTGAAAAAGAACGTCTGACGATTAACAATTTTTAAGATTTTTTTAAATAAAGCTCATAGTCCTGTTGCTGTAATGGACGTGTGGTAATATCCGTTATATTGATTGTAAATATGTTATATACTTTGTATAATGTAATAGAATAATATAAACAATTATTATTCCCCTCCCCGGGAGCTCACACCTTGTGTCTAAAGGCTCGGAAAGCCCGGGTTTGACTAACTGGAATCTTACTTTGCTTCTGCTTGTCCCTTACTTTAGTCTATACTATCGGTCTCTGTTTGCCAAATATTTTTTTTCAGACCCCGACGCTATTAGAGTATTCGTAGACTAAGAGTCTTTATTATATTTTTTTCTTGGTGCTCTTCTAACCGGTGTTCAAAAATCACCCGGGAAATGAACTCCGTATAAAATAATTCATGCAGTTTCTCAAAACTTAACATAACCATTCGCTGCAGGGGGTCGGATTCCCGGTACAGACATCTGACAGGGGTGAGCGAGCGACCTCTGGGACGTCGTCATCCTGCGACTGCAATGTGCTAAGCGCTGAACCGTGACCTTGAAACCTGTGAAAACTCAAAGCTGCCTGATGGCAGAAAAACGCAAGAGAAAGAGAAACGCCACTGTGAACATTAGGAAGGAAGCAGCAGGGAATCAAGGTAAGATTAATATAGGATACACCATAGGTAAGTGTCCTGTAGGATACAAAGGAGAGCTGTGCTCCAAACATGCTTCAGGTGCTTCGGATACTGTCACTTAGCTAATTGTGAAGGCCCCGACGGAGTAACCTGTGCTACAAGTAGGGCCGCGCCGAGCTCAAGGTGACTACTTGCTGGAGCGTGCCTTTGAAGACTTGTCGGAACTGTCCCTAGAATGTTGCGTGCTTTGCATGGAGGTAACTGTGAGCCAAAAAGTTCTGCTTCTCACAGTCATGGCAGAGGAAGGGGCTTCGTATAGGTACAATGTCGGTTGCTTTTTACTTCAACTGTTGAACAAGTTGAACGGCTTATAAAATATGGTTCAGAACACAGCAGGAAGCGTGATGGGCTCTTGGGACTTCAATGGCGAGGTGAAAGCGTAGGGTTCATCCAGACACCCGGGGCAGACTCGTTTTGGTAACGGCCGCCATATCGGGACTTCTTATTTTGAATGCCGGCGATGTGACAAACTGCTAGTCAAAAGACCAGTGAATGGAAGGACTGCAAGTGAGACGCTGTGAGTGCTCGCCTTTTCTACACTATTAATTACAGGCGAAGCCTCGATATCCGGGCACGTAACTAAACCTCGATAGCATTTCGTAAAGAAAGCGTCAGTTTACTGGTAGTAACAGGAAATTCTTGGCTTGCGTAGATGCCTCCAGCTGCACCGGGAAACTTAAAATCTGAGGAGCACAAATCAGCGAGGAAGGCACTTCGACGGTACAGGCTGCCGGTCAGCTTTAACCGAGGCAATACGGTTTTAGAGAGGGGCGGTCTACGATTGACTCAAACATAGAGGTGTCTTATGCGGTCAGAGGGAAGAAGATCACAATTGTTTTTCTCGTAGGGTGGATCTAGGGGAAACATGGAGAGGCCGGATTCCACCTGAGCGATCACGATATTTCTTATCGTACATCCACAAGATAGAGACAACTTTATCACCCGGTTGTCTATACTCTATACTGTCCTGGAGTCATGGATGACGCAAAGCACTCCTTTTTCAAATATAATTTGTTGGTAAGTAAGAAGAGTGATCCGTACCGTGAGGACCAAAAAATGTTAGTGATGCGGTCAGTGGGACCAAAAACTGTTAATGTCCTTTCTCTCAATGACATATTGTTGGTAGCCCCGAATGTTCAACAAGACCTTTTTTCTATTCTTTTACGTTTCCGCATGCATAAATACGCGTATGTTCTCATCGCCGACATCGAGAAGATGTATCGACAAATTCGCGTAGCTGAAGGGGATTGTCACTATCAACGTATTCTGTGGCGTGATTCCCCTCTCGAACCATTTAAACACTTTGCATTGCGAACGGTAACCTACGGCACGGCTAGTGCTTCGTTTTTGGCCACTCGCTGTCTTATTCAAATTGGTAGAGACCATCAAGCTTCATTTCCTGATGCGGCGTTAGCTATAACGAATGATTTCTATGTCGACGATCTGCTTACCGGTTCTGACACCATCTCTGATCTGACCAAGTTGAAATCTGATCTAGGTGCGTTATAGAGTCAATACGGTCTCACGTTGCATAAATGGGCATCTAATGAACCCAGAGTGGTCGCAAGTCATGACAATTTATCGCTCCCCTTAAACAAACAGGACAATGGGCGTACCCTGGGCATTCTCTGGAATAACACTGCCGATTCATTTCTGTTTGACATTAAATCATTCCCCGTTGAATCAAGCATCTCCAAGAGGAGAATTCTTTCGATTATTGCAGGCATATACGATCCTCTTGGACTGATCGGTCCCGTTGTCTTTTTGTACAAACAGTTTATGCAGCAACTCTGGCTTTGCAAGCTTGGTTGGGATGAACCGATCTCCGGCCAATCACGTTTGGATTGGCATTCTTTGTGCGACAAATTGGGTCTGATTAGCAAAATTGTGGTCCCACGTTCCATTCGTTGTAAGCTTGAGGCAAGTACAGTTGAATTACATGGTTTTTCGGATGCCTCTGAAAGGGGGTTTGGGTGTTGTATTTATATCAGAGTCATTTATCAAGATTCATCGGCCTCTTGTCATTTCCTGTGTTTTAAATCTCGCGTAGCTCCCTTACGACAGGTGTCATTACCTCGCATCGAACTCTGCGCTTGCTTGTTGTTATCGCGACTCGTATTTAAGGTCGTTCCTGCGCTTTATTCGTTCATTAATAGTGTTTATTTGTATTCTGACTCTATGGTGTCTCTTTACTGGATTCATGCCCAGTCAACGAGGTGGAAAACATACGTCGCTAATCGTGTTGCTGAAATTCAGCGTCTTACGCAAACCTATACTTGGCATCACATCAATTCTAGACACAATCCTGCTGATATTATCTCCAGGGGGTGTCTCCCTGACGTTTTGCGCGATTGTTCGCTTTGGTGGCACGGTCCCACTTGTTTGTCTCAATCTTCCGAGTACAATCCTTTTCCACCCTTTTTACCTTCTAATCTGTCGTCTTCTGAAGTCACTGCGGAAGAGAACAAACCCATAATCTTTCTCTAATCTCTACCCTGGCTATCGACCTTTCTAAGGACTTTTCCTCGTTTCATCGTCTAACGCGCGTATACGCTTACTGTTTTCGGTTCATCAAAAATATTAGACTCTCCAGTGCTGACAAATTTACGGGCGATCTAACCCCTGTCGAAATTCATCATGCTCTCAATTTCTTCATAAAACAATCTCAGTCGATCCACTTCGCAGCCGAAATTAATTGTCTTCGTAACGGATCTTTTGTTTCCATTAGGAGTAAGTTGGCTTCTCTCGACCCGTTTCTTGATGATTCTGGAGTGATACGCGTAGGCGGGCGATTACAGCAGTCGCAATTACATTACGACGCTAAACATCCTATTGTCTTACATCCATCGGCGCATATTACTCGCCTCATCATTGAACGCGAACACATTCGTCTACTTCACGCTGGTGCTCAACTCGTGCATCACTCACTTCGTCAACGTTTATGGATTGTTAATGCCAGGATAGTCATTCGCTCCATCATTCGTAAATGTGTCAAGTGTCTTAGGTTTAGTGCCAAACAGCAGGTTCAGAGGCTTGGTATTTTACCATCTCCTAGAGTCACTCCATCACGGCCGTTTCTATTCTGCGCGGTTGATTATGGTGGTCCCTTCATGATTCGTCATGGCGGGCAGAAATCCAGAACTCTCTCTAAGGCATACGTGTCTTTGTTTATTTGCTTAGCAACCAGGGCCATTCACTTGGAATTGGTTTCCGACCTTACAGCCAGTGCGTTTATAGCTGCCTTACGTCGTTTTATGGCCCGCAGGGGCATACCCAGTCAGTTATAATCTGATAATGGCACAAACTTTAGAAAGGCCCGCAATATTTTACATGATCTCTACAAACTTTGGCATAATAAGGATGCCATCTCATCACTCAAATCATTCACGTCCTCTCAGGGATCTCATGGTCATTTATTCCGCCCTCGTCACCTCATTTCGGTGGCCTTTGGGAGAGCGGCATAAAGAGTTTGAAGTTTCATCTGCGCCCCGTGGTAGGCAAGTCTATACTCACCTTCGAGGAGTTTACGACAGTTTTGTCTCAGATAGAGGCATGTCTGAACTCTCGACCTTTATTTGCCATCTCTTCGGATGTAAATGATCCGGTGCCACTTACACCTGACCATTTTTTGATTTGCGCACCACTAACGGCGATACCGCACCCAGACTTATTTCAAATTCCTATCTCTCGTCTTGGGCGTTGGCAACTTCTACAGAAGTTTGTCCAAGACATTTGGAAGGCGTGGTCTCGCGACTATTTACACCAGTTACAACAGCGTCACAAATGGAAATTCGCTAAGGACAATGTTTCCATTGGGGACCTAGTTTTACTTATTGAGGATAATCTACCTCCATTAGCCTGGAAATTTGGTGTAATTACCGCCACATTTCCCGGCCCAGATAACTTAATTCGAGTCGTAGACATTCGCACACCTACAGGTGTTCTGCGCAGACCAATCCATAAATTATATTTGGTCCCTACTAGGGACGAACAATAAAGAAAAGGGATTTATTTTCCTTTGTATAATTTTTAAAGACACATAAATCAAATGTTCAAGAAGACTTGTTAGTTATAAGCACTTTTGTTTTTAGCATAAGCTTTAATTGTATATTTGAGTCAGCAACTGTTGGTTTTACTCAAGCAAGTGTTAGTTTAGTTAATATGCAAGGCTTTCATTATTATTTTGTATTTTCGTATATGCAACATTTGATTTATGCCTCATGTCTTACTTACTATTGTGTAAAAATTTTTGTTATTCTCTGAACTTATTTTTCACGATTGTTCAATATATGTATTCATATTTGTAATTAACTAAATTGTTGTTTATTATATTTATTGTATAACTTGTATTTCTGTAAAACATATCGTTTTTTGCGTCTACTGTATGTAACCATGCCACGCCTAGATTTATTTTATATTGTATTGTTATATTGTATTTGTATTTTGTGATTATGCATTGCACAATTATTTCTGCTTAAATTATGACATACATGTCATCATATATGTGCTTGCATTCAGTCAGCTATCTATAGCTTGTTCTCACACAACAACATATTGTAAGTTCCTGAAACTTCAGGAATAGCATGACTTGTTCAATACATGACACCATGCTAAATTTACGTTTAAACATGTAATTTGTGGCAATTTTGTTCATGTAAGCAATACTCTGTACAGGTCTACTGGCCTCAACTATTTCACGGTAACCATCTATGACATGCATAGGGTTACAAGCTATCGGGCCATCATGTGATGAGCTTCCGATCATACATTATTAAACATTGTCTAATTATGTATTTTTCATGTTTCATAACGTTCGATATTGTACACATACAACATATGACGGCAATACTTTTCCAAAGCATACATTTTTATTCATGCATGAAATTTGTGTGCTCGCCAACCTTGGCTTACAAACGCTTATCTTTAAAGCTTATCTTTATTCATGTTTATCGCTAAACCATTAACGTACAGCTGTTATCTAATATTACAACTCAAGGTTCAATTCAGCCTTGAAATTAACTTTCATTATTGAGAACACTGTATGTTATAAACTAAGTTACCAAAATGTATAATAATTTAATAAAATGTAGTAAAAAAATCTATTGATTTTTGACGGGCAGCCTTATGTACAGTAGCGCGATAATTTTACTTTATAGGTTGGCTAATCTGCGCTTTAATTTTTACGGTAATCTGATCATTCATGTCGGTGCTCTGCACAGTACGTTTCAGACGCTCGTCAGCAGCGTTCGGCTCGCGCCCGCAGCCTTATTGTCGCATTTAAAATACTTGAACTCAAGTATTCTAGTGCCGCGTATTCGCGCATATCGTATTCTTTACGACTTTTAATGTAGGCCTTAGCCCACACTTCACATATGGCCCATTAGGCCCTTTCATCAGAACAATTTTAATACGAATTGTATTCATATGCTTATTAGCCAATCTATCACTCAAAACAACTTCTAACTGCTTAACAATTTCTAATGTACTTGTGAACATTAAATAAATGAATTAACTACAGTCCACTCGCTTCATCATTTCTGCATCCTGGCTAATCAACTATAAGTAGAACATTTCACATTCAACATTCTTCAACAAAACAATGTAGTCCCAAAGAAAAGCATCCCTGGTAGAGGATACTGGCACGGTAGATCGTGATAGCATCCAGCTCCGAGGGGAGAACACTCTGAACAGTTTCATATGACACATAGAGCCCATGCTTAGGGCGAAATCGTACAGTAAACGATTAGGTCTAAGCCTGTAGGTTGCAGAGGAACTGCATAGCCTGAAGTGATGCAGTAAACAGTTCCAGGATAGGTTCAGATTGCTATACAATCAGTTACAGTAAGTAGTCCATCCAACACCGGAGTCCTACACGCGGTGCAAAAATGCATTTCCCCTCCACCAGCAAAAAAGTCATTGAATGACATTATTAATAAATTATTATTATTAATAATACTAGCAATATTTTATTTTTTCTTAATAGTATTTTTGTTCTGATTGTTTGTTACGTGATTTTTGTTGTCGGTTGTAATGGTGTATAATGCATTAAGCATGTTATAAATAGACGTGCCCACTGAGAGGTGTGCCCGTGCCAACCAAAAAGAGAAGGGCACATCAGAGAATATTCCTAGAATTAAGTTTGGTGACAATTATATCAATAAACATGGTTGTCAACAATAAGAAACGTATCGTTCTTGTTAAACTGTTTGGACTCCACTTCTGTTTTATTTTTTCTAGCCTCTGCACTCGTTAGATTTCCCACGTCTAAAAGATATCACGTAAACCCTTGACTGAGAAAAACGACATAACTTATTTTCATGTCCTTGGTTGACACACAGTTAGAAGACGGAGATGGCAATGTAGATATTCAGTTATAATTATTGTTATTTTTAATATTCCTGTATCCAGTATACCAGAGTCTTAGTTGAATTTGGTGAATACCGATAAGATGTAATCCAGCAGACAACTGAGACTATTGTGATCAAACCATGATGTGATCTGAAATTGTACTAGAGATAAAGGTGTATCTAGCTTTTGTAGACTGCTGTTGTTTATTGCTCTTCGCGGTCGTCAAGATATGATAAGAAGTAAAAGACTTAATATTCGTAGCAAAATGAGATCATATAAAGTGGTTGTGAAGCCTTGTAACAGATACGTGTTTCACAAAAGCTGGAAATATTCAAGGGAAAGTAATGAAAGTTGACATCAAACAACTAACAAATCAATTAGAGAGAGAGAGAGAGAGAGAGAGAGAGAGAGAGAGAGAGAGAGAGAGAGAGAGAGAGAGAGAGAGAGAGAGAGAGAGAGAGAGAGAGAGAGAGAGACAGACAGACAGACAGACAGACAGACAGACAGATAAAGACAGAGAGAGATTATTGTCAGGAATACTAAGGCACAGTAAAATTGTTTTGTCACTCAATCGGCAGCACATGCTAACAATAATAATAATAATTATTATTAATATTAGGTACTATTATTATTAATATTACTACTACTACCACTACTACTACTACTACTACTACTACTACTACTACTACTACTACTACTACTATTACTACAACTACTACTACTACGACTATTAATATTTTTTTTCAGTGAAGGGTTTGTGAGGATCGGTCAAAAATGTAACACAAATTTTAACTTATTTGTGTCGACGTCCGACAATATTTATTATCATCATCAGGACCTGTGTATAAATACAAAAAACATTTCAAACACAACAGAACAATTATTTGGGTGAACGTGCTTGTGTATGTGAGTGTGTGTGCGTACACGCGCGTGCGTGCGTATGTATGTATCATTGTATATGCGAAGGAGTTGAGATAGTTTGTTTACATCTTCAAATGTTTTCTTTAAGACAACGAGAAAATTATAATATAACAGAACTTAACTTATACACTATTACAATTAAATTACTATACGTAATAGTATTTTTAATTACTTATAAAAGGAATAATCAATAATTAGATATTAGATTGATACAGAAAACGTTTATACATACACCAGTCAACATGTAGCACAGTATAATATAGTGTTACGTAATGCAGAAAAAGTGTTATGGCATTACGGAACGTTCTGGTACATTGGAGGACGATCCCGCAGCTGTGTTGTGTACGTGACACTTGACATGTGAGGCAGTATTACGTAATGCGGCACGTCTCGTGCGTTCGATGGTGTCGTGCTGGAAGCATCTCAATTAGCCCAACGGTGCGTGTTTCTGCGAAGGTCGCGCTGAAGTGTCCTCTAGAATTTTCGATGGCTTGTTAAGGACGCATATAATGGGACACTGTAGACTATAAATAGCCCATACCTGCTGCTTTATTGTAATACAATAGTGTTTAATATTAGTTGACATTTTATTGCGTGTGAACAATTTTTATTTGATTTGTTGTAAGAGACTGTGTTGTTAATTACGAACTGTTTAACTGTGAAAATTAAAGCTGGCGATTAGTGACTTAATTGGTGTCTTGTATTTTGTTTTCCACTGTACAGACAGAGAAAGAGAGAAGGGGGAAGGGGGCAGAGTGAGAGAGAGGGAAAGAGAGAGAGAGAGAGAGAGAGAGACAGAGTGGGAGAGAAAGAGAGCATGAGAGAGAGTGAGTGGGAGGGAGAGAGAGTGAGAGAGGGATTTGAAGTGAGAGTGAGAGGTTGTGAGAATAATAGGTAGAGGGAGAATGGGTGAGTGCGAGGGTGTGATTGTGGACATATACTGTACATAAATTTACAATATTCCATAGTATTCTGGACTATAATTTACAACAATATGATTACAAGTATTATCTAATTTTACTTGTTAGATAGACTTACCATAAACTTGTGTTTGTAACATTATGTAAACTATCTGATGTAAAGATTTTTTTTTTTTTTTTTTTTTTTTTAATTTATTGTAGATCTGTAAGCTGTTCGACTGAGCGAACATTTAACAAATTGGCTGACAACACACACAGGATTATGAAGAGCTGACCATTGACAGCTCTTCTTGTTTTGATAATAGATTAAAGAGGTAACAAAATACAAAATTAAATGATAAAAACA
The DNA here is from genome assembly GCA_034769895.1 of Magicicada septendecula. Classification (NCBI taxonomy): domain Eukaryota; kingdom Metazoa; phylum Arthropoda; class Insecta; order Hemiptera; family Cicadidae; genus Magicicada; species Magicicada septendecula. The sequence continues at coordinate 148,662,183 of CM068376.1, read as the reverse complement.
TGTAAACAAATGAACAAAAGTCATTATCACTTCCTGCTGGCATGATACAATAAGTTCAAACATTAAACACTGGGCCCATAAGGCACATATACAGGTTGACGTTAACACGTATGAATGACACGAATACAAAAACATACAGAACAGATATCACAGACAGTACAATACAGAAAATACAGAGAATACATTATGAGTTAAACCTGAATGGTAAGTCTAATAGTTTGTGTCTTTTTAGTCTATAAATATCTTCACTGTTGTCTAACAAGTTAATTGCCAGGTGGTTGGGATGCTGTTCTAGTTTGGAGATGTGAGTCCTGCAGAGGCGCGTGATTTCTTCTTTCACGGTTGAAACTTTGAGGTCGCGGTGTATAGAGTTATTTGAGACAAACCAAGGAGCGTCGACTATTGATCTAAGTGTTTTGGACTGAAAGCGCTGGATAATCTCAATATTACTTGTACTTGCAGTACCCCAAAGTTGTATACCATAAGTCCATACCGGTTTAAGCACGGCTTTATAGATCAAGAGTTTGTTGACGAGACTTAACCGTGATTGTCTGCCTATAAGCCAATAGATGTTTCTGACCTTGTGATTAAGTTGAAGCTTCTTAGATGTTATATGTTTTTTCCATGTTAGTCTCCTGTCCAGATGCATCCCAAGGTACTTAGCACTTTCAGCTTGCGGTACTGGTTGACCGTTAATTGTGACTGGAGGGCAGTTTGCCTTACGTGTGGTGAAAGTAACGTGGACTGACTTCGATGAATTGATTTTTATGCGCCAATTATCAAGCCATAACTGAACGCTGTTTAATGATTCTTGTAGTATAAGAGATGCTATTGAGGGATCGGAGTGTGTCGCTAGGATCGCTGTGTCATCGGCGTAGGTAGCAACAGTGGTTTCACTTGCTGACGGTAAGTCCGAGGTGAACAGGAGGTAGAGCAGAGGACCCAGGACACTACCCTGCGGAACACCCGACCCCACTGGTAATAGAGGAGAAGTAGCATCGGAGTACTTGACTTGAAACACTCTGCCCACTAAGTAGGAATGTAAGATACGGTAACAATTATGTGGCAGATTTTTCTTTATTTTATATAAGAGTCCAAGATGCCAGACTTTGTCAAATGCCTGGGAAACGTCGAGAAACACACCTGAGCAGAACATCTTCGATTCCAGCGATTTATTGATAACATTTGTTAGTCTGTGTATTTGATCTACCGTAGAGTGCTTTTCTCGAAAACCAAATTGGTGATCCGGAATTAGGTTGTTTTCTACAATTGTTGGCATAAGTCGTTTTACAAACAGCTTTTCAAAGATCTTACCAAGTATCGGTAGAAGGCTTATGGGTCGATAAGAAGAGGGCTCTTGAGGGTTTTTACCAGGTTTTAAGACCATGATAACTTGAGCCGATTTCCAGAGAAGAGGAAAGTATTCGAGTCTGAGTATGGCATTGAAAATGTATGTTATTAGTACAATGCCTTTGTGAGGCAGCTCCTGTAGAACTTTCCCCGATAGCAAATCAATGCCGGGAGCCTTTTTACTTTTCAAATTATACAGGATTATTTCCTTGATTTCCTTAACTTTAAAAGGCTTAATAGGTAGAGTCATTTGGAGCGGGGAGTGTAAGTATCTTTGTACCTCTTCATCGAAAGAGACGTTCTTGCTGGATTCAGGTTGAAAAACGTTGACCAAATGTTCGGCAAAAACCTGGGATTTCTCTGTATTGCTGCGCGCCCAGCTACCATCTGGTTTATGTATTGGTGGTATTTGTAATAGTGGCCTTTTTAATCGTTTAGTAGCCTTCCACAGAGAATAATCAGTACTTTCATTTGGTGACAGATTTTCTAGATAATCCTGAATCCCTTCATTCTTTAGATTTTCCAGCAATCGTTTAAGTTCTCTGGCCGCGGAATTCCACTTTCTTTTATCATCCGGATGATGAGTATGCTGCCAAATTCGTCGCAATTTACGCTTCTCAGCTAATTTCTTCCGGACAACCAGAGGAAGGTTCAAGTGCTTATTCGTCGCTGTATTGCAAGGTGTAGCTTCCCAGGCTGATTTTTGAAAAGTACTGGTGAGAGAATTTACAGCCGCATCCAATTCAGCAGGCGTGTGGAGTGGAAGTTCTAGCGAGATATTATAATTTACAAGCTCTCTAAAGTAATCCCAGTCAGTAAGACGATTTGTGAGTGTTGGTAGACTTTCAGACTCAATTATAGTATTGCTAATAGTGGCAATAATTGGAGTGTGGTCAGAGGACAAATCAAGGCAAGATTCAACTTTGTAGTATTTATGAGACAAGCCTCGTATTAAGAAGAAATCAATTAGGTCAGGTATTTTATTTGTGTCAAAAGGCCAATAGGTTGGTTGACCAGTGGACAGAAAGGACAGGGATTCTTGTCTAATGACGTTATATAAAATTCTACCTCTTGGATTAGCTAATCTCGAACCCCATTGCGGGTGTTTTGCGTTAAAGTCACCTCCCACCAAAAAACGTGCTCCAAGAGTTCCAAGAAAAGATGTAAAGATGTAAAGTTCTACAGTTATTGTCTAATTTATAGTTTCTAAATTAGTGATTGTTTTTAATACCAGTAGTGAGTGAAACATGTTAAAAATAACTTTTAATAATTACATAGTTGAACTTCCCTCAATCTGTTTTTCGTTAAAATATATTTTACTATGCTATATGTTGACTGGTATATGTACAAACGTTTTCTGTATCAATCTAATATCTAATTATTGATTATTGCTTTTATAGTTAATTAAAAATATCATTAAATATAGTAATTTAATTGTAATAGTGTATAAATTAAGTTCTGTGATATTATAATTTTCTCGTTGTCTTAAAGAAAACATTTGAAGATGTAAACAAACTATCTCAACTCCTTTACATATACAATGATACATACATACGCACGCACGCGCGTGTACGCAAACACACTCACATACACAAGCATGTTCACCCAAATAATTGATCTGTTGTTTGAAATTTTTTTTTATCCATACACAGGTCCTGATGTTGAAAATAAACATTTTCGAAACGTCAACACAAATAAGTTAAAATTTGTGTTATATTTTAGACCGATCCTCACAAACCCTTCACTAAAAAAAATCATTGATTGATGGTCACTACCAATTTAAGGATTTTATTAATATTATTATTGTTGTTGATGTTGTTGTTGTTATTATTATTATTATTTTTATTATTATAACGTCCCGACACTCTATGCCCGAGCCTACAATATTTTATTTTAGCCTCAAGTGGGGGGGGGGGGGGTCAATAGATGTTACTCTTTAGCTGGCTAACAGGGCAAGTTTCGACAAGGTTGTGAATACACCTTAACTTATGGTGGGACCGATTCTGCCAGTGGGTGGATGGCTGTAGGTTAGTGACTCGCAAACGATGGCCTCGGGGCACCAGAACGCACCCTGTTGTATTTAGTCCTACCTGCGGTACTCTAGGGCTACCGCGGTGGTCTGGTTATTTCTCATGTACTCGTGGGACTGAATGTTAATCTCGCAAAATAATTCGAGTGTTAAGGAATCGCTTAAAAACCCTAAAACACTCGTCAAGAAAAAAATCCGTCCTCGGAGGGTGTAAAGAAGGTAGTGTTACTCCTTGTTTGATGAAAAAACGTCCTGGTATTGTCTGCCAATGTGCCGGTGGAGCCTAAGTATCTAGTAGTTATGAGAAAGGAAGGTGATTGCGCGAAAGTGAGTCATCTGTCCAGGATGTCAGGAAAACCGCAGGTGGATTACTCTTGGTGGCCCTGAAGAATCAACAGCGTTTAAAATAGCTCAAACTACAAAGCATAGGGGGCATAGGTGTAGAAGTCATACCTCATACCACCCTGAACACCACTACGGGAATGGTGGTGTAGAGCTGCACCTACTTAACTGCACAAAGGAAGAAATTACGACTGAGCTTCCCAAAGACCGTTATTGCACGTCGGAGGCTAACGATGCAAAGGGATGGACAGACGCTCCCATCCGCGTCCCATGTCCTAACCTTCAGCAGATCACCTCTGCCAGAAAATGTTTCAGGAGTTATTCATATGCTAAGTTTGAGAGCATTCTTTCTTCAACCAATGCATTGTTTTCAAAGCTTGCTTTTCGCACATTGCATCAAGATGTGCTCGGGCAAAAACTTGCTTCTAAGGGAAGCCAGCTCATGGTAATGACCCCTGTGCTACACCTATGAATTGTGTCAATTGTGGTGGTCAGCATTCATCTACATCCCGCAATTTTTTCGTTTATAAGCAGGGATTGCTATGGAGGGAGTATGTACCTTAAAAATATGTTGCTAATTCGATGAGAAGAAACTTGTGTGCCCAGTCAACTAGAGCAAAATTAGTTACGCACGGGCTGTAAAGTATCACCAACTCCTACTGGAAAGGAAATATTGCCTGCAGTGATGCAGTTTTTGAAGTCTACAGGAAATCGAAGGTCAAAAAAGAGTACGGCTGAAACAGACATACAGAAGGTGCAAAGAGACAGTCAGGCCGAGTCAACTGGAAGATACATAGAAGGGAGGGCATAAACCTCGTGGATGCAGCCACCTTCAGTGGGAGTGAAACGACGAGAGGATCTGCATCGCCTTGTCCTCCCAAGTAGGCCATGGAGGACTTTCTAAAAATGAAAGCGTTGACAAGAAATGCGATTAACCCTATCGCATGTATAGAGTACGATGCCGAACTGATGTGTAACCACCATGAAATTGATTACACCTTGTGCCTAAGTCAGTAGTACAGAAAGTTATCATCTCTAGTTCCTCGCAAGAGAAACTGAAGTCGAACGAGATCTTGACTTTGGAACTAAAGGGTATAGAATTTACAGTGTGCCTTTTACGACGAGGGAATTAGAGTCCGCTAAACTTGCTGCCGGCGACACTTCAGAGGGACCGGACGATATTCTTTACTGTATTATACGTCGACTGCCGGATGCAACTATGGCTACATTACACTTTATAACACCATATAAACGCAAGGGTAGTAGCCTAAACAATGAAAAGAAGCGATCGTCATCTTATTCCTGTAGGTCGGACAGGGCCCCTTATAGCTGAGAGCGGTAGTTGACGTATCTAAAACCGTTAACGTGCAGTTTAGTAAAAATTATTGAAAAGAATGGTTAACTACTGGCTCACCTAGTGTCTTGAAAAACACGGCCTACTGACCGCACACCAGTGAGAGTACCGGACGTTTTATTCTACTACGGATCGGCTGGTATGTCTGGAGAACGGAGGTCAAAACAGTTTAATTAAAGAAAAACACATGGTTATTCTATTATTCGATTTGCAGAAAACGTTCAATCAAAAGTGGAAATATAAAACATGAAACAGTTATATAATCAAAGGTGACTTGCTTGCATTTGTGTCCAGCTTATTCAGGAACAGGACTTTCCGTATTCTGGTCGGGCAGTCGCTGTTAGCACTACTAAAACTAGAAAATAGAGTACCGCAGGAATATCCATTGATCTGCACTCTTTTTATTATATCCACTAACGGGACCTTTAAGAGTATAAACATATCAGTTGGGAAGTATTTCTGCACTGATGATCTTTCGCTGTTCTACTCGACTAAAGCACAGGCAATAATCAAACGTAAAATGCAATGCGCTAGATACACGTTGGTTGAAAATCCTAACAGACTTTCTTTCTCGGCAACAAAGACGACCTGTGTCCACTTCTGTCAGAAGCAAGGAAGGCACATGGACCCGGTGATCATCGCAGAAATGTTTGGTTGCACTACAAAACAGAAATCAAATGTTTAGGTCTAAATTTCGACATGCAGAATGCGCATGCGAACGACTAGGCTGTGTGGCGCAAATCCTCGCTAAATGCTGTTAGGTGCATCGTGCCACCAAACTGAACTGAAACTTCTTTTTAAATCATTCCTGGAAGAATTCGTCTAAAAAGATACACTATATTACAATGATGACTCAGTGACGGAGAGCGGAGTGGGTATTGCGTTTGTCATCGAGGGCGCCCCACTCCTGGGCACTGCCTAAAGTGGCAGGTATATACATCCCCGAACTGTATGCGGTGTGGCAAGCTCTTTGATCCTGTGAACACCGAGGTGAGAGGAAATTTGTTATTTTTACGAAGTTTGCTACCTGCCTTGAAAAATTTTGGCACAGTGGATCTATTATTTCTATTATTGCAATAGATAATGGCAGCGTTCCTGCGTTGGGCAACGTCGGTTTATCTTTGACTTTTGTTTGGGTCTGAACCATGTAGGTACTGAAGGTAACGAAGAAGCTACAGTCATCCCACAACTCAGTGAAATTGCCATACGGCCTGACGACGCATAAGTAGCTGCCACAACCAGCGTTATTCGTGCGTGATATCTGATGTGGTATACACGATAGAGCAAAACTTTCAGCCGTAAAGCAGAGAGTCTGTAAATGGCAAGTGGCAGGTGATAGCAGTCTTCGTGCACAGGTTTGCATCACCAGACTGCGAATTGAACACATAGGTTTAAAGACCCCTTACCTCACACAAGGACAAGAATGATCCAGTTGCATTTCTGGAGGAGAACTTATAGTGAAACATATAAGTGAAGACTGTAGTGATCTTGCGGAACTCAGACAAAGACACGTACTAAAAGGTAATCTGAAAGAAGACTCAGAAACGAACAGTTAGCGATATACAGAACTCTGTCCTTCCTAAAAGCAGCAAGTTACAGTATCGGCTCTAATAAGATTGTACTGCGTCTGTACGACTTACCACTTAGATTGAGTAATTAGACTGTAGGTGGGAACCAAATATTAATTGGAGCAACGCTTGTGTCCAACGTAACTAGGCGAAAGGTTTTAGTTGCCAAGCCCTCAAAATAAAGCGATAATAATAATAATAATATTCGCAAGAAGTGATGAGGAAGGAGGAGCGGGAGGAGTAACAACCTCGTTAAAAAACCAGGGTATCAGCTGGCCCGGCTGATAACACCCTGAAAGGGCCCCTGCCTAGGGTACAGGTGAAAACCGGTCAACGGCCTCGAAGGCGGAAGAGGAAGAAATTCCTAACGGTGGACAGGGCGGAATAACTTTCCAACCCACACGCGTCTGTGCCCGTATCAGGCGGCATTCTGGTCAGCGTCTGTTTCCCCATGTGAGGGGCGGCTGTTTTAACAAGCCTCTCCGGCTCACAACCGGAGTTGTATTTTTGTTGAGATTTATCCCAACCCCCTTTAAAAACTAATTAATATCATGGAAAAATCTTCTAACGGAAAATTTACCTCGGGCGCACCAACGCAAGATGGGCGATCGGATTCCGGGGTGCCCATCAGTTTGAAGCAAAATGGTGAATCGGAGCATACAAAGAACCCCCTAAACTTTAAAACAAAAGAAAATATTTTTTCAGAACATTTAATGTTAAATCCCTCCTCCAAGCTGGTAAGCTTAAACAGTCAAACTCAGAATTAAGACGTTTAAACATTTCAATCGTCGTCCTCCAAGAAACCAGATTCACAGACGAACACACATTTGAGTCCGATAGGTTCCTAGTATTCAAAGAAACATCTGGTAAAAGAGTTATGAAAAATGTCCCCCATTTAGGGACCGCGTTTCTGGTAGACACCAAATTTCTAAATTCTAAAAGACTTCCGTTCCCCTAGCGGCAGATTGTCACTTCTAACCCTTTCCGCCCTCAACACGAAATATATCCTAATCAACTGCCATGCCCCAATAAAACAAGATAATCGTTCCAACCCAGATAAGGTAGATGAATTCTGGGACTCCTTAGAAGATGAACTCTCTAAAATACCCAAATCTCACGTCAAGATCCTTCTTGGCGACTTCAATGCTCAAATTGGCTCAGAAAGGAAATTCCAAGATACTGTCGGTAAATATCCGGCTCACAAAAGAACTAATACTAATGGAAAAAAATTAATTCAGCTTCGCTGTCACTTTCATCTTCAATTAATGCCTACTGCTTTTAAACCACATTCCAGGAAAAAGATAACCTGGCATTCCAGGAAAAAGTTAACCTGGCCCCTCTCGGTGAATTTCAAATCGATCATGTCGCCATCTCTGCTCCCTTTCACAGATAAGTCCAGAACGTTCGCGTTTGCAAGTCCGTGAATGTCACGTCTGACCACTATCTTTCCCAAATTAAAGTAAACTTGTTCCCGAACAGGAAACCAAAACCCAAATTAAAATTCCCAAATTTAATTACGAATTTCTCGAATCAGGAGCCCAGAAATTCTAAGACTGGCTGCGCCCCCTCAGAACTGAAACCAAGTCCGAGACAGCCTCATATCTCGAGCCAATGAAATTGCTCTTCTTCAAAACCACATAAAGCATTCCTGGTGGAACCAAAAATGCGAAGATGTATATCAAAGACTTAAATCCTGGAAAGTCTGGCACTCTAGCAAAACGCCACGGAACCTGGAAACCCTTCGACTACTACGCAAGGAGGCCTGTCGAGTCCTTAGATCTCAGAGAAGAAGATTCTTGAAGGATCAAATCTCCCAAATAGATGCGGACTTCCACAACAATAACTCCAGAGATTTCTACCGAACCTTCCGCTCCAGTATCTCCAAACATGTTTCTCCAAGTTTATGTTTTCAAAAAGAAAACAGCTCCCTTGCTCTAAACCACCAGGAAAATTATCGGATTCTGACCCAATATTTCCAAAACCTTCTCAACTGCCAAGTCTCAACTTCCAAGCTCCAGTTTCAACAGTTCCGCAAAACCGTAATTCGCGGCCCCCAGATGAAACAGAAATCTGGAAAACTCGCAGAAACAAGCTGGGAAAATCTCTTCGCAACAATAAAGCGTCCGGTGAAGATGGTATCACCGCAGAAATTTGGAAGAACGTCGGCAAAGAGTTCCTTTCCGAAGCCACAGCCTTATTTCAGAAAATATGGGAAGGAGGAACAATTCCTCCAGAGTGGAAATCCGCCCTCATACACCTTCTCCACAAAAAGGGCAGTAACAAAGATGTGAATAACTAGCTGGGGATTTCACTTTTCCCCGTAACTTATAAAATTTTCTCTAAGCTCCTCCTCAATAGACTCAAATTCCAGCTTGATCCCCACCTTGGTTAATATCTAGGCGCCGTCAGAACAGGCAGATCGTGCCCGGAACAAATCCTCACTTTGAAGTTGATCATTAGATATTTCCTTCAAAGAAATATCCCCCTCTTTATAACTTTCATTGATTTTCAGAAAGCCTATGATTCCGTGAATCGAGAGACCCTCTTCCAGTGTCTGCAGTAATACGGTGTCGATCATAAAATCTATATTTAGTTAAATTAACTTTAACCGACACAGTTTCCAAAATAAAATTCCTAGGAGAACTTAGTGACCCCTTTTCAATTCACACTCGCGTACGTCAAGGGGATGGACTCTCCCCTATTCTCTTTAACTGTGTCCTAGATAAAGTCATGAAAACCTTCCATAAAGTCAATTTCACTTGGGTTAGAATAGGTAACAAATCTGAAGGCGTAGAATTAAGCTGTTTCGTTTTTGCGGATGATCTTGCCATCTTCGCTTACTCAGAAGAAGAAGCAAGAAAGCAAGTATAAGATCTCAAAGAGATAGCGGAGAAAACTGGCCTCCAAATCTCCTTTGCTAAAACAAAAATTATGACCACCCTATTTAAATTCCCGAAACATGCCTAAATACTACGTATAAAAAAATAAAATATACTACCAATCTTAAATATCTTGGGAAAACATCCCAAACATGCCTCAGACAGAGAATCTTTTAAGATAAGGAAACTCAAATTAGCAAAGGCCTTTGCTCTAACCCGGGAACTGTACGGAAAGAAAAATCATTCCAGAAGTGTAAAAGTCCCCCATTATAACACTGTGATCAGGCTGGTGATCATGTATGGAGTGGAAACAATGTGTTTTCAAAATTTGGAACCTCTTCTTAAAATTGAACGAAGAATTCTTCGAAAAATTTATGGCCCGAAGAAAACCAAAGATAGGTACAGGCATAGACCCAAAGAAAAGCTGTACAGGGATCTGAAGATCTGGAAACGGTTTTCCGAAAGAAAAGATTGAGATTCCTTGTACATATGGTTTAGATGGAACGGCCCAGATTAAATAAACAAAATTTCAACTATATTTGGCAACTTTCCAGTCTGAACGGATACACCAAACAACTCAAGAAGTAAATGATGAAACTGGGTATCCCTTTGAATGACTGTGTGTTTAGAAATACATACAGAAACAAAATTCAAAATCTTCAGGTTCTATGCGATGAGAATAAGACAAGAAAGAGGCGGACAGTGGGAAGAATGGCGGCGCATAGTGTGTGCATGAAGGCCTTCTGGCAGGAGAAGAAAAGGAAATGATTCGCGCGTCCACGGCTGGCCTGTTCGTTTAAAAAAAAAATTCCCAAGAGGAAGTAGTATTTTCTGTAACATTTTTCCTTATTACAAATATCAACCTGAAGCTGCTTTAGAAAATGAAAACATCAAAGCTTATTAGAAGTGACCAAACGTTACCATTTCGATAAAACGAAAACAAAAATATAACTCATTGGTATCTCAGTTCCTGTTTCTCACAATCTTAAAATTGTATTCCAAGAAAAAATCAACAAATATCAAGACTTATGTATAGATATTAAAAAGATGTGGAAGGTCAACAAGGTAGCAGTGAAACCAGTATGACTTTGCCCAGGACGATGGACTTGCAATGGGTTCGCCACTTAGTGGTTTTTTGGCTGACCTCTATCTTAACCACTTTGAAAATGAATACGTATTGTCTAAGAATAGGTTTTATAAAAAGATCATTTCATACACGCGGTATGTAGATGATACATTTCTTGTATTTGATGGCACATGTAGGCAGGCAGAAATTTTGAATAAATATATAAATAGTATACATCCAAACATGAAGTTTACACTCGAGTTGGAGAACGAACATAGCTTAAATTTTCTTGACCTGATAATACAAAACATAAATAACCACCTTAAAATTAAAATCTACAGAAAGCCGACCACTACGGACATTACTATCCATGCGTTCTCATTTCATCCATTCGCTCAGAAAATGGCGTCTTTTAACTCCTTCGTCAACAGGCTATTGAAAATTCCATTGGAGCCGGAGGACTACCGTGAAGAACTTAGTACTATAAAGTACATAGCGATGGCCAACGGTTATAACAGCGTGATTGTGGATAGGTTAGTAAAAAAACAAAAAAAGATCCTGCATAGAAATAACAATGAAACACACAATAGGGTTCAGAAATACATAGCAACTGAACATACGAATCTTTTACACAATACTATTTATAATGTTTTTAGAAAGTATGACTATACAGTATCTTTCAAGACGAATAACAGCATTTAAAAAACTTTAACGCCAAAATCCAATAAACCAGTAGAAAGCTGTTCAGGGGTGCATAAAATAGAATGTGAAGTATGTAATAGTTTTACATTGGACAAACAGGCAGCAAATTTTTAGATTGATATAAAGAGCACCTGCCCCTGCCTAAGGGCAACATCGGGAACGTCAAATCAAACTTTGCCATGCATATCATCGATCACAACCATACCTATTCCAGTTTTAGAAATAATTTCAAACCACTGCATTTCTGCAAAAAGGGTAAACTCATGGACGCACTGGAAGAGTTTGAAAATTACAGAGCCTCTACAACACACAATGATCAGCTTCTGAACGAGAAACTGTCGTTCAAATCAAACGAACTGTATGATACTGCTATACGCATGCTGAAACAGCACGACAAATAGGTACAGTCCAAATAGATTTGTCAGTCGCTCGCGGGATCGGTAGCGATGCGCATCGTGAGATAACGCGAGTGGGGAAATCGACTGAGTAGCGAGATGTGCGTGACCTTTATATATTTTTTTATCTAGTGACGTGCTCTACATGAGTGAAAAGTTTATCCACCTGATGATGGGACTTTAAGTCCTGAAACGCCTAGTGTATATTGAGAACACAAAGAAGTTGCAAAGAAGGAAACCAAGGTAATTCTAATATTTAATTATATAGGCAACTTAGAGATCACAACAATTATGTATACTGGACATCCTCATATAGATAGCAAAATATTAGGAGAGGGGTTGTGGTAAACTTGGTTTCCCAATAGCCCGTTCACAATGAGAGAAATCAAGTTGTGAAAAATTGTTAGACAGAGTGATTCCAAATTGCACGGCAATCTCTCAGGACCGATTCTACAGCTAAAAATAAGAAAAAAAGTTCATATAAACATAGGTCCGAAAACGGTTCGTTAGCGAGTTACGGCTCGCGAACCAGTTCGCCATAATTTCTTGTCCCACGGTAAAATGACGCCATACTGAAATCTGTGGGGTATAAAGTGAAGGGTAACTTTTGTGGCTTTGGTAAATTTGGTAACTGGTCCGTTTAGACCAATCAATCGCTTACCAAATGTATTATTTAAATGGTTCATCAAATCACGACAGTAGTGAGCAGATGCATTCAAAAACCACATCTGCACTCTATCTGCAAGTGAAATATTTTCCAGAGTTCCATCAGAGTCTGTTGGAGAAATTGTAAGTATTGTCTTCCATTAAGCCTTGGTGGTAAGAAAAACGGGCCTAAGAGATTATCACCAAGAAGGCCGCACCACACATTAAATTAAAAAGTATGTTGGTCATGTCTTGGGGCTAGTCTCGTGGGTTTTCGTCTGCCCAAGTGTAGGTGTTTCGAAAGTTTACAATGCCATTCTTGTAAATTGTAACACTTTTCTGGCGCATTTTGGTCTGTTTTGTTTTTAATTAAAGTCAAATTTCTCAAATTTGTATTTACTTTTACCGTGGGACTAGAAATCAAGGCGAACTGGTTCGCGAGCCGTAACTCGCTAACGAACCGTTTTCGGACCTATGTTTATATGCACTTTTTTTCTTATTTTTAGCTATAGAATCAGGGCCCGAGAGATTGCCGTGCTATTTTGAATCACCCTATATAATAACAATGATAATAATTATAACAATAGGGTGTACAATTTTATACACTACAAACATATTACATAGGCCTAGTGATACATTACCTGAAGGCTTTTTATTTATGAATTCTAGATGTTTAGCTAGTTTCAACTTACTAATTGTTCCTTTCTTAATTGATGGAATTTTTTATTTAACCGTGCTAAAAGTCTCTTTGTAGTAATGTAAACGAAAAAATGGCAAATGTATACCTCTTGAAGACTCGTAATTAAAGACGATAAATGCGCTTCGCAGCAATTCAGCAAACAATTCATCAATAAAAACTAATGAAATTAGTCGGTGTCATCAAACTTCGTCTCTGGGGGCACATAATAATTTGCATAGCAAAGACTTTTAACAACGGAAAATAACTTAATATCAGGTTCATATTGTTACGACGGTCTACTCGATCGTCGTAGGTACAGTGGAAAACAAAATACAAGACACCAATTAAGTCACTAATCACCAGCTTTCATTTTCACAGTTAAACAGTTTGTAATTAACAACACTGTCTCTTACAACAAATCAAATAAAAATTGTTCACACGCAATAAAATGTCAACTAATATAAAACACATTTGTATTAGAATTATACCGCCCGATTATAAAACATAACACTTCACTAATAACTACTTGAACGCACACAGTAATCATTTGTAATCACCCGACAATAAACTGAAACCGCACTGTAATACGTATATCGCAACTGTCTCTGAACTAAGGCCGCTGCCGCCTTGTATTTATACCTCCGCTCACAGACCAGAACATTCCAAACTACGGGTTATCTCTACCTACGACGTAATTAATTGCGAAGTTGACACAGTCCGCGCGGCTTCTGACACAGTCTAGCAGCTAGCTAATCCGTCGAGAATCACGTATGCCACCTAGATTCAGCTGGATTCATCTGGAACATACGATAAACACGTAGATTGTTCTATGATGTCGTAACAATATGTTTCTGCACTTTGTTCATTAATAAGAATACAGTAAAGTTACGAACAATTACACTCCTCTTACTTTTCACAGCACAAAATTTAAAATGTGGACTTTACGTTCTGCGACCTTATGTAAGTTAAACAAGAATTCAATACGTGAAATTTTACAAATATTCGTAGAATTTCTTCTTAAGTTGTGCCTCCTCGATCCGATTCCAATATCCTCACTGTATTTATTGTTCCCTCGGTGACTTCGTGTAGCTTCTGGAGCCTAAATATTGTTCTGCTTATTTGTTCTCAATAGCGCAAATAACAAAGATAAACGATCACAAATTGTTTCTACTAGTATTAAAAACATTCTTCTTGCTTGTATTTGATGTTAATTTCAGTGTGACTGGGTAACTCGATTAGGATTAGATCCTCCCGACCCAAATTTTAAACCAGAAGAAACCTCTCATCTCTGTAGAACATATTAAAAGGACGTTTATTATTAATAAAAAAATGTTTCATCTGTTCTTTAGATAAGTAAATGTATAATTACACGTTTAATTTGATCTGTACAAACACGTGCCTGTCGTTTGAGGAAGGTGTTTTCCAGAAAATGTAAATTAACACATGACTTTCCAAACAGCTTATATCCTACTTAACAATTCGTTTTGGTCAGGAGAGTTAGTAGTATCTCGTGCTACAATGTTATCATAATCCATTACACACTAACAATAATGTTTATAATAAACGAAATAAATTTTTGTTAACATATGAACGCGCGCGTACTTTATTAAACAAGCACACACTCACACACCTTGAAGTTAGTTACATTAGTCCTTTATTAGCCAAATAAAAAAATGACAAAGGTTTAGCATAGAACCAGTAAAATATTTCACATACGTGTGAGCAACACTATTAGGAAATGGGATTCAAGAGAGAGAATTAAGAAGAAGAAAAACTCTAGTCAACAAAGAGTATTTTGTACTTATCTTCATAATAGGAATTCATAGGCAGATAAAAGTAGGCAGATCAGATGAATCCTATATTGTGGTAGTGAAACATGAACGCAACGCTGAGAGTACTGGGAACTCCTGAAGATATTCGAGAGAAACCTCCTGAGGCCGATCCTGAAAGTTATATAAAGAAACCTGGTGTGCAAAATACGAGATAACCATGATATTTATTATAATTTCAATGCGCGAACAGTGGAAATGCACATGAAATTAAAATAGGTTGGCTGCCCATGTTGTGAGAATGGATAATGGGAAACAGTAAAAAGAGTCATCATAGGAAAACGGAGAGTGAAAGACCAAAAGGACATACAAGGAAAAGATAGGAGGTTGTCGCGTAGATGCTAGACACAATGTGGAACTGCGAGCTTGGAAACTCTTCACTATAGGAGGAGGCATTACTTAGGTTTATACAAAAGATTGGCTTCACACATCTATGTGTACAATATATATTCTATCGCAGTTCTGCCGTATGTATACACATACTATACAAGTAACTATTATTTCTACTTTCTTTCAGTTAATATATATCACAGGATTATAACTATAACAATTAATTTCCTATGCAGATATATTTTATTTTGCCTCATTACACTTTACAGATTAAATGTACATCATCAAATACGTTATGCGTCCTCAAAGGTAATTATGTAGAAACATCGGAACTTTATGTATGGCTCTGATGTTGCAAAGTGTGTGGAAACGTGCGTAAGTGAAAATAAAAAAACCGATGTTTTTACAATGATCTTCAGTGGCACGTTTGAATTATATGACTGAGCTACAAATATCAGAAGAATTACCTATCTATTAAAGACTTCGCAACACATTTTCTGGTGTCCAAGTTTCTACCAAAGTGGGCACATCAAATACAGCACATTAATTGTGTATTCACATACGGTAATACTGTATCCTGTATGTCCTCCGGCTGTTTTTGATGACACGTTATCATTCTACCGACGCAAAAGCCTTCTCCTAAATTAATTTCTGTAAGGAGGAACAATTCTTGCAAAATGCAATTTGTGATCACTTCCACCTTTCAACTTTATAACTGGATTTTTTTTTAAAATAGGCGTATACACTAGAGTCCAAATTAACCGAATCGCAATTAACCGAATTCCCGGATTAACCGAATGATGACGCTGTAATTTTCTTTTTTCAAGACGTTTGCATATTTTAAATTTTACTACGTTTATAACTCGAGTGACGTACTGTACTGTATGCGTGACCGATTGTACTGTACTTCATCTCTGATGACGATGAAGTCGAGGAATAAAGGGTCCAACCTATTCTGAAGCGACAAAAATATTTGAAGATGTAATGGTATACATGGTATGCAAGACGACACTTCCCCTGCGGAATTACTGCTAATGAAACAACTACGAGAACGCGCAGCGCGTAAGCGCTCATCAAGCCTCAAATACAATATTTCTAATTTTTTCAAAAAGTTAAACTAATGTGAGATTAATAACGTTTCTTTTCTATTTTTCATTTCATTCATTCATTTTCATTGATTTTTCTTCTTTGTTAATTTTTTTAATGTATATACTGTAATAACTTAAATACGTACTACTGTATTTAAAAATGTCGTTTGAAAAATATTTTCAGTTTGATTAAAATAAAGTTCTTCTTTTGAATTTGTATACAGTAATATTTTATAATTTAATTACAATATTCAAAATCCGTTGATTTTAAAGACGTTTGCATTTTAGTAGAAATACGTACAGTAATAACGGCGCTAGTTTCCCTAGAAAACGATTAGAGGCACTTGTTGTTATTACCCTCTCTAAAAAAAGTGTAAATTACAGAACAGTACTACGTTTCCGTTTTAACCAAATTTTTGTTTAACCGAATCACCCTTGCTCCCATCGAATTCGGTTAAACGAGACTCTAGTGTATTTATAATTATATAATTTACAAAGTTAAAAGGCTACAATGCTGTACTCTTGTAAACATGGAGCACAAAATATTTCAAGAGCATTAGCCCTAATCTGCATGCCTTATTCGTTGCCGTATTCAAACTGCTTTCCCAGTCCCTTTATTTGCTTAAGGCATTTTACATTATACTAATTGCAATGGAACGTGCTAAGGAAGTCATTAAATAGGGATATTAGTGCTATAACACATTTTTTGACGGTCATAGACATGTTATAAATTGAATTTGTTCTTTTTTTTTGTAAAGTAGATATAAGTTTTGAATTAAGATATGGGTAAGAAAATGGATTATGTAAAAATACCAATAATTTTACATTCTTTCATGTCAAGTGCAATATTTGTGTGTAAGCGCGCAGGTGCGCGTGTGATTCACATTTTATTTAATAACATCATTAATAATTGACATTTCTTTTTAAAACTTGGATAGGGTATTCACAGTATTGAAGGCTACGTTCTTCATTACTCCAAAACTATAATTTTTATATGTTTTTCTTAATGAAATTAATTCTTCTTTTAACTCGTTATCTGCAAGAGAGTAATAAAATTTGTAGATTAAATCTAGACAGGCCTTTGGAGAATTGGACAGAGTTTTAACTTGAAGTCCGTCTATCATGGTAAAAATCTATGACGTTGCGATGATTTACACCAATCCAAAGGTATAAAATTTATTTGAGTCGGTACTTTGCGGAGTACGGACGGCGGCTTCGAAATCTCGTCATAGGACATACAGTACTGACTGTCGCGAGTTTTTCTTGTCAGGGCAAATCAAATCAGTATATGTGACGGAGAACTTTGGTACACGGTACGATTTTGTCGTATACGTATCCCTGTCGAAGAACTTAATATCAATTTATAATAGATCAAAATTAGTGGAAGATTTTCCGCTTAGGGGCAGCAATACCTAAATAACGCTTCTGCCAAACTTTCCATGCGTGTATGTACTTTAAACCCTGCATAACCCTATTGCTATTGCTATTTAGATCGGTCCCTCCAAAAATAGGAGGCGGCAGGCAAAATATGAGGGGGTCAAAATCATGAACAAATCTCAAACGACTATGTAAGTTATCAGTTTAAACGGCATTTTAACTGAAATTTTAATATATCGTCCACTTTCCACCACTTCAAATTTTTGGTTATCAGGGTCCTAAAAATGGAAGAAAATTTTTATAAAATCAACAAAATTCATATGGGGTATCAAGTTTCAGAGAAGTAAAGAGAATTTTAACTAACATCTGAATGTAGTTCCAAGTTTTAGAAATTTCAAACCTTTTGCACCGAAGGCCCAAAAAAGAGATTAAAAATTTGAAAAAATTGTAAAAATATAGCTGGGTGTCAGATTAAAAGGAAATGTACCCCAAATCCGAATGTTTCGAATGTTTAGTGTTTATTGTATATAATTGTTTGCTCTACAATTGTTATATTACTAAAAAAATAATAGAGTAATCAGAATTTTTTAAAGATTTACTACACAGAAAAATTATCTAATAGTAAAATTTACTAAATTATAAATGTATATCGTACAAAATAGTGAGCGAGTTCTGCAGCTCAGGTAGCATACTAGTAACTTTTTGTGAATACTAGTTCAATTGTGAATAATTGGAGCATACTCATTTTTATTTAGTTAGAAATCTACAGATTGGTTTGTAGTAGGTCTCCATACCGATCTTCTCTGTGCTTTTCGTTTCATGTCCTCATAGGAATTACAACTTACATCACCAATAATCTGTTTTTTTTTTGGGGAGTCTCGGTCTTCCTCTTCCTCCTTTCCCTTCAATTTAACTTTCTTACTACTGTTTTTATTAAATGAATTTCCTTCTGCATGCAGTCGGGCGTAGAGCAGCATCCTAACTAAGGAAATGCAGCTTTGGTAGTAATCTTGTCTCACGTAATCTTACTCGTATTAGTAAATGGTGGCAGCTTTAATCAGAACTGTGAATAAACATTAAATTTCAACACTGCATACCTACCGAAGAGAAACAGAACTAAAAACATATTTCTGAGCACAATACACGAAAGATAAAAATTATATAAATCCAAGGTACTAAATAAATTGTAAATCTAGTACTACTCGTATTGTCATGTGGGATGTCATGATTCGGACGAACAGTGTTGTTTTTATAAGGTTAAGTAAATGTTAGGATTTTAGAAGACGGACTCATCAGTGAAACATATATTTACAATTCAGAACTCATCTAAGAGATTGTTTAAACAGAAAACCAGTTTTACATTTGCATCGTGGTGTCAGACATTCAGACATTTTGTAGGCAATTCAATTATGTTTTCTTACACTTATTTATAAATTTGTACAAATACAGATCAAGAAGGATAAACCTAAGTACACCAAAGTGCATTAATTAAATGAAGACGGACTGTAAGAACAGATGAAGAGAACTGTTCTCTTGCGTTAAATGGAGATGTATTAAAAAGCAGAGTAAATTATTTCTGTGTAGTGTGCTTTCTTACCATTATAGATTTCAAAGCATTTTCATGCGGTTTAAATATCCTTATTATTCTTACTCAGAGGAAATGCTTATTAAGGTCAAATTAAAATAATTAGAACTAACCAAATATATGCTCATTTAAAATGATTGTAAGTTGAAACTTACCTGCACTCGCGAATGAAAGTTACACATGAACTCGGGACGGGACCGGCCGTGGTCTGTCTTATCAAGCATGCGTATTGCCGCAATATTTATCCAGTACTGTATGCATAAATAAATATTAAAATACTCTCATACTCTAAACTAATGTTAAAGGAATGTTGGAACGAAATCCCGACACTTAATTTTTATTATATTAATGTGTTTTACATTTTACTATGTTTTATTACATTTGATATGTTTTACAGTTTGAAATATTATAAAAGAAACAAATTAAATTCTTTAGGTTTACTCATATTTTAACTACGTATTTAGTTTGCTGTTGGAATTAAAATATAAAATATAAATTACAATAATTTGTGAACACGTTACAAAACGGAAGGGTTGCTAACCCAAATGATCGTTTATCTTCTTTTTACCTATTCGTTGCCCGTTTCTTGTGAAGATATTTACTCGGGTATTTTGTAATTGGCTGTAAGAATTGTAAATTGTTTTTCTATTGTTTGACCAGTTGCAATTTTTTCCTATTTTACTGATCATATAATTTAAAAAACATTAAACTTCCCCTACTGATTAAACATGCCTGTGTTTCAATTTTGTTTGTTACTCTCGGTAAATACATCACGCAGTGTCCAGCCAGTAGTAGTATGAAATTTAGGCGTGCCAATTCATTTAGTAGAGCGAATTATTTCTTAATATACTGTATGCACTTATTGTATATAGGCGGGTAGATAAATATTTAAATATTATTAAGACTTTACTAAGACCAATACGACGGATATGAACTATAGCCTTTAAGGGTCTTCAAATAGCTTTACCTGTAACATTTTAAATATTTCTTCTGCTTTATTTCTGTCGTGGATTTTTAAAACACACTACTATATATATATATATATATATATATATATATATATTACAACGTTATTTTGATACACTTACTTTTACACATACGCTATTACTCGTACGCGCACTTACCCACGTCTCGGAGGTTTACTCTTCTTCAGCAGTATTTTACCTTGATGTTCCCCGGCTGGGTCGCAGGCTTTGGTCGTTGGTTGAGTGTGGATAAGCACGTGAATAACGTTATAAGTTTTAATTTAAAAGTAAAGAGTACAGAGGATTTACTGCTGGTTGTGAAATTAGTACGACTGTTTTAAGAAAAGTTTATTCATTTGATTTATTCAAAAATTAAATTCAATTTCTCATGTTATTTAAATGTTTAATGCGGGTTACTTATTATATGAACCCTTATATTCAATCTGAATATAATGTACTCATAATGTGTTTAACTCTTATTTCTTAAATTTCTAAGACATAGTATACACATACACAAATTATATATGACCTGAAATAGTACACAGACATATACATATAACACATATAAATATTATAGCAACGTGATTAATATGTATAACATTTAAATATTGCTCTTGTCTTTACAAGTGTGGTTTTCAATATATACCACTTAAATAAAACTTTCAATTTATTAAAATATTTATCAAAATATTAATAGAGAACATTTGTTACGTTAATTGATTCTATTTTTAATGTCTCAATTAATTAACAATCTTCTAATTATGTAATTCTCATATTTAAAATTACTCATTTAATCAATTACAAAATATAATAAAATAATATGGTTCTTGTTTGACCATTTATTTAAGAGATTACTACAGTTATACTCAATTATATTTTGAACAATTATTTATTCATTATTCAAATCTGAAAATATATTAATGTTCTTGTAAACTTGAATATGGAAACTAGAGCTTTTGGCGATAGACTTCAGGGTCATTTATAATAATAAATAAATGTTCGACTTCACCTGCATTTTTCTGCACCCATTTAACTTTGTTGTTACCGTCATCTGGACTCTCGAGTTTGTTGATCCTCTTCGGTATCAGCTCCTCTGTCTCTGCGTCGTTGAATTCCTCGCTCCGTCTCCTGGATGCTGAGTTCTGGCGTGGACCTCTAGTCGTGGTGCTGAGTTCTAGTCGTGATGATATACGGCTGGATGTAGCTGCATCTGCTGTCCCTGTGTCCTCTCGTCTTCTTGTCTAGTTCCCCGTCCTCTTCTTTCGTGTCCCTCGTAGCTGTCTAGAAGTTCTATGTAGATACAACTCTCCTAGATTCATTTATATAGTTTCAACTCTTGTAGATTCATTTATATTGTCTTTTTCAAATCACTCGAATTCTTTAATAACTGCACCGACGTACTACCGGTTCCATCGCACTTCAGTTTATATACTACCGTTTAAAACATTACTACAACTTTGTAAAATTTACGGTGTCGAGATGCGTGGATTCCTCGTACTAAATAAACTTGATCTGAGAAAGAGTGTGTCGCTCGCTGGGGTTTTATACTGCTGCCTCGTTGGAATTCATGTTGGAAACTGTTTGACAACATTGAACAGGCCGGCGTGTCGGTTTAATCGTTAGATTCAACCTAGGCGTCTTTCTATGAAGCGCACACTTTTTTATAAATATTTTTACACAAATCGTTCGGTATAATATTAGACCTTATTTATGCAAATTTTGAATGTTACGCTGTGTAAATTATAGCAGTTATGGCAAAATTTCACACGGTGTCCGAACCGTTCCCACGATTAATGACCACTTAACGCCAAATTGAAGCGCCAGGCGTCAGCTATGTATTCACATATGTCGCTGATTCGTGTGACTTATGGTTCACGTACAATTCTTAAAAAACTGTGTGAAATCTTCCACCCTCGTTTGCATAATTTAACCTGTCTGTTATTTACATATGTACACATACACACACACGCAGACTGATACACAGGCGACCGCATGTCGTTCTGACGTCACCTCTGCGAGTTAGCGCGTGTCAAATGCTCCCCTTCGTTACATTTAAAAACCAACTAAGCCATATGTTTCCATATACATGCTTACTTACAATATTTGATTAATTTTAATTTAAATACTACTTATATTTATTACATTATTTCTTATTCCTAACGTATATTTATTATACTATTTTTATTATGTACATCTTACATATTCATACGTGTATACGAAAGCACGTTATCATACCTCAGTCAGAGGTTGATACATATACTTATGCCAAACGTATCGTTGCAATATATATATATATTGAAACTCTGCTTAATGCGTGTTGTTGTGTTGTGTGAGTGTGTGAGCACCTACCTGCTGTCCGATCTTGCGGTTTTCTTCCGACTAGGGCGTGTGGATTTTGGATTTGGTTTCGCTAGTATGTAAACTCAAATATATGACAACAGCACACTAAATAAGTTATTTTAAAAGTGAAGAGTTTTGTGAGGTTGGTAGGCTCCGTAGTACAGCAATAAAAAATACAATATGGGGTAATAAAACGGTGTTTATTACTCCAATGACACACAAGAATGAAATGTTTATATGATCAAATATTCTTACACACTAAACAATAAATAGATCTTGAATAATGTTTTCTAAATGGTTGATAATTTTCAGAAGTTGAGCTCGTTATTTTGAAAGAGTTAATTTTAACTGAAAATTTAATTAATTAATTTACTTTAATTTAATTTAATTTCAATGTCTTTAAAATTTGATTCAAATGAAATAAAAACTCTGAAGTTAATTGAATATATTCCAAAATAAACTAGGCGTGAGAATCTAGTTCACGTCCCTTTATTTACTAGTGATTTGACTCACGTATACTGCAGTATGAGCAAATTATTTAATTCTTTGTTAAGATTTGTATAGCGCTTTTTGTTTTATCTCTATTAATTCTTAACTAAAGCTTACTAATTACTTATACTGGCTATACAGATTATCACAAATGAATTATTCTTATTTAACTAGAGTCTTTGATTTGTGGCACCTGAATGATTTATATTACAATGATTTTATTTAAAAAAGAAAGAAATTTAACAGTTGAAAATTAGATAACTTGATTTTGACTTTCCTGATACTGAAGTGGATTGTAGAGATGCTCCAGATGTCCCTCGCTGTCTTTGTCCAATCGGCTAGAGATAATGATCTACTTGACCGTCCTGGGTTTCGGCGGTGAGCTCGGAAATCAGCAACACTCTGCTCTCCTGCTATTTGTTGAAGTTTTTACGTCTGCAGATTTCTGCGAGAACTGCTTCACCTCCCTCGTCGATTCACGTTCCACGTCAGCATGTGTGTGCGTCGTTTCGAGTTGTAGTTCTGCTCGTCAGCTGATTCGCAATGGTTTAGACGGCCTCTCTGTAGTATTCTTGAAGTAATGTCTTGTAGTCTTGTAGATCTCTTGCGTGCTTATGCCCACAGTTACTGCAGTGCACAATAAGCTTATTTGTTGATGTAGAAGAGTATCTTGACTGGACGCTGTAATTACGAGTCGTTACAGTTGATCTGTTTTATGATGATCATAATAATGCGTGTTGACCACGTAGAGTCTTCAGACGAGTCTTCACAAAACTATGGTTTTGAGACGATCGAAGATATACGTCTGTTCTTCTTGAATACTGGCAGTAGAGTGTTCGATCAGCCCCAAAACTCCGCTCTGGTTCGGATTTCTTCGAATGATTTGATTGGCTGACACACTCTCCCTACTCTCAAAATTTGAATCACCTTAGTCCGTGAGAACGAAACTAGTTTCCCACAGACGGAGAATTTATATTATTATTAATATTCTTAACACAACGGAACTGAATTGTCGTTCCGGATTTCCTGTGGCACTTTTATATTGCAATTATCTTGGTTGCCAACCAAGTTGTGCGAATTCCAAAATATACAATTTGTTGTAAATTCTTATAGTTATAACATATTAAAAGCTCTTTTATGTAGCTCAATTATTACAGAAGTTATTCACATAAAATTAGTTAACTCTGTTATTATTTAATTATATTGCATAAAATTCGCACACCCTATTATTAATATTTCGGCAAACATTTTGGCTATAATGGATTTCGCCTGTATTTACTGGTTTCCGAAATATTAATAATTGAATGTTTGGGTGTGGTCGTATGCGTTACACAGTGAGTTGATTATGTAACAGCCGCGTGTGCGTCTTTTACAATGCATTATTATGATCGCTATAACATATGAGTGGAGTTTCGACTATTAAAATTTATTTAAACATCAATATAATATACTCTTAACATATAAGTCCAAATTAATGATATTTGGTCCTGTTATGTACTCCTCCATCCGCTTTAAAAAAAAATGAGTGTAATATTTACAATTTTTTTTTCAATTATTTTAAATGTACATTGAATTGATTATGCTTGGTACTATACATTGTATTCATTATCTATGGACACATAGATTAGTGTCAATATTCTTTACATATATAACTTAATTCTAATTGAACACTATTAACAATATTATACCTGAAATCATTGTGTAGTGAATGTTTGTAGTACGGCTAGTAGTTAATTGCAGCGTTTAAGAATGTTAGATAAGCGGTAGACAATAGCGGACCCGCACGCGCTCCAGGAATGTGCTGACTTTGTTTACAAAGTGATATCAAAGAACGCGCGACGTTAATTACTTGACCTACATTCTAACAGCTGAGCGTTACACCACGTTACATAATAATTTCCGGCCGCTGGGGTTCGCTGGCTTTGCTTTATTATACGCCTGTACGCTTGTTAGTTACCGCGCAACTACCAAACTATCATTCATACACAACTTATTTACAATTATTTAATATTATATAACACACATTTAATTTATTTTAATACGAATTATTATTATTTAAATTATTACTAACCCTATATATTATATTAAAAAGTCATATTATTTCGTACCGACGCGCCTCGGAATTTCATCTTACTCATAATATTTCCTTAAAGAGCTCGCATGATATTTCCCTACCGTTTTTGTTCGGTCGAGCGTCGTAACGATAAAGGTGTGAGGTGCTAGTTGCTCAGCTAAGAGGTACGGTCCGTTGTATAACCGAAAAAACTTTGCGGCGACATTTATGTCTCTTCGTCCCACGGGGTTTGCCTTGAGAAGCACTTTCTCTCCTACTACAAAGTTGGTTAATGTATGAGTGGTATTAAACCTTTCCGCCCTTTTGCAACTATCGTGTCTTTTACAAGTAGGTTTTTACACTGACCTGGCAGAGGTAGATTATAGGTTTTCGGCCTGTGCAAATAATTATGCCAAAATCTCTCTGGCTTTGTTCCAGAGTATAACTCTGCTGGTGTGTATTCAGTGGTGTCATGATAATTTTCATTTATCGCCGTTTCAAAGAATGATAGGAACTCGGGCCATTTGCTTTGCTCTTTATAGCAATATATCCGGAACATTTTTCCTATTTCCCTATTCACTCTTTCGGCGAGGTTGCCCTGTGGTCGTCTTATCGAGGTGAGGATCGCTTTAATGCCATTTCGTTCCAGGGTTGCTGCCCAGTGTTTATTTTGGAATTGCTTTCCCTGGTCACTAAGCACGCTCTTTATCGGTCCATGTTGCGGAATATACTTGTTGAGTATAATGTTCAAAACGGATTTTGTGGTGGGTCTAGGGATCGCGTATAGGCTAACTTTCTTTGTAAATACGTCTACACACACTACAATATGTTTTAAATTTCTGGTAGCCTTAGGTAGGGGTCCCAGGAAGTCGGTGGCGATCATCTGTCCCTTACCTTCCGTTATCACATTTGCCATGGGAACGTAAGTGTGCAAATTTGGTGCTTTCGCGGTTTGGCATGGATGACATGTTTTTAATAACTTCCTCACTGTTCGATACATGTTTGTGATAGTAAAATCTTCCTGTAATATCTTTACACATTTTACTGGTGACGCGTGTGCCATTTTTACATGTAATGGGTGTGTTACACACGCAAGCATAGCTGGAGATAATACCACCTTCCATTCGCCCTGTAAGAATTTATATACTATATTATCTTGTATCAGATAATGCTGACTTGGGTAAGCTGCTATCATTTGCTTTTTAGCAAGGAGTCTGGGGTCATTGTCCTGCTCGCGTCCTATGTTTCGTAGCATGTCGGTTGCTTCAGGCGCGACAGTGTACTGCATATTTAATACCCTCGACTCGTCGTCAGCTGCTTCGTATACCTCTTCCTTTTCTACGGGCGGATATCTGCTTAAGGTATCGGCCGTGGTATTCTCTGCTCCTTTGCAGTATTTAATGGTAAAAGAGTACTCTTGAATAGCTAACACCCATCGTGTTAGTCGATAATTGGCTAGTCGGCATTTCAATATGAAGGATAACGCCTGATTGTCTGTGTGGATCTCGAAATAGGTACCGTATAGGTAATGTCTGAATTTTCTGAGAGCGTTTATGATGGCGAGTATCTCTTTCTCAGATGTACAATAATGCAACTCAGCGCCTTTGAGCGTTCTATTAGCGTATGCAACAACATGAAGACTTCCTTGCTCGTCTTCCTGGTGCAACACGGCGCCAATAGCATACTCGCTAGCGTCAGTATACATTACGTACTTCCTGCCCTGTTGTGGATGGAACAACTGTAGGTTAGTTTGGAATAAACCCTTAACCCTCTCAAACGCATCGTTTTGTTCAGAACCCCATTTCCACTTTATATTTTTGCGTACCAGCTGTAGCAAGGGGACTGTGTATTCGGCGTATTTGCTGGTGACTTTCCTGTAGTATCCCGTGAGTCCAAGGAATGCTCGTAGTGCTTTGAGGTTCTTGGGCACCGGGAACTCCACAATACTCCTGAGCTTCTCTGGGTCCGTACTGATGCCTGTAGCTGAGATTATATGTCCCAGGAACTTCATTCGAGACTTAATGAACTCGCACTTGTGTAGTTTGAGCTTAATGTTGGCTAGCCTCAGTTTCTGGAAGACGCTCCTCAGATGCTCAAAGTGTTCTTCCAAAGTGCGGGATATCACGAGGATGTCATCAACGAATATCACAGTGTAAGGGTCTACCTCGGGTCCTAGAGCTCTCTCGAGGCATCTTACAATAGCGGCGAGACTCGTGCTAAGGCCAAAAGGTACCACCTTGTGCTGGTAGCATTTATTGTTATAAATAAACGCTGTATACTTACGGTCTTGCTCGCTCAGCGGGACCTGCCAGAAGCTCGCTGTTAGATCTAGCTTCGTGAGGTACCTGGCTCCTTCACATTTTATGGAGAGGTCCTCCGCTGTAGGCGCGCAGTCAGACTCCTTTTCTACCAGGTTATTTACATTCCTCATATCCAGGCAGAGTCGGATTTCTCCAGTCTTCTTGCGGACAACTAGCAGTGGGTTGAGGAAGCTGCTATTAGATCTTTCTATAATGTCTTCCTCCAACATCCGCTGTATCTCCTGCTGGACCTCGGCCTGGTACTTTATAGGTACCTGGTAGATTCTTCTTATGAACTTCTCTGGTTCAATGAGGTTGATCTTATGTTCATAAACTGACGTGATCGAATGTTCCTCACTGAAGATATCGCTGAACTCTTCTTGCAGCGACGACAATCTCTGTTCAGTTCGGGAATCTAAGCTTGTTTCCCCCTGTTCACCGTTTTTGTAATTAATTATCTGTTTTGGTGGCCGTGTAATTTTAATTGGATCACCGTGGTTTTGTATGTGTGTGTGTGTGTGTGTGTGTGTGTGTGTTCAATTTGAAGGTGTAACTAATTTTGTTAATTTTACATTTTAATAGGTGTTCACTTGTGTTAATCTCCGCGCGTATTTGCTCTAATACGTCCACCCCCAATAACACATCACATATCAAATTGTTTATACCTACTACGCACACTTCAAATTGCACTTTTTCTAGCATAATTGTTAGATAGTACTGCGTGTCAATTTTTTCTTTGGTATGTGTTGCGGTACGTATATAGAATTGATTTATTGGAAGTGACGGGGCTGTACGAAAATGCTTTTTGTTCGCACGTAGGAATCTTTCACTTACGCCGGAAACAACGCTACCGGTGTCCAACAAAATTTGTTTGTGAACACCGTTGACAAAGGCGTGCAATACCGGACACGCCGCGCTCACTGCCCTTTGTTGTGCGGTACCGGATTCCAGCAACGGATCCCTGACGTCCGGTGGAAACACGTTATTAACAGGCATATAAGTTTTATAATCAAAAGTACACTTTTCACACAATATATAGTTCTTATTTCTAGCATGCTGCCGGGTTTATAGCGCGTCCTTGCTGGAGGCGCATTTCGGCACGTTTTTTGCAGATTGATAATTTTTTGATTTATTGCTAGGGTCCTTAACGCTTTGCGTATCGCCGTCTTTCGCAGTTGTATCACTTTTCGCTATTTCGACCGTTTGAATTGCTCTGATCGGGGTCCCATCGTTGCCCTTACTTTGCCCCTTCTGTCTACCGACATTTGGTTTACCTTTATATTCAAAGGTCTTATCTGGGGGTTTCAACGATGCCTGGGGTAGAGTAGAACTCGTACTTGGTCTCTGATCAGGTTGAGGATGGTATTGCACCCGTGCATTTTGACCGTCGTTATTTCGGCGAAAATCTGGGTTATAACGCCAACCGCCTAGATCAAAAACTGTCTCACTTTGCGACACTAAAATAGCGCAAAAATAGCTAAAATAGCTTTGTCTCATTCATCGACCGTGCGTATACCTTGCGTAAACACAGCTACCCGTATATTGTGGTTGAAATGATAGGCTAGTTTAGTGACAATGTCGATCTCTGAAAATGCTGTGGTTAAATGCTTTGCGCGCTCGACCTGCTGGATGATATAATTTTCAGGCGTTGTACCTAATTTTCGGTCATAACGTCCATATTCTAATTCATTCCGTAACAGTCTTTGTGTGTGAGAATTCCAATACCGGCTTTCGAATTTCTGTTTGAATTCCGCGTATGTGGTCACTTTATCGCGTACAATATTATACCATTTACGCGCCGAATCACGCATCGCGTTTACTACCCATTGTATTTTATCTTGCTCTTCGAGCCTCGAACCTATCCTCGCCATTTCATTTTCACAGGCTAACAAAATTTCAATAGGGTTTCATTATTTTCCCCTGTAAAATATACACGATTCTTTTCATCGACAGGTCCCTGTACTAGGATATTAGGAGCGGATCTCCTGCGTACTTCCTGTCGTACCTTCAAAATCTCGTCATTAAGTGCTTGCAATACACTTTCTTTATTAGAATCTATATTTGATCGCGTTTCTACAATTGAAGCGTCAAGTCTACTTACTTGGCGTTGAGTTTCTGTCGCATCGGTTTGAATTCTTATCTCGAGCGAGTCAACTTTTTTCACAACATCCGCAGTCTGTTTTTCACACCTACTGATGTGTTCTTTGAATCGGCCCTCCATACGCGTAACTTGTTCGATAAACGATTTTTGCATTTTGGTCTCAAAAACCTTAAACCCTTCGTTTATTTTCGTTTCTACCGTATGTACTTTTTCTCCGACTTCCGTGATTTTAGCGGTTAATTCTTTATTACTTTCACTGATTTCATCGACTTTAGCGGTTAATTCTTTATTACTTTGTTTTATCTCGGCATTTATGTCTGCGTTACTATGTTCTAATGCTTCGGTTAAACTTGATTTTTGCGCGTCAATTTTGGCCGTTATTTCTGCGTTATTTATTTCAGCATTGGCTGTTATTTGTTCAAATCTCGCATCTATTTTAGCAGTTAAATCCGCGTTTGTTTTCTCTAATTTCGCGTTGATATTAGCGGTCATTTCCGCGTTCATTTGCTGCGTTTGTTTAAGTATTTTTTCCATATCCATTTTTACACCATAATTTCAACTAGACGATAATTTCAAATACTTCACTGCTGTACCACTACCAATCACAAAACTTTTCTTTGGGGATTGTTCAGTTGGACGCCAGCTGTTTTAAAAGTTAAAACAGCAAACTTGGTTTTAACGTAAAATTAAATTTAATTTGAATTTAATTTCTGGCCCCACGTGCAGGGCGACATATGAAACTCTACTTAATGCGTGTTGTTGTGTTGTGTGAGTGTGTGAGCACCTACCTGCTGTCCGATCTTGCGGTTTTCTTCCGACTAGGGCGTGTGGATTTTGGATTTGATTTCGCTAGTATGTAAACTCAAATATATGACAACAGCGCACTAAATAAGTTATTTTAAATGTGAAGAGTTTTGTGAGGTTGGTAGGCTCCGTAGTACAGCAATAAAAAAATACAATATGGGGTAATAAAACGGTGTTTATTACTCCAATGACACACAAGAATGAAATGTTTATATGATCAAATATTCTTACACACTAAACAATAAATAGATCTTGAATAATGTTTTCTAAATGGTTGATAATTTTCAGAAGTTGAGCTCGTTATTTTGAAAGAGTTAATTTTAACTGAAAATTTAATTAATTAATTTACTTTAATTTAATTTAATTTCAATGTCTTTAAAATTTGATTTAAATGAAATAAACACTCGGAAGTTAATTGAATATATTCCAAAATAAACTAGGCGTGACAATCTAGTTCACGTCCCTTTATTTACTAGTGATTTGACTCACGTATACTGCAGTATGAGCAAATTATTTAATTCTTTGTTAAGATTTGTATAGCGCTTTTTGTTTTATCTCTATTAATTCTTAACTAAAGCTTACTAATTACTTATACTGGCTATACAGATTATCACAAATGAATTATTCTTATTTAACTAGAGTCTTTGATTTGTGGCACCTGAATGATTTATATTAGAACGATTTTAATTAAAAAAGAAAGAAGTTTAACAGTTGACAAATAGATAACTTGATTTTGACTTTCCTGATACTGAAGTGGATTGTAGAGATGCTCCAGATGTCCCTCGCTGTCCTTGTCCAATCGGCTAGAGATAATGATCTACTTGAGCGTCCTGGGTTTCGGCGGTGAGCTCGGAAATCAGCAACACTCTGCTCTCCTGCTATTTGTTGAAGTTTTTACGTCTGTAGCTTTCTGCGAGAACTGCTTCACCTCCCTCGTCGATTCACGTTCCACGTCAGCGTGTGTGTGCGTCGTTTCGAGTTGTAGTTCTGCTCGTCAGCTGATTCGCAATGGTTTAGACGGCCTCTCTGTAGTATTCTTGAAGTAATGTCTTGTAGTCTTGTAGATCTCTTGCGTGCTTATGCCCACAGTTACTGCAGTGCACAATAAGCTTATTTGTTGATGTAGAAGAGTATCTTGACTGGATGCTGTAATTACGAGTCGTTACAGTTGATCTGTTTTATGATGATCGTAATAATGCGTGTTGACCACGTAGAGTCTTCAGACGAGTCTTCACAAAACTATGGTTTTGAGACGATCGAAGATATACGTCTCTTCTTCTTGAATACTGACAGTAGAGTGTTCGATCAGCCCCAAAACTCCGCGCTGGTTCGGATTTCTTCGAATGATTTGATTGGCTGACACACTCTCCCTACTCTCAAAATTTGAATCACCTTAGTCAGTGAGAACGAAACTAGTTTCCCACAGACGGAGAATTTATATTATTAATAATATTCTTAACACAACGGAACTGAATTGTCGTTCCGGATTTCCTGTGGCACTTTTATATTGCAATTATCTTGGTTGCCAACCAAGTTGTGCGAATTCCAAAATATACAATTTGTTGTAAATTCTTATAGTTATAACATATTAAAAGCTCTTTTATGTAGCTCAATTACTACAGAAGTTATTCACATAAAATTAGTTAACTCTGTTATTATTTAATTATATTGCATAAAATTCGCACACCCTTTTATTAATATTTCGGCAAACATTTTGGCTATAATGGATTTCGCCTGTATTTACTGGTTTCCGAAATATTAATAATTGAATGTTTGGGTGTGGTCGTATGTGTTACACAGTGAGTTGATTATGTAACAGCCGCGTGTGCGTCTTTTACAATGCATTATTATGATCGCTATAACATATGAGTGGAGTTTCGACTATTAAAATTTATTTAAACATCCATATAATATACTCTTAACATATAACTCCAAATTAATGATATTTGGTCCTGTTATAATATATATAAGGGTCATCTAGGAAGTGAAGAACGTTTTGTTTATTAAAACATCAAGAAAAGTGATAATTGAACTCTTGCAGAAACCGTTAAGCTACACTTGTATGTAGTCTCTATAGAATTTGAGTCACATGTCATAACGTGGTAAGTTTTTTCCTATTCGTAGTTATAAACCTTCGCCGTCATGTTCTTAAATCGTTCAGTTTCAGCTTGTCATCGCCTTAAAAGTATTTGCCTCTCAAAAACTTTTTCACCTGAAGGTACAGATAAAAATAGCTAGGCGCCAAGTCAGGGCTGTACAGTGGATGCTGAAAACCTAACGTTGCTGATAACGTCAAGCGTTATCGTGAATGAAGACGACACTGCTGGTCAACATACCACGCCGTTTGTTTTGTATAATTGTGCCATGGGCAAATCATACAGTGAGAGCTTTACATTCACAGCGCCTTATGCTACGAAACATATAGCATATTAGAATTAAAAATTAAAAATTTACTTACATAAATTTATCAAAATATATCATATGCTAACAGTAGGCATACGAGTACTTGGAATACGAGTCTCCTTTTAAATTTCTTAAATTAAAGGAAGAAACAAAAGTAATTTTAATGTCACAATTTGTTTAAACAAAAATTAGACTTGATTAGCAGAAAAGAATGTTGTTTAATTTTTAGAGTCAAAATTATATTTAATATGGTTTATGATTCCGCATATTTTTTTTTATAATTTAATTTTTGTTTGGGTATTTTTGTGAGCGAGATCAAATTTTTTTCAGGTGCGCGGGGGCGGATTAACCATTAGGCTGACTAGGCTGTAGCCTAGGGCGCGGCATTTTGTAGGGCGCAAAATTTTAGCTAAAAAATAATAAAATTTTACAGCTAAATGTAAAATTGGTAATAAATTACAAGGATAACAATTTGAGTTCATTTTGAACACAGGTGCCTGTTTGCGAGAAGTTATGGTAAAACTGTACATAAATAATAGAAGTGCCTTCCAAACTGTTTTCTCCGGTTATGAGTCATCGGCGGCCGGCGCACATAGAACTATGCCGCCGCCCGACGTACAGTGATTTTCAGTGATATACATGACAAATTTGGTTTCTTATGGAAATTACCTCAACTTTCTGAACTAAATAATGACATAAGAAGACAAAAAGCTAATGCCTTCTAGAAAATTATGCTGTTGATTTATACCAAACATTTCCTGATGGGTGTGTGCATTTAGCTCAGTTTTTAAATGACTATGGACCTGTCAACTCAGAAAAAGAATTAGGAGAAAACAAGAAAAAGCGATCTGAAGCAAAACCACTGTTGAATTCTTTTAAAACGCTGAACTTAGAATCTATGTTTCCTAATGTTGAGATAGCTTTGCGCATTTTCCTTACTATGCCCGTCACTAACTGCGGACACGTTTGAGTTGGGCCCACGGTCAAAACATTCCCCTGCGGATTACCGTCGGTCCTCGAAGGGTCGAGGTCTAGTTGCGCCCCTGTTCAGTGAGGTAGGTTTCTCCATTTGTTAATGTTCGGCCGCTCGTTTTTATTTGAATGTCCTTCTTAATATTAACAAGTATCAAAATTACATTTTAATATCAATTAAAAGCAGTTATTGAAATTACTACATCCCCATTTAATTATTACCATAATAAAGTCTTAATTAAAACGTCTTTTTAACAAACATGAAATAAGGTTAAAAAAAATTTTCATTTAGGATTAAATCATTACTTAATCACTAACCAGAATCCATGCAAATTAATAACCAATTAAGTTACTACAACAAATCCAAACGTGTATAAGTTACTTTTGGTTCATTAGGCCTTTGTTAAGAATAGTTTCTTAAAGGAATTTGTTAAGAATGATTGCTCGGTCTTAAGAGTGGACATAAGTTTTTATTTTTTACTTGTAAAAACAAACAAAAAAATCAGCCCTAAAAATCAGTAAATAGTAAAAAAAAATTTATTTGAATGATTATTCCAATAACAATTTTAAACCGTAGTGAAGTCGTACCTGTTATTTCCCTTTGAATGATGAACTCGATCACCTGAAGTCCATTTGAAGTGTGAAGGCTTCTGTTCCGCTCGTATATAAACCAACTGTCCCAATAATAACACAGGACAATATGGCCAATATAAGGAGCGGCCTTCCGGCCTTGTCAATTTTTTGTTAGTTTTTGTTTTTGTATTTTTTTTAGTTTTTTGTATTTTTTTTTGCTTTATGTGTTTTATTGATTTTTTCTTTTTATAGAAAAACTGTATTTGTTGGTCCTACCTTGTAGATAGGCATTTCATTACGAAATCTAAGTTGATGGTCCTTTCTTGTACTGATAACAGACGCATTTTATGAAGTGCAATCTAGAAATTTCTCCAGAGGTGTACTTATTGTACAGAGTTTCCAAAAACTGAAGTCTCTTCTTGTACCGTCCGTTAGTGATTTTTCGAGTATGGGGGTGATAGAAATTTCTTCCAAATTTGTCATGGAACGACTCACATGCATTCGTTGTCCTTTCTGAAGAAGGGGACGATGATGCCCATAGACTTGGAGGAAATGAAGAGCTGCTATCAATGTAGTTCTCTACTAGGTAGTTAGAGAACTCCTCGAAGTTCGGGGGTTGTATGGCCATTAAGTCCTCCACAAATGCGTCCTCCACCTGACCAGCGTCCAACATATTTAAACCGAACACCCAGTGCAACCATTTTCCGGCTTCCGATGTCTCATTTTTGTATTCCTGGCTCAATCCAAGCTGTTGAATTTTTCTCCACCAGACCTGGGATAGGTGGAACCTGCAGCCTCTCACATGTACTGAAGGCCAAGATGATAGGACAGCATTTTGAAGCGCTATCTCAAAGTCAAGTGTTATGTGTTTTGGATTGAAGTGTAACTGATACTCCTCGCACTTTGATTTCAGATGATTAAATAGGCTTTTGTACGTTTCTTCTGTCTTGTTGGGCAATAAACAAAAAACAAGCGGAACATAGTTGCCATTATCTACGCCGTGAATAGTAAAAAATTGATAAAAGTACTTTGGCGCTTAGGTAAAAGTACCATCCATGAAAATATTATCAATTTTTACAAGATATTCCGAGTTGCTTTTGGGGCAAAAAACAACAATGTTTTCCTCTCTTAAGTTTAACAGCAACATTTCCTCACCTTGAGTAGTCGTGATCGGAATGCTGTCCAAAGCGTCGTGGACGTCACTGATGCATTTAGGAAGAGGAGGAAGCTTACTTCTTTTTGCGTGGTTGAGGTTTCTTCGCACTCGATCCATGTCATCACGTGTCATTTGGTTGCTAATGTCTTCAGGCACAGACACAATTTCTTGTTTTATCACTTTTGCGGGCGGTTCGGATAAAGTTTCGATCGCCTTGCGCTTCGCACTGTTGGAATTGTACTGCCTGTGTAAGTTCGGGCACGGTTCATGGTTATGCTCACCAACGGCTTTGAACAAAACATCACCATCATCATCTGTAAATAAATGCGCGGAACAACTTTTTTTAACACAACGCCACTTTTGACCACACTGTGTTCTTCTATTTTTCGAAAACTTAAAACCCTCCAAAACTACTAATTTGAAACCTTCCTCACTTAGCATAGAAAACATGTTTGCACTGCTTTCACTCATGGTAACAGACTGAATGTGAAGAAATGTGCAAGGAGTTGAAGGGAGTGTGGGGGCGGCAGTACTGGGAATTCCAACGGAATGCCACTCGCCCGGTCAAAACAATGAGAGCAAGTTACCCGGGACTCCCCCACCCCTGCATGAAGGCTTGAAATACGAAGTTTTGAGTACGGACTCTACACCGCATTTAAAACTTATTTTAACTGATTTCCAAAAGTTGTGACTACTGGGGGCAGTTCCATGGGGGCAATTCGACCCTCACTCCGAGCTGACCATGGGCCCAACTCAACCGTCCTTTTTGTGGACATCACTGACCGTGGGCCCAACTCAACATCCCCACTAACTGCAGTGGCGAAAGATCTTTTTCAGCTTTGAAGAGAGTGAAGAATTATTCACGCTCAAATTTGCACCAGGATAAACTGACCAGTGTAGCCCTCTTGTTCATTAAATGTGACTTTCTGCAAGGACTTGATTTCAGTGAGGTGATTAAAACGTTTGCTCAATCTAAAGCAAGAAAAAAGAATCTAGTTTGAACTTTCCATGAGTCTTAACAAATCCACAAGATATTTAACTGATTGTCTTCTTTGTGTAAATGATGTTAAATATACCCTTAACAAAACTGTTATAATTCTGTAACTACTTAGGTAATTTTTTCCTTATAAAAGCCATGCAAATTACAAATGGTTGAAGATGTAACTTTAAAACAATCTCTGAAAAATAGCCTCAGTTTTCAATTGTTGAGACTATTTCCAAAAACAGCAAGAGTTTTGGAAATATTCCTAACTAAGAAGTATATTGTAGGGTGTTTAAAGCTTCATTCAGCCCCTTGAAAATAAACGTAAGAGTAGCCTATGGGAGGTGAGGGGGGCGCTAAAATATAATTAGCCTAGTGCGCCAAGATACCTTAATCCGGCACTGCAGGTGTGCGTTGGACTACAGTGTTCAATTACACAAATCAGTATTTAACGTTAAGTTAGTATCCTTAATTAGTATTAATAATATTAATATCCTATTCAAATATTACTTTGTGACAGTTTATATTGATTTTATGTAGCCTACTTGTAATATTACATAAACACTAAAGACTGAACATTTATTTTAAATTCAGTGATCATTTTTACAACTATTACTAAGGGTCAATTAAAACAAATGCCACATTTGATTTATACTAACATGCTGTATTTGTTTACAAAATATTGTCTATATATTTATATTTACTATTGAATTTACATTTTCTACGTGCGTACATCATAAGTGACGTATTATTAGGCATATTGTATGACGTTAGCTACCGTAATTTAAAGTCCCGGATTCGATTGCTGGCAGCGCCATAAAACTAAGTTCCGATTTTCAGCCCCTAAGTTGACTCAGCCTCAGGAAATGAGCGTTTAAGTATAATATTCTAGGGAAACATTAATGTGCTGGGAACATTAATTTTATTGTATGCAAGCATTCCTCAGATACGCCGATGGTAAAGGATGATCTATTAATATCATTATTAGTATTATTATTATTAATAATTTTATGTTTTGGGACTCAGCAACTAAGGCCTCTAGCCGAACGACGTCTACCAGGAGCGTTGCTGGACTGGGTGTTTTCTTCTCACCTGGATTTTAGTTGACTCAACGAGAGTTGAAACTCGTACACACTAAGACGCGAAACGACATTTTCAAACCCTATAAAGTAATATTGCTGCTTTTAGGAAGGACAGAGTTCTGTCTATCGCTAACTGTTGATTTTTCGAGACCTTCTTTCGCGCTACCTTTTACTCTGCCTCTGCCTCAGTTCCGTAAGAGCACTACAGTCTTAGATTAACTGTTTCACTGTAAGTGCTCCTCCATAGGTGTAGGCGAGTCGTTGTCCTTGTAAGAGATACGAAGACGTCAGGTTTGTGTGCCCAATGCGGAGTCGCGTGATGCAAACGTGTTCACGGAGACTGCGATCACCTACTACTTGCCATTTACTGACGCTCTGCTTCACGGCACAAATTTTTCTCTGCCTTGTGTTCCAAATCTGCTGCTACGCATTAATATTGGTACTTGTGGCAGCTTGTTTTGCGTCGACAGGTCGTATGGCAATCGCATCGACTCGTGGGCTGTCCCCAACGTTTCTCTCTGCAGCGTCAGCTTCTTCATTATCTTCAATACATACATGACAAAATACCGGACACCAAAGAAAAGTAAAAGATGAGTAAAGGTCTTCTAATGGCGTAAGACCATTATCTGCTGCAAAATGGATCCACTGTGCCCGGATTGTTCAAGGCAGCTAGAAAACTCAGGAATCCGTACAGATAACAAGTTGCCTTTCACCTCGGTGCTCACAGAAACGATGAGCCGCCCACACCGCAACCGCAGTTTGGTGGTGTACACACTTGTCGCCTTGGGCAATGACCAGGAGTGGGAGGTACCCTCGATGACAAACGCACTGCCCACTCCGCTCTCCCTCTTTGACCCATCAGTGTACACATCGGTGTGTTCCTCGATGTATTGCTCAAGGGCTGATCTCAACAAGAGCTTCAGTTCAGTTGGGTGGCACGATTCCTTGCTTCTCCTGGCGACATCAGCCGGCAATTTGGTTTGCGAAGCAACCAGGGAGGCACTTTGCACGGAACGTACGCCTGGACCAGAAACGCCTCGATGTTGTAGCGCCGGATTGTTTCGAGCGTACGAATGCCGGCTGGTATGGTGAACGGCGGTCGTATAGTCTAGCAAGTCTGTCGGTAGTAGCCACATAGGCTTATGTCAGCAATAGATGTTGACGTCGCAGATCTAAGGACACCTGCTTCCCAAGATATGATTTGTGCAGGGCTAGTGCGGAAACCCCCTGTGGCGTGGCGCACCTCAGCGGTATGAACAGGATCCAGCTTTTTCAAGCACGACCTCCTGGCTGAAGAATACACCGCGCATCCGTAATCCATTATGGATAACACCAGCGCGGCATACAGGCGCAATAACACTTACGTATGTGCTCCCAAGGTCATATTGGAAATGCACCTGATTGCGTTTAACGAAGGATTTGCATCTCGCAGCCAGGTGGTCCACATATGGATTCCATGTTAAATATCTGTCGAAAGTTAGACCCAGAAATTTTATGATGGGCCTATAGAGGAGACGAACAACTTTTATGATTAACGTTGGATCCGGATGATTTCTCCACATTCGACAGAAGTGGACACAGGTCGTTTTTGTTGCCGAGAATGAAAAGCGTATGTTGTTATCAATTTCTACAAACGTGTCTACGGTGCCTTGCATTTTATGATTGTTCATCGCAGTAGAAGAGCGCACGATCGTCAACATACAAACGCTTCGCAACTTAATTTTCTATACCCTCAAAGATCCTGTTGGTGGCGATAGTAGAAAGCGTGTCGCTCAATGGAGATCGCGGCGGTACTCCGTTTTCCAGCTTGTGAGAAGTCTACAGTGATCGTCCGAACCGAACACGGAAAGTCCTGTATCTGAGAAAGTCGGAGTTAAATTTAGGCAGGGTACCTTTTAATCGCCAATCATGTATTTGTTGCACGATGTTAAATCTCCACGTTTAGTCAAACGCTTTCTCCAAATCAAAGATACTGCAACCATGTGTTTGCCTTTGATAAAACTGTTTTAAACTGCGTTTTCCAGATAAACCAGTAGATCAATAGTAGAATGGTGTCTACGGTACCCACTCTAGTGTGCGGTCAGAAGGCCGTGTTTTTCCAGACTCCAGGAGATCCGGAGATTCTCTCCAATATTTTTAGTAGACAGCACGTTAACGATACTGGACCATAGTTTTCTATTTTCAGGGATCCATTCCGGCCTTCGGAAGCGGGATGATGATCGCCTCACTTCATGGTTTTAGATACTTTTCTTTCGTCCATATGGCGTTATAGTGTGCCAGCAATGTAGCCATACTTGCAACCGGCTGTTGACGTATAATGTTGTAAGGAATATCGTCTGATCCCGCCGTAGTGCCCCGGCAGCGGGGACAGCGGATTGTAATTCCCTCATCGTGAAAGGCACGTTGTAGCTCCTGTAACCTTCACATTCAAAGTCAGGGTCGTGTCCGACTTCCTATTTTCTTGCGAGAAAATGTAGAGGATAACCCTATATTACTGACCTTGTCATATCTTGCAGCCAAGGTGTCACCAATTTCATCGGGGTTGCAAATCAATTCACCATCGTGCTCTAAACATGTGATTGGCTTAAACACTGATGTGCCAGCAATTGCTCTGATCTTCTCCCATACTTCTGTCACTGGGATCGACTGGGTCATGGTCGAGACGTATGTTTACCAGCTCGATTCTTTTTGAAGCGAGTATTGTTCTACAATCTGCGGCTCAAAGTCGATTAAAAGCGATGCGATTATCTTTGTTTGGCCTTCGTTTATATCTGTTTAGGGTTCGTCGCTTCTCTCTTATTGCGTCTTTCACAGCGTTGTCACCTGGGTACCGGTAGTCTGGATGAACGGCCACCGGTCAGTGGGATATACTCCGTAGCTGCTGAGGTGATAGCAGCTGCGAAACTGTGTACGTCTAAAAACAATGTTGTTTAACAAGATCATCGGTTCTTAATACAGAGCTGATCGTGCTAATACAACCCCAAGTGGGACTATGGGCGTTGAAGTCCCTTACAAGGAGTAATAGAGATGGTAATTCTTCCACCACATCCTGTAGATCTTCTGCTTGCTACTCATAATCTGGTAAGTATAAGCAGCAAATCGTAATTTTCAGTAGCTGTAGTAAACCAATTGTTACTTCTCGTAGAGGCGTAGCGAGCGGAATTCGCCTAGTGTTGCTAAGAAATATAGCAACGCCTCCCCTAGCTCTGATGTTTGGAGTCACATTACAGCGGAAGTATTCATGTTCCCCCATATTAAAATGTTTTTGCGGTCTCAAATGTGTTCCCTGCAGGAACACACACATCGATGTACGCCTTGACAGTACCAATTTTATTTCGCAATAATGCAAAGCGCAGTTGTTGATATTTCACTGAAGGATGTTCTCCATGCTGGACGTTGAAGAATTAGTCACTATGGACCGTGCTTATTCCCTTAGATTTCTGCCAGGCTTTCTTCTTATTTTTTTTTTGTACATTGCCTTCAGGTCACCGATGCCGATGAGATCGCTGGCGTCGGCAATTGAGCTGGACTCCGATGTGGAGCTCATCTCCTGGTCATAGGGGATTAGATCATCGGCGCTTATTCCCGATTTTGTTTTAAGAAGTCCTCAGTTTTGTATCTAGGAGGACGGGCGATGGACTGTGGTATCCACTCGCCGTTCCGCCATCACTGTAGGTGGCTGCAGACGTAGCCACAATGTCTGTGTCCGCCCTTCTTGCTGGACCCGTCGTTCTTAGGTTTGTTGGTACACCCGTCAACACTATTCATTCGCACCGTTTGCATGTACGTCTCTGCCGCAATATCTTTATGGTTTCCAGATTTGTTTATACATTTTAGAAAAGTAACCCCCGATGAACTTGGTTACCGCAGGTAATATCTTTCTTACAATAGAGGCTGATGACGGCGTTGTTTTTACAGCCTGTGAATAACTGATTTTGCCCTGGTTGGCTGGGCATACGAGTTTTTTCGCATCGAACTAGTTGACTTTTTTCAGGGTACGTAGTTCCTGAATAGCCAACTCTTGCTTATAGACGGGGAAATTGCGGGATCTAGGTGAATGTTGACCATTGCAGTTGACACATTTCTGTGGTTCAGCACAGGGATCGCCATCATAAGCCGACTTCACACAGAAGCATGCCTTACCAGAGCACATTTTAATGTAGTGTGCCCGAAACGCAAGCACTGAAAACATTGCATCGGCTAAACAGTGAATGCTCTCACAATCAGCCTCTGAATGCCTGCTCTCACCTTTGGCAGCAAAGTTGTCCTGTTGAAGGTTAGGACATTGGGCTCAGATGGGATCGTTTGTCCATCCCTTCGCACTATAAGTCTCCGACATGCAATGACTACTTGTGGGGCGATCTCAGTAGCAATTTCTTCTTCTTAGAAGTTCAGCAGGTCCCTGCAAACTACCACTCCCTTTGCGGTGTTGTGAAGAGCAACGTTTACTGCTATGTTCCCTATCTTCTGCAGTTTAAGTAATCTTAAACCCTGTTGATCGTTTAAGTTTCGAGGATGACTTTTATGCGTACTCAGCAGGACACCAAACCTGATTTGATGTTCATCAGCGAACAGTGCAAAGACAGTGATGTACCAGGATGGTATTTCGGTATATTAGATTCTGCGGCTATCTCGATACCAGACATAGAGAGGGTCTTGGTAAGAAATCACGGTTCTTGTAGAGGTATCGTTTGGGTTAGAAATGAGGAAGTTGCATTTTTCGGCTGCTATTATCACCCGAAATAAAGGCATACATTATTTCCAATTAAAATTGGATAGACTAGAAAACACCCTGCGGTAATGGGAAGGAACCATCACTGTAGCCGAAGACTTCAACTCCATGGCGATAGAGTGGGGTATGCCAAACACTGATTCAAGGGGAAGTCGGGTGATTGATTTGTCACCAAGTGTGATCAACGTCGGAAAAGTGTCGACATTTAGAAGACCTGTCTACGCAGAAACCATTCCAGATATTACGCTTGCGTTACAGTCGCTAGCTTCAAAAATTGTTGGCTGGAAAGTCAGCGAAGAATATACTGGTAGTGAGCACCAGTGCATAGCCTCTAGCCTACATGATGAAAGAAGTTAGATGGGAGAAGTCTTCGAGAAGACGAAAATGGAATGAGTTTGCTGAAGAGGACCAGAGTCTGTAGTCTGGACCACAATGAAGCTGATACGTCAGGCCTGCGACGTTTTAATGTCTTGAAGAAGAAAGTCATCTGGATGAAGGTGGCCTACTACTGGACTGACGAGATCGCGACACTGAGGAGGAGCTGTCTTTCTTGTAGGCGGAGAGTTACCAGAAATATAAATGGTGACAGAGTAGAACAAGTAACGGTAGAATACAGAGCAGTAAGACAAGACAATAAAAATGTTATTATCAATATAAAAAGTTGAATGTGGGAGGAACTAAAAACTGAGGTGAATAGTGACCTCTTCAGGTGGGTTAGATGGTTGTTATGCGCACGCTTGGGGTACAGACGCTCAGTCCCATCATGGATGCCATCATGGATGGACTCTTTCCAACCCACCTAGTAAAAGCTCATGAGCTACGTCCCGTTGCGGCAGATGAAGTGCTGTTATTCAGTGTGGAAAAACTGAAAAAGATTACAGGCTTGATCAAGAGTCGCGAATCCCCAGGACCGGACAGAGTTCCTTTAGAAGTTCTCAAGTGATTGGTCGTTCCAGGCCAGGGATACTCCTTAATATGTATAACAGCTGCTTGTAGGAGAGAATCTTCCTCCAAACGGTGAAAAGTGCACACGCTGGTACTTATTAGCAAACGTTAGAGTAACCAGGCCATCCGGGCATGTCATCAGCGTATAGGCATTTGTGCATGCTGGGTATTGCTGCAAAGTGTCTGGAAGGTTACTGAAGCCCGATAAACTGTTGGGGTCGTAAAAGAGAAAGTCAGAAGTTTTCATGCGGCCTAACAGGGAAATTACTAGAGCCCAGATTTATAAGCACAATTAAACAGTAAAATAAGCATGCAAATATGCACAAAAAAAGCACTAAAGTAAGCAAAAACAAATACGCGAAAATAGAATTAATAATTAGTTTAGTAGAAATGCTACCTTATTCATGGTTGTTACAGTAAACAAGTAAGGTCTCCTGCGATTTTCTTGAGAGAAACTCCTACCTCTGTCATTGAAGAATGATCTGTAGAGTGAAAATGTTCTTTCAACGTCGCATGACGTCACAGGAGCAAGTCAAAAGCAACACAGTTCTTCTTCAGTGAATTCCTCTTCATTATCTATTTCTTGATCGTAAAGCTGTTTAGAAATTTGTCACAGTTTTTTGTAAACAGGGTGTTTTAATAACACTCAACTGAGCTTGTTGAACACAATTTTAGTAACACGTGAGTTTCTGAATATAATGTTACTGAAATTTCCTCTAACAAAGAAAGTGAATGTTGCAGGGAATTATTTCGAGCTTTCAACTGTGTAATATCCAAACGAGCTAAAGGAGCGAAAGTACCGTTAAATAAAAGAGACAGATTCATAATAGTTCACGCGGGTACAGATCAAGGGTTAATCGATGGTGCCTTATCGGTTTTTAAATAAGGACAGAAAACAAGTGATTATCATGGGGATATGAATAGTACAAATTTCGAGAAATGGGTAGTTGAAAAGCTAATTCCGAGATTACCAAAAAACTCAGTGTTAGTATTAGATAATACACCATACTACAATTGCCAATCTGAAAAATGTCTCACTTCAGATTCTTCAAAAAGTGAGTTAATGTAGTACAAAGTGATTATCTAATAATTCATTTTAAACCTAATATGTTTAAACCAGAGCTACATAAGTTAGTAAAAATGAATAAACTGTTAGTAAAACCCTTTTAAATAAATATTATTTTAGGAAATCACGGCCATTCCGTTATTCGTCTGCCTCCGTATCGTCCTGCCCTGAACCCCATAGAACTTATTTGGGCTCAACTTAAACACTCTGTTGCAAAAAACAACACCACTTTTGATAATAGAAACATAATAGATTTAACTAGGCAAGCATGCCAATCAATAGGAAAACAACAATGGACATCAGTGCGTGAACACGTAATCAAAATTGAAGACGAGTATTTGGAAAGAGAAGGATTAATAGGTGAAATGCAAGATGTGCTTGTAATTAACTTAGGCGAAGATGATGATGACGATGACGACGACAATGACCTATCAACCGCTGAATCTTCTTCAGATGATTCAATAGCTACATCTTCGGCATTGAAACAATTTTCGATAGAGAAACATTGCCGAACCTGGAGAATGATGCTGAATTCCCAGTTCATTCTGACTTTGCATAAGTATACCCCCCCAAGTCAATAAGTTATCAAGCATTTATTACTTAGATATTAATTTTAAAATTTGTTATATTAATAATTGTATTCAATGCAAAAATAATTAATGGGCTCGATTTTGTGTGATATTTTATATAAAGTCATAATTGTTATGCATGGTTACGTATATTTTACGAACTTTTGTACGTTTTGGTCATATTTTAGCAGCAC
Source organism: Magicicada septendecula (assembly GCA_034769895.1). Taxonomy (NCBI): domain Eukaryota; kingdom Metazoa; phylum Arthropoda; class Insecta; order Hemiptera; family Cicadidae; genus Magicicada; species Magicicada septendecula. The sequence continues at coordinate 148,617,239 of CM068376.1, read as the reverse complement.
TTGCATAAAGCATATTTCTTGTCATTTTTAGATGTATGTTTCTTATGTTTCTCTATTTATTGTATTACTATTTATTCATTGCTTGCTTTATACTAGTAATAATTTATTATTTACATTATGTAACAAATAATATTGTTTTGTTATTACAAATATATATTTGATACAATTTCGAATAATACTGAGTAAAATTACAAAGAGTAGTTAGTTGAATGAAATCCGGAAATATCAACAATATGTAAAACTCGAGATGTAACAATTAAATAGTTAAGAGAACCCGGCTGTAGCAACAGTAAAACGGACGTTTTTGAAATGATGTGTCACAACTGAGCACACTTAGTCTCCCCACTATCCTCACTTTTCGCGCAGCTATGAAGCGGCCACCGTAAAATAACGCGATTGTACTCCAGTTTGCTGTGATTGAATGCAAAGTAAATAAACAGCACTGTTTGAGTTCGGTACGTATTTATCACAGATATAGTAAAATAAAGTAATCTCTGAAGTGCGTTTATGTTTAACTGATATATCTATTTAATTGATCCATTCGCAGTATATTAAATTACAATACAAAATAGAAAATACGTGTTGGAAAACAGTGCAGAGTAAACGTAAGAATACTGTAACACCATTTTATAATACAGACTAAATTTTTACTTGACTCGTTAATAATTAGATTGTAGTTATAAAAGTAAAAATTATATTAAAAACTGTAGTTGGGAGATACATTATTTTCCACTAAGCTACATGTCCACACACACACACACACACACACACACACACACACACACACACACACACACACACACACACACACACACACACACACACACACACACACACACACACACACAGTTTCTTGCGCGCGCATACACACATTCATACATGTTTGTTGTGAGTTTGTTTTCAACATAGATCTTTGAAATCAAGTTAAAATGTTGTAAGCTACAATCTCAGTTTTGTGGCCAATGTTGAATGTCGAACTCGTCCGCAATCTGTACCGTTTCCTTCTAATGAAGGACGGTTCCACTGTGTCGCTCAAATAACAAAGTGATCTAGGTTTTTGTGCTATCATTTGTTATTTGTTAAGAGTTATTTAAACGTCTCCTAATTTCCGTTTCTTTATACTGTTGACACATGACACAGCTCACTGGTGCAACCACCTAGGTGGTCAACCACCTAGTACTGCCCTTAACATACCACCACAAGTACTATTGCCGACCTTGCCTCAGAGCATGACCGTATGTTATGCGGAAATATCCGCATTACATTCACATTGTTACGCTGACAGGAAACACTGTCCGACTGGCGTAAAACATTCTGTACTTTGTCGTTACGTGATCATAGTTGGAAGTTGTGACGAGATGTTTCCAGTGCGTTATTGGAGAACGGATTAGTACGAGTGTAAAGTATTCAGTCTGTCTAGCTACCTACTGTAATTATATTGTATGACTGCACACTTCGTATGGGGTAATTTTTTAACTGGGAGATGTGTTGTAATTCGAGTGTTCTTATTCACAAAAGTGTAAAGAAATTGTGAGTGTTGATTTCTTTCATGATCAATAATAATTCATTCCACTGATTGAAGACTGCAGATCATGCAATCTTCGTATCCGCGTTGCTATTACGAAACAAGTAGTAGCCTACTAAACAAGGGCTCAGAGGTACTTGCTATTTGCCAGTATTAGGAAATATAATTTACAACTGCAGTTTTCGTTGGTAATCAAACATTTTGCTTATTTCTTACCATAATTACCTCCCGTTTTACTTTAACAGAGTTCCAGTTGAAGGTTTATTTAAATGGACTAGTAATCAATAAAAAAATATGAAAAACTCGCAAACATTTTATTCACAAATAAGTTAAAATAGGCGTTTCATAAAAATATGTCATACTAGCCCCCGTTTCCGACAAAACTGGGAGGCTAGACTGTTTTAGAATGGAAGACGACGGGTGAAGTAATGAATTTATCATAAACATACAATCTGGGTCACATTAACCGTGCAGTGTAAACAGATTTACTGTTATGGCATTGTAATCGTTGTTTGATAGCACAAAAACGCACGTTACAGTTGTACAGCCGTGGTCGTATAAAACTATAATACCCAAATGCATGAACTAACCAACCGAAGTTTTACTGCTGTTGTCAGGAACTGTTTAACGATTAAACTTGTTTTCCGGTAAGCAGTATTACAAAATTCACTTCTTCTGAATAAAACAAAAGCTTGTATTATTATTATAATTCAAAACCGTAATTTATTTCTTGTTAAGGAAGACAAAAAAGGAAGGGAGACACTAAGTATTGTAATATTTACATAAGAATAACGTTATTATGGAACGTTATTATTGATTGCTTATGTAAACTTATATCGATGCTGAAAATACCAGAGAGTTTAGATAAATAATACAAAACACATTTAAAAGTGCTCAGAAAAAAGGAGCACGGAAGAGCCAACATTCACTGTAGACACATAACACATAAAAGGCTACAAGAGGCAAAGGAAATATTTCCTCTTCGTTTTTGCCTGTAAAAAAGACCTACGAAACTTTTCAGAGGGAAAAACAATTGGATCACAAGTAAAATAAACAATTTAAAGACATTATAATAATAATAAATGAAGTTGTATTGAATGGAGAAAATCATTAAAGGAAAACCACATCAGCCAGGGAATTAGACTAAGCTATGGCAGAGATAAGCTGTCAATTGATTGTCTAGCGTTTCCAGATGATCCAGCAATCTTGTCAGATTCAGTAGGAACAGCCATTAGACATGTGGAATTGCTGATAGAATAAGCCGAAAGAGTGGGTTTACAAATTTCTTTTGAAAAAACCAAGTTCATGACAAACATCAAGAAAATGGAAACTCGATACGGGCAAATCTATGAAACTGACAAATTCAAATATCTTGGAGAAGTTATTGAACAAAATTTCTCAAAGAAAGAAGCCGTTAAAGCACGAATTAATAAGATGAAAGTTGCTTACCATTTAATCAAGGACACAAATAACAAGAAATCAATATCGATCAATGCCAAACTTAGGCATTATTCAACAGTAAATTGTCCGGAAGCACTTTATGCATCTGAATGTCTGACTCTGAACAAGAAAATGATAATGGAAGAAGTGGAAGTCACAGAAAGGAAAATATTACGAAATATCTTGGGATCAATAAAATATGGAGAACAATACAGAAGACGCCACAATAATGATCTGTACACACGTGTTGAGAAAATCACAGACGTAATTTAAAAAAGAAGAATTACCTTCTACGGACATATTCAAAGAATGAATCCTGACAGACTAAAAGGGAAACCTTTTAACTATTTCAGAAAGCTCAAAATGTCCAATACGTAGTACAAAGAAAAATATAAAACACAGAATCACTCCAGGTTACTCAAGAGCACATTGAAGAATGCTTGCCACTCAAAAAGAAATTAAAAAATTCCCAAGGTTTTCAGGAAAAACCCAAGAAGAGGACAGGTACCATCTGGACTGACGAAAGGAGGGAGAGACGTCGATCAAGAATGAAGAAGATGTGTGAGAGGAAGAAGAGAGAGGTGAAGAAGGGAGGAACCAGTTGAACCAAACGTAGTCCACAGTGGCTTATACGCAAAACAATTGCAGTTGAAATTTTTGTACATTTAAGCAGTAACCTTTTACATAAATTAAGTAGGGAGTTAGAAAGACAAACGTTTATTTCTGTGATACCAATCGATGATTAAACTTGCACTGACGTCTCATCTAGCGTGTTCAGATAATTTACCATTCAAGTTTTCCAGTTTTAAATACACGTAAGATTCTATGCCTGGTGTTATATATTTTCTACGTTTCATTATACTGAAGGTTTGACATACAACGTTACAATAATGTAGTGGGTGGTTCAGTAGTGAGCCACTTCGAAAGAATGCGTGAGGATGCGTAACCCAATGATAGATTTTATTTACTTGGAATAGTGAAGAACTCCTACAAAACAGCCTGATCGTCAATGATAGGTCCAATGTGGAAAGAGAGCTCTTTTCGGGGGAGGGGGAGGACCCGGAGTGGTATTATTGCCATGATGCGATTGAGAAGTACTACTACTACTACTACTACTACTACTTACTACTACTACTACTACTACTACTACTACTACTACTACTACTACTACTACTACTACTACTACTACTACTACTACTACTACTACTAAAAAACTGTTATATATTGCGATAGAGCACAGGATCATGATAAGCAATGAACTATGTCTTATGCATGGATGACGAACATTCTCATGTTTAAATTTGTTTCTTGTTCAAATTGTTTTTTTTTTAGCTATAGTTTTGTATTGTATTACCGATAAGAATTTAGAATAGGTCAAACTCTTAAAAATTTTATTCGTCATTTTTCTATGTAATGTGATTGTGAAAGTGTGCGCGGGTGCGCGAGTTATTAACATTTTTCTCTATTGTGTCCGTTATAATTATCCGATTTACATGAGACTTGAACAAAACATACAATTTAATATTAGCTACAATTTCCCTATATTCTGTGATCTTCAAATAAAAGTTAAGTGTGAATTTTTGTTATATGAAATCTCTATTTAAAACTCACTCAGGCGTGAAGTAATAAAATCCCAGATAATTATCTGTGCAGGCTTTGCCAATTTCATGCAAAGTGTTGCATGAAGAACTATTAGTGCCGTATGCATAAATTATCATGTGACCGATATTTGGCCAATTAGAACGCAGTAAAATCATTGAAAATTGTCTTTTGCCATGAGCAGATCAAGTTAGTTCATCTTGAGCATTCGTCTACTAAACGTGTGGTCCGCGTTCAAGAAGTTTCTCTTGCGTGAACACGTAAACAGTGCGAAAGGTGTACGAAAACTTGGAACTCTGTGTGAGTTATTCTACAGACCCAAGTAATTCAGTTTTAATAAATAATATTGTGATTTACAAGTATCCGTGTTAGTCAAGATATCCTCATAGGGAGATCTACTGACCGCGGTAGATCTGGGTGACGCGAGGACACTTGAAGATGTGCCGGAAGGTGTACGCCTATGTACTGTTTTTCATTAAACACCCACGTTACACCTTGGGATACGTAAATAAACTATAACAATATTAAAACATTTTAAAAACATTAACAATCATATCAGTGTTATCGCAGCGAGGCCGTGTTGCAGTTCGTTGAGCAAGTTCAGCGTGTGTATCATCAGGACACCATCCCAGCAGAATCCACGAGGGAAGGACACGTGAGATATACGCATCGCCATCAGCCATCTCGCCGCATCAAATTGGAATATCTTCACTCAAGTAACAAATTCAGATCTGAACTTTATATAAACTGTTTTCAAACGATATTTCAAAATTCATAACATTTGTGTATGTTTAAAAATATACCGTATGAACTATTATTCAATTGGTGTGCAATAAATAATTATAATACCTCAAATATAGACTTGTTGATTTACAAAACACACACCATATTCTTATGCGCAAGAATTAATTCAATTGTGTTGTTGCAATATGTTTACCTAAATAACAGAAAAACAGTTTTTATTATTTGACATTATACAGTACAATTCCCTGCAAACCAGTTTTATATACCCAGTGAACCTGAAATTAATTTATAAATTGTGGCGTCGATATTCTGTGTGTGTGTGTGTGTGAGTGTGTGTTCATGCGTGAAAGAGAGAGAGAGAGAGAGAGAGAGAGAGAGAGAGAGAGAGAGAGAGAGAGAGAGAGAGAGAGAGAGAGAGAGAGAGAGAGAGAGAGATTGTGTTACAGAATCTCAATGATTTGGTGACGTTAAGGCTTAAAAGTGGAATGAGTACATGCTCATATACAGTGGGGTAGAACAGCAGAAAAAGGACATGTGCAGGGGTTGGAATATTACTGGATGAGAAATGGAAACTGGCCCTTACATCCTACAGGTAAGTAAACGACAGGATAGTCAGTGAACGATTCAAGATCAAAAGAGGATATCTCATGTTGATTGGGTTGTATGCACCAGAAGAAAGAAGAGTTTTATCATACACTGTAAATGGTGATCAGACAAATAAAGCGGACTATTTGATTCTAGCAGGGGATCTGAATGCAAGAGTAGACAATGTGGTAAGAAAATTTGGGGACCACACCTCAATAACAATGGAGTTAGGCTTAGATAATGCTGTAGGTTTAATAAATTGAAGATTAAAAACACATTCTTTCAAAAAAAAAGAAATTCGTAAATATACTTGGAGTGCAAGAGGTTTGAGACCTTTAATGGATTATGTAATACTGAATGAAATAACCAAGGGAACTGTACAAGACACACGAGTTTACAGAGGAGGTCACATATCTACAGATCATTTCTTCCTTGTTAGTAAATTCTTTCTTTGCGCAAGGTAAAAGAGAAGCTCCACAAAGGAGAAAGACTGGAAAGACGCTGAAAAGTTTAAGTTAGAATTATTGCAGGATTTTAGTATAAAAGATCTTTATCAAAGGAGATTGACTAAATATTTGCGGAAAACACCAACAGCAGAAAATATAGATACAGAATAGGACAACATCAAACAAAGTATTGTCACAACAGCTACAGAAGTGCTAGGGAAAACAAGATTAAACAAACAGAAAAAGGCATACGGATCTGGAATGAAGAAATAAGAGGGGTATTAAGAGAAAAACAGAAAGCCTATTTAAATTTTCTACAGAGGAACACAGAAGAATCAAGAGAACACTATATGCAACAAAGAAACACAGCCAAATCTGTAATAAGGAATGCACACAGGGAAAGCTGGAACAGGTTTATTTCTCACACAGAAAATGATGTTCACGGGCGTATGGATTTTTCTTATAAACTGTTGAGAAGCCGGAATTAATAAGAGAGAGACACTGCTAAGACAGACATAATACAAGTTTAGGATTGGGTAAAACATTATACAAATCTTTGGTGCAATGATAATCAGACGACACAAGAAGAAGAGGCGATGGAAACAAAAGGTTTAGATCCCATATCTGTAGAAGAGCTGGAACAAGCGTTACTTAAAACAAAAAATAGAAAAGCATCTGGTTCAGAAGTAATAGCTACGGAATTACTGAAATATGGGGGAATGTTAATGAAATATAGATTTCTGCATTTGATAAATAGGTGTTGGCTTGGAAGTAGGATACCTCAGCAATGGAGAATGGCAAATGTAGTGTCAATTATCAAGAAGGAGGATAAATCCAGCACAAATAACTATAGAGAATTAAGTATCTTGAACGCAGGGTACAAAATATATGCTAGAATACTGAACGCTCGATTGCAACCCATAGCAGAGGCCAAATTAGCTGAAATTTAAAATGGTTTACGGAAAGGAAGATCCTGCTCAGATAATAATAAATAAAATATTGGAGTAGCAGGGAGAATTCAACCTTGCGACATATATTGTGTTTGTGTATTTTCGACAAGGTAGATAGGAAGATGTGGAAATTTTTACAAAGAAATTGGAGCTATAATCACCTTATATCAGCAGTAAAGAGTTTCTATTGGGACACACAAATATTTCTGCAAAGTGGAAGAAAGCAGAAAGTTTTAAGTATAAATCAAGGTGTAAGACAGGGCTGAAGTCTCTCTCTAATGCTGTTTAATATACATTTGGATGATGTCAATCGTAGGGGGCAGAGCATTTACCCATCAACAAGTATTTCTCTAAGACAAAGCAAATTTGTTAATACGCTGCTGTTTGCTGACGACCTTATAGATACCACCGGAAATGGTTTGCAAACAGCGCTACATAATTTACAACGGTGTTCAATTCCGTATAACTTAAGAATTCCCACAAACTAAACGAAGGTGATGGTTTTCCTGGAAAGCAATCCTGTAAGAGGCAAAATAATGATTAACAACCAACTAATTGAACAAGTCTCTCATTTTAGCTACCTATGGTATGATAGCCTATATCATACCGGAACAATAGAGACATAGACAATAAACTACATAAGTTTCAAATGATGTGTGGAATTATAAGAACACTTAAAAAAAACGCGAAAAGATACTTAGCCAAATTTTTCAAGATAATGGTTGTCATTATGCTTCTTTATGGAAGTAAGTCATAGACAATGAGAAAGAGAGATAAAAGCCGCATACAAGTAACGGAGTTGAAATTTCTAAGATCGGTCAAAGATTATTCTAATCAGGAAAGAGTTGGAAATATTCAACATAACTGAGAAAATAGAGTTGCATAGAAGAAATTGGAGGGTCCATCTGGAGTGTATGGATGATCGAAGACTACAAGTAGATACCAGTTTTGTATCAGTAAGCTTGTACCAGCTGGAAGAAGAAGGTAGGGAGATCAAAGAGAAGGTGGGAATAAATCCTATGAAGCCGGAACAGCTCATCAAGGCCTAATCCTTGTTGGGGAAGAAAAAGAAGAAACTGTATTTATTTAATTCCATAATTCATTAAAAATAATTCTCATTTATTTTATACACGTATTTAAACATTTACCACACACACTAACTGATGAAGTATCTGTATATGTCTAAACCATTAATACAGGTTTGTGTCTCAGGTTTGAATTTGAACGTTCCTAATGTAGTAAGTGAACTTTGCGGGGGTCATTCCATTTTCTTCTCTCCGCTTTTGCAACCTACATGTTCATGTAACGTAGGCTGCTTTAAATTAACAATTTTTTCGTTTGTGAAAGGTGTTCGTGGAATAATTTGCAGTAATAAAGGTGTAAATGTGCAGTAATTCCACTAATGTGTAAGGACGGTTGAGAATTGAAAAAATTAAAAATTTGGTTTTTCAAAATTGGACAATTTTTAATACTTTCTAGTTAATTCGATAGAAAATATGCATAAATAGCTCTTATTTTAATGCCTGAAGTATATAAAAATATGAGCCTCTCTCTGGAGCGGTTGTTTTAAGAAGACACAAATCTGACTTCAGTTTTCGTGTATAACTGCACAAGTTCAGTAGTAATAATAGAAAAACAGCTGTTGTAATAAACTGTATACATTGCAAACCCAAAAGCCAAGATGGAGGTGGTTAAACTTTGTACTTGTTTAAACTTTGTACTTAGAATATCTGCAATGCGGCGCGTGCAGTGACGACATTCTCCCCCGCCAAACTGCTGCCGGCTTGTATCGCAAGCCTGCAACAGTCCGGCTAGTTAGTTAACTGTAAAACTCCGAACGGGCAACTAGCCTTCAGTTCGCCAGCCGCGGCTACATAATCATTTTCAATTCGTAACATTACACTTCAAATTTTAGCATGATCATCATGCAATAATACTTGGGCTATCTCTGCCTCAATCCATCTTTATGATTTTCAACATTTAATTCGACTTTATTTTCCACGGCAATGTTGCCGCGCTAAACTGCACGCGCCACGCAATCACTTTCTGGAAACATTTAATAAATAATTAACTCAAAGAATATATACAGTCCACTTCTTTATTTCATTTCATACCAGCCAACACATCACCTAACGTTGTAAGACCAACTCAAGATAATTCGAGAGCGTCGAAGACGTAACATTTTTGGTCCTCCGGACCGGATTCGGAACGTGATTCGGATTGGGATTCTAATTTATATTTCATTTAATGGGCCCAAACAACGTTTGGTTCAAGCCCGAATATTCTCAAACTTAAGATTGCTGGCCGTTGGATAAATTCACTGTTTTTAAAAACAAAACCTTCATACTTGACATTACAAGATTCTGCAGAGCATCATCTCGGAGACAGCAAGACATTACAAGTCATCATCATTTGTCGTACAGCAGCGAAAATTTAGAACTTCAAGCTTAAACGGAGAGCTACAGCTTCAAGCATTACCCGACCAGCAGAAACACCAGTTGTGCCACCATCAAAGGCCTGCCGAACAGGATCACCAAGGAAATAACAGGCAACGGAACCATCTCGTGCATGCCGGGGACTCACAATCCACGTGACTATGAACTTGCATTTCTTATAGTTTTTTCATTTATAATTTTACGTACAGCAAAGTCAGTAATATTTAGCACATCTATTTAATGGCATTTGATATAAAATCATTAATAATTTTTACATAAATTGAAATTAGTGTCAAGTGGCCATAGACTTGTATTTTTACCTAAATTTTCATTTACGCAACCTTACAATAATTTAGTCAGAAACTTAAGTAATGTGATGAACCTACATGTATATTTTCACTTTGAATGAGTCATATTTTCAAATAATTTCCATATAAATATTTTTTAACGAAAATAAGTACCTATTATAATAAGTAATAGATTAAGTTGTATACCGATCACTGGCTCCCGCATTATATCAGTATTTAGTACAGTATTCAAATTGTTCAGCTGCTCTATATTTATCGATCTTTTTCGAATCACAGTTTGCATTTCAGTCATGGCTAATATGAAAGCATTAATTAAGAAACGTGGCACTATTAAGGCCTCTATATCCCGTGTAAATACCTTCGCTGACAATTTCGATCTTGACATAAACGATCACCATGCCTTAAAAATTAAACTCCGCCACTTGATAGAGTTGTCCGCGAAGTATGATGAAACTCAGACCCAAATTGAGGCTGATGATTCTGATTTCACATCAGTAAGTGACAAGGTTCGGACAGAGGATGGTCTTTGTAGTATTGAATGCAAGCTGCATAATTTATTAGAACGAGTAGAAGAGGTGAACAAAAAACCACTGATTCAAGCGGAAGTCACGCCAATTAAAACCTCGCCTATACAGTTAGAGCCAATTAAATTGCCCTGCTTCTCAGGCAACATTATTGATTGGCAGCATTATTATAACATGTTTTTGGAGTTGGTACACGTCAGAACTGACCTGACGGACATTCAGAAATTACACTATTTGCCTTCTTCACTAAGGGACGAGGCGTTAAATGTAATAAAATCTCTCCCAATCACCCATGATAATTATGCGGTAGCCATTGATCTATTGAGGGCCAGGTATGATAGCAAGTTATTTGTCTCAGCTTATCATATAGGGAATGTCTTGGGCACGAAGTCCATTCAGCAAGAGTCCATGGTTGGCATTTCAAAATTTATTGACGAAATCACCTCAAATATAAATGCTTTAAATTCATTAAGTTTACCGGTAAATACCTTTGAAATCATTTTCGTTCAATATTTAACGCAGAAACTTGACAACCAGACATGCCGACTATGGAAGAAGCCTTTCCGACGAGCGATTCCCTAATTTCAACAATTTTATCAAATTTTTAAATGGTAGAAGGCAATTAATGCTAAACGTCGGCGCCTCAGCCAGTTCAGTAAATAGAATACAAGTTAGCGATAAGACTCCCTATCGCAAAACTATTAAACCCGTTGATCTCACTAGATCAACATTCCATTCTCATCTCAGCAATAACATTTGTCAGCTGTGTCGAAGTAAACATCGACTCTCAGAGTACCCACAATTCGTGGCTATATCTCCCGTCGAGCGAAAAAATATTTTAACCAAACACAAACTTTGTTTAAATTACATGCGTCCTGGCCATGCCACCTCACACTGTCCTTCTAAATTTGCTTGTAGGACATCTGCTAAACGCCACCATACAATGATCCACCTATCGGACAGTAACGCTACGGGTAGGAACAATCAATTATCACTGAAAGTGCAAACAAACAAATCCATTCTATTATCCACCGCTGTCTGCATGACAATTGACCATGCCGGTAAGAAGCACCCAGTAAGGATTTTATTGGACTCAGGATCGCAAGCAAACTTCTGTACAATGAGCTTCGCACGACGCATGGGTCTAAAATTAACTAAGTCTCAATTACCCATCACTGGTATAAACAATTCGATATGTCAAGCTGACTTAAGTCTGGAAACGACGCTGGACAAGAGAAGCGACGCTGGACAAGAGGAATTGATGCTGGAGTTCGAGACGAGGACGATTACAGATGGATCGATTGCGATTGAGTATGATTGACAACAATAAGGTGATAAACAACTTATTTGTCTCTTAGTCGAACAATTAACACAAAGACAATTAAAGACATTATTGTTTTATTTTAAAGTTAAGAGCCAATGTTTCTTGTAAATACAGAGTTAAAATGGTAGATATTATTGAAGTAAGATTAACGTAAACAAGAGTTCAAATTAGTATTGAAATGAAAAGAATGCAAAGCATTTAAGTAAAAAAGTAGAGTTTTATAAATCAGTACTGCAAAAGAAAGATAAAGTCAGTAGCAGCTATTATTATGTTGAATTTCGTTACAATATCTAAAAAAAAGATATTTAAGCATTGATATTTAGAAGCACACTAATTTTCTGAGTAGTCAGGAAATGATATTTTTGTTTTATAAAATAATTATTAGAATAGAATATTTGGTCAGTAAGAATGTATACAGCGTAAGCCTTACGGCATAGTAACAAAGCAATAATGAATGTTTTTAAGTCGAATCAAGTGCCTTGCGCACAATTTCATTATTACTAAATAAATTTGAAATACCGTTACAAGTTACATAGAGTTATTATTACAGATACACCTGAACACCAAATACATACACGCCATTATAGGAATGTTATACAAAGAGTATGAGTTAAATTAATGTACAGATTAAAATACACAAAGAAGGGTAATTTGTCACCTTTTGGCGTCCCAAAGAACGTGGGACTCCACAAATTTAAAATGCACTTAAATGTTGGTATTTCAAATGTTGCATGTTTTTCCGCCCATGAACGTGTGCCCCGATCCCCACCATTTAACTATTAAAATTTTTTGTGTAGCTAAATGGTTGCTCTAAAAATAAGGGTGTGTTAAATGAAAAATATATGATATGTAATAATAATTATTTATATTAAATATTAACTGAATATTATGTTAATTGTTGTGTATTAAAACAAAGCTGGCGCCCACAAATAATATTGTTTGTCTATGTAACAGGTGTAACTGTAATGAGTATTAAAAATAACCATTAATAAAAAGAATGAAATAAATAAATAAGTAGGGAACGGTTATCAATAATAATTGTTAAAGAATAACTACTAAATAAATATTTTAATAATACTTCAACATGACGACTCCAGGAAATTTGAACATAGAGGCGTTTTAAACGATGAAGCGTGCTTGGATAGACAAAATAAGCACAAAACAAACGGAAAATATAAATGCTAAAATAGACGAATTAAAAGAATCTAATAAGAAACAATTAGAAGGACAAACTGAAAATTTTAAACAAGACACCATAAAAATGACGGAGAGGTAGAAGAGTTAAAAACTGGTAACCTTGAAATAAAATAAACGATAATTGACGGTAATGCACAGTTAACAGAAAAAATTGTTAATACAAATTTACGTATTTACACGATCACAGAAAATGTCGGTGGAATAATTAATAAACAAACGGAGCTAATATGTGAAGAATTCATAATAGTTGAAAATACGTTCGTAGTTACTAACGATAATTATAAAAAAGTAAGTAACATTAAGGAAGAGAAGCAAATAAAGGTTAATAAAACGTACCTTATTAATAGCGATATCCCAAGTGTGAGACACACACACTATAGTAAGTCACATAAGATAACACATGTGAAACACTTAAGGCACCACACATACGGAGATAAATATCACTGTAGGCCTAACGAGAAACTTAGTAAATTATCTATACGAAACACTACGCAAACTTGTGGTAAGTACGATGTTAGATATACGCACGATAATTATAAAGCGAACGATAATTATAACTATAATTATAGTAATTACAATGAGTATTATCATAAAAGACGAACGAAAAAACCGTCGACAGCTCTTTATATAGGCTTCAAACGGACTGACCTTACACAATTCATTAGTGACGAGAGAATTGTGGAATGTGCTGAGAGAAGAGAGAGAGGTTATTCGCCGCAGCTAAGAAACAAATTCTTGCCGTACAAACAGGTGAAGTACACAGTCAAAATAATCGTTCACACGGTAAGTACACTCAATAACGAGGGAGGACTACAATGGAATGTTGACACAAAGGAAACAATGTCCGACACCTTGTCAAACAATATACGTCCGGTAGACGACGGACAATAAAATTGTTAAAATAGTGAGTGGTGTAAGATCGAACGACACACCGAACCGAACTCAATACCCGAAAATAAATAATTATTTTTAAATGAAAAATAATATTACTATTAATTATTAATAAAAAGATAAGAGAGTATAATTAAGAAATGTTATTTATTAAGGTTATGATAGCAAATAAAAAAGAAATATTAGTGGAAAGAAATAAAGAATTAAGTAATAAATAATGTTATGCTAAACAAAAGTATGTTCAAAGAAATGTAAAGAAATATGTAAGAAATGGTAAGGAATGTTATTATTGATGTGTTATTAATATGAAGAAATGGTTAAGATAAGCAACCAATGTTAATTGTCAGAATGGCTGATCAAGCGAAATCTTCATACCTTAGTGGAAGTCAAGGACAGAGATTATTTAGTGCTCCAATACTACGATTAAAACATTAAATAGAGTTAAGCACATAAAGTCTGGATATAGACGTGTTTCTAAGGTAGTCATCTGTAGCCGATAATGACTCACTACGAAGCTAACGAAAAAGATGTATTTCAGAAAGTAATGGTAAGTATGAAGAAGATTATTACCGATCAGAAAGGTAATATTAAAGAAATATAATAATAGAAGGTAATGAAGGTTAATGTATTGGATAAGATTAATGTAAGAAATGTTAATGTATTTTATAAGTAATATAAGAAAAGTTAAGAAAGATAAAGTAATGTTCATGATAAGAAAAGAGTTAAGAAGCGAAGGTAAGAATGTATGAGTAAGGAAATGTAAAAGTACAGAGCGAATCTACATACGTAGAAATGCAGAGCATCCAGAAGGGGAACAAGGGAGAGCTAATTGCATTGGATTTTCTGGGACCACTAAAACGATCAAGTCGAAGTGTTAAACACATATTGCTATGTATCGATGTGTTTTCCAAGGCAGTCCGACTGTACACAATTATGCGACCCTCAACCAAATTTGTTCTAAAGATACTACTGCAGAAATATATTCCGACATACGGAAAAATGAAGAAGGTACTCAGTGATCAAGGTGTACAATTCCAGACTGAAAAGTGGGAGAAGACGTTAAGGGAAAATGGAATACAACCTGTACTCACATCCATAAGACATCCTCAAGGAAACCTTGCTGAGATAGTTAACAAGGAATTAGGTAAATATTTACGAATATACTGCCATGATCAACACAATAAATGGGCAGAATATTTGCCCTTTCTTGAGAAGGCCATTAACGAAAATTATAGTGAAGCAACCGGATATACTCCAATAGAATTCGAAGAAGATAAGAAGCCAAACAGATTTTGGACCAAGTATATACACAAACCTAATAACCAGAATGTACCTGTACCAATAAGTGTGAAAATTGAATACGCAAAGCAACGGATAATAGAAAGAGGTAACAAGAGAGTAGAGAGATTTAACCTAACTCACAAACTACAACAATTTAATGTAGGAGATAGTGTACTACTCAAACAAATCCTGTTCGGAAAAGAAGCGAGAATACGGCGAAAAATTTTTTCAGACTTTATAATTAACCGTATACGTTAAGACAGCGAGTAGGACAACACACTTTCATCGTATATGATGAGGTACAAAAGAAAGAAATTGGTATATTCCACGCAACGTCATTTAGGAAGTTCTACACATAAAAGTAATGACGTCAATGAAACCAGTCAGATCAGCTTTTGTTGAAGCCACCCTACAAGGTCACGAGCAGTGAGCGTGTGAAGAGGGGAGGGAGACGTATTGTGTACACTCCAAATAAGGGTGAAATGATGAATACTATTATATATTATCTGTTATAATTTTTACAAACAATAATAATAATAATAAAATTTAATTAATAAATTTATTAAATTTCTTTATTACCAAGCAGAGGGATAATGCGACAGTACAGATAAGTGCTGTACTGAGCATTGAATATAAAAATTTAAAAATACATAATAAATTGTAAAATAATTAATAATGTATGAGAAGTAAGCATGTCAGGGATTGCAAGCTTGGCTCAGACAAAAATATGGACAGGTGTCTCGACCTGAATCGACTTGTACACACACACAAATGTAACTGAAAGTGTGTACAACAGTATTATCCATGTATCTGTGTCGCAGGTCTTTGCAGGCGAGTTTGCCACCCAGTATTAATAATTGCGTAATTACGGTTTTTCAGTAATTATTCATAAATTATAAATAAGGAGTAAAATCCAAAGACACAATAAAATGTAATAAGATTAACTACATACTGTGTACGAAAACCACGTGAAAGGGACACACAGTACGAGTGTAGTGGCGATATAACTGTGTACCGATCGCAAGGGTTAAGTTACAATGTCCAAAAGTACAGTGAACATGTGTAGTGAAAATAGTTATAAGATGTGTATAAGAGTATACTTACAGGACACTGCAATTCGCAGAAATATAAGAAATAGCGAAATTGACGAGGAGTGGGGAAACAAAACCCAGAGACAGATTCAGACATGTCGATTTCGTACAACTGCAGGTGTTAACCAAGACGTGGGTATAAATAGGACACACACGCTAAAGTTGTATCTTTTTTGATCACCCACAGTTGCAGCGGGAGCTTCTGCCCGTCCGCACGGATTATTTATTTTTTTGTAAATAGTCTCATCCTTCCAGTTACATAAAACTATGTAACTGAATTTAAATACAATCACTTTTAAATAGTAACAGAATTACAGGAGAAGAAAATCCATATAAGATGATCAACTGACGTCCGAAACAGCACGAAAAGAAGTAACATGAATTTCCGGAGAGCGAGAGAGCTGACGACTTAGTTCCAGAGAGCGAGACGACGCTGGAGTCTAGAGGCGTCTGCGCTGGACAAGAGGAACATTACTGAAGTCTGGAAACGACGCTGGACAAGAGAAGCGACGGTAGACAAGAGGAATTGATGTTGGAGTTCGAGACGAGGACGATTAGGCCTACAGATGGACCGATTGCGATTGAGTATGAGTGACAACAATAAGGTGATAAACAACTTATTTATCTCTTAGTCGAACAATTAACTCAAAGACAATTAAAGACATTATTGTTTTATTTTAAAGTTAAGGGCCAATGTTTCTTGTAAATATAGAGTTAAAATGGTAGATATTATTGAAGTAAGATTTACGTAAACAAGACCTCAATTTAGTATTGAAAAGAAAGGATGCAAAGCATTTAAGTAAAAAAGTAAAGAAATATAAATCAGTACTCAAAAAGACAGATAAATACAGTAGCAGCTATTAATATGTTGAATTTCGTTACAATATCTAAAAAAAAAATATTTAAGCATTGATATTTAGAAGCACACTAATTGTCTGAGTAGTCAGGAAATGATATTTTTTTTATAAAATAATTATTAGAATAGAATATTTAGTCAGTAGGGATGTATACAGCGTAAGCCTTACGGCATAGTAACAAAGCAATAATAAATGTTTTTAAGTCGAATCAAGTGGCTTGCGCACAATTTCATTATTACTAAATAAATTTGAAATACCGTTACAAGTTACATAGAGTTATTATTACAAATACACCTGAACCCCAAATACATACACGCCATTATAGGAATGTTATACAAAGGGTATGAGTTAAATTAATGTACAGATTAAAATACACAAAGAAGGGTAATTTGTCACCTCTTGGCGTCCCAAAGAACGTGGGACTCCACAAATTTAAAATGCACTTAAATGTTGGTATTTAAAATGTTGCATATTTGTCGCCCATGAACGTGTGGCTCGATCCCCACCATTTAACTATTAAAATTTTTTGTGTAGCTAAATAGTTGCTCTAAAAATAAGGGTTTGTTAAATGAAAAATATATTATATGTAATAATAATTATTTATATTAAACATTAACTGAATGTTATGTTAATTGTTGTGTATTAAAACACAGCTGGCGCCCAAAATAATATTGTTTGTCTATGTAACAGGTGTAACTGTAATGAGTATTAAAATTACCATTAATAAAAAGAATGAAATAAATAAATGAGTAGGGAACGGTTATCAATAATAATTGTTAAAGAATAACTACTAAATAAATATTTTAATAATACTTCAACATGACGACTCCAGGAAATTTGATCATAGAGGCGTTTCAAACGATGAAGCGTGCTTGGATAGACGAAATAAGCACAAAACAAACGGAAAATATAAATGCTAAAATAGACGAATTACAAGAATCTAATAAGAAACAATTAGAAGGACAAACTGAAAATTTTAAACAAGACACCATAAAAATGACGCAGAGGCTAGAAGAGTTAAAAATTGATAAGCTTGAAATAAAACAAACGATAATTGACGGTAATGCACAGTTAACCGAAAAAATTGTTGATACAAATTTACGTATTGACACGATCACAGAAATTGTCTGTGCAATAATTAATAAACAAACGGAGCTAATATGTGAAGAATTCATAATAGTTGAAAATACGTTCGTAATTACTAACGATAATTAAAAAATAGTAAGTATCATTAAGGAAGAGAAGCAAATAAAGGTTAATAAAACGTACCTTATTAATAGCGATATCCCAAGTGTGAGACACACACACTATAGTAAGTCACATAAGATAACACATGTGAAACACTTAAGGCACCACACATACGGAGATAAATATCACTGTAGGCCTAACGAGAAACGTAGTAAATTTTATCTATACGAAACACTACGCAAACTTGTGGAAAGTACGATGTTAGATATACGCACCATAATAATAAAGCGAACGATAATTATAACTATAATTATAGTAATTACAATGAGTATTATCATAAAAGACGAACGAAAAAACCGTCGACAGCTCTTTATATAGGCTTCAAATGGACTGACCTTACACAATGCATTAGTGACGAGAGAATTGTGGAATGTGCTGAGACAAGAGAGAGAGGTTATTCATCGCAGCTAAGAAACAAATTCTTGCCGTACAAATAGGTGAAGTACACAGTCAAATTAAACGTTCACACGTTAAGTACGCTCAATAACGAGGGAGGATTACAATGGAATGTTGACACAAAGGAAACAATGTCCGGCACCTTGTCAAACAATATACGTCCGGTAGACGACGGACAATACAATTGTTATAATAGTGAGGGGTGTAAGATCGAACGACACACCGAAACGAACTCAATACCCGAAAATAAATAATTATTTTTAAATGAAAAATAATATTACTATTAATTATTAATAAAAAGATAAGAGACTATATTTAAGAAATGTTATTTATTAAGGTTATGATAGCAAATAGAAAAAGAAATATTAGTGGAAAGAAACAAAGAATTAAATAATAAAGAATGTTATGCTAAATAAAAGTATGTTCAAAGGAAGGTAAAGGAATATGTAAGAAATGGTAAGGAATGTTATCATTGATGTGTTATTAATATGAAGAAATGGTTAAGATAAGCAACCAATGTTAATTGTCAGAATGGCTGATCAAGCGAAATCTTCATACCTTAGTGGAAGTCAAGGACAGAGGTTACTTAGAGCTCCGATACTACGATTAAAACATCAAGTAGACTTAAGCACATAAAGTCTGGATATAGACGTGTTTCTAAGGTAGTCATCTGTAGCCGATAATCACTCACTACGAAGCTAACGAAAAAGATGTATTTCGGAAAGTAATGGTAAGGATGAAGAAGATTATTACCGATCAGAAAGGTAATAGTAAAGAAATATAATAATAGAAGGTAATGAAGGTTAATGTATTGGATTAGATTAATGTAAGAAACGTTAATGTATATTATAAGTAATATAAGAAAAGTTAAGAAAGATAATGTAATGTTCATGATAAGAAAAGAGTTAAGAAGCGAAGGTAAGAATGTATGAGTAAGGAAATGTAAAAGTACAGAGCGAATCTACATACGTAGAAATACAGAGCATCCAGAAGGGGAACAAGAGAGAGCTAATTGCAGTGGATTTTCTGGGACCACTACCACGAGCAAGTCGAAGTGTTAAACACATATTGCTATGTATCGATGTGTTTTCCAAGGCAGTCCGACTGTACACAATTATGCGACCCACAACCAAAGTTGTTCTAAAGATACTACTGCAGAAATATATTCCGACATTCGGAAAAATAAAGAAGGTACTCAGTGATCAAGGTGTACAATTCCAGACTGAAAAATGGGAGAGGACGTGAAGGGAAAATGGAATACAACCTGTACTCACATCCGTAAGACATCCTCAAGGAAACCTTGCTGAGATAGTTAACAAGGAATTAGGTAAATATTTACGAATATACTGCCATGATCAACACAATAAATGGGCAGAATATTTGCCCTTTCTTGAGAAGGCCATCACCAAAATTATAGTGAAGCAACCGGATACACTCCAATATAATTGGAAGAAGATAAGAAGCCAAACAGATATTGGACCAAGTATATACACAAACCTAATAACCAGAATGTACCTGTACCAATAAGTGTGAAAATTGAATACGCAAAGCAACGGATAATAGAAAGTAGAGAGTAGAGAGATTTAATCTAACTCACAAACAACAACAATTTAATGTAGGAGAGAGTGTACTACTCAAAGCAAATCCTGTTCGGAAAAGAAGCGAGAATACGGCGAAGAAATTTTTCAGACTTTATAATTGACCGTATACGTTAAGACAGCGAGTAGGACAACACACTTTCATCGTATATGATGAGGTAAAAAAGAAAGAATTTGGTATATTCCACGCAACGTCATTTAGGAAGTCCTACACATAAAAGTAATGACGTCAATGAAACCAGTCAGATCAGCTTTTGTTGAAGCCACCCTACAAGGTCACGAGCAGTGAGCGTGTGAAGAGGGGAGGGAGACGTATTGTGTACACTCCAATTAAGGGTGAAATGACGAATACTATTCTATATTATCTGTTATATTTTTTTTACAAACAATAATAATAATAAAAAAATTTAATAAATAAATTTATTAAATTTCTTTATTACCAAGCAGAGGGATAATGCGACAGTACAGATAAATGCTGTACTGAGCATTGAATATAAAAATTCAAATATACATAATAAATTGTAAAATAATTAAAAATGTATTAGAAGTAAGCATGTCAGGGATTGCAAGCTTGGCTCAGACAAAAATATGGACAGGTTTTTCGAACTGAATTGACTTGTACACACACACACAGATGTAAATGAAAGTGTGTACAACAGTATTTTCCATGTGTCTGTGACGCAGGTCTATGCAGGCGAGTTTGCCACCCCAGTATTAATAATTGCGTAATTACTGTTTTTCCGTAATTATTCATAAACTATAAATAAGGAGTAAAATCCAAAGACACAATAAAATGTAATAAAATTAACTACATACTGTGTACGAAAAACACGTGAAAGGGACACACCGTACGAGTGTAGTGGCGAAATAACTGTGTACCGATCGCAAGGTTTAAGTTACAATCTCCAAAAGTACGGTGAACATGTGTAGTGAAAATAGTTATAAGATGTGTATAAGAGTATACTTACAGGACACTGCAATTCGCAGAAATATAAGAAATAGCGAAATTGACGAGGAGTGGGGAAACAAAACCCAGAGACAATTTCAGACATGTCGATTTCGTACAACTGTAGGTGTTAACCAAGACGTGGGTATAAATAGGACACACACCCTAAAGTTGTAACTTTTTCGATCACCCACAGTTGCAGCGGGAGCTTCTGCCCATCCGCACGGAGTATTTATTTTTTTGTAAATAGTTTCATCCTTCCAGTTACATACAACTATGTAACGGAGATGTAAATACAATTACTTTTAAATAGTAACAGAATTACACGAGAATAAAATCCATATAAGATGATCAACTGACGTCCGAAACAGCACGAAAAGAAGTAACATGAAGTTCCGGAGAGCGAGAGAGCTGACGACTTAGTTCCAGAGAGCGAGACGACGCTGGAGTCTAGAGCGACTGCGCTGGACAAGAGGAACATTACTGAAGTCTGGAAACGACGCTGGACAAGAGAGGCGACGCTGCACAAGAGGAATTGATGTTGGATTTCGAGAAGATTACGATTAGGCCTACAGATGGATCGATTGCGATTGAGTATGAGTGACAACAATAAGGTGATAAACAACTTATTTATCTCTTAGTCGAACAATTAACTCAAAGACAATTAAAGACATTATTGTTTTATTTTAAAGTTAAGAGCCAATGTTTCTTGTAAATATAGAGTTAAAATGGTAGATATTATTGAAGTAAGATTTACGTAAACAAGACCTCAATTTAGTATTGAAAAGAAAGGATGCAAAGCATTTAAGTAAAAAAGTAAAGATATATAAATCAGTACTCAAAAAGACAGATAAATTCAGTAGCAGCTATTAATATGTTGAATTTCGTTACAATATCTAAAAAAAAGATATTTAAGCATTGATATTTAGAAGCACACTAATTGTCTCAGTAGTCAGGAAATGATACTTTATTTATAAAATAATTATTAGAATAGAATATTTAGTCAGTAAGGATGTATACAGCGTAAGCCTTACGGCATAGTAACAAAGCAATAATAAATGTTTTTAAGTCGAATCAAGTGGCTTGCGCACAATTTCATTATTACTAAATAAATTTGAAATACCGTTACAAGTTACATAGAGTTATTATTACAAATACACCTGAACCCCAAATACATACACGCCATTATTGGAATGTTATACAAAGGGTATGAGTTAAATTAATGTACAGATTAAAATACACAAAGAAGGGTAATTTGTCACCTCTTGGCGTCCCAAAGAACGTGGGACGCCACAAATTTAAAATGCACTTAAATGTTGGTATTTAAAATGTTGCATATTTGTCGCCCATGAACGTGTGGCTCGATCCCCACCATTTAACTATTACAATTTTTTGTGTGGCTAAATGGTTGCTCTTAAAATAAGGGTGTGTTAAATGAAAAATATATTATATGTAATAATAATTATTTATATTAAACATTAACTGAATGTTATGTTATTTGTTGTATATTAAAACACAGCTGGCGCCCAAAAATAATATTCTTTGTCTATGTAACAGGTGTAACTGTAATGAGTATTAATAATAAACATTAATAAAAATAAAGAAATAAATAAATCAGTAGGGAAAGGTTATCAATAATAATTGATAAAGAATAACTACTAAATAAATATTTTAATAATACTTCAACATGACGACTCCAGGAAATTTGGACATAGAGGCGTTTTAAACGATGATGCGTGCTTGGATAGACAAAATAAGCACAAAACAAACGGAAAATATAAATGCTAAAATAGACGAATTAAAAGAATCTAATAAGAAACAATTAGAAGGACAAACTGAAAATTTTAAACAAGACACCATAAAAATGACGCAGAGGCTAGAAGAGTTAAAAATTGATAAGCTTGAAATAAAACAAACGATAATTGACGGTAATGCACAGTTAACCGAAAAAATTGTTGATACAAATTTACGTATTGACACGATCACAGAAATTGTCTGTGCAATAATTAATAAACAAAAGGAGCTAATATGTGAAGAATTCATAATAGTTGAAAATACGTTCGTAATTACTAACGATAATTAAAATATAGTAAGTAACATTAAGGAAGAGAAGCAAATAAAGGTTAATAAAACGTACCTTATTAATAGCGATATCCCAAGTGTGAGACACACACACTATAGTAAGTCACATAAGATAACACATGTGAAACACTTAAGGCACCACACATACGGAGATAAATATCACTGTAGGCCTAACGAGAAACGTAGTAAATTTTATCTATACGAAACACTACGCAAACTTGTGGAAAGTACGATGTTAGATATACGCACCATAATAATAAAGCGAACGATAATTATAACTATAATTATAGTAAGTACAATGAGTATTATCATAAAACACGAACGAAAAAACCGTCGACAGCTCTTTATATAGGCTTCAAATGGACTGACCTTACACAATGCATTAGTGACGAGAGAATTGTGGAATGTGCTGAGACAAGAGAGAGAGGTTATTCATCGCAGCTAAGAAACAAATTCATGCCGTACAAACAGGTGAAGTACACAGTCAAAATAAACATTCACACGTTAAGTACGCTCAATAACGAGGGAGGATTACAATGGAATGTTGACACAAAGGAAACAATGTCCGGCACCTTGTCAAACAATATACGTCCGGTAGACGACGGACAATACAATTGTTATAATAGTGAGGGGTGTAAGATCGAACGACACACCGAACCGACCTCAATACCCGAAAATAAATAATTATTTTTAAATGAAAAATAATATTACTATTAATTATTAATAAAAAGATAAGAGACTATATTTAAGAAATGTTATTTATTAAGGTTATGATAGCAAATAGAAAAAGAAACATTAGTGGAAAGAAACAAAGAATTAAATAATAAAGAATGTTATGCTAAATAAAAGTATGTTCAAAGGAAGGTAAAGAAATATGTAAGAAATGGTAAGGAATGTTATCATTGATGTGTTATTAATATGAAGAAATGGTTAAGATAAGCAACCAATGTTAATTGTCAGAATGGCTGATCAAGCGAAATCTTCATACCTTAGTGGAAGTCAAGGACAGAGGTTACTTAGAGCTCCAATACTACGATTAAAACATCAAGTAGACTTAAGCACATAAAGTCTGGATATAGACGTGTTTCTAAGGTAGTCATCTGTAGCCGATAATCACTCACTACGAAGCTAACGAAAAAGATGTATTTCGGAAAGTAATGGTAAGGATAAAGAAGATTATTACCGATCAGAAAGGTAATAGTAAAGAAATATAATAATAGAAGGTAATGAAGGTTAATGTATTGGATTAGATTAATGTAAGAAACGTTAATGTATTTTATAAGTAATATAAGAAAACTTAAGAAAGATAAAGTAATGTTCATGATAAGAAAAGAGTTAAGAAGCGAATGTAAGAATGTATGAGTAAGGAAATATAAAAGTACAGAGCGAATCTACATACGTAGAAATACAGAGCATCCAGAAGGGGAACAAGGGAGAGCTAATTGCATTGGATTTTCTGGGACCACTAAAACGATCAAGTCGAAGTGTTAAACACATATTGCTATGTATCGATGTGTTTTCCAAGGCAGTCCGACTGTACACAATTATGCGACCCACAACCAAAGTTGTTCTAAAGATACTACTGCAGAAATATATTCCGATATTCGGAAAAATAAAGAAGGTACTCAGTGATCAAGGTGTACAATTCCAGACTGAAAAATGGAGAGGACGTTAAGGGAAAATGGAATACAACCTGTACTCACTTCCATAAGACATCCTCAAGGAAACCTTGCTGAGATAGTTAACAAGGAATTAGGTACATATTTACGAATATACTGCCATGATCAACACAATAAATGGGCAGAATATTTGCCCTTTCTTGAGAAGGCCATCACCAAAATTATAGTGAAGCAACCGGATACACTCCAATATAATTGGAAGAAGATAAGAAGCCAAACAGATATTGGACCAAGTATATACACAAACCTAATAACCAGAATGTACCTGTACCAATAAGTGTGAAAATTGAATACGCAAAGCAACGGATAATAGAAAGTAGAGAGTAGAGAGATTTAATCTAACTCACAAACAACAACAATTTAATGTAGGAGAGAGTGTACTACTCAAAGCAAATCCTGTTCGGAAAAGAAGCGAGAATACGGCGAAGAAATTTTTCAGACTTTATAATTGACCGTATACGTTAAGACAGCGAGTAGGACAACACACTTTCATCGTATATGATGAGGTACAAAAGAAAGAATTTGGTATATTCCACGCAACGTCATTTAGGAAGTCCTACACATAAAAGTAATGACGTCAATGAAACCAGTCAGATCAGCTTTTGTTGAAGCCACCCTACAAGGTCACGAGCAGTGAGCGTGTGAAGAGGGGAGGGAGACGTATTGTGTACACTCCAATTAAGGGTGAAATGACGAATACTATTCTATATTATCTGTTATATTTTTTTTACAAACAATAATAATAATAAAAAAATTTAATAAATAAATTTATTAAATTTCTTTATTACCAAGCAGAGGGATAATGCGACAGTACAGATAAATGCTGTACTGAGCATTGAATATAAAAATTCAAATATACATAATAAATAGTAAAATAATTAAAAATGTATTAGAAGTAAGCATGTCAGGGATTGCAAGCTTGGCTCAGACAAAAATATGGACAGGTTTTTCGAACTGAATTGACTTGTACACACACACACAGATGTAAATGAAAGTGTGTACAACAGTATTTTCCATGTGTCTGTGACGCAGGTCTATGCAGGCGAGTTTGCCACCCCAGTATTAATAATTGCGTAATTACTGTTTTTCCGTAATTATTCATAAACTATAAATAAGGAGTAAAATCCAAAGACACAATAAAATGTAATAAAATTAACTACATACTGTGTACGAAAAACACGTGAAAGGGACACACCGTACGAGTGTAGTGGCGAAATAACTGTGTACCGATCGCAAGGTTTAAGTTACAATCTCCAAAAGTACGGTGAACATGTGTAGTGAAAATAGTTATAAGATGTGTATAAGAGTATACTTACAGGACACTGCAATTCGCAGAAATATAAGAAATAGCGAAATTGACGAGGAGTGGGGAAACAAAACCCAGAGACAATTTCAGACATGTCGATTTCGTACAACTGTAGGTGTTAACCAAGACGTGGGTATAAATAGGACACACACCCTAAAGTTGTAACTTTTTCGATCACCCACAGTTGCAGCGGGAGCTTCTGCCCATCCGCACGGAGTATTTATTTTTTTGTAAATAGTTTCATCCTTCCAGTTACATACAACTATGTAACGGAGATGTAAATACAATTACTTTTAAATAGTAACAGAATTACACGAGAATAAAATCCATATAAGATGATCAACTGACGTCCGAAACAGCACGAAAAGAAGTAACATGAAGTTCCGGAGAGCGAGAGAGCTGACGACTTAGTTCCAGAGAGCGAGACGACGCTGGAGTCTAGAGCGACTGCGCTGGACAAGAGGAACATTACTGAAGTCTGGAAACGACGCTGGACAAGAGAGGCGACGCTGCACAAGAGGAATTGATGTTGGATTTCGAGAAGATTACGATTAGGCCTACAGATGGATCGATTGCGATTGAGTATGAGTGACAACAATAAGGTGATAAACAACTTATTTATCTCTTAGTCGAACAATTAACTCAAAGACAATTAAAGACATTATTGTTTTATTTTAAAGTTAAGAGCCAATGTTTCTTGTAAATATAGAGTTAAAATGGTAGATATTATTGAAGTAAGATTTACGTAAACAAGACCTCAATTTAGTATTGAAAAGAAAGGATGCAAAGCATTTAAGTAAAAAAGTAAAGATATATAAATCAGTACTCAAAAAGACAGATAAATTCAGTAGCAGCTATTAATATGTTGAATTTCGTTACAATATCTAAAAAAAAGATATTTAAGCATTGATATTTAGAAGCACACTAATTGTCTCAGTAGTCAGGAAATGATACTTTATTTATAAAATAATTATTAGAATAGAATATTTAGTCAGTAAGGATGTATACAGCGTAAGCCTTACGGCATAGTAACAAAGCAATAATAAATGTTTTTAAGTCGAATCAAGTGGCTTGCGCACAATTTCATTATTACTAAATAAATTTGAAATACCGTTACAAGTTACATAGAGTTATTATTACAAATACACCTGAACCCCAAATACATACACGCCATTATTGGAATGTTATACAAAGGGTATGAGTTAAATTAATGTACAGATTAAAATACACAAAGAAGGGTAATTTGTCACCTCTTGGCGTCCCAAAGAACGTGGGACGCCACAAATTTAAAATGCACTTAAATGTTGGTATTTAAAATGTTGCATATTTGTCGCCCATGAACGTGTGGCTCGATCCCCACCATTTAACTATTACAATTTTTTGTGTGGCTAAATGGTTGCTCTTAAAATAAGGGTGTGTTAAATGAAAAATATATTATATGTAATAATAATTATTTATATTAAACATTAACTGAATGTTATGTTATTTGTTGTATATTAAAACACAGCTGGCGCCCAAAAATAATATTCTTTGTCTATGTAACAGGTGTAACTGTAATGAGTATTAATAATAAACATTAATAAAAATAAAGAAATAAATAAATCAGTAGGGAAAGGTTATCAATAATAATTGATAAAGAATAACTACTAAATAAATATTTTAATAATACTTCAACATGACGACTCCAGGAAATTTGGACATAGAGGCGTTTTAAACGATGATGCGTGCTTGGATAGACAAAATAAGCACAAAACAAACGGAAAATATAAATGCTAAAATAGACGAATTAAAAGAATCTAATAAGAAACAATTAGAAGGACAAACTGAAAATTTTAAACAAGACACCATAAAAATGACGCAGAGGCTAGAAGAGTTAAAAATTGATAAGCTTGAAATAAAACAAACGATAATTGACGGTAATGCACAGTTAACCGAAAAAATTGTTGATACAAATTTACGTATTGACACGATCACAGAAATTGTCTGTGCAATAATTAATAAACAAAAGGAGCTAATATGTGAAGAATTCATAATAGTTGAAAATACGTTCGTAATTACTAACGATAATTAAAATATAGTAAGTAACATTAAGGAAGAGAAGCAAATAAAGGTTAATAAAACGTACCTTATTAATAGCGATATCCCAAGTGTGAGACACACACACTATAGTAAGTCACATAAGATAACACATGTGAAACACTTAAGGCACCACACATACGGAGATAAATATCACTGTAGGCCTAACGAGAAACGTAGTAAATTTTATCTATACGAAACACTACGCAAACTTGTGGAAAGTACGATGTTAGATATACGCACCATAATAATAAAGCGAACGATAATTATAACTATAATTATAGTAAGTACAATGAGTATTATCATAAAACACGAACGAAAAAACCGTCGACAGCTCTTTATATAGGCTTCAAATGGACTGACCTTACACAATGCATTAGTGACGAGAGAATTGTTTAATGTGCTGAGACAAGAGAGAGAGGTTATTCATCGCAGCTAAGAAACAAATTCATGCCGTACAAACAGGTGAAGTACACAGTCAAAATAAACATTCACACGTTAAGTACGCTCAATAACGAGGGAGGATTACAATGGAATGTTGACACAAAGGAAACAATGTCCGGCACCTTGTCAAACAATATACGTCCGGTAGACGACGGACAATACAATTGTTATAATAGTGAGGGGTGTAAGATCGAACGACACACCGAACCGACCTCAATACCCGAAAATAAATAATTATTTTTAAATGAAAAATAATATTACTATTAATTATTAATAAAAAGATAAGAGACTATATTTAAGAAATGTTATTTATTAAGGTTATGATAGCAAATAGAAAAAGAAACATTAGTGGAAAGAAACAAAGAATTAAATAATAAAGAATGTTATGCTAAATAAAAGTATGTTCAAAGGAAGGTAAAGAAATATGTAAGAAATGGTAAGGAATGTTATCATTGATGTGTTATTAATATGAAGAAATGGTTAAGATAAGCAACCAATGTTAATTGTCAGAATGGCTGATCAAGCGAAATCTTCATACCTTAGTGGAAGTCAAGGACAGAGGTTACTTAGAGCTCCAATACTACGATTAAAACATCAAGTAGACTTAAGCACATAAAGTCTGGATATAGACGTGTTTCTAAGGTAGTCATCTGTAGCCGATAATCACTCACTACGAAGCTAACGAAAAAGATGTATTTCGGAAAGTAATGGTAAGGATAAAGAAGATTATTACCGATCAGAAAGGTAATAGTAAAGAAATATAATAATAGAAGGTAATGAAGGTTAATGTATTGGATTAGATTAATGTAAGAAACGTTAATGTATTTTATAAGTAATATAAGAAAACTTAAGAAAGATAAAGTAATGTTCATGATAAGAAAAGAGTTAAGAAGCGAATGTAAGAATGTATGAGTAAGGAAATATAAAAGTACAGAGCGAATCTACATACGTAGAAATACAGAGCATCCAGAAGGGGAACAAGGGAGAGCTAATTGCATTGGATTTTCTGGGACCACTAAAACGATCAAGTCGAAGTGTTAAACACATATTGCTATGTATCGATGTGTTTTCCAAGGCAGTCCGACTGTACACAATTATGCGACCCACAACCAAAGTTGTTCTAAAGATACTACTGCAGAAATATATTCCGATATTCGGAAAAATAAAGAAGGTACTCAGTGATCAAGGTGTACAATTCCAGACTGAAAAATGGAGAGGACGTTAAGGGAAAATGGAATACAACCTGTACTCACTTCCATAAGACATCCTCAAGGAAACCTTGCTGAGATAGTTAACAAGGAATTAGGTACATATTTACGAATATACTGCCATGATCAACACAATAAATGGGCAGAATATTTGCCCTTTCTTGAGAAGGCCATCACCAAAATTATAGTGAAGCAACCGGATACACTCCAATATAATTGGAAGAAGATAAGAAGCCAAACAGATATTGGACCAAGTATATACACAAACCTAATAACCAGAATGTACCTGTACCAATAAGTGTGAAAATTGAATACGCAAAGCAACGGATAATAGAAAGTAGAGAGTAGAGAGATTTAATCTAACTCACAAACAACAACAATTTAATGTAGGAGAGAGTGTACTACTCAAAGCAAATCCTGTTCGGAAAAGAAGCGAGAATACGGCGAAGAAATTTTTCAGACTTTATAATTGACCGTATACGTTAAGACAGCGAGTAGGACAACACACTTTCATCGTATATGATGAGGTACAAAAGAAAGAATTTGGTATATTCCACGCAACGTCATTTAGGAAGTCCTACACATAAAAGTAATGACGTCAATGAAACCAGTCAGATCAGCTTTTGTTGAAGCCACCCTACAAGGTCACGAGCAGTGAGCGTGTGAAGAGGGGAGGGAGACGTATTGTGTACACTCCAATTAAGGGTGAAATGACGAATACTATTCTATATTATCTGTTATATTTTTTTTACAAACAATAATAATAATAAAAAAATTTAATAAATAAATTTATTAAATTTCTTTATTACCAAGCAGAGGGATAATGCGACAGTACAGATAAATGCTGTACTGAGCATTGAATATAAAAATTCAAATATACATAATAAATAGTAAAATAATTAAAAATGTATTAGAAGTAAGCATGTCAGGGATTGCAAGCTTGGCTCAGACAAAAATATGGACAGGTTTTTCGAACTGAATTGACTTGTACACACACACACAGATGTAAATGAAAGTGTGTACAACAGTATTTTCCATGTGTCTGTGACGCAGGTCTATGCAGGCGAGTTTGCCACCCCAGTATTAATAATTGCGTAATTACTGTTTTTCCGTAATTATTCATAAACTATAAATAAGGAGTAAAATCCAAAGACACAATAAAATGTAATAAAATTAACTACATACTGTGTACGAAAAACACGTGAAAGGGACACACCGTACGAGTGTAGTGGCGAAATAACTGTGTACCGATCGCAAGGTTTAAGTTACAATCTCCAAAAGTACGGTGAACATGTGTAGTGAAAATAGTTATAAGATGTGTATAAGAGTATACTTACAGGACACTGCAATTCGCAGAAATATAAGAAATAGCGAAATTGACGAGGAGTGGGGAAACAAAACCCAGAGACAATTTCAGACATGTCGATTTCGTACAACTGTAGGTGTTAACCAAGACGTGGGTATAAATAGGACACACACCCTAAAGTTGTAACTTTTTCGATCACCCACAGTTGCAGCGGGAGCTTCTGCCCATCCGCACGGAGTATTTATTTTTTTGTAAATAGTTTCATCCTTCCAGTTACATACAACTATGTAACGGAGATGTAAATACAATTACTTTTAAATAGTAACAGAATTACACGAGAATAAAATCCATATAAGATGATCAACTGACGTCCGAAACAGCACGAAAAGAAGTAACATGAAGTTCCGGAGAGCGAGAGAGCTGACGACTTAGTTCCAGAGAGCGAGACGACGCTGGAGTCTAGAGCGACTGCGCTGGACAAGAGGAACATTACTGAAGTCTGGAAACGACGCTGGACAAGAGAGGCGACGCTGCACAAGAGGAATTGATGTTGGATTTCGAGAAGATTACGATTAGGCCTACAGATGGATCGATTGCGATTGAGTATGAGTGACAACAATAAGGTGATAAACAACTTATTTATCTCTTAGTCGAACAATTAACTCAAAGACAATTAAAGACATTATTGTTTTATTTTAAAGTTAAGAGCCAATGTTTCTTGTAAATATAGAGTTAAAATGGTAGATATTATTGAAGTAAGATTTACGTAAACAAGACCTCAATTTAGTATTGAAAAGAAAGGATGCAAAGCATTTAAGTAAAAAAGTAAAGATATATAAATCAGTACTCAAAAAGACAGATAAATTCAGTAGCAGCTATTAATATGTTGAATTTCGTTACAATATCTAAAAAAAAAGATATTTAAGCATTGATATTTAGAAGCACACTAATTGTCTCAGTAGTCAGGAAATGATACTTTATTTATAAAATAATTATTAGAATAGAATATTTAGTCAGTAAGGATGTATACAGCGTAAGCCTTACGGCATAGTAACAAAGCAATAATAAATGTTTTTAAGTCGAATCAAGTGGCTTGCGCACAATTTCATTATTACTAAATAAATTTGAAATACCGTTACAAGTTACATAGGGTTATTATTACAAATACACCTGAACCCCAAATACATACACGCCATTATAGGAATGTTATACAAAGGGTATGAGTTAAATTAATGTACAGATTAAAATACACAAAGAAGGGTAATTTGTCACCTCTTGGCGTCCCAAAGAACGTGGGACGCCACAAATTTAAAATGCACTTAAATGTTGGTATTTAAAATGTTGCATATTTGTCGCCCATGAACGTGTGGCTCGATCCCCACCATTTAACTATTACAATTTTTTGTGTGGCTAAATGGTTGCTCTTAAAATAAGGGTGTGTTAAATGAAAAATATATTATATGTAATAATAATTATTTATATTAAACATTAACTGAATGTTATGTTATTTGTTGTATATTAAAACACAGCTGGCGCCCAAAAATAATATTCTTTGTCTATGTAACAGGTGTAACTGTAATGAGTATTAATAATAAACATTAATAAAAATAAAGAAATAAATAAATCAGTAGGGAAAGGTTATCAATAATAATTGATAAAGAATAACTACTAAATAAATATTTTAATAATACTTCAACATGACGACTCCAGGAAATTTGGACATAGAGGCGTTTTAAACGATGATGCGTGCTTGGATAGACAAAATAAGCACAAAACAAACGGAAAATATAAATGCTAAAATAGACGAATTAAAAGAATCTAATAAGAAACAATTAGAAGGACAAACTGAAAATTTTAAACAAGACACCATAAAAATGACGCAGAGGCTAGAAGAGTTAAAAATTGATAAGCTTGAAATAAAACAAACGATAATTGACGGTAATGCACAGTTAACCGAAAAAATTGTTGATACAAATTTACGTATTGACACGATCACAGAAATTGTCTGTGCAATAATTAATAAACAAAAGGAGCTAATATGTGAAGAATTCATAATAGTTGAAAATACGTTCGTAATTACTAACGATAATTAAAATATAGTAAGTAACATTAAGGAAGAGAAGCAAATAAAGGTTAATAAAACGTACCTTATTAATAGCGATATCCCAAGTGTGAGACACACACACTATAGTAAGTCACATAAGATAACACATGTGAAACACTTAAGGCACCACACATACGGAGATAAATATCACTGTAGGCCTAACGAGAAACGTAGTAAATTTTATCTATACGAAACACTACGCAAACTTGTGGAAAGTACGATGTTAGATATACGCACCATAATAATAAAGCGGACGATAATTATAACTATAATTATAGTAATTACAATGAGTAGTATCATAAAAGACGAACGAAAAAACCGTCGACAGCTCTTTATATAGGCTTCAAATGGACTGACCTTACACAATGCATTAGTGACGAGAGAATTGTGGAATGTGCTGAGACAAGAGAGAGAGGTTATTCATCGCAGCTAAGAAACAAATTCTTGCCGTACAAATAGGTGAAGTACACAGTCAAATTAAACGTTCACACGTTAAGTACGCTCAATAACGAGGGAGGATTACAATGGAATGTTGACACAAAGGAAACAATGTCCGGCACCTTGTCAAACAATATACGTCCGGTAGACGACGGACAATACAATTGTTATAATAGTGAGGGGTGTAAGATCGAACGACACACCGAAACGAACTCAATACCCGAAAATAAATAATTATTTTTAAATGAAAAATAATATTACTATTAATTATTAATAAAAAGATAAGAGACTATATTTAAGAAATGTTATTTATTAAGGTTATGATAGCAAATAGAAAAAGAAACATTAGTGGAAAGAAACAAAGAATTAAATAATAAAGAATGTTATGCTAAATAAAAGTATGTTCAAAGGAAGGTAAAGAAATATGTAAGAAATGGTAAGGAATGTTATCATTGATGTGTTATTAATATGAAGAAATGGTTAAGATAAGCAACCAATGTTAATTGTCAGAATGGCTGATCAAGCGAAATCTTCATACCTTAGTGGAAGTCAAGGACAGAGGTTACTTAGAGCTCCAATACTACGATTAAAACATCAAGTAGACTTAAGCACATAAAGTCTGGATATAGACGTGTTTCTAAGGTAGTCATCTGTAGCCGATAATCACTCACTACGAAGCTAACGAAAAAGATGTATTTCGGAAAGTAATGGTAAGGATAAAGAAGATTATTACCGATCAGAAAGGTAATAGTAAAGAAATATAATAATAGAAGGTAATGAAGGTTAATGTATTGGATTAGATTAATGTAAGAAACGTTAATGTATTTTATAAGTAATATAAGAAAAGTTAAGAAAGATAAAGTAATGTTCATGATAAGAAAAGAGTTAAGAAGCGAATGTAAGAATGTATGAGTAAGGAAATATAAAAGTACAGAGCGAATCTACATACGTAGAAATACAGAGCATCCAGAAGGGGAACAAGGGAGAGCTAATTGCATTGGATTTTCTGGGACCACTACCACGATCAAGTCGAAGTGTTAAACACATATTGCTATGTATCGATGTGTTTTCCAAGGCAGTCCGACTGTACACAATTATGCGACCCACAACCAAAGTTGTTCTAAAGATACTACTGCAGAAATATATTCCGATATTCGGAAAAATAAAGAAGGTACTCAGTGATCAAGGTGTACAATTCCAGACTGAAAAATGGAGAGGACGTGAAGGGAAAATGGAATACAACCTGTACTCACTTCCATAAGACATCCTCAAGGAAACCTTGCTGAGATAGTTAACAAGGAATTAGGTATTTACGAATATACTGCCATGATCAACACAATAAATGGGCAGAATATTTGCCCTTTCTTGAGAAGGCCATCACCAAAATTATAGTGAAGCAACCGGATACACTCCAATATAATTGGAAGAAGATAAGAAGCCAAACAGATTTTGGAACAAGTATATACGCAAACCTAATAACCAGAATGTACCTGTACCAATAAGTGTGAAAATTGAATACACAAAGCAACGGATAATAGAAAGTAGAGAGTAGAGAGATTTAATCTAACTCACAAACAACAACAATTTAATGTAGGAGAGAGTGTACTACTCAAAGCAAATCCTGTTCGGAAAAGAAGCGAGAATACGGCGAAGAAATTTTTCAGACTTTATAATTGACCGTATACGTTAAGACAGCGAGTAGGACAACACACTTCCATCGTATATGATGAGGTGCAAAAGAAAGGAATTGGTATATTCCACGCAACGTCATTTAGGAAGTTCTACACATAAAAGTAATGACGTCAATGAAACCAGTCAGATCAGCTTTTGTTGAAGCCACCCTACAAGGTCACGAGCAGTGAGCGTGTGAAGAGGGGAGGGAGACGTATTGTGTACACTCCAATTAAGGGTGAAATGACGAATACTATTCTATATTATCTGTTATATTTTTTTTACAAACAATAATAATAATAAAAAAATTTAATAAATAAATTTATTAAATTTCTTTATTACCAAGCAGAGGGATAATGCGACAGTACAGATAAATGCTGTACTGAGCATTGAATATAAAAATTCAAATATACATAATAAATTGTAAAATAATTAAAAATGTATTAGAAGTAAGCATGTCAGGGATTGCAAGCTTGGCTCAGACAAAAATATGGACAGGTTTTTCGAACTGAATTGACTTGTACACACACACACAGATGTAAATGAAAGTGTGTACAACAGTATTTTCCATGTGTCTGTGACGCAGGTCTATGCAGGCGAGTTTGCCACCCCAGTATTAATAATTGCGTAATTACTGTTTTTCCGTAATTATTCATAAACTATAAATAAGGAGTAAAATCCAAAGACACAATAAAATGTAATAAAATTAACTACATACTGTGTACGAAAAACACGTGAAAGGGACACACCGTACGAGTGTAGTGGCGAAATAACTGTGTACCGATCGCAAGGTTTAAGTTACAATCTCCAAAAGTACGGTGAACATGTGTAGTGAAAATAGTTATAAGATGTGTATAAGAGTATACTTACAGGACACTGCAATTCGCAGAAATATAAGAAATAGCGAAATTGACGAGGAGTGGGGAAACAAAACCCAGAGACAATTTCAGACATGTCGATTTCGTACAACTGTAGGTGTTAACCAAGACGTGGGTATAAATAGGACACACACCCTAAAGTTGTAACTTTTTCGATCACCCACAGTTGCAGCGGGAGCTTCTGCCCATCCGCACGGAGTATTTATTTTTTTGTAAATAGTTTCATCCTTCCAGTTACATACAACTATGTAACGGAGATGTAAATACAATTACTTTTAAATAGTAACAGAATTACACGAGAATAAAATCCATATAAGATGATCAACTGACGTCCGAAACAGCACGAAAAGAAGTAACATGAAGTTCCGGAGAGCGAGAGAGCTGACGACTTAGTTCCAGAGAGCGAGACGACGCTGGAGTCTAGAGCGACTGCGCTGGACAAGAGGAACATTACTGAAGTCTGGAAACGACGCTGGACAAGAGAGGCGACGCTGCACAAGAGGAATTGATGTTGGATTTCGAGAAGATTACGATTAGGCCTACAGATGGATCGATTGCGATTGAGTATGAGTGACAACAATAAGGTGATAAACAACTTATTTATCTCTTAGTCGAACAATTAACTCAAAGACAATTAAAGACATTATTGTTTTATTTTAAAGTTAAGAGCCAATGTTTCTTGTAAATATAGAGTTAAAATGGTAGATATTATTGAAGTAAGATTTACGTAAACAAGACCTCAATTTAGTATTGAAAAGAAAGGATGCAAAGCATTTAAGTAAAAAAGTAAAGATATATAAATCAGTACTCAAAAAGACAGATAAATTCAGTAGCAGCTATTAATATGTTGAATTTCGTTACAATATCTAAAAAAAAGATATTTAAGCATTGATATTTAGAAGCACACTAATTGTCTCAGTAGTCAGGAAATGATACTTTATTTATAAAATAATTATTAGAATAGAATATTTAGTCAGTAAGGATGTATACAGCGTAAGCCTTACGGCATAGTAACAAAGCAATAATAAATGTTTTTAAGTCGAATCAAGTGGCTTGCGCACAATTTCATTATTACTAAATAAATTTGAAATACCGTTACAAGTTACATAGAGTTATTATTACAAATACACCTGAACCCCAAATACATACACGCCATTATAGGAATGTTATACAAAGGGTATGAGTTAAATTAATGTACAGATTAAAATACACAAAGAAGGGTAATTTGTCACCTCTTGGCGTCCCAAAGAACGTGGGACGCCACAAATTTAAAATGCACTTAAATGTTGGTATTTAAAATGTTGCATATTTGTCGCCCATGAACGTGTGGCTCGATCCCCACCATTTAACTATTACAATTTTTTGTGTGGCTAAATGGTTGCTCTTAAAATAAGGGTGTGTTAAATGAAAAATATATTATATGTAATAATAATTATTTATATTAAACATTAACTGAATGTTATGTTATTTGTTGTATATTAAAACACAGCTGGCGCCCAAAAATAATATTCTTTGTCTATGTAACAGGTGTAACTGTAATGAGTATTAATAATAAACATTAATAAAAATAAAGAAATAAATAAATCAGTAGGGAAAGGTTATCAATAATAATTGATAAAGAATAACTACTAAATAAATATTTTAATAATACTTCAACATGACGACTCCAGGAAATTTGGACATAGAGGCGTTTTAAACGATGATGCGTGCTTGGATAGACAAAATAAGCACAAAACAAACGGAAAATATAAATGCTAAAATAGACGAATTAAAAGAATCTAATAAGAAACAATTAGAAGGACAAACTGAAAATTTTAAACAAGACACCATAAAAATGACGCAGAGGCTAGAAGAGTTAAAAATTGATAAGCTTGAAATAAAACAAACGATAATTGACGGTAATGCACAGTTAACCGAAAAAATTGTTGATACAAATTTACGTATTGACACGATCACAGAAATTGTCTGTGCAATAATTAATAAACAAAAGGAGCTAATATGTGAAGAATTCATAATAGTTGAAAATACGTTCGTAATTACTAACGATAATTAAAATATAGTAAGTAACATTAAGGAAGAGAAGCAAATAAAGGATAATAAAACGTACCTTATTAATAGCGATATCCCAAGTGTGAGACACACACACTATAGTAAGTCACATAAGATAACACATGTGAAACACTTAAGGCACCACACATACGTAGATAAATATCACTGTAGGCCTAACGAGAAACGTAGTAAATTATCAATACGAAACACTACGCAAACTTGTGGTAAGTACGATGTAAGATATACGCACCATAATTATAAAGCGAACGATAATTATAACTATAATTATAGTAATTACAATGAGTATTATCATAAAAGACGAACGAAAAAACCGTCGACAGCTCTTTATATAGGCTTCAAATGGACTGACCTTACACAATGCATTAGTGACGAGAGAATTGTGGAATGTGCTGAGACAAGAGAGAGAGGTTATTCATCGCAGCTAAGAAACAAATTCTTGCCGTACAAATAGGTGAAGTACACAGTCAAATTAAACGTTCACACGTTAAGTACGCTCAATAACGAGGGAGGATTACAATGGAATGTTGACACAAAGGAAACAATGTCCGGCACCTTGTCAAACAATATACGTCCGGTAGACGACGGACAATACAATTGTTATAATAGTGAGGGGTGTAAGATCGAACGACACACCGAAACGAACTCAATACCCGAAAATAAATAATTATTTTTAAATGAAAAATAATATTACTATTAATTATTAATAAAAAGATAAGAGACTATATTTAAGAAATGTTATTTATTAAGGTTATGATAGCAAATAGAAAAAGAAATATTAGTGGAAAGAAACAAAGAATTAAATAATAAAGAATGTTATGCTAAATAAAAGTATGTTCAAAGGAAGGTAAAGGAATATGTAAGAAATGGTAAGGAATGTTATCATTGATGTGTTATTAATATGAAGAAATGGTTAAGATAAGCAACCAATGTTAATTGTCAGAATGGCTGATCAAGCGAAATCTTCATACCTTAGTGGAAGTCAAGGACAGAGGTTACTTAGAGCTCCGATACTACGATTAAAACATCAAGTAGACTTAAGCACATAAAGTCTGGATATAGACGTGTTTCTAAGATAGTCATCTGTAGCCGATAATCACTCACTACGAAGCTAACGAAAAAGATGTATTTCGGAAAGTAATGGTAAGGATGAAGAAGATTATTACCGATCAGAAAGGTAATAGTAAAGAAATATAATAATAGAAGGTAATGAAGGTTAATGTATTGGATTAGATTAATGTAAGAAACGTTAATGTATATTATAAGTAATATAAGAAAAGTTAAGAAAGATAAAGTAATGTTCATGATAAGAAAAGAGTTAAGAAGCGAAGGTAAGAATGTATGAGTAAGGAAATGTAAAAGTACAGAGCGAATCTACATACGTAGAAATACAGAGCATCCAGAAGGGGAACAAGAGAGAGCTAATTGCAGTGGATTTTCTGGGACCACTACCACGAGACAGTCGAAGTGTTAAACACATATTGCTATGTATCGATGTGTTTTCCAAGGCAGTCCGACTGTACACAATTATGCGACCCACAACCAAAGTTGTTCTAAAGATACTACTGCAGAAATATATTCCGACATTCGGAAAAATAAAGAAGGTACTCAGTGATCAAGGTGTACAATTCCAGACTGAAAAATGGGAGAGGACGTGAAGGGAAAATGGAATACAACCTGTACTCACATCCGTAAGACATCCTCAAGGAAACCTTGCTGAGATAGTTAACAAGGAATTAGGTAAATATTTACGAATATACTGCCATGATCAACACAATAAATGGGCAGAATATTTGCCCTTTCTTGAGAAGGCCATCACCAAAATTATAGTGAAGCAACCGGATACACTCCAATATAATTGGAAGAAGATAAGAAGCCAAACAGATATTGGACCAAGTATATACACAAACCTAATAACCAGAATGTACCTGTACCAATAAGTGTGAAAATTGAATACGCAAAGCAACGGATAATAGAAAGTAGAGAGTAGAGAGATTTAATCTAACTCACAAACAACAACAATTTAATGTAGGAGAGAGTGTACTACTCAAAGCAAATCCTGTTCGGAAAAGAAGCGAGAATACGGCGAAGAAATTTTTCAGACTTTATAATTGACCGTATACGTTAAGACAGCGAGTAGGACAACACACTTTCATCGTATATGATGAGGTACAAAAGAAAGAATTTGGTATATTCCACGCAACGTCATTTAGGAAGTCCTACACATAAAAGTAATGACGTCAATGAAACCAGTCAGATCAGCTTTTGTTGAAGCCACACTACAAGGTCACGAGCAGTGAGCGTGTGAAGAGGGGAGGGAGACGTATTGTGTACACTCCAATTAAGGGTGAAATGACGAATACTATTCTATATTATCTGTTATATTTTTTTTACAAACAATAATAATAATAAAAAAATTTAATAAATAAATTTATTAAATTTCTTTATTACCAAGCAGAGGGATAATGCGACAGTACAGATAAATGCTGTACTGAGCATTGAATATAAAAATTCAAATATACATAATAAATTGTAAAATAATTAAAAATGTATTAGAAGTAAGCATGTCAGGGATTGCAAGCTTGGCTCAGACAAAAATATGGACAGGTTTTTCGAACTGAATTGACTTGTACACACACACACAGATGTAAATGAAAGTGTGTACAACAGTATTTTCCATGTGTCTGTGACGCAGGTCTATGCAGGCGAGTTTGCCACCCCAGTATTAATAATTGCGTAATTACTGTTTTTCCGTAATTATTCATAAACTATAAATAAGGAGTAAAATCCAAAGACACAATAAAATGTAATAAAATTAACTACATACTGTGTACGAAAAACACGTGAAAGGGACACACCGTACGAGTGTAGTGGCGAAATAACTGTGTACCGATCGCAAGGTTTAAGTTACAATCTCCAAAAGTACGGTGAACATGTGTAGTGAAAATAGTTATAAGATGTGTATAAGAGTATACTTACAGGACACTGCAATTCGCAGAAATATAAGAAATAGCGAAATTGACGAGGAGTGGGGAAACAAAACCCAGAGACAATTTCAGACATGTCGATTTCGTACAACTGTAGGTGTTAACCAAGACGTGGGTATAAATAGGACACACACCCTAAAGTTGTAACTTTTTCGATCACCCACAGTTGCAGCGGGAGCTTCTGCCCATCCGCACGGAGTATTTATTTTTTTGTAAATTGTTTCATCCTTCCAGTTACATACAACTATGTAACGGAGATGTAAATACAATTACTTTTAAATAGTAACAGAATTACTCGAGAATAAAATCCATATAAGATGATCAACTGACGTCCGAAACAGCACGAAAAGAAGTAACATGAAGTTCCGGAGAGCGAGAGAGCTGACGACTTAGTTCCAGAGAGCGAGACGACGCTGGAGTCTAGAGCGACTGCGCTGGACAAGAGGAACATTACTGAAGTCTGGAAACGACGCTGGACAAGAGAGGCGACGCTGCACAAGAGGAATTGATGTTGGATTTCGAGAAGATTACGATTAGGCCTACAGATGGATCGATTGCGATTGAGTATGAGTGACAACAATAAGGTGATAAACAACTTATTTATCTCTTAGTCGAACAATTAACTCAAAGACAATTAAAGACATTATTGTCTTATTTTAAAGTTAAGAGCCAATGTTTCTTGTAAATATAGAGTTAAAATGGTAGATATTATTGAAGTAAGATTTACGTAAACAAGACCTCAATTTAGTATTGAAAAGAAAGGATGCAAAGCATTTAAGTAAAAAAGTAAAGATATATAAATCAGTACTCAAAAAGACAGATAAATTCAGTAGCAGCTATTAATATGTTGAATTTCGTTACAATATCTAAAAAAAAGATATTTAAGCATTGATATTTAGAAGCACACTAATTGTCTCAGTAGTCAGGAAATGATACTTTATTTATAAAATAATTATTAGAATAGAATATTTAGTCAGTAAGGATGTATACAGCGTAAGCCTTACGGCATAGTAACAAAGCAATAATAAATGTTTTTAAGTCGAATCAAGTGGCTTGCGCACAATTTCATTATTACTAAATAAATTTGAAATACCGTTACAAGTTACATAGAGTTATTATTACAAATACACCTGAACCCCAAATACATACACGCCATTATAGGAATGTTATACAAAGGGTATGAGTTAAATTAATGTACAGATTAAAATACACAAAGAAGGGTAATTTGTCACTTCTTGGCGTCCCAAAGAACGTGGGACGCCACAAATTTAAAATGCATTTAAATGTTGGTATTTAAAATGTTGCATATTTGTCGCCCATGAACGTGTGGCTCGATCCCCACCATTTAACTATTACAATTTTTTGTGTGGCTAAATGGTTGCTCTTAAAATAAGGGTGTGTTAAATGAAAAATATATTATATGTAATAATAATTATTTATATTAAACATTAACTGAATGTTATGTTATTTGTTGTATATTAAAACACAGCTGGCGCCCAAAAATAATATTCTTTGTCTATGTAACAGGTGTAACTGTAATGAGTATTAATAATAAACATTAATAAAAATAAAGAAATAAATAAATCAGTAGGGAAAGGTTATCAATAATAATTGATAAAGAATAACTACTAAATAAATATTTTAATAATACTTCAACATGACGACTCCAGGAAATTTGGACATAGAGGCGTTTTAAACGATGATGCGTGCTTGGATAGACAAAATAAGCACAAAACAAACGGAAAATATAAATGCTAAAATAGACGAATTAAAAGAATCTAATAAGAAACAATTAGAAGGACAAACTGAAAATTTTAAACAAGACACCATAAAAATGACGCAGAGGCTAGAAGAGTTAAAAATTGATAAGCTTGAAATAAAACAAACGATAATTGACGGTAATGCACAGTTAACCGAAAAAATTGTTGATACAAATTTACGTATTGACACGATCACAGAAATTGTCTGTGCAATAATTAATAAACAAAAGGAGCTAATATGTGAAGAATTCATAATAGTTGAAAATACGTTCGTAATTACTAACGATAATTAAAATATAGTAAGTAACATTAAGGAAGAGAAGCAAATAAAGGTTAATAAAACGTACCTTATTAATAGCGATATCCCAAGTGTGAGACACACACACTATAGTAAGTCACATAAGATAACACATGTGAAACACTTAAGGCACCACACATACGGAGATAAATATCACTGTAGGCCTAACGAGAAACGTAGTAAATTTTATCTATACGAAACACTACGCAAACTTGTGGAAAGTACGATGTTAGATATACGCACCATAATAATAAAGCGAACGATAATTATAACTATAATTATAGTAATTACAATGAGTATTATCATAAAAGACGAACGA
Source organism: Magicicada septendecula (assembly GCA_034769895.1). NCBI lineage: Eukaryota > Metazoa > Arthropoda > Insecta > Hemiptera > Cicadidae > Magicicada > Magicicada septendecula. The sequence continues at coordinate 148,573,231 of CM068376.1, read as the reverse complement.
AAAAACCGTCGACAGCTCTTTATATAGGCTTCAAATGGACTGACCTTACACAATGCATTAGTGACGAGAGAATTGTGGAATGTGCTGAGACAAGAGAGAGAGGTTATTCATCGCAGCTAAGAAACAAATTCTTGCCGTACAAATAGGTGAAGTACACAGTCAAATTAAACGTTCACACGTTAAGTACGCTCAATAACGAGGGAGGATTACAATGGAATGTTGACACAAAGGAAACAATGTCCGGCACCTTGTCAAACAATATACGTCCGGTAGACGACGGACAATACAATTGTTATAATAGTGAGGGGTGTAAGATCGAACGACACACCGAAACGAACTCAATACCCGAAAATAAATAATTATTTTTAAATGAAAAATAATATTACTATTAATTATTAATAAAAAGATAAGAGACTATATTTAAGAAATGTTATTTATTAAGGTTATGATAGCAAATAGAAAAAGAAATATTAGTGGAAAGAAACAAAGAATTAAATAATAAAGAATGTTATGCTAAATAAAAGTATGTTCAAAGGAAGGTAAAGGAATATGTAAGAAATGGTAAGGAATGTTATCATTGATGTGTTATTAATATGAAGAAATGGTTAAGATAAGCAACCAATGTTAATTGTCAGAATGGCTGATCAAGCGAAATCTTCATACCTTAGTGGAAGTCAAGGACAGAGGTTACTTAGAGCTCCGATACTACGATTAAAACATCAAGTAGACTTAAGCACATAAAGTCTGGATATAGACGTGTTTCTAAGGTAGTCATCTGTAGCCGATAATCACTCACTACGAAGCTAACGAAAAAGATGTATTTCGGAAAGTAATGGTAAGGATGAAGAAGATTATTACCGATCAGAAAGGTAATAGTAAAGAAATATAATAATAGAAGGTAATGAAGGTTAATGTATTGGATTAGATTAATGTAAGAAACGTTAATGTATATTATAAGTAATATAAGAAAAGTTAAGAAAGATAAAGTAATGTTCATGATAAGAAAAGAGTTAAGAAGCGAAGGTAAGAATGTATGAGTAAGGAAATGTAAAAGTACAGAGCGAATCTACATACGTAGAAATACAGAGCATCCAGAAGGGGAACAAGAGAGAGCTAATTGCAGTGGATTTTCTGGGACCACTACCACGAGCAAGTCGAAGTGTTAAACACATATTGCTATGTATCGATGTGTTTTCCAAGGCAGTCCGACTGTACACAATTATGCGACCCACAACCAAAGTTGTTCTAAAGATACTACTGCAGAAATATATTCCGACATTCGGAAAAATAAAGAAGGTACTCAGTGATCAAGGTGTACAATTCCAGACTGAAAAATGGGAGAGGACGTGAAGGGAAAATGGAATACAACCTGTACTCACATCCGTAAGACATCCTCAAGGAAACCTTGCTGAGATAGTTAACAAGGAATTAGGTAAATATTTACGAATATACTGCCATGATCAACACAATAAATGGGCAGAATATTTGCCCTTTCTTGAGAAGGCCATCACCAAAATTATAGTGAAGCAACCGGATACACTCCAATATAATTGGAAGAAGATAAGAAGCCAAACAGATATTGGACCAAGTATATACACAAACCTAATAACCAGAATGTACCTGTACCAATAAGTGTGAAAATTGAATACGCAAAGCAACGGATAATAGAAAGTAGAGAGTAGAGAGATTTAATCTAACTCACAAACAACAACAATTTAATGTAGGAGAGAGTGTACTACTCAAAGCAAATCCTGTTCGGAAAAGAAGCGAGAATACGGCGAAGAAATTTTTCAGACTTTATAATTGACCGTATACGTTAAGACAGCGAGTAGGACAACACACTTTCATCGTATATGATGAGGTACAAAAGAAAGAATTTGGTATATTCCACGCAACGTCATTTAGGAAGTCCTACACATAAAAGTAATGACGTCAATGAAACCAGTCAGATCAGCTTTTGTTGAAGCCACCCTACAAGGTCACGAGCAGTGAGCGTGTGAAGAGGGGAGGAAGACGTATTGTGTACACTCCAATTAAGGGTGAAATGACGAATACTATTCTATATTATCTGTTATATTTTTTTTACAAACAATAATAATAATAAAAAAATTTAATAAATAAATTTATTAAATTTCTTTATTACCAAGCAGAGGGATAATGCGACAGTACAGATAAATGCTGTACTGAGCATTGAATATAAAAATTCAAATATACATAATAAATTGTAAAATAATTAAAAATGTATTAGAAGTAAGCATGTCAGGGATTGCAAGCTTGGCTCAGACAAAAATATGGACAGGTTTTTCGAACTGAATTGACTTGTACACACACACACAGATGTAAATGAAAGTGTGTACAACAGTATTTTCCATGTGTCTGTGACGCAGGTCTATGCAGGCGAGTTTGCCACCCCAGTATTAATAATTGCGTAATTACTGTTTTTCCGTAATTATTCATAAACTATAAATAAGGAGTAAAATCCAAAGACACAATAAAATGTAATAAAATTAACTACATACTGTGTACGAAAAACACGTGAAAGGGACACACCGTACGAGTGTAGTGGCGAAATAACTGTGTACCGATCGCAAGGTTTAAGTTACAATCTTCAAAAGTACGGTGAACATGTGTAGTGAAAATAGTTATAAGATGTGTATAAGAGTATACTTACAGGACACTGCAATTCGCAGAAATATAAGAAATAGCGAAATTGACGAGGAGTGGGGAAACAAAACCCAGAGACAATTTCAGACATGTCGATTTCGTACAACTGTAGGTGTTAACCAAGACGTGGGTATAAATAGGACACACACCCTAAAGTTGTAACTTTTTCGATCACCCACAGTTGCAGCGGGAGCTTCTGCCCATCCGCACGGAGTATTTATTTTTTTGTAAATAGTTTCATCCTTCCAGTTACATACAACTATGTAACGGAGATGTAAATACAATTACTTTTAAATAGTAACAGAATTACACGAGAATAAAATCCATATAAGATGATCAACTGACGTCCGAAACAGCACGAAAAGAAGTAACATGAAGTTCCGGAGAGCGAGAGAGCTGACGACTTAGTTCCAGAGAGCGAGACGACGCTGGAGTCTAGAGCGACTGCGCTGGACAAGAGGAACATTACTGAAGTCTGGAAACGACGCTGGACAAGAGAGGCGACGCTGCACAAGAGGAATTGATGTTGGATTTCGAGAAGATTACGATTAGGCCTACAGATGGATCGATTGCGATTGAGTATGAGTGACAACAATAAGGTGATAAACAACTTATTTATCTCTTAGTCGAACAATTAACTCAAAGACAATTAAAGACATTATTGTTTTATTTTAAAGTTAAGAGCCAATGTTTCTTGTAAATATAGAGTTAAAATGGTAGATATTATTGAAGTAAGATTTACGTAAACAAGACCTCAATTTAGTATTGAAAAGAAAGGATGCAAAGCATTTAAGTAAAAAAGTAAAGATATATAAATCAGTACTCAAAAAGACAGATAAATTCAGTAGCAGCTATTAATATGTTGAATTTCGTTACAATATCTAAAAAAAAGATATTTAAGCATTGATATTTAGAAGCACACTAATTGTCTCAGTAGTCAGGAAATGATACTTTATTTATAAAATAATTATTAGAATAGAATATTTAGTCAGTAAGGATGTATACAGCGTAAGCCTTACGGCATAGTAACAAAGCAATAATAAATGTTTTTAAGTCGAATCAAGTGGCTTGCGCACAATTTCATTATTACTAAATAAATTTGAAATACCGTTACAAGTTACATAGAGTTATTATTACAAATACACCTGAACCCCAAATACATACACGCCATTATAGGAATGTTATACAAAGGGTATGAGTTAAATTAATGTACAGATTAAAATACACAAAGAAGGGTAATTTGTCACTTCTTGGCGTCCCAAAGAACGTGGGACGCCACAAATTTAAAATGCATTTAAATGTTGGTATTTAAAATGTTGCATATTTGTCGCCCATGAACGTGTGGCTCGATCCCCACCATTTAACTATTACAATTTTTTGTGTGGCTAAATGGTTGCTCTTAAAATAAGGGTGTGTTAAATGAAAAATATATTATATGTAATAATAATTATTTATATTAAACATTAACTGAATGTTATGTTATTTGTTGTATATTAAAACACAGCTGGCGCCCAAAAATAATATTCTTTGTCTATGTAACAGGTGTAACTGTAATGAGTATTAATAATAAACATTAATAAAAATAAAGAAATAAATAAATCAGTAGGGAAAGGTTATCAATAATAATTGATAAAAATAACTACTAAATAAATATTTTAATAATACTTCAACATGACGACTCCAGGAAATTTGGACATAGAGGCGTTTTAAACGATGATGCGTGCTTGGATAGACAAAATAAGCACAAAACAAACGGAAAATATAAATGCTAAAATAGACGAATTAAAAGAATCTAATAAGAAACAATTAGAAGGACAAACTGAAAATTTTAAACAAGACACCATAAAAATGACGCAGAGGCTAGAAGAGTTAAAAATTGATAAGCTTGAAATAAAACAAACGATAATTGACGGTAATGCACAGTTAACCGAAAAAATTGTTGATACAAATTTACGTATTGACACGATCACAGAAATTGTCTGTGCAATAATTAATAAACAAAAGGAGCTAATATGTGAAGAATTCATAATAGTTGAAAATACGTTCGTAATTACTAACGATAATTAAAATATAGTAAGTAACATTAAGGAAGAGAAGCAAATAAAGGTTAATAAAACGTACCTTATTAATAGCGATATCCCAAGTGTGAGACACACACACTATAGTAAGTCACATAAGATAACACATGTGAAACACTTAAGGCACCACACATACGGAGATAAATATCACTGTAGGCCTAACGAGAAACGTAGTAAATTTTATCTATACGAAACACTACGCAAACTTGTGGAAAGTACGATGTTAGATATACGCACCATAATAATAAAGCGGACGATAATTATAACTATAATTATAGTAATTACAATGAGTAGTATCATAAAAGACGAACGAAAAAACCGTCGACAGCTCTTTATATAGGCTTCAAATGGACTGACCTTACACAATGCATTAGTGACGAGAGAATTGTGGAATGTGCTGAGACAAGAGAGAGAGGTTATTCATCGCAGCTAAGAAACAAATTCTTGCCGTACAAATAGGTGAAGTACACAGTCAAATTAAACGTTCACACGTTAAGTACGCTCAATAACGAGGGAGGATTACAATGGAATGTTGACACAAAGGAAACAATGTCCGGCACCTTGTCAAACAATATACGTCCGGTAGACGACGGACAATACAATTGTTATAATAGTGAGGGGTGTAAGATCGAACGACACACCGAAACGAACTCAATACCCGAAAATAAATAATTATTTTTAAATGAAAAATAATATTACTATTAATTATTAATAAAAAGATAAGAGACTATATTTAAGAAATGTTATTTATTAAGGTTATGATAGCAAATAGAAAAAGAAATATTAGTGGAAAGAAACAAAGAATTAAATAATAAAGAATGTTATGCTAAATAAAAGTATGTTCAAAGGAAGGTAAAGGAATATGTAAGAAATGGTAAGGAATGTTATCATTGATGTGTTATTAATATGAAGAAATGGTTAAGATAAGCAACCAATGTTAATTGTCAGAATGGCTGATCAAGCGAAATCTTCATACCTTAGTGGAAGTCAAGGACAGAGGTTACTTAGAGCTCCGATACTACGATTAAAACATCAAGTAGACTTAAGCACATAAAGTCTGGATATAGACGTGTTTCTAAGGTAGTCATCTGTAGCCGATAATCACTCACTACGAAGCTAACGAAAAAGATGTATTTCGGAAAGTAATGGTAAGGATGAAGAAGATTATTACCGATCAGAAAGGTAATAGTAAAGAAATATAATAATAGAAGGTAATGAAGGTTAATGTATTGGATTAGATTAATGTAAGAAACGTTAATGTATATTATAAGTAATATAAGAAAAGTTAAGAAAGATAAAGTAATGTTCATGATAAGAAAAGAGTTAAGAAGCGAAGGTAAGAATGTATGAGTAAGGAAATGTAAAAGTACAGAGCGAATCTACATACGTAGAAATACAGAGCATCCAGAAGGGGAACAAGAGAGAGCTAATTGCAGTGGATTTTCTGGGACCACTACCACGAGCAAGTCGAAGTGTTAAACACATATTGCTATGTATCGATGTGTTTTCCAAGGCAGTCCGACTGTGCACAATTATGCGACCCACAACCAAAGTTGTTCTAAAGATACTACTGCAGAAATATATTCCGACATTCGGAAAAATAAAGAAGGTACTCAGTGATCAAGGTGTACAATTCCAGACTGAAAAATGGGAGAGGACGTGAAGGGAAAATGGAATACAACCTGTACTCACATCCGTAAGACATCCTCAAGGAAACCTTGCTGAGATAGTTAACAAGGAATTAGGTAAATATTTACGAATATACTGCCATGATCAACACAATAAATGGGCAGAATATTTGCCCTTTCTTGAGAAGGCCATCACCAAAATTATAGTGAAGCAACCGGATACACTCCAATATAATTGGAAGAAGATAAGAAGCCAAACAGATATTGGACCAAGTATATACACAAACCTAATAACCAGAATGTACCTGTACCAATAAGTGTGAAAATTGAATACGCAAAGCAACGGATAATAGAAAGTAGAGAGTAGAGAGATTTAATCTAACTCACAAACAACAACAATTAAATGTAGGAGAGAGTGTACTACTCAAAGCAAATCCTGTTCGGAAAAGAAGCGAGAATACGGCGAAGAAATTTTTCAGACTTTATAATTGACCGTATACGTTAAGACAGCGAGTAGGACAACACACTTTCATCGTATATGATGAGGTACAAAAGAAAGAATTTGGTATATTCCACGCAACGTCATTTAGGAAGTCCTACACATAAAAGTAATGACGTCAATGAAACCAGTCAGATCAGCTTTTGTTGAAGCCACACTACAAGGTCACGAGCAGTGAGCGTGTGAAGAGGGGAGGGAGACGTATTGTGTACACTCCAATTAAGGGTGAAATGACGAATACTATTCTATATTATCTGTTATATTTTTTTTACAAACAATAATAATAATAAAAAAATTTAATAAATAAATTTATTAAATTTCTTATTACCAAGCAGAGGGATAATGCGACAGTACAGATAAATGCTGTACTGAGCATTGAATATAAAAATTCAAATATACATAATAAATTGTAAAATAATTAAAAATGTATTAGAAGTAAGCATGTCAGGGATTGCAAGCTTGGCTCAGACAAAAATATGGACAGGTTTTTCGAACTGAATTGACTTGTACACACACACACAGATGTAAATGAAAGTGTGTACAACAGTATTTTCCATGTGTCTGTGACGCAGGTCTATGCAGGCGAGTTTGCCACCCCAGTATTAATAATTGCGTAATTACTGTTTTTCCGTAATTATTCATAAACTATAAATAAGGAGTAAAATCCAAAGACACAATAAAACGTAATAAAATTAACTACATACTGTGTACGAAAAACACGTGAAAGGGACACACCGTACGAGTGTAGTGGCGAAATAACTGTGTACCGATCGCAAGGTTTAAGTTACAATCTTCAAAAGTACGGTGAACATGTGTAGTGAAAATAGTTATAAGATGTGTATAAGAGTATACTTACAGGACACTGCAATTCGCAGAAATATAAGAAATAGCGAAATTGACGAGGAGTGGGGAAACAAAACCCAGAGACAATTTCAGACATGTCGATTTCGTACAACTGTAGGTGTTAACCAAGACGTGGGTATAAATAGGACACACACCCTAAAGTTGTAACTTTTTCGATCACCCACAGTTGCAGCGGGAGCTTCTGCCCATCCGCACGGAGTATTTATTTTTTTGTAAATAGTTTCATCTTTCCAGTTACATACAACTATGTAACGGAGATGTAAATACAATTACTTTTAAATAGTAACAGAATTACACGAGAATAAAATCCATATAAGATGATCAACTGACGTCCGAAACAGCACGAAAAGAAGTAACATGAAGTTCCGGAGAGCGAGAGAGCTGACGACTTAGTTCCAGAGAGCGAGACGACGCTGGAGTCTAGAGCGACTGCGCTGGACAAGAGGAATATTACTGAAGTCTGGAAACGACGCTGGACAAGAGAGGCGACGCTGCACAAGAGGAATTGATGTTGGATTTCGAGAAGATTACGATTAGGCCTACAGATGGATCGATTGCGATTGAGTATGAGTGACAACAATAAGGTGATAAACAACTTATTTATCTCTTAGTCGAACAATTAACTCAAAGACAATTAAAGACATTATTGTTTTATTTTAAAGTTAAGAGCCAATGTTTCTTGTAAATATAGAGTTAAAATGGTAGATATTATTGAAGTAAGATTTACGTAAACAAGACCTCAATTTAGTATTGAAAAGAAAGGATGCAAAGCATTTAAGTAAAAAAGTAAAGATATATAAATCAGTACTCAAAAAGACAGATAAATTCAGTAGCAGCTATTAATATGTTGAATTTCGTTACAATATCTAAAAAAAAGATATTTAAGCATTGATATTTAGAAGCACACTAATTGTCTCAGTAGTCAGGAAATGATACTTTATTTATAAAATAATTATTAGAATAGAATATTTAGTCAGTAAAGATGTATACAGCGTAAGCCTTACGGCATAGTAACAAAGCAATAATAAATGTTTTTAAGTCGAATCAAGTGGCTTGCGCACAATTTCATTATTACTAAATAAATTTGAAATACCGTTACAAGTTACATAGAGTTATTATTACAAATACACCTGAACCCCAAATACATACACGCCATTATAGGAATGTTATACAAAGGGTATGAGTTAAATTAATGTACAGATTAAAATACACAAAGAAGGGTAATTTGTCACCTCTTGGCGTCCCAAAGAACGTGGGACGCCACAAATTTAAAATGCACTTAAATGTTGGTATTTAAAATGTTGCATATTTGTCGCCCATGAACGTGTGGCTCGATCCCCACCACTTAACTATTACAATTTTTTGTGTGGCTAAATGGTTGCTCTTAAAATAAGGGTGTGTTAAATGAAAAATATATTATATGTAATAATAATTATTTATATTAAACATTAACTGAATGTTATGTTATTTGTTGTATATTAAAACACAGCTGGCGCCCAAAAATAATATTCTTTGTCTATGTAACAGGTGTAACTGTAATGAGTATTAATAATAAACATTAATAAAAATAAAGAAATAAATAAATCAGTAGGGAAAGGTTATCAATAATAATTGATAAAGAATAACTACTAAATAAATATTTTAATAATACTTCAACATGACGACTCCAGGAAATTTGGACATAGAGGCGTTTTAAACGATGATGCGTGCTTGGATAGACAAAATAAGCACAAAACAAACGGAAAATATAAATGCTAAAATAGACGAATTAAAAGAATCTAATAAGAAACAATTAGAAGGACAAACTGAAAATTTTAAACAAGACACCATAAAAATGACGCAGAGGCTAGAAGAGTTAAAAATTGATAAGCTTGAAATAAAACAAACGATAATTGACGGTAATGCACAGTTAACCGAAAAAATTGTTGATACAAATTTAGTATTGACACGATCACAGAAATTGTCTGTGCAATAATTAATAAACAAAAGGAGCTAATATGTGAAGAATTCATAATAGTTGAAAATACGTTCGTAATTACTAACGATAATTAAAATATAGTAAGTAACATTAAGGAAGAGAAGCAAATAAAGGTTAATAAAACGTACATTATTAATAGCGATATCCCAAGTGTGAGACACACACACTATAGTAAGTCACATAAGATAACACATGTGAAACACTTAAGGCACCACACATACGGAGATAAATATCACTGTAGGCCTAACGAGAAACGTAGTAAATTTTATCTATACGAAACACTACGCAAACTTGTGGAAAGTACGATGTTAGATATACGCACCATAATAATAAAGCGAACGATAATTATAACTATAATTATAGTAATTACAATGAGTATTATCATAAAAGACGAACGAAAAAACCGTCGACAGCTCTTTATAAAGGCTTCAAATGGACTGACCTTACACAATGCATTAGTGACGAGAGAATTGTGGAATGTGCTGAGACAAGAGAGAGAGGTTATTCATCGCAGCTAAGAAACAAATTCATGCCGTACAAACAGGTGAAGTACACAGTCAAAATAAACGTTCACACGTTAAGTACGCTCAATAACGAGGGAGGATTACAATGGAATGTTGACACAAAGGAAACAATGTCCGGCACCTTGTCAAACAATATACGTCCGGTAGACGACGGACAATACAATTGTTATAATAGTGAGGGGTGTAAGATCGAACGACACACCGAACCGACCTCAATACCCGAAAATAAATAATTATTTTTAAATGAAAAATAATATTACTATTATTTTTAATAAAAAGATAAGAGACTATATTTAAGAAATGTTATTTATTAAGGTTATGATAGCAAATAGAAAAAGAAACATTAGTGGAAAGAAACAAAGAATTAAATAATAAAGAATGTTATGCTAAATAAAAGTATGTTCAAAGGAAGGTAAAGAAATATGTAAGAAATGGTAAGGAATGTTATCATTGATGTGTTATTAATATGAAGAAATGGTTAAGATAAGCAACCAATGTTAATTGTCAGAATGGCTGATCAAGCGAAATCTTCATACCTTAGTGGAAGTCAAGGACAGATGTTACTTAGAGCTCCAATACTACGATTAAAACATCAAGTAGACTTAAGCACATAAAGTCTGGATATAGACGTGTTTCTAAGGTAGTCATCTGTAGCCGATAATCACTCACTACGAAGCTAACGAAAAAGATGTATTTCGGAAAGTAATGGTAAGGATAAAGAAGATTATTACCGATCAGAAAGGTAATAGTAAAGAAATATAATAATAGAAGGTAATGAAGGTTAATGTATTGGATTAGATTAATGTAAGAAACATTAATGTATTTTATAAGTAATATAAGAAAAGTTAAGAAAGATAAAGTAATGTTCATGATAAGAAAAGAGTTAAGAAGCGAATGTAAGAATGTATGAGTAAGGAAATATAAAAGTACAGAGCGAATCTACATACGTAGAAATACAGAGCATCCAGAAGGGGAACAAGGGAGAGCTAATTGCATTGGATTTTCTGGGACCACTACCACGATCAAGTCGAAGTGTTAAACACATATTGCTATGTATCGATGTGTTTTCCAAGGCAGTCCGACTGTACACAATTATGCGACCCACAACCAAAGTTGTTCTAAAGATACTACTGCAGAAATATATTCCGATATTCGGAAAAATAAAGAAGGTACTCAGTGATCAAGGTGTACAATTCCAGACTGAAAAATGGAGAGGACGTTAAGGGAAAATGGAATACAACCTGTACTCACTTCCATAAGACATCCTCAAGGAAACCTTGCTGAGATAGTTAACAAGGAATTAGGTAAATATTTACGAATATACTGCCATGATCAACACAATAAATGGGCAGAATATTTGCCCTTTCTTGAGAAGGCCATCACCAAAATTATAGTGAAGCAACCGGATACACTCCAATATAATTGGAAGAAGATAAGAAGCAAAACAGATTTTGGAACAAGTATATACACAAACCTAATAACCAGAATGTACCTGTACCAATAAGTGTGAAAATTGAATACGCAAAGCAACGGATAATAGAAAGTAGAGAGTAGAGAGATTTAATCTAACTCACAAACAACAACAATTTAATGTAGGAGAGAGTGTACTACTCAAAGCAAATCCTGTTCGGAAAAGAAGCGAGAATACGGCGAAGAAATTTTTCAGACTTTATAATTGACCGTATACGTTAAGACAGCGAGTAGGACAACACACTTCCATCGTATATGATGAGGTGCAAAAGAAAGGAATTGGTATATTCCACGCAACGTCATTTAGGAAGTTCTACACATAAAAGTAATGACGTCAATGAAACCAGTCAGATCAGCTTTTGTTGAAGCCACCCTACAAGGTCACGAGCAGTGAGCGTGTGAAGAGGGGAGGGAGACGTATTGTGTACACTCCAATTAAGGGTGAAATGACGAATACTATTCTATATTATCTCTTATATTTTTTTTACAAACAATAATAATAATAAAAAAATTTAATAAATAAATTTATTAAATTTCTTTATTACCAAGCAGAGGGATAATGCGACAGTACAGATAAGTGCTGTACTGAGCATTGAATATAAAAATTCAAATATACATAATAAATTGTAAAATAATTAAAAATGTATTAGAAGTAAGCATGTCAGGGATTGCAAGCTTGGCTCAGACAAAAATATGGACAGGTTTTTCGAACTGAATTGACTTGTACACACACACACAGATGTAAATGAAAGTGTGTACAACAGTATTTTCCATGTGTCTGTGACGCAGGTCTATGCAGGCGAGTTTGCCACCCCAGTATTAATAATTGCGTAATTACTGTTTTTCCGTAATTATTCATAAACTATAAATAAGGAGTAAAATCCAAAGACACAATAAAATGTAATAAAATTAACTACATACTGTGTACGAAAAACACGTGAAAGGGACACACCGTACGAGTGTAGTGGCGAAATAACTGTGTACCGATCGCAAGGTTTAAGTTACAATCTCCAAAAGTACGGTGAACATGTGTAGTGAAAATAGTTATAAGATGTGTATAAGAGTATACTTACAGGACACTGCAATTCGCAGAAATATAAGAAATAGCGAAATTGACGAGGAGTGGGGAAACAAAACCCAGAGACAATTTCAGACATGTCGATTTCGTACAACTGTAGGTGTTAACCAAGACGTGGGTATAAATAGGACACACACCCTAAAGTTGTAACTTTTTCGATCACCCACAGTTGCAGCGGGAGCTTCTGCCCATCCGCACGGAGTATTTATTTTTTTGTAAATAGTTTCATCCTTCCAGTTACATACAACTATGTAACGGAGATGTAAATACAATTACTTTTAAATAGTAACAGAATTACACGAGAATAAAATCCATATAAGATGATCAACTGACGTCCGAAACAGCACGAAAAGAAGTAACATGAAGTTCCGGAGAGCGAGAGAGCTGACGACTTAGTTCCAGAGAGCGAGACGACGCTGGAGTCTAGAGCGACTGCGCTGGACAAGAGGAACATTACTGAAGTCTGGAAACGACGCTGGACAAGAGAGGCGACGCTGCACAAGAGGAATTGATGTTGGATTTCGAGAAGATTACGATTAGGCCTACAGATGGATCGATTGCGATTGAGTATGAGTGACAACAATAAGGTGATAAACAACTTATTTATCTCTTAGTCGAACAATTAACTCAAAGACAATTAAAGACATTATTGTTTTATTTTAAAGTTAAGAGCCAATGTTTCTTGTAAATATAGAGTTAAAATGGTAGATATTATTGAAGTAAGATTTACGTAAACAAGACCTCAATTTAGTATTGAAAAGAAAGGATGCAAAGCATTTAAGTAAAAAAGTAAAGATATATAAATCAGTACTCAAAAAGACAGATAAATTCAGTAGCAGCTATTAATATGTTGAATTTCGTTACAATATCTAAAAAAAAGATATTTAAGCATTGATATTTAGAAGCACACTAATTGTCTCAGTAGTCAGGAAATGATACTTTATTTATAAAATAATTATTAGAATAGAATATTTAGTCAGTAAGGATGTATACAGCGTAAGCCTTACTGCATAGTAACAAAGCAATAATAAATGTTTTTAAGTCGAATCAAGTGGCTTGCGCACAATTTCATTATTACTAAATAAATTTGAAATACCGTTACAAGTTACATAGAGTTATTATTACAAATACACCTGAACCCCAAATACATACACGCCATTATAGGAATGTTATACAAAGGGTATGAGTTAAATTAATGTACAGATTAAAATACACAAAGAAGGGTAATTTGTCACCTCTTGGCGTCCTAAAGAACGTGGGACGCCACAAATTTAAAATGCACTTAAATGTTGGTATTTAAAATGTTGCATATTTGTCGCCCATGAACGTGTGGCTCGATCCCCACCATTTAACTATTACAATTTTTTGTGTGGCTAAATGGTTGCTCTTAAAATAAGGGTGTGTTAAATGAAAAATATATTATATGTAATAATAATTATTTATATTAAACATTAACTGAATGTTATGTTATTTGTTGTATATTAAAACACAGCTGGCGCCCAAAAATAATATTCTTTGTCTATGTAACAGGTGTAACTGTAATGAGTATTAATAATAAACATTAATAAAAATAAAGAAATAAATAAATCAGTAGGGAAAGGTTATCAATAATAATTGATAAAGAATAACTACTAAATAAATATTTTAATAATACTTCAACATGACGACTCCAGGAAATTTGGACATAGAGGCGTTTTAAACGATGATGCGTGCTTGGATAGACAAAATAAGCACAAAACAAACGGAAAATATAAATGCTAAAATAGACGAATTAAAAGAATCTAATAAGAAACAATTAGAAGGACAAACTGAAAATTTTAAACAAGACACCATAAAAATGACGCAGAGGCTAGAAGAGTTAAAAATTGATAAGCTTGAAATAAAACAAACGATAATTGACGGTAATGCACAGTTAACCGAAAAAATTGTTGATACAAATTTACGTATTGACACGATCACAGAAATTGTCTGTGCAATAATTAATAAACAAAAGGAGCTAATATGTGAAGAATTCATAATAGTTGAAAATACGTTCGTAATTACTAACGATAATTAAAATATAGTAAGTAACATTAAGGAAGAGAAGCAAATAAAGGTTAATAAAACGTACCTTATTAATAGCGATATCCCAAGTGTGAGACACACACACTATAGTAAGTCACATAAGATAACACATGTGAAACACTTAAGGCACCACACATACGTAGATAAATATCACTGTAGGCCTAACGAGAAACGTAGTAAATTATCAATACGAAACACTACGCAAACTTGTGGTAAGTACGATGTAAGATATACGCACCATAATTATAAAGCGAAAGATAATTATAACTATAATTATAGTAATTACAATGAGTATTATCGTAAAAGACGAACGAAAAAACCGTCGACAGCTGTTTATATAGGCTTCAAACGGACTGACCTTACACAATGCATTAGTGACGAGAGAATAGTGGAATGTGCTGAGAGAAGAGAGAGAGGTTATTCATCGCAGCTAAGAAACAAATTCATGCCGTACAAACAGGTGAAGTACACAGTCAAAATAAACGTTCACACGTTAAGTACGCTCAATAACGAGGGAGGATTACAATGGAATGTTGACACAAAGGAAACAATGTCCGGCACCTTGTCAAACAATATACGTCCGGTAGACGACGGACAATACAATTGTTATAATAGTGAGGGGTGTAAGATCGAACGACACACCGAACCGACCTCAATACCCGAAAATAAATAATTATTTTTAAATGAAAAATAATATTACTATTAATTATTAATAAAAAGATAAGAGACTATATTTAAGAAATGTTATTTATTAAGGTTATGATAGCAAATAGAAAAAGAAACATTAGTGGAAAGAAACAAAGAATTAAATAATAAAGAATGTTATGCTAAATAAAAGTATGTTCAAAGGAAGGTAAAGAAATATGTAAGAAATGGTAAGGAATGTTATCATTGATGTGTTATTAATATGAAGAAATGGTTAAGATAAGCAACCAATGTTAATTGTCAGAATGGCTGATCAAGAGAAATCTTCATACCTTAGTGGAAGTCAAGGACAGAGGTTACTTAGAGCTCCAATACTACGATTAAAACATCAAGTAGACTTAAGCACATAAAGTCTGGATATAGACGTGTTTCTAAGGTAGTCATCTGTAGCCGATAATCACTCACTACGAAGCTAACGAAAAAGATGTATTTCGGAAAGTAATGGTAAGGATAAAGAAGATTATTACCGATCAGAAAGGTAATAGTAAAGAAATATAATAATAGAAGGTAATGAAGGTTAATGTATTGGATTAGATTAATGTAAGAAACGTTAATGTATTTTATAAGTAATATAAGAAAAGTTAAGAAAGATAAAGTAACGTTCATGATAAGAAAAGAGTTAAGAAGCGAATGTAAGAATGTATGAGTAAGGAAATATAAAAGTACAGAGCGAATCTACATACGTAGAAATACAGAGCATCCAGAAGGGGAACAAGGGAGAGCTAATTGCATTGGATTTTCTGGGACCACTACCACGATCAAGTCGAAGTGTTAAACACATATTGCTATGTATCGATGTGTTTTCCAAGGCAGTCCGACTGTACAAAATTATGCGACCCACAACCAAAGTTGTTCTAAAGATACTACTGCAGAAATATATTCCGATATTCGGAAAAATAAAGAAGGTACTCAGTGATCAAGGTGTACAATTCCAGACTGAAAAATGGAGAGGACGTTAAGGGAAAATGGAATACAACCTGTACTCACTTCCATAAGACATCCTCAAGGAAACCTTGCTGAGATAGTTAACAAGGAATTAGGTAAATATTTACGAATATACTGCCATGATCAACACAATAAATGGGCAGAATATTTGCCCTTTCTTGAGAAGGCCATCACCAAAATTATAGTGAAGCAACCGGATACACTCCAATATAATTGGAAGAAGATAAGAAGCCAAACAGATTTTGGAACAAGTATATACGCAAACCTAATAACCAGAATGTACCTGTACCAATAAGTGTGAAAATTGAATACGCAAAGCAACGGATAATAGAAAGTAGAGAGTAGAGAGATTTAATCTAACTCACAAACAACAACAATTTAATGTAGGAGAGAGTGTACTACTCAAAGCAAATCCTGTTCGGAAAAGAAGCGAGAATACGGCGAAGAAATTTTTCAGACTTTATAATTGACCGTATACGTTAAGACAGCGAGTAGGACAACACACTTCCATCGTATATGATGAGGTGCAAAAGAAAGGAATTGATATATTCCACGCAACGTCATTTAGGAAGTTCTACACATAAAAGTAATGACGTCAATGAAACCAGTCAGATCAGCTTTTGTTGAAGCCACCCTACAAGGTCACGAGCAGTGAGCGTGTGAAGAGGGGAGGGAGACGTATTGTGTACACTCCAATTAAGGGTGAAATGACGAATACTATTCTATATTATCTGTTATATTTTTTTTACAAACAATAATAATAATAAAAAAATTTAATAAATAAATTTATTAAATTTCTTTATTACCAAGCAGAGGGATAATGCGACAGTACAGATAAATGCTGTACTGAGCATTGAATATAAAAATTCAGATATACATAATAAATTGTAAAATAATTAAAAATGTATTAGAAGTAAGCATGTCAGGGATTGCAAGCTTGTCTCAGACAAAAATATGGACAGGTTTTTCGAACTGAATTGACTTGTACACACACACACAGATGTAAATGAAAGTGTGTACAACAGTATTTTCCATGTGTCTGTGACGCAGGTCTATGCAGGCGAGTTTGCCACCCCAGTATTAATAATTGCGTAATTACTGTTTTTCCGTAATTATTCATAAACTATAAATAAGGAGTAAAATCCAAAGACACAATAAAATGTAATAAAATTAACTACATACTGTGTACGAAAAACACGTGAAAGGGACACACCGTACGAGTGTAGTGGCGAAATAACTGTGTACCGATCGTAAGGTTTAAGTTACAATCTCCAAAAGTACGGTGAACATGTGTAGTGAAAATAGTTATAAGATGTGTATAAGAGTATACTTACAGGACACTGCAATTCTCAGAAATATAAGAAATAGCGAAATTGACGAGAAGTGGGGAAACAAAACCCAGAGACAATTTCAGACATGTCGATTTCGTACAACTGTAGGTGTTAACCAAGACGTGGGTATAAATAGGACACACACCCTAAAGTTGTAACTTTTTCGATCACCCACAGTTGCAGCGGGAGCTTCTGCCCATCCGCACGGAGTATTTATTTTTTTGTAAATAGTTTCATCCTTCCAGTTACATACAACTATGTAACGGAGATGTAAATACAATTACTTTTAAATAGTAACAGAATTACACGAGAATAAAATCCATATAAGATGATCAACTGACGTCCGAAACAGCACGAAAAGAAGTAACATGAAGTTCCGGAGAGCGAGAGAGCTGACGACTTAGTTCCAGAGAGCGAGACGACGCTGGAGTCTAGAGCGACTGCGCTGGACAAGAGGAACATTACTGAAGTCTGGAAACGACGCTGGACAAGAGGAATTGATGTTGGATTTCGAGAAGATTACGATTAGGCCTACAGATGGATCGATTGCGATTGAGTATGAGTGACAACAATAAGGTGATAAACAACTTATTTATCTCTTAGTCGAACAATTAACTCAAAGACAATTAAAGACATTATTGTTTTATTTTAAAGTTAAGAGCCAATGTTTCTTGTAAATATAGAGTTAAAATGG
Source organism: Magicicada septendecula (assembly GCA_034769895.1). Classification (NCBI taxonomy): domain Eukaryota; kingdom Metazoa; phylum Arthropoda; class Insecta; order Hemiptera; family Cicadidae; genus Magicicada; species Magicicada septendecula. Next base: position 148,554,709 of record CM068376.1, on the reverse strand, counting down.
TAGATATTATTGAAGTAAGATTTACGTAAACAAGACCTCAATTTAGTATTGAAAAAAAGGATGCAAAGCATTTAAGTAAAAAAGTAAAGATATATAAATCAGTACTCAAAAAGACAGATAAATTCAGTAGCAGCTATTAATATGTTGAATTTCGTTACAATATCTAAAAAAAAGATATTTAATCATTGATATGTAGAAGCAAACTAATTGTCTCAGTAGTCAGGAAATGATACTTTATTTATAAAATAATTATTAGAAGAGAATATTTAGTCAGTAAGGATGTATACAGCGTAAGCCTTACGGCATAGTAACAAAGCAATAATAAATGTTTTTAAGTCGAATCAAGTGGCTTGCGCACAATTTCATTATTACTAAATAAATTTGAAATACCGTTACAAGTTACATAGAGTTATTATTACAAATACACCTGAACCCCAAATACATACACGCCATTATAGGAATGTTATACAAAGGGTATGAGTTAAATTAATGTACAGACTAAAATACACAAAGAAGGGTAATTTGTCACCGCTTGGCGTCCCAAAGAACGTGGGACGCCACAAATTTAAAATGCACTTAAATGTTGGTATTTAAAATGTTGCATATTTGTCGCCCATAAACGTGTGGCTCGATCCCCACCATTTAACTATTACAATTTTTTGTGTGGCTAAATGGTTGCTCTAAAAATAAGGGTGTGTTAAATGAAAAATATATTATATGTAATAATAATTATTTATATTAAACATTAACTGAATGTTATGTTATTTGTTGTATATTAAAACACAGCTGGCGCCCAAAAATAATATTCTTTGTCTATGTAACAGGTGTAACTGTAATGAGTATTAATAATAAACATTAATAAAAATAAAGAAATAAATAAATCAGTAGGGAAAGGTTATCAATAATAATTGATAAAGAATAACTACTAAATAAATATTTTAATAATACTTCAACATGACGACTCCAGGAAATTTGGACATAGAGGCGTTTCAAACGATGATGCGTGCTTGGATAGACAAAATAAGCACAAAACAAACGGAAAATATAAATGCTAAAATAGACGAATTAAAAGAATCTAATAAGAAACAATTAGAAGGACAAACTGAAAATTTTAAACAAGACACCATAAAAATGACGCAGAGGCTAGAAGAGTTAAAAATTGATAAGCTTGAAATAAAACAAACGATAATTGACGGTAATGCACAGTTAACCGAAAAAATTGTTGATACAAATTTACGTATTGACACGATCACAGAAATTGTCTGTGCAATAATTAATAAACAAACGGAGCTAATATGTGAAGAATTCATAATAGTTGAAAATACGTTCGTAATTACTAACGATAATTAAAATATAGTAAGTAATATTAAGGAAGAGAAGCAAATAAAGGTTAATAAAACGTACCTTATTAATAGCGATATCCCAAGTGTGAGACACACACACTATAGTAAGTCACATAAGATAACACATGTGAAACACTTAAGGCACCACACATACGGAGATAAATATCACTGTAGGCCTAACGAGAAACGTAGTAAATTTTATCTATACGAAACACTACGCAAACTTGTGGAAAGTACGATGTTAGATATACGCACCATAAGAATAAAGCGAACGATAATTATAACTATAATTATGGTAATTACAATGAGTATTATCATAAAAGACGAACGAAAAAACCGTCGACAGCTCTTTATATAGGCTTCAAATGGACTGACCTTACACAATGCATTAGTGACGAGAGAATTGTGGAACGTGCTGAGACAAGATAGAGAGGTTATTCATCGCAGCTAAGAAACAAATTCTTGCCGTACAAACAGGTGAAGTACACAGTCAAAATAAACGTTCACACGTTAAGTACGCTCAATAACGAGGGAGGATTACAATGGAATGTTGACACAAAGGAAACAATGTCCGGCACCTTGTCAAACAATATACGTCCGGTAGACGACGGACAATACAATTGTTATAATAGTGAGGGGTGTAAGATCGAACGACACACCGAACCGACCTCAATACCCGAAAATAAATAATTATTTTTAAATGAAAAATAATATTACTATTAATTATTAATAAAAAGATAAGAGACTATATTTAAGAAATGTTATTTATTAAGGTTATGATAGCAAATAGAAAAAAAATATTAGTGGAAAGAAACAAAGAATTAAATAATAAAGAATGTTATGCTAAATAAAAGTATGTTCAAAGGAAGGTAAAGAAATATGTAAGAAATGGTAAGGAATGTTATCATTGATGTGTTATTAACATGAAGAAATGGTTAAGATAAGCAACCAATGTTAATTGTCAGAATGGCTGATCAAGAGAAATCTTCATACCTTAGTGGAAGTCAAGGACAGAGGTTACTTAGAGCTCCAATACTACGATTAAAACATCAAGTAGACTTAAGCACATAAAGTCTGGATATAGACGTGTTTCTAAGGTAGTCATCTGTAGCCGATAATCACTCACTACGAAGCTAACGAAAAAGATGTATTTCGGAAAGTAATGGTAAGGATAAAGAAGATTATTACCGATCAGAAAGGTAATAGTAAAGAAATATAATAATAGAAGGTAATGAAGGTTAATATATTGGATTAGATTAATGTAAGAAACGTTAATGTATTTTATAAGTAATATAAGAAAAGTTAAGAAAGATAAAGTAATGTTCATGATAAGAAAAGAGTTAAGAAGCGAAGGTAAGAATGTATGAGTAAGGAAATGTAAAAGTACAGAGCGAATCTACATACGTAAAAATACAGAGCATCCAGAAGGGGAACAAGGGAGAGCTAATTGCAGAGGATTTTTTGGGACCACTACCACGATCAAGTCGAAGTGTTAAACACATATTGCTATGTATCGATGTGTTTTCCAAGGCAGTCCGACTGTACACAATTATGCGACCCACAACCAAAGTTGTTCTAAAGATACTACTGCAGAAATATATTCCGACATTCGGAAAAATAAAGAAGATACTCAGTGATCAAGGTGGACAATTCCAGACTGAAAAATGGGAGAGGACGTTAATGGAAAATGGAATACAACCTGTACTCACATCCATAAGACATCCTCAAGGAAACCTTGCTGAGATAGTTAACAAGGAATTAGGTAAATATTTACGAATATACTGCCATGATCAACACAATAAATGGGCAGAATATTTGCCCTTTCTTGAGAAGGCCATCACCAAAATTATAGTGAAGCAACCGGATACACTCCAATATAATTGGAAGAAGATAAGAAGCCAAACAGATTTTGGAACAAGTATATACACAAACCTAATAACCAGAATGTACCTGTACCAATAAGTGTGAAAATTGAATACGCAAAGCAACGGATAATAGAAAGTAGAGGGTAGAGAGATTTAATCTAACTCACAAACTACAACAATTTAATGTAGGAGAGAGTGTACTATTCAAAGCAAATCCTGTTCGGAAAAGAAGCGAGAATACGGCGAAGAAATTTTTCAGACTTTATAATTGACCGTATACGTTAAGACAGCGAGTAGGACAACACACTTTCATCGTATATGATGAGGTACAAAAGAAAGAAAATGGTATATTCCACGCAACGTCATTTAGGAAGTTCTACACATAAAAGTAATGACGTCAATGAAACCAGTCAGATCAGCTTTTGTTGAAGCCACCCTACAAGGTCACGAGCAGTGAGCGTGTGAAGAGGGGAGGGAGACGTATTGTGTACACTCCAATTAAGGGTGAAATGACGAATACTATTCTATATTATCTGTTATATTTTTTTTACAAACAATAATAATAATAAATAAATTTATTAAATTTTTTTAATACCAAGCAGAGGGATAATGCGACAGTACAGATAAATGCTGTACTGAGCATTGAATATAAAAATTCAAATATACATAATAAATTGTAAAATAATTAAAAATGTATTAGAAGTAAGCATGGCAGGGTTTGCAAGCTTGGCTCAGACAAAAATATGGACAGGTGTCTCGACCTGAATTGACTTGTACACACACACAGATGTAAATGAAAGTGTGTACAACAGTATTTTCCATGTGTCTGTGACGCAGGTCTATGCAGGCGAGTTTGCCACCCCAGTATTAATAATTGCGTAATTACGGTTTTTCCGTAATTATTCATAAACTATAAATAAGGAGTAAAATCCAAAGACACAATAAAATGTAATAAAATTAACTACATACTCTGTACGAAAACCACGTGAAAGGGACACACCGTACGAGTGTAGTGGCGAAATAACTGTGTACCGATCGCAAGGTTAAGTTACAATCTCCAAAAATACGGTGAACATGTGTAGTGAAAATAGTTATAAGATGTGTATAAGAGTATACTTACAGGACACTGCAATTCGCAGAAATATAAGAAATAGCGAAATTGACGAGGAGTGGGGAAACAAAACCCAGAGACAATTTCAGACATGTCGATTTCGTACAACTGTAGGTGTTAACCAAGACGTGGGTATAAATAGGACACACACCCTAAAGTTGTATCTTTTTTTATCACCCACAGTTGCAGCGGGAGCTTCTGCCCGTCCGCACGGAGTATTTATTTTTTGTAAATAGTTTTATCCTTCCAGTTACATACAACTATGTAACTGAGTTGTAAATACAATCACTTTTAAATAGTAACAAAATTACACGAGAAGAAAATCCATATAAGATGATCAACTGACGTCCGAAACAGCACGAAAAGAAGTAACATGAAGTTCCGGAGAGCGAGAGAGCTGACGACTTAGTTCCCGAGAGCGAGACGACGCTGGAGTCTAGAGGCGACTGCGCTGGACAAGAGGAACATTACTGAAGTCTGGAAACGACGCTGGACAAGAGAAGCGACCCTGGACAAGAGGAATTGATGTTGGAGTTCGAGAAGAGGACGATTAGGCCTACAGATGGATCGATTGCGATTGAGTATGAGTGACAACAATAAGGTGATAGACAACTTATTTATCTCTTAGTCGAACAATTAACTCAAAGACAATTAAAGACATTATTGTTTTATTTTAAAGTTAAGAGCCAATGTTTCTTGTAAATATAGAGTTAAAATGGTAAATATTATTGAAGTAAGATTAACGTAAACAAGAGCTCAAATTAGTATTGAAATGAAAGAATGCAAATCATTTAAGTAAAAAAGTAGAGATTTATAAATCAGTACTCAAAAACACAGATAAATTCAGTAGCTATTAATGTGTTGAATTTCGTTACAATATCTAAAAAAAAGATATTTAAGCATTGATATTTAGAAGCACACTAATTGCCTCAGTAGTCAGGAAATGATACTTTATTTATAAAATAATTATTAGAATAGAATATTTAGTCAGTAAGGATGTATACAGCGTAAGCCTTACGGCATAGTAACAAAGCAATAATGAATGTTTTTAAGTCGAATCGAGTGGCTTGCGCACAATATCATTATTACTAAATAAATTTGAAATACCGTTACAAGTTACATAGAGTTATTATTACAGATACACCTGAACCCCAAATACATACACGCCATTATAGGAATGTTATACAAAGAGTATGAGTTAAATTAATGTACAGATTAAAATACACAAAGAAGGGTAATTTGTCACCTTTTGGCGTCCCAAAGAACGTGGGACTCCACAAATTTAAAATGCACTTAAATGTTGGTATTTAAAATGTTGCATATTTGTCGCCCATGAACGTGTGGCTCGATCCCCACCATTTAACTATTACAATTTTTTGTGTGGCTAAATGGTTGCTCTTAAAATAAGGGCGTGTTAAATGAAAAATATATTATATGTAATAATAATTATTTATATTAAACATTAACTGAATGTTATGTTATTTGTTGTATATTAAAACACAGCTGGCGCCCAAAAATAATATTCTTTGTCTATGTAACAGGTGTAACTGTAATGAGTATTAATAATAAACATTAATAAAAATAAAGAAATAAATAAATCAGTAGGGAAAGGTTATCAATAATAATTGATAAAGAATAACTACTAAATAAATATTTTAATAATACTTCAACATGACGACTCCAGGAAATTTGTACATAGAGGCGTTTTAAACGATGATGCGTGCTTGGATAGACAAAATAAGCACAAAACAAACGGAAAATATAAATGCTAAAATAGACGAATTAAAAGAATCTAATAAGAAACAATTAGAAGGACAAACTGAAAATTTTAAACAAGACACCATAAAAATGACGCAGAGGCTAGAAGAGTTAAAAATTGATAAGCTTGAAATAAAACAAACGATAATTGACGGTAATGCACAGTTAACCGAAAAAATTGTTGATACAAATTTACGTATTGACACGATCACAGAAATTGTCTGTGCAATAATTAATAAACAAAAGGAGCTAATATGTGAAGAATTCATAATAGTTGAAAATACGTTCGTAATTACTAACGATAATTAAAATATAGTAAGTAACATTAAGGAAGAGAAGCAAATAAAGGTTAATAAAACGTACCTTATTAATAGCGATATCCCAAGTGTGAGACACACACACTATAGTAAGTCACATAAGATAACACATGTGAAACACTTAAGGCACCACACATACGTACATAAATATCACTGTAGGCCTAACGAGAAACGTAGTAAATTATCAATACGAAACACTACGCAAACTTGTGGTAAGTACGATGTAAGATATACGCACCATAATTATAAAGCGAAAGATAATTATAACTATAATTATAGTAATTACAATGAGTATTATCATAAAAGACGAACGAAAAAACCGTCGACAGCTGTTTATATAGGCTTCAAACGGACTGACCTTACACAATGCATTAGTGACGAGAGAATAGTGGAATGTGCTGAGAGAAGAGAGAGAGGTTATTCGTAGCAGCTAAGAAACAAATTCTTGCCGTACAAACAGGTGAAGTACACAGTCAAAATAAACGTTCACACGGTAAGTACGCTCAATAACGAGGGAGGACTACCATGGAATGTTGACACAAAGGAAACAATGTCCGGCACCTTGTCAAACAATATACGTCCGGTAGACGACGGACAATACAATTGTTATAATAGTGAAGGGTGTAAGATCGAACGACACACCGAACCAAACTCAATACCCGAAAATAAATAATTATAATTAATTTTAAATGAAAAACAAATATTACTATTAATTACGTTTTAATAAACAGAAAAGTGACTATAATTATGTAATGTTATTTATTAAGGTTATGATAGCAAATAAAAAAAGAAATATTAGTGGAAAGAAACAAAGAATTATATAATAAAGAATGTTATGCTAAGTAAATAAATGTATGTTCAAAGAAAGGTAAAGAAATATGTAAGAAATGGTAAGGAATGTTATTATTGATGTGTTATTAATATGAAGAAATGGTTAAGATAAGCAACCAATGTTAATTGTCAGAATGGCTGATCAAGCGAAATCTTCATACCTTAGTGGAAGTCAAGGACAGAGATTATTTAGAACTCCAATACTACGATTAAAACATCAAGTAGACTTAAGGACATAAAGTCTGGATATAGACGTGTTTCTAAGGTAGTAATCCGTAGCCGATAATGACTCACTACGAAGCTAACGAAAAAGATGTATTTCAGAGAGTAATGGTAAGGATGAAGAAGATTATTACCGATCAGAAAGGTAATAGTAAAGAAATATAATAATAGAAGGTAATGAAGGTTAATGTATTGGATAAAATTAATGTAAGAAATGTTAATGCATTTTATAAGTATTATAAGAAAAGTTAAGAAAGATAAAGTAATGTTCATGATAAGAAAAGAGTTAAGAAGCGAAGGGAAGAATGTATGAGTAAGGAAATGTAAAAGTACAGAGCGAATCTACATACGTAGAAATGCAGAGCATCCAGAAGGGGAACAAGGGAGAGCTAATTGCAGTGGATTTTCTGGGACCACTGCCACGATCAAGTCGAAGTGTGAAACACATATTAGTATGTATGGATGTTTTTTTCCAAGGCAGTCCGACTGTACCCAATTATGCGACACTCAACCAAAGTTGTTCTCAAAATACTACTGCAGAAATATATTCCGACATACGTAAAAATGAAGAAGGTACTCATTGATCAAGGTGTACAATTCCAGACTGAAAAGTGGGAGAAGACGTTAAGGGAAAATGGAATACAACCTGTACTCACATCCATAAGACATCCTCAAGGAAACCTTGCTGAGATAGTTAACAAGGAATTAGGTAAATATTTACGAATATACTGCCATGATCAACACAATAAATGGGCAGAATATTTGCCCTTTCTTGAGAAGGCCATTAACGAAAATTATAGTGAAGCAACCGGATATACTCCAATAGAATTGGAAGAAGATAAGAAGCCAAACAGATTTTGGACCAAGAATATACACAAACCTAATAACCAGAATGTACCTGTACCAATAAGTGTGAAAATTGAATACGCAAAGCAACGGATAATAGAAAGAGGTAACAAGAGAGTAGAGAGATTTAATCTAACTCACAAACTACAACAATTTAATGTAGGAGAGAGTGTACTACTCAAAGCAAATCCTGTTCGGAAAAGAAGCGAGAATACTGCGAAGAAATTTTTCAGACTTTATAATTGACCGTATACGTTAAGACAGCGAGTAGGACAACACACTTTCATCGTATATGATGAGGTACAAAAGAAAGAAATTGGTATATTCCACGCAACGTCAGTTAGGAAGTTCTACACATAAAAGTAATGACGTCAATGAAACCAGTCAGATCAGCTTTTGTTGAAGCCACCCTACAAGGTCACGAGCAGTGAGCGTGTGAATAGGGGAGGGAGACGTATTATGTACACTCCAATTAAGGGTGAAATGACGAATACTATTCTATATTATCTGTTATATTTTTTTTACAAACAATAATAATAATAAAAAAATTTAATAAATAAATTTATTAAATTTTTTTATTACCAAACAGTACAGATAAGTGCTGTACTGAGCATTTAATATAAAAATATAAAAATACATAATAAATTGTAAAATAATTAATAATGTATTAGAAGTAAGCATGTCAGGGATTGGAAGCTTGGCTCAGACAAAAATATGGACAGGTGTCTCGACCTGATTCGATTTGTACACACACACAAATGTAACTGAAAGTATGTAAATCAGTATTTTCCATGTGTCTGTGACGCAGGTCTATGCAGGCGAGTTTGCCACCCCTGTATTAATAATTGCGTAATTAGGGTTTTTCCGTAATTATTCATAAATTATAAATAAGGACTAAAATCCAAACACACAATAAAATGTAATAAAATTAACTACATACTGTGTACGAAAACCACGTGAAAGGGACACACCGTACGAGTGTAGTGGCGAAATAACTCTGTACCAATCGCAAGGGTTAAGTTACAATGTCCAAAAGTACAGTGAACATGTGTAGTGAAAATAGTTATAAGATGGGTATAAGAGTATAATTACAGGACCCTGCAATTCTCAGAATTTTAAGAAATAGCGAAATGACGAGGAGTGGGGAAACAAAACCTAGAGACAATTTCAGACATGTCGATTTCGTACAACTGCAGGTGTTAACCAAGACGTGGGTATAAATAGGACACACACGCTAAAGTTGTATCTTTTTTTATCACCCACAGTTGCAGCGGGAGCTTCTGCCCGTCCGCAAGGAGTATTTATTTTTTGTAAATAGTTTCATCCTTCCAGTTACATACAACTATGTAACTGAGTTGTAAATACAATCACTTTTAAATAGTAACAAAATTACACGAGAAGAAAATCCATATAAGATGATCAACTGACGTCCGAAACAGCACGAAAAGAAGTAACATGAAGTTCCGGAGAGCGAGACAGCTGACGACTTAGTTCCCGAGAGCGAGACGACGCTGGAGTCTAGAGGCGACTGCGCTGGACAAGAGGAACATTACTGAAGTCTGGAAACGACCCTGGACAAGAGGAATTGATGTTGGAGTTCGAGAAGAGGACGATTAGGCCTACAGATGGATCGATTGCGATTGAGTATGAGTGACAACAATAAGGGGATAGACAACTTATTTATCTCTTAGTCGAACAATTAACTCAAAGACAATTAAAGACATTATTGTTTTATTTTAAAGTTAAGAGCCAATGTTTCTTGTAAATATAGAGTTAAAATGGTAAATATTATTGAAGTAAGATTAACGTAAACAAGAGCTCAAATTAGTATTGAAATGAAAGAATGCAAATCATTTAAGTAAAAAAGTAGAGATTTATAAATCAGTACTCAAAAACACAGATAAATTCAGTAGCTATTAATGTGTTGAATTTCGTTACAATATCTAAAAAAAAGATATTTAAGCATTGATATTTAGAAGCACACTAATTGCCTCAGTAGTCAGGAAATGATACTTTATTTATAAAATAATTATTAGAATAGAATATTTAGTCAGTAAGGATGTATACAGCGTAAGCCTTACGGCATAGTAACAAAGCAATAATGAATGTTTTTAAGTCGAATCGAGTGGCTTGCGCACAATATCATTATTACTAAATAAATTTGAAATACCGTTACAAGTTACATAGAGTTATTATTACAGATACACCTGAACCCCAAATACATACACGCCATTATAGGAATGTTATACAAAGAGTATGAGTTAAATTAATGTACAGATTAAAATACACAAAGAAGGGTAATTTGTCACCTTTTGGCGTCCCAAAGAACGTGGGACTCCACAAATTTAAAATGCACTTAAATGTTGGTATTTAAAATGTTGCATATTTGTCGCCCATGAACATGTGTGTGGCTCGATCCCCACCATTTAACTATACAAATTTTTTGTGTAGCTAAATGGTTGCTCTAAAAATAAGGGTGTGTTAAATGAAAAATATATTATATGTAATAATAATTATTTATATAAACCTTAACTGAATGTTATGTTGTTTGTTGTGTATTAAAACACAGCTGGCGCCCACAAATAATATTGTTTGTCTATGTAACAGGTGTAACTGTAATGAGTATTAATAATAACCATTAATAAAAATAAAGAAATAAATAAATAAGTAGGGAACGGTTATCAATAATAATTGTTAAAGAATAACTACTAAATAAATATTTTAATAATACTTCAACATGACGACTCCAGGAAATTTGGACATAGAGGCGTTTCAAACGATGAAGCGTGCTTGGATAGACGAAATAAGCACAAAACAAACGGAAAATATAAATGCTAAAATAGACGAATTAAAAGAATCTAATAAGAAACAATTAGAAGAGCAAAATTAAAATTTTAAACAAGGCACCATAAAAATAACGCAGAGGCTAGAAGAGTTAAAAATTGATAAGCTTGAAATAAAACAAACGATAATTGACGGTAATGCACAGTTAACCGAAAAAATTGTTGATACAAATTTACGTATTGACACGATTACAGAAAATGTATGTGGAATAATTAATAAACAAACGGAGCTAATATGTGAAGAATTCACAATAGTTGAAAATACGTTCGTAATTACTAACGATAATTATAAAACAGTAACATTAAGGAAGAGAAGCAAATAAAGGTTAATAAAACGTACCTTATTAATAGCGATATCCCAAGTGTGAGACACACACACACTAGTAAGTCACATAAGATAACACATGTGAAACACTTAAGGCACCACACATACGTACATAAATATCACTGTAGGCCTAACGAGAAACGTAGTAAATTATCAATACGAAACACTACGCAAACTTGTGGTAAGTACGATGTAAGATATACGCACCATAATTATAAAGCGAAAGATAATTATAACTATAATTATAGTAATTACAATGAGTATTATCATAAAAGACGAACGAAAAAACCGTCGACAGCTGTTTATATAGGCTTCAAACGGACTGACCTTACACAATGCATTAGTGACGAGAGAATAGTGGAATGTGCTGAGAGAAGAGAGAGAGGTTATTCGTAGCAGCTAAGAAACAAATTCTTGCCGTACAAACAGGTGAAGTACACAGTCAAAATAAACGTTCACACGGTAAGTACGCTCAATAACGAGGGAGGACTACCATGGAATGTTGACACAAAGGAAACAATGTCCGGCACCTTGTCAAACAATATACGTCCGGTAGACGACGGACAATACAATTGTTATAATAGTGAAGGGTGTAAGATCGAACGACACACCGAACCAAACTCAATACCCGAAAATAAATAATTATAATTAATTTTAAATGAAAAACAAATATTACTATTAATTACGTTTTAATAAACAGAAAAGTGACTATAATTATGTAATGTTATTTATTAAGGTTATGATAGCAAATAAAAAAAGAAATATTAGTGGAAAGAAACAAAGAATTATATAATAAAGAATGTTATGCTAAGTAAATAAATGTATGTTCAAAGAAAGGTAAAGAAATATGTAAGAAATGGTAAGGAATGTTATTATTGATGTGTTATTAATATGAAGAAATGGTTAAGATAAGCAACCAATGTTAATTGTCAGAATGGCTGATCAAGCGAAATCTTCATACCTTAGTGGAAGTCAAGGACAGAGATTATTTAGAACTCCAATACTACGATTAAAACATCAAGTAGACTTAAGGACATAAAGTCTGGATATAGACGTGTTTCTAAGGTAGTCATCCGTAGCCGATAATGACTCACTACGAAGCTAACGAAAAAGATGTATTTCAGAGAGTAATGGTAAGGATGAAGAAGATTATTACCGATCAGAAAGGTAATAGTAAAGAAATATAATAATAGAAGGTAACGAAGGTTAATGTATTGGATAAAATTAATGTAAGAAATGTTAATGCATTTTATAAGTTTTATAAGAAAAGTTAAGAAAGATAAAGTAATGTTCATGATAAGAAAAGAGTTAAGAAGCGAAGGGAAGAATGTATGAGTAAGGAAATGTAAAAGTACAGAGCGAATCTACATACGTAGAAATGCAGAGCATCCAGAAGGGGAACAAGGGAGAGCTAATTGCAGTGGATTTTCTGGGACCACTGCCACGATCAAGTCGAAGTGTGAAACACATATTAGTATGTATGGATGTTTTTTTCCAAGGCAGTCCGACTGTACCCAATTATGCGACACTCAACCAAAGTTGTTCTCAAAATACTACTGCAGAAATATATTCCGACATACGTAAAAATGAAGAAGGTACTCATTGATCAAGGTGTACAATTCCAGACTGAAAAGTGGGAGAAGACGTTAAGGGAAAATGGAATACAACCTGTACTCACATCCATAAGACATCCTCAAGGAAACCTTGCTGAGATAGTTAACAAGGAATTAGGTAAATATTTACGAATATACTGCCATGATCAACACAATAAATGGGCAGAATATTTGCCCTTTCTTGAGAAGGCCATTAACGAAAATTATAGTGAAGCAACCGGATATACTCCAATAGAATTGGAAGAAGATAAGAAGCCAAACAGATTTTGGACCAAGAATATACACAAATCTAATAACCAGAATGTACCTGTACCAATAAGTGTGAAAATTGAATACGCAAAGCAACGGATAATAGAAAGAGGTAACAAGAGAGTAGAGAGATTTAATCTAACTCACAAACTACAACAATTTAATGTAGGAGAGAGTGTACTACTCAAAGCAAATCCTGTTCGGAAAAGAAGCGAGAATACTGCGAAGAAATTTTTCAGACTTTATAATTGACCGTACACGTTAAGACAGCGAGTAGGACAACACACTTTCATCGTATATGATGAGGTACAAAAGAAAGAAATTGGTATATTCCACGCAACGTCAGTTAGGAAGTTCTACACATAAAAGTAATGACGTCAATGAAACCAGTCAGATCAGCTTTTGTTGAAGCCACCCTACAAGGTCACGAGCAGTGAGCGTGTGAATAGGGGAGGGAGACGTATTATGTACACTCCAATTAAGGGTGAAATGACGAATACTATTCTATATTATCTGTTATATTTTTTTTACAAACAATAATAATAATAAAAAAATTTAATAAATAAATTTATTAAATTTTTTTATTACCAAACAGTACAGATAAGTGCTGTACTGAGCATTTAATATAAAAATATAAAAATACATAATAAATTGTAAAATAATTAATAATGTATTAGAAGTAAGCATGTCAGGGATTGGAAGCTTGGCTCAGACAAAAATATCGACAGGTGTCTCGACCTGATTCGATTTGTACACGCACACAAATGTAACTGAAAGTATGTAAATCAGTATTTTCCATGTGTCTGTGACGCAGGTCTATGCAGGCGAGTTTGCCACCCCAGTATTAGTAATTGCGTAATTACGGTTTTTCCGTAATTATTCATAAATTATAAATAAGGAGTAAAATCCAAAGACACAATAAAATGTAATAAAATTAACTACATACTGTGTACGAAAACCACGTGAAAGGGACACACCGTAAGAGTGTAGTTTCGAAATAACTCTGTACTAATCGTAAGGGTTAAGTTACAATGTCCAAAAGTACAGTGAACATGTGTAGTGAAAATAGTTATAAGATGGGTATAAGAGTATAATTACAGGACTCTGCAATTCTCAGAATTTTAAGAAATAGCGAAATTGACGAGGAGTGGGGAAACAAAACGCAGAGACAATTTCAGACATGTCGATTTCGTACAACTGCAGGTGTTAACCAAGACGTGGGTATAAATAGGACACACACGCTAAAGTTGTATCTTTTTTTATCACCCACAGTTGCAGCGGGAGCTTCTGCCCTTCCGCACGGAGTATTTATTTTTTGTAAATAGTTTTATCCTTCCAGTTACATACAACTATGTAACTGAGTTGTAAATACAATCACTTTTAAATAGTAACAAAATTACACGAGAAGAAAATCCATATAAGATGATCAACTGACGTCCGAAACAGCACGAAAAGAAGTAACATGAAGTTCCGGAGAGCGAGACAGCTGACGACTTAGTTCCCGAGAGCGAGACGACGCTGGAGTCTAGAGGCGACTGCGCTGGACAAGAGGAACATTACTGAAGTCTGGAAACGACGCTGGACAAGAGAAGCGACGCTGGACATGAGGAATTGATGTTGGAGTTCGAGAAGAGGACGATTAGGCCTACAGATGAATCGATTGCGATTGAGTATGAGTGACAACAATAAGGTGATAGACAACTTATTTATCTCTTAGTCGAACAATTAACTCAAAGACAATTAAAGACATTATTGTTTTATTTTAAAGTTAAGAGCCAATGTTTCTTGTAAATATAGAGTTAAACTGGTAGATATTATTGAAGTAAGAGTAACGTAAACAAGAGCTCAAATTAGTATTGAAATGAAAGAATGCAAATCATTTAAGTAAAAAAGTAGAGATTTATAAATCAGTACTCAAAAACACAGATAAATTCAGTAGCTATTAATGTGTTGAATTTCGTTACAATATCTAAAAAAAGATATTTAAGCATTGATATTTAGAAGCACACTAATTGTCTCAGTAGTCAGGAAATGATACTTTATTTATAAAATAATTATTAGAATAGAATATTTAGTCAGTAAGGATGTATACAGCGTAAGCCTTACGGCATAGTAACAAAGCAATAATGAATGTTTTTAAGTCGAATCGAGTGGCTTGCGCACAATTTCATTATTACTAAATAAATTTGAAATACCGTTACAAGTTACATAGAGTTATTATTACAGATACACCTGAACCCCAAATACATACACGCCATTATAGGAATGTTATACAAAGAGTATGAGTTAAATTAATGTACAGATTAAAATACACAAAGAAGGGTAATTTGTCACCTTTTGGCGTCACAAAGAACGTGGGACTCCACAAATTTAAAATGCACTTAAATGTTGGTATTTAAAATGTTGCATATTTGTCACCCATGAACATGTGTGTGGCTCGATCCCCACCATTTAACTATTAAAATTTTTTGTGTAGCTAAATGGTTGCTCTAAAAATAAGGGTGTGTTAAATGAAAAATATATTATATGTAATAATAATTATTTATATTAAACATTAACTGAATGTTATGTTGTTTGTTGTGTATTAAAACACAGCTGGCGCCCACAAATAATATTGTTTTTCTATGTAACAGGTGTAACTGTAATGAGTATTAATAATAACCATTAATAAAAATAAAGAAATAAATAAATAAGTAGGGAACGGTTATCAATAATAATTGTTAAAGAATAACTACTAAATAAATATTTTAATAATACTTCAACATGACGACCCCAGGAATTTTGGACATAGAGGCGTTTCAAACGATGAAGCGCGCTTGGATAGACGAAATAAGCACAAAACAAACGGAATATATAAATGCTAAAATAGACGAATTAAAAGAATCTAATAAGAAACAATTAGAAGAACAAACTGAAAATTTTAAACAAGGCACCATAAAAATGACGCAGAGGCTAGAAGAGTTAAAAATTGATAAGCTTGAAATAAAACAAACGATAATTAACGGTAATGCACAGTTAACCGAAAAAATTGTTGATACAACTTTACGTATTGACACGATTACAGAAAATGTCTGTGGAATAATTAATAAACAAACGTCGCTAATATGTGAAGAATTCACAATAGTTGAAAATACGTCCGTAATTACTAACGATAATTATAAAATAGTAAGTAACATTAAGGAAGAGAAGCAAATAAAGGTTAATAAAACGTACCTTATTAATAGCGATATCCCAAATGTGAGACACACACACACTAGTAAGTCACATAAGATAACACATGTGAAACAATTAAGGCACCACACATACGCAGATAAATATCACTGTAGGCCTAACGAGAAACGTAGTAAATTATCTATACGAAACACTACGCAAACTTGTGGTAAGTACGATGTTAGATATACGCACAATAATTATAAAGCGAAAGATAATTATAACTATAATTATAGTAATTACAATGAGTATTGTCATAAAAGACGAACGAAAAAACCGTCGACAGCTGTTTATATAGGCTTCAAACGGACTGACCTTACACAATGCATTAGTGACGAGAGAATTGTGGAATGCGCTGAGAGAAGAGAGAGAGGTTATTCGTAGCAGCTAAGAAACAAATTCTTGCCGTACAAACAGGTGAAGTACACAGTCAAAATAAACGTTCACACGGTAAGTACGCTCAATAACGAGGGAGGACTACCATGGAATGTTGACACAAAGGAAACAATGTCCGGCACCTTGTCAAACAATATACGTCCGGTAGACGACGGACAATACAATTGTTATAGTAGTGAGGGGTGTAAGATCGAACGACACACCGAACAAAAATGAGTACCCGAAAATAAATAATTATAATTAATTTTAAATGAAAAACAAATATTACTATTAATTACGTATTAATAAACAGAAAAGAGACTATAATTATGTAATGTTATATGTTAAGGTTATGATAGCAAATAAAAAAAGAAATATTAGTGGAAAGAAACAAGAATTATATAATAAAGAATGTTATGCTAAGTAAATAAATGTATGTTCAAAGAAAGGTAAAGAAATATGTAAGAAATGGTAAGGAATGTTATTATTGATGTGTTATTATTATGAAGAAATGGTTAAGATAAGCAACCAATGTTAATTGTCAGAATGGCTGATCAAGTGAAATCTTCATACCTTAGTGGAAGTCAAGGACAGAGATTATTTAGAACTCCAATACTACGATTAAAACATCAAGTAGACTTAAGGACATAAAGTCTGGATATAGACGTGTTTCTAAGGTAGTCATCCGTAGCCGATAATGACTCACTACGAAGCTAACGAAAAAGATGTATTTCAGAGAGTAATGGTAAGGATGAAGAAGATTATTACCGATCAGAAAGGTAATAGTAAAGAAATATAATAATAGAAGGTAATGAAGGTTAATGTATTGGATAAAAATAATGTAAGAAATGTTAATGCATTTTATAAGTATTATAAGAAAAGTTACGAAAGATAAAGTAATGTTCATGATAAGAAAAGAGTTAAGAAGCGAAGGTAAGAATGTATGAGTAAGGAAATGTAAAAGTACAGAGCGAATCTACATACGTAGAAATGCAGAGCATCCAGAAGGGGAACAAGGGAGAGCTAATTGCAGTGGATTTTCTGGGACCACTACCACGATCAAGTCGAAGTGTGAAACACATATTAGTACGTATGGATGTGTTTTCCAAGGCAGTCCGACTGTACCCAATTATGCGACACTCAACCAAAGTTGTTCTCAAAATACTACTGTAGAAATATATTCCGACATACGTAAAAATGAAGAAGGTAATCAGTGATCAAGGTGTACAATTCCAGACTGAAAAATTGGAGAGGACGTTAAGGGAAAATGAAATACAACCTGTACTCACATCCATAAAACATCCTCAAGGAAACCTTGCTGAGATAGTTAACAAGGAATTAGGTAAATATTTACGAATATACTGCCATGATCAACACAATAAATGGGCAGAGTATTTTCCCTTTCTTGAGAAGGCCATTAACGAAAATTATAGCGAAGCAACCGGATATACTCTAATAGAATTGGAAGAAGATAAGAAGCCAAACAGATTTTGGAACAAGTATATACACAAACCTAATAACCAGAATGCACCTGTACCAATAAGTGTGAAAATTGAATACGCAAAGCAACGGATAATAGAAAGAGGTAACAAGAGAGTAGAGAGATTTAATCTAACTCACAAACTACAACAATTTAATGTAGGAGAGAGTATACTACTCAAAGCAAATCCTGTTCGGAAAAGAAGCGAGAATACTGCGAAGAAATTTTTCAGACTTTATAATTGACCGTATACGTTAATACAGCGAGTAGGACAACACACTTTCATCGTATATGATGAGGTACAAAAGAAAGAAATTGGTATATTCCACGCAACGTCATTTAGGAAGTTCTACACACAAAAGTAATGACGTCAATGAAACCAGTCAGATCAGCTTTTGTTGAAGCCACCCTACAAGGTCACGAGCAGTGAGGGTGTGAAGAGGGGAGGGAGACGTATTATGTACACTCCAATTAAGGGTGAAATGACGAATACTATTCTATATTATCTGTTATATTTTTTTTACAAACAATAATAATAATAAAAAAATTTAATAAATAAATTTATTAAATTTTTTTATTACCAAACAGTACAGATAAGTGCTGTACTGAGCATTTAATATAAAAATATAAAAATACATAATAAATTGTAAAATAATTAATAATGTATTAGAAGTAAGCATGTCAGGGATTGGAAGCTTGGCTCAGACAAAAATATGGACAGGTGTCTCGACCTGATTCGATTTGTACACACACACAAATGTAACTGAAAGTATGTAAATCAGTATTTTCCATGTGTCTGTGACGCAGGTCTATGCAGGCGAGTTTGCCACCCCTGTATTAATAATTGCGTAATTACGGTTTTTCCGTAATTATTCATAAATTATAAATAAGGACTAAAATCCAAACACACAATAAAATGTAATAAAATTAACTACATACTGTGTACGAAAACCACGTGAAAGGGACACACCGTACGAGTGTAGTGGCGAAATAACTCTGTACCAATCGCAAGGGTTAAGTTACAATGTCCAAAAGTACAGTGAACATGTGTAGTGAAAATAGTTATAAGATGGGTATAAGAGTATAATTACAGGACCCTGCAATTCTCAGAATTTTAAGAAATAGCGAAATGACGAGGAGTGGGGAAACAAAACCTAGAGACAATTTCAGACATGTCGATTTCGTACAACTGCAGGTGTTAACCAAGACGTGGGTATAAATAGGACACACACGCTAAAGTTGTATCTTTTTTTATCACCCACAGTTGCAGCGGGAGCTTCTGCCCGTCCGCAAGGAGTATTTATTTTTTGTAAATAGTTTCATCCTTCCAGTTACATACAACTATGTAACTGAGTTGTAAATACAATCACTTTTAAATAGTAACAAAATTACACGAGAAGAAAATCCATATAAGATGATCAACTGACGTCCGAAACAGCACGAAAAGAAGTAACATGAAGTTCCGGAGAGCGAGACAGCTGACGACTTAGTTCCCGAGAGCGAGACGACGCTGGAGTCTAGAGGCGACTGCGCTGGACAAGAGGAACATTACTGAAGTCTGGAAACGACCCTGGACAAGAGGAATTGATGTTGGAGTTCGAGAAGAGGACGATTAGGCCTACAGATGGATCGATTGCGATTGAGTATGAGTGACAACAATAAGGGGATAGACAACTTATTTATCTCTTAGTCGAACAATTAACTCAAAGACAATTAAAGACATTATTGTTTTATTTTAAAGTTAAGAGCCAATGTTTCTTGTAAATATAGAGTTAAAATGGTAAATATTATTGAAGTAAGATTAACGTAAACAAGAGCTCAAATTAGTATTGAAATGAAAGAATGCAAATCATTTAAGTAAAAAAGTAGAGATTTATAAATCAGTACTCAAAAACACAGATAAATTCAGTAGCTATTAATGTGTTGAATTTCGTTACAATATCTAAAAAAAAGATATTTAAGCATTGATATTTAGAAGCACACTAATTGCCTCAGTAGTCAGGAAATGATACTTTATTTATAAAATAATTATTAGAATAGAATATTTAGTCAGTAAGGATGTATACAGCGTAAGCCTTACGGCATAGTAACAAAGCAATAATGAATGTTTTTAAGTCGAATCGAGTGGCTTGCGCACAATATCATTATTACTAAATAAATTTGAAATACCGTTACAAGTTACATAGAGTTATTATTACAGATACACCTGAACCCCAAATACATACACGCCATTATAGGAATGTTATACAAAGAGTATGAGTTAAATTAATGTACAGATTAAAATACACAAAGAAGGGTAATTTGTCACCTTTTGGCGTCCCAAAGAACGTGGGACTCCACAAATTTAAAATGCACTTAAATGTTGGTATTTAAAATGTTGCATATTTGTCGCCCATGAACATGTGTGTGGCTCGATCCCCACCATTTAACTATACAAATTTTTTGTGTAGCTAAATGGTTGCTCTAAAAATAAGGGTGTGTTAAATGAAAAATATATTATATGTAATAATAATTATTTATATAAACCTTAACTGAATGTTATGTTGTTTGTTGTGTATTAAAACACAGCTGGCGCCCACAAATAATATTGTTTGTCTATGTAACAGGTGTAACTGTAATGAGTATTAATAATAACCATTAATAAAAATAAAGAAATAAATAAATAAGTAGGGAACGGTTATCAATAATAATTGTTAAAGAATAACTACTAAATAAATATTTTAATAATACTTCAACATGACGACTCCAGGAAATTTGGACATAGAGGCGTTTCAAACGATGAAGCGTGCTTGGATAGACGAAATAAGCACAAAACAAACGGAAAATATAAATGCTAAAATAGACGAATTAAAAGAATCTAATAAGAAACAATTAGAAGAGCAAAATTAAAATTTTAAACAAGGCACCATAAAAATAACGCAGAGGCTAGAAGAGTTAAAAATTGATAAGCTTGAAATAAAACAAACGATAATTGACGGTAATGCACAGTTAACCGAAAAAATTGTTGATACAAATTTACGTATTGACACGATTACAGAAAATGTATGTGGAATAATTAATAAACAAACGGAGCTAATATGTGAAGAATTCACAATAGTTGAAAATACGTTCGTAATTACTAACGATAATTATAAAACAGTAACATTAAGGAAGAGAAGCAAATAAAGGTTAATAAAACGTACCTTATTAATAGCGATATCCCAAGTGTGAGACACACACACACTAGTAAGTCACATAAGATAACACATGTGAAACACTTAAGGCACCACACATACGTACATAAATATCACTGTAGGCCTAACGAGAAACGTAGTAAATTATCAATACGAAACACTACGCAAACTTGTGGTAAGTACGATGTAAGATATACGCACCATAATTATAAAGCGAAAGATAATTATAACTATAATTATAGTAATTACAATGAGTATTATCATAAAAGACGAACGAAAAAACCGTCGACAGCTGTTTATATAGGTTTCAAACGGACTGACCTTACACAATGCATTAGTGACGAGAGAATAGTGGAATGTGCTGAGAGAAGAGAGAGAGGTTATTCGTAGCAGCTAAGAAACAAATTCTTGCCGTACAAACAGGTGAAGTACACAGTCAAAATAAACGTTCACACGGTAAGTACGCTCAATAACGAGGGAGGACTACCATGGAATGTTGACACAAAGGAAACAATGTCCGGCACCTTGTCAAACAATATACGTCCGGTAGACGACGGACAATACAATTGTTATAATAGTGAAGGGTGTAAGATCGAACGACACACCGAACCAAACTCAATACCCGAAAATAAATAATTATAATTAATTTTAAATGAAAAACAAATATTACTATTAATTACGTTTTAATAAACAGAAAAGTGACTATAATTATGTAATGTTATTTATTAAGGTTATGATAGCAAATAAAAAAAGAAATATTAGTGGAAAGAAACAAAGAATTATATAATAAAGAATGTTATGCTAAGTAAATAAATGTATGTTCAAAGAAAGGTAAAGAAATATGTAAGAAATGGTAAGGAATGTTATTATTGATGTGTTATTAATATGAAGAAATGGTTAAGATAAGCAACCAATGTTAATTGTCAGAATGGCTGATCAAGCGAAATCTTCATACCTTAGTGGAAGTCAAGGACAGAGATTATTTAGAACTCCAATACTACGATTAAAACATCAAGTAGACTTAAGGACATAAAGTCTGGATATAGACGTGTTTCTAAGGTAGTCATCCGTAGCCGATAATGACTCACTACGAAGCTAACGAAAAAGATGTATTTCAGAGAGTAATGGTAAGGATGAAGAAGATTATTACCGATCAGAAAGGTAATAGTAAAGAAATATAATAATAGAAGGTAACGAAGGTTAATGTATTGGATAAAATTAATGTAAGAAATGTTAATGCATTTTATAAGTTTTATAAGAAAAGTTAAGAAAGATAAAGTAATGTTCATGATAAGAAAAGAGTTAAGAAGCGAAGGGAAGAATGTATGAGTAAGGAAATGTAAAAGTACAGAGCGAATCTACATACGTAGAAATGCAGAGCATCCAGAAGGGGAACAAGGGAGAGCTAATTGCAGTGGATTTTCTGGGACCACTGCCACGATCAAGTCGAAGTGTGAAACACATATTAGTATGTATGGATGTTTTTTTCCAAGGCAGTCCGACTGTACCCAATTATGCGACACTCAACCAAAGTTGTTCTCAAAATACTACTGCAGAAATATATTCCGACATACGTAAAAATGAAGAAGGTACTCATTGATCAAGGTGTACAATTCCAGACTGAAAAGTGGGAGAAGACGTTAAGGGAAAATGGAATACAACCTGTACTCACATCCATAAGACATCCTCAAGGAAACCTTGCTGAGATAGTTAACAAGGAATTAGGTAAATATTTACGAATATACTGCCATGATCAACACAATAAATGGGCAGAATATTTGCCCTTTCTTGAGAAGGCCATTAACGAAAATTATAGTGAAGCAACCGGATATACTCCAATAGAATTGGAAGAAGATAAGAAGCCAAACAGATTTTGGACCAAGAATATACACAAATCTAATAACCAGAATGTACCTGTACCAATAAGTGTGAAAATTGAATACGCAAAGCAACGGATAATAGAAAGAGGTAACAAGAGAGTAGAGAGATTTAATCTAACTCACAAACTACAACAATTTAATGTAGGAGAGAGTGTACTACTCAAAGCAAATCCTGTTCGGAAAAGAAACGAGAATACTGCGAAGAAATTTTTCAGACTTTATAATTGACCGTACACGTTAAGACAGCGAGTAGGACAACACACTTTCATCGTATATGATGAGGTACAAAAGAAAGAAATTGGTATATTCCACGCAACGTCAGTTAGGAAGTTCTACACATAAAAGTAATGACGTCAATGAAACCAGTCAGATCAGCTTTTGTTGAAGCCACCCTACAAGGTCACGAGCAGTGAGCGTGTGAATAGGGGAGGGAGACGTATTATGTACACTCCAATTAAGGGTGAAATGACGAATACTATTCTATATTATCTGTTATATTTTTTTTACAAACAATAATAATAATAAAAAAATTTAATAAATAAATTTATTAAATTTTTTTATTACCAAACAGTACAGATAAGTGCTGTACTGAGCATTTAATATAAAAATATAAAAATACATAATAAATTGTAAAATAATTAATAATGTATTAGAAGTAAGCATGTCAGGGATTGGAAGCTTGGCTCAGACAAAAATATCGACAGGTGTCTCGACCTGATTCGATTTGTACACGCACACAAATGTAACTGAAAGTATGTAAATCAGTATTTTCCATGTGTCTGTGACGCAGGTCTATGCAGGCGAGTTTGCCACCCCAGTATTAATAATTGCGTAATTACGGTTTTTCCGTAATTATTCATAAATTATAAATAAGGAGTAAAATCCAAAGACACAATAAAATGTAATAAAATTAACTACATACTGTGTACGAAAACCACGTGAAAGGGACACACCGTAAGAGT
Source organism: Magicicada septendecula (assembly GCA_034769895.1). Taxonomy (NCBI): domain Eukaryota; kingdom Metazoa; phylum Arthropoda; class Insecta; order Hemiptera; family Cicadidae; genus Magicicada; species Magicicada septendecula. The sequence goes on along the minus strand of CM068376.1, from coordinate 148,530,306 downwards.
GTAGTTTCGAAATAACTCTGTACTAATCGTAAGGGTTAAGTTACAATGTCCAAAAGTACAGTGAACATGTGTAGTGAAAATAGTTATAAGATGGGTATAAGAGTATAATTACAGGACTCTGCAATTCTCAGAATTTTAAGAAATAGCGAAATTGACGAGGAGTGGGGAAACAAAACGCAGAGACAATTTCAGACATGTCGATTTCGTACAACTGCAGGTGTTAACCAAGACGTGGGTATAAATAGGACACACACGCTAAAGTTGTATCTTTTTTTATCACCCACAGTTGCAGCGGGAGCTTCTGCCCTTCCGCACGGAGTATTTATTTTTTGTAAATAGTTTTATCCTTCCAGTTACATACAACTATGTAACTGAGTTGTAAATACAATCACTTTTAAATAGTAACAAAATTACACGAGAAGAAAATCCATATAAGATGATCAACTGACGTCCGAAACAGCACGAAAAGAAGTAACATGAAGTTCCGGAGAGCGAGACAGCTGACGACTTAGTTCCCGAGAGCGAGACGACGCTGGAGTCTAGAGGCGACTGCGCTGGACAAGAGGAACATTACTGAAGTCTGGAAACGACGCTGGACAAGAGAAGCGACGCTGGACATGAGGAATTGATGTTGGAGTTCGAGAAGAGGACGATTAGGCCTACAGATGAATCGATTGCGATTGAGTATGAGTGACAACAATAAGGTGATAGACAACTTATTTATCTCTTAGTCGAACAATTAACTCAAAGACAATTAAAGACATTATTGTTTTATTTTAAAGTTAAGAGCCAATGTTTCTTGTAAATATAGAGTTAAACTGGTAGATATTATTGAAGTAAGAGTAACGTAAACAAGAGCTCAAATTAGTATTGAAATGAAAGAATGCAAATCATTTAAGTAAAAAAGTAGAGATTTATAAATCAGTACTCAAAAACACAGATAAATTCAGTAGCTATTAATGTGTTGAATTTCGTTACAATATCTAAAAAAAGATATTTAAGCATTGATATTTAGAAGCACACTAATTGTCTCAGTAGTCAGGAAATGATACTTTATTTATAAAATAATTATTAGAATAGAATATTTAGTCAGTAAGGATGTATACAGCGTAAGCCTTACGGCATAGTAACAAAGCAATAATGAATGTTTTTAAGTCGAATCGAGTGGCTTGCGCACAATTTCATTATTACTAAATAAATTTGAAATACCGTTACAAGTTACATAGAGTTATTATTACAGATACACCTGAACCCCAAATACATACACGCCATTATAGGAATGTTATACAAAGAGTATGAGTTAAATTAATGTACAGATTAAAATACACAAAGAAGGGTAATTTGTCACCTTTTGGCGTCACAAAGAACGTGGGACTCCACAAATTTAAAATGCACTTAAATGTTGGTATTTAAAATGTTGCATATTTGTCACCCATGAACATGTGTGTGGCTCGATCCCCACCATTTAACTATTAAAATTTTTTGTGTAGCTAAATGGTTGCTCTAAAAATAAGGGTGTGTTAAATGAAAAATATATTATATGTAATAATAATTATTTATATTAAACATTAACTGAATGTTATGTTGTTTGTTGTGTATTAAAACACAGCTGGCGCCCACAAATAATATTGTTTTTCTATGTAACAGGTGTAACTGTAATGAGTATTAATAATAACCATTAATAAAAATAAAGAAATAAATAAATAAGTAGGGAACGGTTATCAATAATAATTGTTAAAGAATAACTACTAAATAAATATTTTAATAATACTTCAACATGACGACCCCAGGAATTTTGGACATAGAGGCGTTTCAAACGATGAAGCGCGCTTGGATAGACGAAATAAGCACAAAACAAACGGAATATATAAATGCTAAAATAGACGAATTAAAAGAATCTAATAAGAAACAATTAGAAGAACAAACTGAAAATTTTAAACAAGGCACCATAAAAATGACGCAGAGGCTAGAAGAGTTAAAAATTGATAAGCTTGAAATAAAACAAACGATAATTAACGGTAATGCACAGTTAACCGAAAAAATTGTTGATACAACTTTACGTATTGACACGATTACAGAAAATGTCTGTGGAATAATTAATAAACAAACGTCGCTAATATGTGAAGAATTCACAATAGTTGAAAATACGTCCGTAATTACTAACGATAATTATAAAATAGTAAGTAACATTAAGGAAGAGAAGCAAATAAAGGTTAATAAAACGTACCTTATTAATAGCGATATCCCAAATGTGAGACACACACACACTAGTAAGTCACATAAGATAACACATGTGAAACAATTAAGGCACCACACATACGCAGATAAATATCACTGTAGGCCTAACGAGAAACGTAGTAAATTATCTATACGAAACACTACGCAAACTTGTGGTAAGTACGATGTAAGATATACGCACCATAATTATAAAGCGAAAGATAATTATAACTATAATTATAGTAATTACAATGAGTATTATCATAAAAGACGAACGAAAAAACCGTCGACAGCTGTTTATATAGGTTTCAAACGGACTGACCTTACACAATGCATTAGTGACGAGAGAATAGTGGAATGTGCTGAGAGAAGAGAGAGAGGTTATTCGTAGCAGCTAAGAAACAAATTCTTGCCGTACAAACAGGTGAAGTACACAGTCAAAATAAACGTTCACACGGTAAGTACGCTCAATAACGAGGGAGGACTACCATGGAATGTTGACACAAAGGAAACAATGTCCGGCACCTTGTCAAACAATATACGTCCGGTAGACGACGGACAATACAATTGTTATAATAGTGAAGGGTGTAAGATCGAACGACACACCGAACCAAACTCAATACCCGAAAATAAATAATTATAATTAATTTTAAATGAAAAACAAATATTACTATTAATTACGTTTTAATAAACAGAAAAGTGACTATAATTATGTAATGTTATTTATTAAGGTTATGATAGCAAATAAAAAAAGAAATATTAGTGGAAAGAAACAAAGAATTATATAATAAAGAATGTTATGCTAAGTAAATAAATGTATGTTCAAAGAAAGGTAAAGAAATATGTAAGAAATGGTAAGGAATGTTATTATTGATGTGTTATTAATATGAAGAAATGGTTAAGATAAGCAACCAATGTTAATTGTCAGAATGGCTGATCAAGCGAAATCTTCATACCTTAGTGGAAGTCAAGGACAGAGATTATTTAGAACTCCAATACTACGATTAAAACATCAAGTAGACTTAAGGACATAAAGTCTGGATATAGACGTGTTTCTAAGGTAGTCATCCGTAGCCGATAATGACTCACTACGAAGCTAACGAAAAAGATGTATTTCAGAGAGTAATGGTAAGGATGAAGAAGATTATTACCGATCAGAAAGGTAATAGTAAAGAAATATAATAATAGAAGGTAACGAAGGTTAATGTATTGGATAAAATTAATGTAAGAAATGTTAATGCATTTTATAAGTTTTATAAGAAAAGTTAAGAAAGATAAAGTAATGTTCATGATAAGAAAAGAGTTAAGAAGCGAAGGGAAGAATGTATGAGTAAGGAAATGTAAAAGTACAGAGCGAATCTACATACGTAGAAATGCAGAGCATCCAGAAGGGGAACAAGGGAGAGCTAATTGCAGTGGATTTTCTGGGACCACTGCCACGATCAAGTCGAAGTGTGAAACACATATTAGTATGTATGGATGTTTTTTTCCAAGGCAGTCCGACTGTACCCAATTATGCGACACTCAACCAAAGTTGTTCTCAAAATACTACTGCAGAAATATATTCCGACATACGTAAAAATGAAGAAGGTACTCATTGATCAAGGTGTACAATTCCAGACTGAAAAGTGGGAGAAGACGTTAAGGGAAAATGGAATACAACCTGTACTCACATCCATAAGACATCCTCAAGGAAACCTTGCTGAGATAGTTAACAAGGAATTAGGTAAATATTTACGAATATACTGCCATGATCAACACAATAAATGGGCAGAATATTTGCCCTTTCTTGAGAAGGCCATTAACGAAAATTATAGTGAAGCAACCGGATATACTCCAATAGAATTGGAAGAAGATAAGAAGCCAAACAGATTTTGGACCAAGAATATACACAAATCTAATAACCAGAATGTACCTGTACCAATAAGTGTGAAAATTGAATACGCAAAGCAACGGATAATAGAAAGAGGTAACAAGAGAGTAGAGAGATTTAATCTAACTCACAAACTACAACAATTTAATGTAGGAGAGAGTGTACTACTCAAAGCAAATCCTGTTCGGAAAAGAAACGAGAATACTGCGAAGAAATTTTTCAGACTTTATAATTGACCGTACACGTTAAGACAGCGAGTAGGACAACACACTTTCATCGTATATGATGAGGTACAAAAGAAAGAAATTGGTATATTCCACGCAACGTCAGTTAGGAAGTTCTACACATAAAAGTAATGACGTCAATGAAACCAGTCAGATCAGCTTTTGTTGAAGCCACCCTACAAGGTCACGAGCAGTGAGCGTGTGAATAGGGGAGGGAGACGTATTATGTACACTCCAATTAAGGGTGAAATGACGAATACTATTCTATATTATCTGTTATATTTTTTTTACAAACAATAATAATAATAAAAAAATTTAATAAATAAATTTATTAAATTTTTTTATTACCAAACAGTACAGATAAGTGCTGTACTGAGCATTTAATATAAAAATATAAAAATACATAATAAATTGTAAAATAATTAATAATGTATTAGAAGTAAGCATGTCAGGGATTGGAAGCTTGGCTCAGACAAAAATATCGACAGGTGTCTCGACCTGATTCGATTTGTACACGCACACAAATGTAACTGAAAGTATGTAAATCAGTATTTTCCATGTGTCTGTGACGCAGGTCTATGCAGGCGAGTTTGCCACCCCAGTATTAATAATTGCGTAATTACGGTTTTTCCGTAATTATTCATAAATTATAAATAAGGAGTAAAATCCAAAGACACAATAAAATGTAATAAAATTAACTACATACTGTGTACGAAAACCACGTGAAAGGGACACACCGTAAGAGTGTAGTTTCGAAATAACTCTGTACTAATCGTAAGGGTTAAGTTACAATGTCCAAAAGTACAGTGAACATGTGTAGTGAAAATAGTTATAAGATGGGTATAAGAGTATAATTACAGGACTCTGCAATTCTCAGAATTTTAAGAAATAGCGAAATTGACGAGGAGTGGGGAAACAAAACGCAGAGACAATTTCAGACATGTCGATTTCGTACAACTGCAGGTGTTAACCAAGACGTGGGTATAAATAGGACACACACGCTAAAGTTGTATCTTTTTTTATCACCCACAGTTGCAGCGGGAGCTTCTGCCCTTCCGCACGGAGTATTTATTTTTTGTAAATAGTTTTATCCTTCCAGTTACATACAACTATGTAACTGAGTTGTAAATACAATCACTTTTAAATAGTAACAAAATTACACGAGAAGAAAATCCATATAAGATGATCAACTGACGTCCGAAACAGCACGAAAAGAAGTAACATGAAGTTCCGGAGAGCGAGACAGCTGACGACTTAGTTCCCGAGAGCGAGACGACGCTGGAGTCTAGAGGCGACTGCGCTGGACAAGAGGAACATTACTGAAGTCTGGAAACGACGCTGGACAAGAGAAGCGACGCTGGACATGAGGAATTGATGTTGGAGTTCGAGAAGAGGACGATTAGGCCTACAGATGAATCGATTGCGATTGAGTATGAGTGACAACAATAAGGTGATAGACAACTTATTTATCTCTTAGTCGAACAATTAACTCAAAGACAATTAAAGACATTATTGTTTTATTTTAAAGTTAAGAGCCAATGTTTCTTGTAAATATAGAGTTAAACTGGTAGATATTATTGAAGTAAGAGTAACGTAAACAAGAGCTCAAATTAGTATTGAAATGAAAGAATGCAAATCATTTAAGTAAAAAAGTAGAGATTTATAAATCAGTACTCAAAAACACAGATAAATTCAGTAGCTATTAATGTGTTGAATTTCGTTACAATATCTAAAAAAAGATATTTAAGCATTGATATTTAGAAGCACACTAATTGTCTCAGTAGTCAGGAAATGATACTTTATTTATAAAATAATTATTAGAATAGAATATTTAGTCAGTAAGGATGTATACAGCGTAAGCCTTACGGCATAGTAACAAAGCAATAATGAATGTTTTTAAGTCGAATCGAGTGGCTTGCGCACAATTTCATTATTACTAAATAAATTTGAAATACCGTTACAAGTTACATAGAGTTATTATTACAGATACACCTGAACCCCAAATACATACACGCCATTATAGGAATGTTATACAAAGAGTATGAGTTAAATTAATGTACAGATTAAAATACACAAAGAAGGGTAATTTGTCACCTTTTGGCGTCACAAAGAACGTGGGACTCCACAAATTTAAAATGCACTTAAATGTTGGTATTTAAAATGTTGCATATTTGTCACCCATGAACATGTGTGTGGCTCGATCCCCACCATTTAACTATTAAAATTTTTTGTGTAGCTAAATGGTTGCTCTAAAAATAAGGGTGTGTTAAATGAAAAATATATTATATGTAATAATAATTATTTATATTAAACATTAACTGAATGTTATGTTGTTTGTTGTGTATTAAAACACAGCTGGCGCCCACAAATAATATTGTTTTTCTATGTAACAGGTGTAACTGTAATGAGTATTAATAATAACCATTAATAAAAATAAAGAAATAAATAAATAAGTAGGGAACGGTTATCAATAATAATTGTTAAAGAATAACTACTAAATAAATATTTTAATAATACTTCAACATGACGACCCCAGGAATTTTGGACATAGAGGCGTTTCAAACGATGAAGCGCGCTTGGATAGACGAAATAAGCACAAAACAAACGGAATATATAAATGCTAAAATAGACGAATTAAAAGAATCTAATAAGAAACAATTAGAAGAACAAACTGAAAATTTTAAACAAGGCACCATAAAAATGACGCAGAGGCTAGAAGAGTTAAAAATTGATAAGCTTGAAATAAAACAAACGATAATTAACGGTAATGCACAGTTAACCGAAAAAATTGTTGATACAACTTTACGTATTGACACGATTACAGAAAATGTCTGTGGAATAATTAATAAACAAACGTCGCTAATATGTGAAGAATTCACAATAGTTGAAAATACGTCCGTAATTACTAACGATAATTATAAAATAGTAAGTAACATTAAGGAAGAGAAGCAAATAAAGGTTAATAAAACGTACCTTATTAATAGCGATATCCCAAATGTGAGACACACACACACTAGTAAGTCACATAAGATAACACATGTGAAACAATTAAGGCACCACACATACGCAGATAAATATCACTGTAGGCCTAACGAGAAACGTAGTAAATTATCTATACGAAACACTACGCAAACTTGTGGTAAGTACGATGTTAGATATACGCACAATAATTATAAAGCGAAAGATAATTATAACTATAATTATAGTAATTACAATGAGTATTGTCATAAAAGACGAACGAAAAAACCGTCGACAGCTGTTTATATAGGCTTCAAACGGACTGACCTTACACAATGCATTAGTGACGAGAGAATTGTGGAATGCGCTGAGAGAAGAGAGAGAGGTTATTCGTAGCAGCTAAGAAACAAATTCTTGCCGTACAAACAGGTGAAGTACACAGTCAAAATAAACGTTCACACGGTAAGTACGCTCAATAACGAGGGAGGACTACCATGGAATGTTGACACAAAGGAAACAATGTCCGGCACCTTGTCAAACAATATACGTCCGGTAGACGACGGACAATACAATTGTTATAGTAGTGAGGGGTGTAAGATCGAACGACACACCGAACAAAAATGAGTACCCGAAAATAAATAATTATAATTAATTTTAAATGAAAAACAAATATTACTATTAATTACGTATTAATAAACAGAAAAGAGACTATAATTATGTAATGTTATTTAATAAGGTTATGATAGCAAATAAAAAAAGAAATATTAGTGGAAAGAAACAAGAATTATATAATAAAGAATGTTATGCTAAGTAAATAAATGTATGTTCAAAGAAAGGTAAAGAAATATGTAAGAAATGGTAAGGAATGTTATTATTGATGTGTTATTATTATGAAGAAATGGTTAAGATAAGCAACCAATGTTAATTGTCAGAATGGCTGATCAAGTGAAATCTTCATACCTTAGTGGAAGTCAAGGACAGAGATTATTTAGAACTCCAATACTACGATTAAAACATCAAGTAGACTTAAGGACATAAAGTCTGGATATAGACGTGTTTCTAAGGTAGTCATCCGTAGCCGATAATGACTCACTACGAAGCTAACGAAAAAGATGTATTTCAGAGAGTAATGGTAAGGATGAAGAAGATTATTACCGATCAGAAAGGTAATAGTAAAGAAATATAATAATAGAAGGTAATGAAGGTTAATGTATTGGATAAAAATAATGTAAGAAATGTTAATGCATTTTATAAGTATTATAAGAAAAGTTACGAAAGATAAAGTAATGTTCATGATAAGAAAAGAGTTAAGAAGCGAAGGTAAGAATGTATGAGTAAGGAAATGTAAAAGTACAGAGCGAATCTACATACGTAGAAATGCAGAGCATCCAGAAGGGGAACAAGGGAGAGCTAATTGCAGTGGATTTTCTGGGACCACTACCACGATCAAGTCGAAGTGTGAAACACATATTAGTACGTATGGATGTGTTTTCCAAGGCAGTCCGACTGTACCCAATTATGCGACACTCAACCAAAGTTGTTCTCAAAATACTACTGTAGAAATATATTCCGACATACGTAAAAATGAAGAAGGTAATCAGTGATCAAGGTGTACAATTCCAGACTGAAAAATTGGAGAGGACGTTAAGGGAAAATGAAATACAACCTGTACTCACATCCATAAAACATCCTCAAGGAAACCTTGCTGAGATAGTTAACAAGGAATTAGGTAAATATTTACGAATATACTGCCATGATCAACACAATAAATGGGCAGAGTATTTTCCCTTTCTTGAGAAGGCCATTAACGAAAATTATAGCGAAGCAACCGGATATACTCTAATAGAATTGGAAGAAGATAAGAAGCCAAACAGATTTTGGAACAAGTATATACACAAACCTAATAACCAGAATGCACCTGTACCAATAAGTGTGAAAATTGAATACGCAAAGCAACGGATAATAGAAAGAGGTAACAAGAGAGTAGAGAGATTTAATCTAACTCACAAACTACAACAATTTAATGTAGGAGAGAGTATACTACTCAAAGCAAATCCTGTTCGGAAAAGAAGCGAGAATACTGCGAAGAAATTTTTCAGACTTTATAATTGACCGTATACGTTAATACAGCGAGTAGGACAACACACTTTCATCGTATATGATGAGGTACAAAAGAAAGAAATTGGTATATTCCACGCAACGTCATTTAGGAAGTTCTACACACAAAAGTAATGACGTCAATGAAACCAGTCAGATCAGCTTTTGCTGAAGCCACCCTACAAGGTCACGAGCAGTGAGCGGGTGAAGAGGGGAGGGAGACGTATTGTGTACCCTCCAATTAAGGGTGAAATGACGAATACTATTCTATATTATCTGTTATATTTTTTTTACAAACAATAATAATAATAATAAAATTTAATAAATAATTTTATTAAATTTTTTTATTACCAAGCAGAGGGATAATGCGACAGTACAGATAAGTGCTGTGATGAGCATTGAATATAAAAATTTAAAAATACATAATAAATTGTAAAATAATTAATAATGTATTAGAAATAAGCATGTCAGGGATTGCAAGCTTGGCTCAGACAAAAATATGGACAATTGTCTCGACCTGATTCGATTTGTACACACACACAAATGTAACTGAATGTATGTAAATCAGTTTTTTCCATGTGTCTGTGACGCAGGTCTATGCAGGCGAGTTTGCCACCCCAGTATTAATAATTGCGTAATTACGGTTTTTCCGAAATTATTCATAAATTATAAATAAGGAGTAAAATCCAAAGACACAATAAAATGTAATAAAATTAACTACATACTGTGTACGAAAACCACGTGAAAGGGACACACCGTACGAGTGTAGTGGCGAAATAACTGTGTACCGATCGCAAGGGTTAAGTTACAATGTCCAAAAGTACAGTGAACATGTGTATTGAAAATGGTTAAGAGATGGGTATAAGAGTATACTTACAGGACTCTGCAATTCGCAGAAATATAAGAAATAGCGAAATTGACGAGGAGTGGGCAAACAAAACCCAGAGACAATTTCAGACATGTCGATTTCGTACAACTGCAGGTGTTAACCAAGACGTGGGTATAAATAGGACACACACCCTAAAGTTGTATTTTTTTTTATCACCCACAGTTGCAGCGGGAGCTTCTGCCCGTCCGCACGGAGTATTTATTTTTTTGTAAATAGTTTCATCCTTCCAGTTACATACAACTATGTAACTGTGTTGTAAATACAATCACTTTTAAATTGTAACAGAATTACAAGAGAAGAAAATCCATATAAGATGATCAACTGGCGTCCGAAACAGCACGAAAAGAAGTAACATGAAGTTCCGGAGAGCGAGAGAGCTGACGACTTAGTTCCAGAGAGCGAGACGACGCTGTAGTCTAGAGGCGACTGCGCTGGACAAGAGGAACATTACTGAAGTCTGGAAACGACGCTGGACAAGAGAAGCGACGCTGGACAAGAGGAATTGATGTTGGAGTTCGAGAAGAGGACGATTAGGCCTACAGATGGATCGATTGCGATTGAGTATGAGTGACAACAATAAGGTGATAGACAACTTATTTATCTCTTAGTCGAACAATTAACTCAAAGACAATTTAAGACATTATTGTTTTATTTTAAAGTTAAGAGCCAATGTTTCTTGTAAATATAGAGTTAAACTGGTAGATATTATTGAAGTAAGATTAACGTAAACAAGAGCTCAAATTAGTATTGAAATGAAAAGAATGCAAAGCATTTCAGTAAAAAATTATAAATGATTTATAAATCAGTACTCAAAAACACAGATAAATTCAGTAGCTATTAATGTGTTGAATTTCGTTACAATATCTAAAAAAAAGATATTTAAGCATTGATATTTAGAAGCACACTAATTGTCTCAGTAGTCAGGAAATGATACTTTATTTATAAAATAATTATTAGAATAGAATATTTAGTCAGTAAGGATGTATACAGCGTAAGCCTTACGGCATAGTAACAAAGCAATAATGAATGATTTTAAGTCGAATCGAGTGGCTTGCGCACAATTTCATTATTACTAAATAAATTTGAAATACCGTTACAAGTTACATAGAGTTATTATTACAAATACACCTGAACCCCAAATACATACAAGCCATTATAGGAATGTTATACAAAGGGTATGAGTTAAATTAATGTACAGATTCAAATACACAATGAAGGGTAATATGTCACCTTTTGGCGTCCCAAAGAACGTAGGACTCCACAAATTTAAAATGCACATAAATGTTGGTATTTAAAATGTTGCATATTTCTCGCCCATGAACATGTGTGTGGCTCGATCCCCACCATTTAACTATTAAAATTTTTTGTGTAGCTAAATGGTTGTTCTAAAAATAAAAGTGTGTTAAATGAAAAATATATTATATGTAATAATAATTATTTATATTAAACCTTAACTGAATGTTATGTTAATTGTTGTGTATTAAAACACAGCTTTCGCCCACAAATAATATTGTTTGTCTATGTAACAGGTGTAACTGTAATGAGTATTAAAAATAACCATTAATAAAAATAAATAAATAAATAAATAAGTAGGGATCGGTTATCAATAATAATTGTTAAAGAATAACTACTAAATAAATATTTTAATAATACTTCAACATGACCACTCCAGGAAATTTGGACATAGAGGCGTTTCAAACGATGATGCGTGCTTGGATAGACGAAATAAGCACAAAACAAACGGAATATATAAATGCTAAAATAGACGAATTAAAAGAATCTAGAAAGATACAATTAGAAGAACAAACTGAAAATTTTAAACAAGGCACCATAAAAATGACGCAGAGGCTAGAAGAGTTAAAAATTGATAAGCTTGAAATAAAACAAACGATAATTAACGGTAATGCACAGTTAACCGAAAAAATTGTTGATACAACTTTACGTATTGACACGATTACAGAAAATGTCTGTGGAATAATTAATAAACAAACGGCGCTAATATGTGAAGAATTCACAATAGTTGAAAATACGTTAGTAATTACTAACGATAATTATAAAATAGTAAGTAACATTAAGGAAGAGAAGCAAATAAAGGTTAATAAAACGTACCTTATTAATAGCGATATCCCAAATGTGAGACCCACACACACTAGTAAGTCACATAAGATAACACATGTGAAACAATTAAGGCACCACACATACGGAGATAAATATCACTGTAGGCCTAACGAGAAACGTAGTAAATTATCTAAACGAAACATTACGCAAACTTGTGGTAAGTACGATGTTAGATATACGCACCATAATTATAAAGCGAAAGATAATTATAACTATAATTATAGTAATTACAATGAGTATTATCATAAAAGACGAACGAAAAAACCGTCGACAGCTGTTTATATAGGCTTCAAACGGACTGACCTTACACAATGCATTAGTGACGAGAGAATTGTGGAATGCGCTGAGAGAAGAGAGAGAGGTTATTCGTCGCAGCTAAGAAACAAATTCTTGCCGTACAAACAGGTGAAGTACACAGTCAAAATAAACGTTCACACGGTAAGTACGGTCAATAACGAGGGAGGACTACCATGGAATGTTGACACAAAGGAAACAATGTCCGGCACCTTGTCAAAAAATATACGTCCGGTAGACGACGGACAATACAATTGTTATAATAGTGAGGGGTGTAAGATCGAACGACTCACCGAACCAAACTCAATACCCGAAAATAAATAATTATAATTAATTTTAAATGAAGAACAAATATTACTATTAATTACGTATTAATAAACAGAAAAGAGACTATAATTATGTAATGTTATTTAATAAGGTTATGATAGCAAATAAAAAAAGAAATATTAGTGGAAAGAAACAAGAATTATATAATAAAGAATGTTATGCTATGTAAATAAATGTATGTTCAAAGAAAGGTAAAGAAATATGTAAGAAATGGTAAGGAATGTTATTATTGATGTGTTACTAATATGAAGAAATGGTTAAGATAAGCAACCAATGTTAATTGTCAGAATGGCTGATCAAGCGAAATCTTCATACCTTAGTGGAAGTCAAGGACAGAGATTATTTAGAACTCCAATACTACGATTAAAACATCAAGTAGACTTAAGGACATAAAGTCTGGATATAGACGTGTTTCTAAGGTAGTCATCCGTAGCCGATAATGACTCACTACGAAGCTAACGAAAAAGATGTATTTCAGAGAGTAATGGTAAGGATGAAGAAGATTATTACCGATCAGAAAGGTAATAGTAAAGAAATATAATAATAGAAGGTAATGAAGGTTAATGTATTGGATAAAATTAATGTAAGAAATGTTAATGCATTTTATAAGTATTATAAGAAAAGTTAAGAAAGATAAAGTAATGTTCATGATAAGAAAAGAGTTAAGAAGCGAAGGTAAGAATGTATGAGTAAGGAAATGTAAAAGTTCAGAGCGAATCTACATACGTAGAAATGCAGAGCATCCAGAAGGGGAACAAGGGAGAGCTAATTGCAGTGGATTTTCTGGGACCACTACCACGATCAAGTCGAAGTGTGAAACACATATTAGTATGTATGGATGTGTTTACCAAGGCAGTCCGACTGTACCCATTTATGCGACACTCAACCAAAGTTGTTCTCAAAATACTACTGCTGAAAAATATTCCGACATATGTAAAAATGAAGAAGGGTACTCAGTGATCAAGGTGTACAATTCCAGACTGAAAAATGGGAGAGGACGTTAAGGGAAAATGGAATACAACCTGTACTCACATCCATAAGACATCCTTAAGGAAAACTTGCTGAGATAGTTAACAAGGAATTAGGTAAATATTTACGAATATACTGCCATGATCAACACAATAAATGGGCAGAATATTTTCCCTTTCTTGAGAAGGCCATTAACGAAAATTATAGCGAAGCAACCGGATATACTCCAATAGAATTGGAAGAAGATAAGAAGCCAAAGAGATTTTGGAACAAGTATATACACAAACCTAATAACCAGAATGTACCTGTACCAATAAGTGTGAAAATTGAATACGCAAAGCAACGGATAATAGAAAGAGGTAACAAGAGTGTAGAGAGATTTAATCTAACTCACAAACTACAACAATTTAATGTAGGAGAGAGTGTACTACTCAAAGCAAATCCTGTTCGGAAAAGAAGCGAGAATACTGCGAAGAAATTTTTCAGACTTTATAATTGACCGTATACGTTAATACAGCGAGTAGGACAACACACTTTCATCGTATATGATGAGGTACAAAAGAAAGTAATTGGTATATTCCACGCAACGTCATTTAGGAAGTTCTACACATAAAAGTAATGACGTCAATGAAACCAGTCAGATCAGCTTTTGCTGAAGCCACCCTACAAGGTCACGAGCAGCGAGCGTGTGAAGAGGGGAGGGAGACGTATTGTGTACCCTCCAATTAAGGGTGAAATGACGAATACTATTCTATATTATCTGTTATATTTTTTTTACCAACAATAATAATAATAATAAAATTTAATAAATAAATTTATTAAATTTTTTTATTACCAAGCAGAGGGATAATGCGACAGTACAGATAAGTGCTGTAATGAGCATTGAATATAAAAATTTAAAAATACATAATATATTGTAAAATAATTAATAATGTATTAGAAGTAAGCATGTCAGGGATTGCAAGCTTGGCTCAGACAAAAATATGGACAGGTGTCTCGACCTGATTCGATTTGTACACACACACAAATGTAACTGAATGTATGTAAATCAGTTTTTTCCATGTGTCTGTGACGCAGGTCTATGCAGGCGAGTTTGCCACCCCAGTATTAATAATTGCGTAATTACGGTTTTTCCGTAATTATTCATAAATTATAAATAAGGAGTAAAATCCAAAGACACAATAAAATGTAATAAAATTAACTACATACTGTGTACGAAAACCACGTGAAAGGGACACACCGTACGAGTGTAGTGGCGAAATAACTGTGTACCGATCGCAAGGGTTAAGTTACAATGTCCAAAAGTACAGTGAACATGTGTATTGAAAATGGTTAAGAGATGGGTATAAGAGTGTACTTACAGGACTCTGCAATTCGCAGAAATATAAGAAATAGCGAAATTGACGAGGAGTGGGCAAACAAAACCCAGAGACAATTTCAGACATGTCGATTTCGTACAACTGCAGGTGTTAACCAAGACGTGGGTATAAATAGGACACACACGCTAAAGTTGTATCTTTTTTGATCACCCACATTTGCAGCGGGAGATTCTGCCCGTCCGCACGGAGTATTTATTTTTTTGTAAATAGTTTCATCCTTCCAGTTACATACAACTATGTAACTGTGTTGTAAATACAATCACTTTTAAATTGTAACAGAATTACACGAGAAGAAAAACCATATAAGATGATCAACTGGCGTCCGAAACAGCACGAAAAGAAGTAACATGAAGTTCCGGAGAGCGAGAGAGCTGACGACTTAGTTCCAGAGAGCGAGACGACGCTGTAGTCTAGAGGCGACTGCGCTGGACAAGAGGAACATTACTGAAGTCTGGAAACGACGCTGGACAAGAGAAGCGACGCTGGACAAGAGGAATTGATGTTGGAGTTCGAGAAGAGGACGATTAGGCCTACAGATGGATCGATTGCGATTGAGTATGAGTGACAACAATAAGGTGATAGACAACTTATTTATCTCTTAGTCGAACAATTAACTCAAAGACAATTTAAGACATTATTGTTTTATTTTAAAGTTAAGAGCCAATGTTTCTTGTAAATATAGAGTTAAACTGGTAGATATTATTGAAGTAAGATTAACGTAAACAAGATCTCAAATTAGTATTGAAATGAAAAGAATGCAAAGCATTTAAGTAAAAAATTATAAATGATTTATAAATCAGTACTCAAAAACACAGATAAATTCAGTAGCTATTAATGTGTTGAATTTCGTTACAATATCTAAAAAAAAGATATTTAAGCATTGATATTTAGAAGCACACTAATTGTCTCAGTAGTCAGGAAATGATACTTTATTTATAAAATAATTATTAGAATAGAATATTTAGTCAGTAAGGATGTATACAGCGTAAGCCTTACGGCATAGTAACAAAGCAATAATGAATGATTTTAAGTCGAATCGAGTGGCTTGCGCACAATTTCATTATTACTAAATAAATTTGAAATACCGTTACAAGTTACATAGAGTTATTATTACAAATACACCTGAACCCCAAATACATACACGCCATTATAGGAATGTTATACAAAGGGTATGAGTTAAATTAATGTACAGATTCAAATACACAATGAAGGGTAATATGTCACCTTTAGGCGTCCCAAAGAACGTAGGACTCCACAAATTTAAAATGCACATAAATGTTGGTATTTAAAATGTTGCATATTTCTCGCCCATGAACATGTGTGTGGCTCGATCCCCACCATTTAACTATTAAAATTTTTTGTGTAGCTAAATGGTTGCTCTAAAAATAAGGGTGTGTTAAATGAAAAATATATTATATGTAATAATAATTATTTATATTAAACCTTAACTGAATGTTATGTTAATTGTTGTGTATTAAAACACAGCTTTCGCCCACAAATAATATTGTTTGTCTATGTAACAGGTGTTACTGTAATGAGTATTAAAAATAACCATTAATAAAAATAAAGAAATAAATAAATAAGTAGGGATCGGTTATCAATAATAATTGTTAAAGAATAACTACTAAATAAATATTTTAATAATACTTCAACATGACGACTCCAGGAAATTTGGACATAGAGGCGTTTCAAACGATGAAGCGTGCTTGGATAGACGAAATAAGCACAAAACAAACGGAATATATAAATGCTAAAATAGACGAATTAAAAGAATCTAAAAAGATACAATTAGAAGAACAAACTGAAAATTTTAAACAAGACACCATAAAAATGACGACGAGGTAGAAGAGTTAAAAATTGATAAGCTTGAAATAAAACAAACGATAATTAACGGTAATGCACAGTTAACCGAAAAAATTGTTGATACAACTTTACGTATTGACACGATTACAGAAAATGTCTGTGGAATAATTAATAAACAAACGGCGCTAATATGTGAAGAATTCACAATAGTTGAAAATACGTTCGTAATTACTAACGATAATTATAAAATAGTAAGTAACATTAAGGATGAGAAGCAAATAAAGGTTAATAAAACGTACCTTATTAATAGCGATATCCCAAATGTGAGACACACACACACTAGTAAGTCACATAAGATAACACATGTGAAACAATTAAGGCACCACACATACGGAGATAAATATCACTGTAGGCCTAACGAGAAACGTAGTAAATTATCTATACGAAACACTACGCAAACTTGTGGTAAGTACGATGTTAGATATACGCACGATAATTATAAAGCGAACGATAATTATAACTATAATTATAGTAATTACAATGAGTATTATCATAAAAGACGAACGAAAAAACCGTCGACAGCTGTTTATATAGGCTTCAAACGGACTGACCTTACACAATGCATTAGTGACGAGAGAATTGTGGAATGCGCTGAGAGAAGAGAGAGAGGTTATTCGTCGCAGCTAAGAAACAAATTCTTGCCGTACAAACAGGTGAAGTACACAGTCAAAATAAACGTTCACACGGTAAGTACGCTCAATAACGAGGGAGGACTACCATGGAATGTTGACACAAAGGAAACAATGTCCGGCACCTTGTCAAACAATATACGTCCGGTAGACGACGGACAATACAATTGTTATAATAGTGAGGGGTGTAAGATCGAACGACACACCGAACCAAACTCAATACCCGAAAATAAATAATTATAATTAATTTTAAATGAAGAACAAATATTACTATTAATTACGTATTAATAAACAGAAAAGAGACTATAATTATGTAATGTTATTTAATAATGTTATGATAGAAAATAAAAAAAGAAATATTAGTGGAAAGAAACAAGAATTATATAATAAAGAATGTTATGCTATGTAAATAAATGTATGTTCAAAGAAAGGTAAAGAAATATGTAAGAAATGGTAAGGAATGTTATTATTGATGTGTTACTAATATGAAGAAATGGTTAAGATAAGCAACCAATGTTAATTGTCAGAATGGCTGATCAAGCGAAATCTCCATACCTTAGTGGAAGTCAAGGACAGAGATTATTTAGAACTCCAATACTACGATTAAAACATCAAGTAGACTTAAGGACATAAAGTCTGGATATAGACGTGTTTCTAAGGTAGTCATCCGTAGCCGATAATGACTCACTACGAAGCTAACGAAAAAGATGTATTTCAGAGAGTAATGGTAAGGATGAAGAAGATTATTACCGATCAGAAAGGTAATAGTAAAGAAATATAATAATAGAAGGTAATGAAGTTTAATGTATTGGATAAAATTAATGTAAGAAATGTTAATGCATTTTATAAGTACTATAAGAAAAGTTAAGAAAGATAAAGTAATGTTCATGATAAGAAAAGAGTTAAGAAGCGAAGGTAAGAATGTATGAGTAAGGAAATGTAAAAGTACAGAGCGAATCTACATACGTAGAAATGCAGAGCATCCAGAAGGGGAACAAGGGAGAGCTAATTGCAGTGGATTTTCTGGGACCACTACCACGATCAAGTCGAAGTGTGAAACACATATTAGTATGTATGGATGTGTTTACCAAGGCAGTCCGACTGTACCCATTTATGCGACACTCAACCAAAGTTGTTCTCAAAATACTACTCCAGAAAAATATTCCGACATATGTAAAAATGAAGAAGGGTACTCAGTGATCAAGGTGTACAATTCCAGACTGAAAAATGGGAGAGGACGTTAAGGGAAAATGGAATACAACCTGTACTCACATCCATAAGACATCCTCAAGGAAAACTTGCTGAGATAGTTAACAAGGAATTAGGTAAATATTTACGAATATACTGCCATGATCAACACAATAAATGGGCAGAATATTTGCCCTTTCTTGAGAAGTCCATTAACGAAAATTATAGCGAAGCAACCGGATATACTCCAATAGAATTGGAAGAAGATAAGAAGCCAAACAGATTTTGGAACAAGTATATACACAAACCTAATAACCAGAATGTACCTGTACCAATAAGTGTAAAAATTGAATACGAAAAGCAACGGATAATAGAAAGAGGTAACAAGAGAGTAGAGAGGTTTAATCTAACTCACAAACTACAACAATTTAATGTAGGAGAGAGTGTACTACTCAAAGCAAATCCTGTTCGGAAAAGAAGCGAGAATACTGCGAAGAAATTTTTCAGACTTTATAATTGACCGTATACGTTAATACAGCGAGTAGGACAACACACTTTCTTCGTATATGATGAGGTACAAAAGAAAGAAATTGGTATATTCCACGCAACGTCATTTAGGAAGTTCTACACATAAAAGTAATGACGTCAATGAAACCAGTCAGATCAGCTTTTGCTGAAGCCACCCTACAAGGTCACGAGCAGTGAGCGTGTGAAGAGGGGAGGGAGACGTATTGTGTACCCTCCAATTAAGGGTGAAATGACGAATACTATTCTATATTATCTGTTATATTTTTTTTACCAACAATAATAATAATAATAAAATTTAATAAATAAATTTATTAAATTTTTTTATTACCAAGCAGAGGGATAATGCGACAGTACAGATAAGTGCTGTAATGAGCATTGAATATAAAAATTTAAAAATACATAATAAATTGTAAAATAATTAATAATGTATTAGAAGTAAGCATGTCAGGGATTGCAAGCTTGGCTCAGACAACAATATGGACAGGTGTCTCGACCTGATTCGATTTGTACACACACACAAATGTAACTGAAAGTATGTAAATCAGTATTTTCCATGTGTCTGTGACGCAGGTCTATGCAGGCGAGTTTGCCACCCCAGTATTAATAATTGCGTAATTACGGTTTTTCCGTAATTATTCATAAATTATAAATAAGGAGTAAAATCCAATGACACAATAAAATGTAATAAAATTAACTACATACTGTGTACGAAAACCACGTGAAAGGGACACACCGTACGAGTTTAGTGGCGAAATAACTGTGTACCGATCGCAAGGGTTAAGTTACAATGTCCAAAAGTACAGTGAACATGTGTCTTGAAAATGGTTAAGAGATGGGTATAAGAGTATACTTACAGGACTCTGCAATTCGCAGAAATATAAGAAATAGCGAAATTGACGAGGAGTGGGCAAACAAAACCCAGAGACAATTTCAGACATGTCGATTTCGTACAACTGCAGGTGTTTACCAAGACGTGGGTATAAATAGGACACACACGCTAAAGTTGTATCTTTTTTGATCACCCACATTTGCAGCGGGAGCTTCTGCCCGTCCGCACGGAGTATTTATTTTTTTGTAAATAGTTTCATCCTTCCAGTTACATTCAACTATGTAACTGTGTTGTAAATACAATCACTTTTAAATTGTAACAGAATTACACGAGAAGAAAATCCATATAAGATGATCAACTGGCGTCCGAAACAGCACGAAAAGAAGTAACATGAAGTTCCGGAGAGCGAGAGAGCTGACGACTTAGTTCCAGAGAGCGAGACGACGCTGTAGTCTAGAGGCGACTGCGCTGGACAAGAGGAACATTACTGAAGTCTGGAAACGACGCTGGACAAGAGAAGCGACGCTGGACAAGAGGAATTGATGTTGGAGTTCGAGAAGAGGACGATTAGGCCTACAGATGGATCGATTGCGATTGAGTATGAGTGAGAACAATAAGGTGATAGACAACTTATTTATCTCTTAGTCGAACAATTAACTCAAAGACAATTTAAGACATTATTGTTTTATTTTAAAGTTAAGAGCCAATGTTTCTTGTAAATATAGAGTTAAACTGGTAGATATCATTGAAGTAAGATTAACGTAAACAAGAGCTCAAATTAGTATTGAAATGAAAAGAATGCAAAGCATTTAAGTAAAAAAGTAGAGATTTATAAATCAGTACTCAAAAACACAGATAAATTCAGTAGCTATTAATGTGTTGAATTTCGTTACAATATCTAAAAAAAAGATATTTAAGCATTGATATTTAGAAGCACACTAATTGTCTCAGTAGTCAGGAAATGATACTTTATTTATAAAATAATTATTAGAATAGAATATTTAGTCAGTAAGGATGTATACAGCGTAAGCCTTACGGCATAGTAACAAAGCAATAATGAATGATTTTAAGTCGAATCGAGTGGCTTGCGCACAATTTCATTATTACTAAATAAATTTGAAATACCGTTACAAGTTACATAGAGTTATTATTACAAATACACCTGAACCCCAAACACATACACGCCATTATAGGAATGTTATACAAAGGGTATGAGTTAAATTAATGTACAGATTAAAATACACAAAGAAGGGTAATATGTCACCTTTTGGCATCCCAAAGAACGTAGGACTCCACAAATTTAAAATGCACATAAATGTTGGTATTTAAAATGTTGCATATTTGTCGCCCATGAACGTGTGGCTCGATCCCCACCATTTAACTATTAAAATTTTTTGTGTAGCTAAATGGTTGCTCTAAAAATAAGGGTGTGTTAAATGAAAAATATATTATATGTAATAATAATTATTTATATTAAACATTAACTGAATGTTATGTTAATTGTTGTGTATTAAAACACAGCTTTCGCCCACAAATAATATTGTTTGTCTATGTAACAGGTGTAACTGTAATGAGTATTAAAAATAACCATTAATAAAAATAAAGAAATAAATAAATAAGTAGGGAACGGTTATCAATAATAATTGTTAAAGAATAACTACTAAATAGATATTTTAATAATACTTCAACATGACGACTCCAGGAAATTTGGACATAGAGGCGTTTCAAACGATGATGCGTGCTTGGATAGACGAAATAAGCACAAAACAAACGGAATATATAAATGCTAAAATAGACGAATTAAAAGAATCTAAAAAGATACAATTAGAAGAACAAACTGAAAATTTTAAACAAGACACCATAAAAATGACGCAGAGGCTAGAAGAGTTAAAAATTGATAAGCTTGAAATAAAACAAACGATAATTGACGGTAATGCACAGTTAACCGAAAAAATTGTTGATACAACTTTACGTATTGACACGATTACAGAAAATGTCTGTGGAATAATTAATAAACAAACGGCGCTAATATGTGAAGAATTCACAATAGTTGAAAATACGTTCGTAATTACTAACGATAATTATAAAATAGTAAGTAACATTAAGGAAGAGAAGCAAATAAAGGTTAATAAAACGTACCTTATTAATAGCGATATCCCAAATGTGAGACACACACACACACTAGTAAGTCACATAAGATAACACATGTGAAACACTTAAGGCACCACACATACAGAGATAAATATCACTGTAGGCCTAACGAGAAACGTAGTAAATTATCTATACGAAGCATTACGCAAACTTGTGGTAAGTACGATGTTAGATATACGCACCATAATTATAAAGCGAAAGATAATTATAACTATAATTATAGTAATTACAATGAGTATTATCATAAAAGACGAACGAAAAAACCGTCGACAGCTGTTTATATAGGCTTCAAACGGACTGACCTTACACAATGCATTAGTGACGAGAGAATTGTGGAATGCGCTGAGAGAAGGGAGAGAGGTTATTCGTCGCAGCTAAGAAACAAATTCTTGCCGTACAAACAGGTGAAGTACACAGTCAAAATAAACGTTCACACGGTAAGTACGCTCAATAACGAGGGAGGACTACCATGGAATGTTGACAAAAAGGAAACAATGTCCGGCACCTTGTCAAACAATATACGTCCGGTAGACGACGGACAATACAATTGTTAAAATAGTTAAGGGTGTAAGATCGAACGACACACCGAACCAAACTCAATACCCGAAAATAAATAATTATAATTAATTTTAAATGAAAAACAAATATTACTATTAATTACGTATTAATAAACAGAAAAGGGACTATAATTATGTAATGTTATTTATTAAGGTTATGATAGCAAATAAAAAAAGAAATAGTAGTGGAAAGAAACAAAGAATTATATAATAAAGAATGTTATGCTAAATAAATAAATGTATGTTCAAAGAAAGGTAAAGAAATATGTAAGAAATGGTAAGGAATGTTATTATTGATGTGTTATTAATATGAAGAAATGGTTAAGATAAGCAACTAATGTTAATTGTCTGAATGGCTGATCAAGCGAAATCTTCATACCTTAGTGGAAGTCAAGGACAGAGATTATTTAGCGGTCCAATACTACGATTAAAACATCAAGTAGAGTTAAGCACAAACAGTCTGGATATAGACGTGTTTCTAGGTAGTCATCTGTAGCCGATAATGACTCACTACGAAGCTAACGAAAAAGATGTATTTCAGAAAGTAATGGTAAAGATGAAGAAAATTATTACCGATCAGAAAGGTAATAGTAAAGAAATATAATAATAGAAGGTAAAGAAGGTTAATATATTGGAGAAGATTAATGTAAGAAAAATTAATGTATTTTATAAGTAATATAAGAAAAGTTGAGAAAGATAAAGTAATTTTCATGTTAAGAAAAGAGTTAAGAAGCGAAGGTAAGAATGTATGAGTAAGGAAATGTAAAAGTACAGAGCTAATCTACATACGTAGATATGCAGAGCATCCAGAAGGGGAACAAGGGAGAGCTAATTGCAGTGGATTTTCTGGGACCACTACCACGATCAAGTCGAAGTGTGACACACATATTGGTATGTAACGATGTGTTTTCCAAGGCAGTCCGACTGTACCCAATTATGCGACCCACAACCAAAGTTTTTCTAAAGATACTACTGCAGAAATATATTCCTACATATGGAAAAATGAAGAAGGTATTCAGTGATCAAGGTGTACAATTCCAGAGTGAACAATTGGAGAGGACGTTAAGGGAAAATGGAATACAACCAGTACTCACATCCATAAGACATCCTCAAGGGAACCTTGCTGAGAGAGTTAACAAGGAATTATGTAAATATCTACGAATATACTTCCATGATCAACACAATAAATATGCAGAATATATGCCATTTCTTGAGAAGGCCATCAACGAAAATTATAGTGAAGCAACCAGATATACTCCAATAGAATGGGAAGAAGATAAGAAGCCAAACAGATTTTGGACCTAGTATATACACAAACCTAATAACCAGAATGTACCTGTACCAATAAGTGTGAAAAATGAATACGCAAAGCAACGGATAATAGAAAGAGGTAACAAGAGATTAGAGAGATTTAATCTAACTCACAAACTACATCAATTTAATGTAGGAGAGAGTGTACTACTCAAAGCAAATCCTGTTCGGAAAAGAAGCGGAAATATTTGGAAGAAATTTTTCAGACTTTTTAATTGATCGTATACGTTAAGACAGCGAGTAGGACAACACACTTTCATCGTATATGATGAGGTACAAAAAAAAGAAATTGGTATATTCCATGCAACGTCATTTAGGAAGTTCTACACATAAAAGTAATGACGTCAATGAAACCAGTCAGATCAGCTTTTGTTGAAGCCACCCTACAAGGTCACGAGCAGTGAGCGTGTGAAAAGGGTAGGGAGACGTATTGTGTACACTCCAATTAAGGGTGAAATGACGAATACTATTCTATATTATCTGTTATATTTTTTTTACCAACAATAATATTAATATTAATAATAAAAAAATTTAATAATTAAATTTATTACATTTTTTTATTACCAAGCAGAGGGATAATGCGACAGTACAGATAAGTGCTGTACTGAGCATTGAATATAAAAATTTAAATATACATAATAAATTATAAAATAATTAAGAATGTATTAGAAGTAAGCATGTCAGGGATTGCAAGCCTGGCTCAGAAAAAACCACCGACAGGTTTTTTCGACCTGAATCGACTTGTACACACACACACACACACACACACACACACACACACACACACACACACAGATGTAACTGAAAGTGTGTACAACAGTATTTTGCATGTGTCTGTGACGCAGGTCTATGCCGGCGAGTTTGCCACCCCAGTATTAATAATTGCGTAACTACTGTTTTTCCGTAATTATTCATAAATTATAAATAAGGAGTAAAATCAAAAGACACAATAAAATGTAATAAAATTAACTACATACTGTGTACGAAAACCACGTGAAAGGGACACACCATACGAGTGTAGAGCCGGAATAACTGTGTACAGATCGCAAGGGATAAGTTACAATTTCCAAAAAATACAGTGAACATGTGTAGTGAAAATAGTTATAAGAGGGTATAAGAGTATACCTACAGGACTCTGCAGTTCGCAGAAATATAAGAAATAGCGAAATTGACGAGGAGTGGGGGAACAAAACCCAGAGACAATTTCAGACATGTCGATTTCGTACAACTGCAGGTGTTTACCAAGACGTGGGTATAAATAGGACACACACGCTAAAGTTGTATTTTTTTTGATCACCCACAGTTGCAGCGGGAGCTTCTGCCCGTCCGCACGGAGTATTTATTTTTTTGTAAATAGTTTCATCCTTCCAGTTACATACAACTATGTAACTGAGTTTAAATACAATCACTTTTAAATAGAAACAGAATTACACGAGAAGAAAATCCATATAAGATGATCAACTGACGTCCGAAACAGCACGAAAAGAAGTAACATGAAGTTCCGGAGAGCGAGAGAGCTGACGACTTAGTTCCCGAGAGCGAGACGACGCTGGAGTCTAGAGGCGACTGCGCTGGACAAGAGGAACATTACTGAAGTCTGGAAACGACGCTGGACAAGAGAAGCGACGCTGGACAACAGAAATTGATATTGGAGTTCGAGAAGAGGACGATTAGGTCTACAGATGGATCGATTGCGATTGAGTATGATTGACAACAATAAGGTGATAAACAACTTATTTATCTCTTAGTCGAACAATTAACTCAAAGACAATTAAAGACATTATTGTTTTATTTTAAAGTTAAGAGCCAATGTTTCTTGTAAATATAGAGTTAAAATGGTAGATATTATTGAAGTAAGATTTACGTAAACAAGACCTCAATTTAGTATTGAAATGAAAGAATGCAAAGCATTTAAGTAAAAAAGTAGGGATTTATAAATCAGTACTCAAAAACACAGATAAATTCAGTAGCTATTAATGTGTTGAATTTCGTTACAAAATCTAAAAAAAAAGATATTTAAGCATTGATATTTAGAAGCACACTAATTGTCTCAGTAGTCAGGAAATGATACTTTATTTATAAAATAATTATTAGAATAGAATATTTAGTCAGTAAGGATGTATACAGCGTACTCCTTACGGCATAGTAACAAAGCAATAATGAATGTTTTTAAGTCGAATCAAGTGCCTTGCTCACAATTTCATTATTACTAAATAAATTTGAAATACCGTTACAAGTTACATAGAGTTATTATTACAGATACACCTGAACCCCAAATACATACACGCCATTATAGGAATGTTATACAAAGAGTATGATTTAAATTAATGTACAGATTAAAATACACAAAGAAGGGTAATTTGTCACCTTTTGGCGTCCCAAAGAACGTGGGACTCCACAAATTTAAAATGCACTTAAATGTTGGTATTTAAAATGTTGCATATTTGGCTCCCAAAGAACGTGGGGCTATACAAATTAAATTACATATAAATTTGTACACATATGCTACGTTGCAATATATATATATATATATATATATATATATATGTTTTACTAACATTTATGCGTCAGTCTTAACAAATTTTATCATCGTTGTAGGGTCTGTTATATTTTGACGTCCGTATATCGGACGCCAAAATGTAATCCCTTATAGAAAATATGTTCTGTAGAATAAATGTTTATAAGTTCCACAAACACCCTTTATGGCCACATCGCTAATGAGGAATCTTAATTTTTTTAACTTTCAACTCATTATTTTGGCACCACGAGTTTTTTAGTTTTTACCTGCGGGTGCCAAATTGACAGACTTTTGAAAATTGATATTCAATATGTAGTTCATGATTTGTCCACCACGTAGTACTACCATCGTCTGTATACATTCTGCGCGCCTTTTTTTCATTTAGTTTGTAATCATTGTGGAATCCGTGGATATGGCAACACTGTCATAGCATAAACGCACAGGGTCAAATAACAAACGCAATCCAAGCCTGATTCAGACTGTGCTAAGTGGGTCAAAGATTATGTCCTTTTTTAATCATTTGCTTTGTTTCTCTCACATTCTTATGTTCACTTATCAGTTAATTTTCCCACTTACCTCATTTTACTTTCTCCTACCTTCCCCACTTTTGATTTTATTCTCTTTATAAACCGTTTGCTGTGTGCTTTACAATAGTGCATATCTTGAATCAAAAGAAAAAGTGGTAGAGGAAGAGGAGAGAGATCGGGGCGAAAACGTTAAAAATTTGATTCTTCACAACAGTTTAATTTTTCTGTGAAGAAAGAGAAAGTGTGTGTGTGTGTGTGTGTGTGTGTGTGTGTGTGTGTGTGTGTGTGTGTGTGTGTGTGTGTGTGTGTGAGAGAGAGAATAACACTTATATTAAAAAGTTATATCTTTCTGCTGAAGGGTTAGAGAGAGGTAAAACAAAAGGACACATGGTGTGGGAAAGAGTGAGCGTGAGCGAGCGACAGGGAAGGAAAGAGAGAAAGAGTAAGTGAGAGGGGTTAGTGACAGGGTAAAAATATTTAAAATTTGATTGTCATTTAAAATTTAATTTCTATTAGAGCATGACCGAGGGGGGGGGAGAGAGAGAGAGAGAGAGAGAGAGAGAGAGAGAGAGAGAGAGAGAGAGAGAGAGAGAGTGAGAGAGGCAAGAAGGCAGAGAGATAGAGTAAAAATAACGAGTAGTACGTGCATAAGCGTTACTACCGAGACGCCTGAGGATGGGGAGAGACTAGTGAACGAATATGCGACTGTTAAGCTACGTTTACACTTCGAGAAAATTTCGACAGGAAATACTCAAGCAGTGTCCACTAGGTGTTTGCACTAAGACGCCGTTTTTACCGCGAGACACTGTGCAAGTGTTCACTACGTGCTTGCACGAACTAATGTCTTAATTTATTCCGACAGATGTATGAAACTCCGTTTACACTAGACAGTAAGTTTGGGCAAGTAGTCCTGTCGCAACTTTCCCCGCCGAGCACTCTTCAGAGAGGTGTCAGCCATGGCACGTTGTTTATTAAAACAGTAAATTAAAAATAAATAACTATTGTATGTATTTTTTTATTTCCCGGTCAAATGATTGTCGATTTAGATAAAGTATTGATTTAGTAAAATACAGTATGGTTTTAAGTGAAAAAATATGATTTTCTTTTTGAGAGTCTAGGTTGAATTTTGATATTGTTTTTTATGAATCATCATGTCAAACATGCCAAGCATGTATAGGTGCTTGGTGACTGACAAACTAAACATATGAAATATCTTGGCTTCATAATAGACAATAATCTCTCACGGAAAAGTTTTATTTGTAACCTGAAGAAATAGTTGTATACATTCTTACGAAAATTCTATTTGTTACGAGATTTTTGTCCTGAAAATAGCTATTCCTCGATAACATCCAGATATGTCTTGTGATCAATTCACGGCCGGGTAATTGGTTAGTTCGAATTGCTTCCTACAATTGTGTAAAAGTTTTCGTACTGATGACTAACAAAATTGTTTCATGAAGGTATGCAGCAATTGTCAGACGTAGTACTATCAAGGAGAACTATTTATAACAGAAACCAGCTCTTGTGTATACATTTGAAGACATAATATTCAGTCCACTGCAAGAGTGTTTAATAAACAAACTCGATTTCATTCAGCGTGTGGCCTTGCATAAGTAGTCACAACACTTATGTGATTATAAACACCAGACAGGTTGATGAACGAAAGAACCCATGCTTTATATCCGCTTAAAAACGAGTGATATTTTTAAATAATGTCCATTTTAGATAATTGATTTACATTTTCTGATATACCTAATTTACATCAGTAAATTATACGTAACAGTCTAACAAGTATTTAGATTACTACTCCTACTTTATTACATATTTACACAAATATTCCAGATATATTTCAGTGTTCACGTAAGTTTTATAAGAACAGAAGTAATGATCACCTAATTTAGTGTTTATTAGTTTAAAATTCTTCAAGTTTAGCAAATATTCCGTTGCCAGTATTGTATTATTGGTATTAAGTTTATGACCTGGGATAAACGAGTGCGCACACGCATACACACATATGAACTCATGAGATTTCAACAATCTGATGTTGAAGACTCCAATCGTGGATATTTGATAGATACAACCTTTTTTAGACTTTGCTTATTGTGGGAAACATTGTATAGAATACCGTAACGTTAAACGAAATGTACCTATTTACTTTATTCAGCAGTTAAAATAAGATTGCGTTTTGTAATGTATTTGTATTTGTATTAAGTATGAACTACAAAGTTTTAATTTAAATTAAGATTAAAAGTGTCGTTGATTCACAAGAATTTACTGTTGTTCTTCTATGATACGCTTTAAATACGAAAACTCATATTTTAAAATTTACAATTCAAGTCAAATCAGGTAGTAATTCAGTCCAGTTCTCGATGTGCCACTTTTAAAGAAGGAACATAATTCTTATTACAAATAATGAAGCTTTTTAGACCTGGTATTACTAGATGGTAAGTAAATAATCAAAATGTTTTATACAGTTTGTTGGTTCCTTGTCATTCAGTTCAATCTATTTATAATCAAGTTAAAAACATTCGCTAGCATTTTGTATTTAATTTCTTCAAAAAAAGAACACTCGAGAGGAAATTTTTAAAAAGGTACGAGTAGTTTTCATTATTGTTCTTTTAGAAAATAAGGGCATTACAGTCTGTGTTATGAATACCAATTTGTTTTACGTCCTCAAAAAATCAATACTGTGTATTCATTCACTAGATGTGTCTGTAGTATTGGCTTGAGCAGAAGCATGACAATCAGAAGCCTTTGATGTAGGCTTAATAGCTTGTATTTAGTTACGCAGCACTTTCCGACACTATATCTGTGCGCCAATCAGATTAGACCTTTAGTAAGATTAGACTACCGTACTGAATAAACGTTGACGCTGTGTAGTCACAATTAGTATTCATGAAACGCAACTTGAAGTGAATCGGCCTATCGTGTCGTCGTCATTTTGCTGTCGGTATAGTCGTTGTTTAATGATGTACAGTAACATGACAAAAACGTAACTACACACATAAATTATTAACCAGTGATGCCGACTGCCATCCTTTTGATCGAGGGTGTATTCGATTGTTAACTGTTTACACATACACAATGATCTTTTTTAGTCTACATACTTATTTGTCAATGAAACTACTGCAATTGATAATTAAGTTCTTTGTTTGGGATTAGATTATAATTTTGTCTAGACCTAATTATGTAGTTGTGCCCTCTAATAATATATGTCCAAAATGTTTTATTACAAAATATGTAGCATGCACAGAATTAGCACCAAATAAATACCAAAACTGTTAACTTATTACAGTAGAACTTGGCTAATTCGAAGCTGAAGGGACCAGTAAAAAATTCGAATTATCCAAAAATTCGAATTAGGAAAACTTTTAATAACGGTAGAAAAATCAAATCAAAAACCGAAATTCAGTAAAGCAATATGTTATTTTATTATACAATTTCCTTATACATATGTATTACAAACGTGTAAACATGTTTCAGTACAAAATATAGCATTTACAGTTTTTTAAAAAAGCTAGAAACTTTTGATTGCATTTTGCAGTTAATACACTGAGTTATAGTAAATTCTTCAAGTTTATTAAGTGCTTGGAAAATAGCGTCACTTACGTTCTGCTGTCCTTCAACAAACCGTCTCAAGTCTTGAATGTAATTTGATGACTGTGAAGCCGTTGGAATCGGTATCTCTGGAAGTTCTAGCCGGTCCCCTTCTTCATCTGAAGATGTACCATCATTTCTTTTGTTCATAACATCAGCCACGATCTCCGCATCTGTCTGTTCACCGCACACCGCCAAGTCTTCATCCATGTTTACAAACTCTTCGTAACGAATGCCTGCGTCATGTCCAACATCTTCCCAGTTATCCGTAGTGGGTACGACTTCTCTAGCAGCTTTATTCTCCTCTTCACCTTCAATGTGGCAGAAACCACCTTTACGAAAACAATTAGCAATTGTTTTTTGCGTAACTTGGTTCCAAGCACTGTTGCACATGCGGGCAGCTTGAAGGATGTTAATCTTGATATTTTCGTGCTCATCTAAATAAGCACCTGACAGAATGTTTTGGACCACAAGCCGTCTGTAAAAATGCTTAAAATTTTTTATTACACCTTGGTCCATAGGTTGAACTACTGAAGTCATGTTTGGAGGGAAAAACACAACCTTTACATTTTCCATCACAGGAATAGTGTTGTGCGCTGTACAGTTGTCAGTAAACAAGACGATTCTTCTGTTTTGATTCCGAAATTTCCTGTTGATTTTTAAAAGCCATCTTTCGAAAATTTCACCTGTCATCCAAGCTTTATTGTTTGATTCATATTCAACTGGTTTCGTTTTTACATTTTGGAAACAACGTGGGGTGGCTGACTTCCCTATCATTAGCAAAGGCAGTTTTTCCAAGCCATCCATGTTTGCTCCGATTAAAAGTGTTATGCGCTCCTTGCTGTGTTTGCCGCCACTACAACTTTCTCCTTTAAAAGCAAGTGTTTTGTCGGGGGTGCATTTGAAGAATAAGCCTGGCTCGTCTACGTTAAAAATGTCTTTAGCGCCTCTATCAGAAATCAGTTGCAACAAATCGTCTTTCCATGAATTTGCAGCTTCAACGTCAACAGATCCACTTTCCCCACAAACAGTTTTGAAAGACATGCCATTCCTTTCTTTAAAACCATCGAGCCAACCAGTGCTGGCCTTAAAATCATTTTTCCCTAAGCTAGATGCGAATTCCTCAGCTTTGGCTCTGACGAGGGGCCCACTGACTGGAATTGTTTTGTCCCTTGCTTGCTTAAACCACTTCACTACACATTCATCCACGTCAGGATTTTCTGGTCCTCGCGCTCTTTTCCTGTCTTTGTCGCTGGCTTTACACACACTATTCAAAATCTTCTCTTTATTTTTTAGATACGTTGACAGCGTATTTGGTGGTATCCCGAATTCCTTGGCAATTTCAGATTTCTTTTTTTGTCCCTTTTCCACTTCCCGTATAACGGCAACTTTTTCGGCAAATGTCAATGATTTGTAATGGGTCCGTGTTGGTTTTGAAAGGGCCATGATGAACACGCAACACAATAAAACTGCACAATAAGCGTCACTAAAACACACCAGTCTGTGTATACATTACTGTATAAAGAAAGGAACGGTCTCTCGCTACAGAACACAGCTCGCACAGTAGACACTCAAAAAGACTTAACACTTCCACGAATGCAGGCAGACTGAACTGAAAGCAACAGTGAGGGAGGCTGACTGACAAGCCATGGAACAAGGAACAATGGCGGACGGTACCGTTACACGAGCCAGTCATGTGTCATCGCCAGATACTGACGGCAATTCCACGAATTTGACACAAAGGACAAGCGTCTGTTCACAAAGGGCGATGCCTGCTTGCATGTTTCCAGTCATGTCTCTATTGTTACGTGGTCTAGCCCATACAGCAGGCGATTTTTTGTAGTTAGAGCAAAATTTTTATTTCGAATTAACCAAAAAAAGTTCGAATTACAGACGATGTTTTTGCATGGTTTTACATAGGATATTCAAGGGACCACGGTAAAAGTTCGAATTATCCACGAATTCGAATTATGCACGTTCGAATTAGCCAAGTTCTACTGTATAACTATATTTTGTAACAATTTGTTACTATGCTTGTTATGTCCCAACATTAAAAGTTATAAATACATTTTTAAAACATTCCGTTTTTACACTGAGTATTTTATTGTGACTTGCACTTTTGTGTACAGTGTGATAAGTGTACTGAAAACGTAGGCTATATTAAAGAAACCGCAAATAAGTATTTGACAGTACTGACACTACTGAAGTATATATCTAAACAGTGTATGAACCCAACCTCATATTTTAATACATTTTATTACAAATTTTATGTGTCTTTGGATATCCAAATATTCTTGTACCCGAATTACTCTCGGTCCCAATTTGTTATGATACTGATGCTCTACTTTGATGCAGATCATTATCAAAACATTTGTATATGCATAACTTATTTTTTCCCGCCTTATGATTTTTTTAAATTGAAAAACATTTTTACTCTGTTGTTTTCTTATTATTACCTGTAACACCACTTTTAGGCTTTTAAAATTCTAACTTGAATATAATACCTTCTCATAAGATTTTTAAATTTCAAAAAGATTAATTCTATCGGTTAACCAAATTATCGTAATTATTAACATTTTATAATTGTCAAATAGATAAAAAATACTGACTTATTCAATCAAACTGCAGTTAGCTACCTTTATTTTGAACTTTAAAGACTTCATTTTATTAGAATTTTGAATTTCTCAAAATTTTTGTTTATAATTTTTTAATCACAAATTTATCATTCATTACTTTCCTAAAATAAATATTTTTGTTAAAATTGATATAATTATGTACTCTGCTTGTAGTGACCTAAAATGAAATATTCTCACTACACTTTATTTAGCTTTCTAATAATTCATCACATCAAGGACAACATTTCAATAACTATTTTTTATTAATATATTAGTAAGAACCACATTGGATATCTTCACTAAACTCATTTACCACTCCATAAATTAGAGGAAAAGCAAATAAATGAAAACGTCAAAAGTAAAAACCATCATCATCAACAAGGGTTATACAAAAGTGGTTTGTTCCGGTCCCAAGCAGATAGACTAGAGCTGGTCATTCTAATGCTTCTTGGGACGCCCCACACCTCTCCGTCGATTTCGGCTCATAATTCAATAGTTGTTTGAGAATGCTTCAGTCATCGTTTCGGTTAAAAGTTCCAACCATTTTCGCCTATAATGGGTAGTCCTATCAAATATACACATAATATTCAGTTCCTGCAGTACATCGAGATTTCTTTTGCGAACAGTATTTGTGAAGAGTACATCATATCACGCGTCTGAGACCGCTTGAAAACGACTGCTCTGGGGTTTCGTTCTCAGAAGTCGAAATTCTCAAATCCATAGACCTTGTAGAATTTCATGGGTGTTTCTTTACTCGTTGATTTAAAAAATTGGTTGGGTATTCGTTGTACCGGGTTAACTAGGACTTGTCCTCAAATTCTTAGTGTTGAATGAAGTAATGTTTGAAAGAAGCCTTCAACCTCTCTCCAGCCAAGACGGTTCTGCGGAGTGAAGTCCCATATCTTACAAGAGGTTACTCTTCTGATGCTGAACAGTATGGATTTAGACTGGAAGGTCGATAAATATTCTTTGAAGATCAGTAGTAACCAACAGTACCAGGTTGAGGCGTAAGGCAAATGATTCTGGACTCTCTTATCTTTGGAATATTACAGGCGCGAATTAAGTTGGATTTATTGGGTTGTACTATGGTGTACAGGGAAATCTGGTCTCTTTAGTATGATAAGATAGTCAGTTTATGTGAGACAACGTACAGAAATCGGGGTGGACGTTAAGCCCGAAGGTGGCAACCCCACTATCGCATTGCCGTGCGATAAGCAAGTAACATATTCAGGAGACATATTAGTTACCAAACGGTCGCAAGCAAGATATAACCGGAGGCAAAACGTCAAAAGTGCCTTCCAAAAAATTTTAATTTTGCGTATTTATAAAGTAAGGAAATCAGAATAAATTTGTAATGGAATGCTCTAACAGAAAACCTATATTTCGCTCCCATTATTTATAATTTTTCTCTCATTGTGTTGCATACCGTAAGTCATATTTAAAAGAATATCAATTAGCCTATAATGACATTGCACATTTAGTTGCCGTGGAAATTTGTAAACGAAGATATGATGAAAGAGAAACTTGTACTTCACTGTGTCTAAATAACACTGTTGTTTCTATGACATTTAAAAATGTTTGTGGTTATACTTTTTGTGGTTCAAACGCCTCTAATCGACACCATATCTAGAAGATTCATATTCCCGTTTATTTAACACAATCCGCTACGTGAAGCTATTCAGTAATCTGTTTTTCAATTCAACGTTAATTATTAAATTTAATTTATAGTCATTATTAATGAAACTTTGATTTGCTTTCACAAATTTACAAAATATTTTTAATGCCTATATTTCAATTATTTCAACAGCTATTTGCGATCGGTTTGACAGATGCACTTTGATACATGCAGTAGGCTCAGGTATTGGCCTGTGTTGAGTTGAAAACTAATTACTAGCTTTGGAGAGGGAGTTGATCCCTTGACATTTTCCGTAGATGCACCACTACCTAATTTTATTTGTAAGAAGTACCGAGGATTCCTATGCCGTAATGCCGTACCCCCCTGCAAACCAATGTTCACGTGTGTTATTCTCGTATAGGCTATACAAAGATTCTATAGATAATAATGCTTTATTTATAAAATTTAAAATGCTCAAGAACTGGTGTAGCTATCACGGAAAATAAAAGCGTAAGTAACGCAGTATTAGGTCTAAGCTAGCAGCGGGAGTTCACTAGTTCTTGAACTACCCCCTCTCAACTCTTTAACATGAATAAATACAGAGCAAGTAAATGACTCAATTTTGGTGTTTGATGACACACATTAAGAAGAATTTTGTGCAATACTGGAAAGAGACAGTAAAAAACTGTTAACGCAAAGAGTAACTATACTTACAGACTTAAATACAAAAATTAAAAGAACGGCTAGAGAATCAGATTATGGAAAAAATGGATTAACGTCACGAAATGAATAGGTGAACAATAAATTTACTTCAGTTCTGATAACAACTTTTATTATTTGTAAGCCAGAAGTTCATCATCACTTAAAGTTATGTGCTCATGACGTTCCCCTAGTGGTAGCTTTCGCAATCAAGTAGCTTCATCTTAATTATCACTAGGTGGACTCTACTACCTTTACAAACAATTAAAGACTCTACAAGCTCCCCAGAGAAAGATTTTTACAGTAACCAGATTCTTGCAGCTAAAGCAGAACTAAACCTGAAAGGCGTACATCAAAAGAAAGTCATACAAACATGATGGTAGTGCCTTTCTTGGTATTTCATTCTCCCCCATTCTGATCACGTGTCTAGCGCACCTGAGTCTACCAAGTTTTGTAATTTTCACAATATCTGTTTCATTCAGAAGAGTGTTCAGTTCTTGGTTGGTTCTTTTCCTCCATTCACCTCCTACACATATTGGACCAAATATACTGCGGAGGATTTTGCGTTCATGAACCAGCAGGCTTGACTCAGACTTTCTAGAAATGGTCCAGGTCTCAGAACCAAAGGTGAGAACTGGGCGGATCAGTGTTTTATACAAAAGCAGCTTGATGCTCCTGGCAATTATTCTGCTCTGGAACAGGGGTCTGAGACCAAAGAAACACCTATTAGCTGAGGTGATTCTTCGCTTTATTTCTTCTGCTGTTTCCCCATCGGAGTTAACTTTTCATCCTAAATAAACAAATTTTTGACTTTTTCGAAGGAATAGATGCCAATTTGGATGTGCTCTCCTTCTCTAGCCTCCTGTCCTGTGGCCATGCATTTTGTCTTGCTTTCATTTATTATGAGACCCAGCTTACTTGCAGGACATTCAAGAGCAAGAAAGGCTTCAGTGACTGCTCGAAGGGACCTCCCGATTATATCTAGGTCATCGGCGTATCCTAGGATCTGCACCAACCTGTTGAATACAGCCGCGGAGGAATTATTCATATAATTCATAACTTTTTCTAAGGCAAGAACGAAGAGGAGACAAGCAAGAGCATCGCCCTGGAGGACTCCCTTTCCATAGTCAAACTCTCCTAATAAGTCATTCTGAATCTTCACCATGCCATTCACTGTCAGCATTGTCATGCTACACAATCTTATTAATTTCTTTGGTATGCCCAGTTCTTCAAAAGCAGTGTAAAGTTCTTTTCTGTCAATGCTGTCGTATGTATTACTGAAATCTATGAAGAGGTGAGGGTTTGTAGTTTATGTTCGCTACTTTTCTCCAGAATTTGTCGGAGTGTGAAAACCTGGTCTATTGTCGATTTTCCTCTTTTAAATCCACACTGATATCGACCAATCACCTGATCAGCATGTGGAACATATAACTGTCTTCTGCCAGGCTGTTGGCAGTTTCTCTTCTATCCATATATCAATGACAAGGTGTTGAAGGGTTTTAACCAGCCCTGGGCCACCGTTTGTGCAAAGCTCCGCAGGAAGATCATCAGAACCAGGAGCTTTGTTGTTTTTAAGGCTTTCTATTGCAGCTATCATATTATCTTCATCCGGAGGCTCGATATGTTTATGTTCCTATAGCACAGGTGGTACATAACAGTGTAGTACATAACAGTATATAGTACATAACACATCCACAGTACATCCAAAGTACATCCACAGTACATAAAAGTATAGTACAAGTGGTACATAATACCTCGTCATTCTTAGAAAGAAGAGCTTCAAAGTTCTTGCGCCACCTTTCGAGGAGCTTCCCCTTTTCTGTAAGTAGGGTGCCATCAGTGTCACGACAAGCTGTTGTCCTGGGCTTAAAGGGTTTCCTACCTTGGTTTACATTATTGTAGAATTTTATGATTTCAGTTTAATAATAGGAGTACGAACACATCAGCCTACCAACACGTTTGGTGGAAAGGTAAAAACAGACAACTGTTGTACAGATAATTAAGAGGTTGCATTAGGTCAGACGTAGATCTGTATATATGTGTCAGCCAAAACAGTAGTACGTTTTGTAAACATACATGGCTGTGCAATTACACATTAGGAATGTTATTTGGCTTTGAATACTCTTGGCGGGATTCTGATGAATGAGAAATCTTATCTCTTTGCTGGAGACCTGTGGTGTTACGCTGAATAGACACAACACATTATCACTATACACAGCAGTGGCTGACGTGTATTAACCATTTCTGAGTTCCCGATGCCACAACCACGATTAAACTGTGCATAACGTTTGTAGAAAAGGCTAGTGTCCTTCATACTTCATAAACACTTGAGAAATTTTATTGTTTCTTACAGAGGCACCCTTAGGGTTGTCCGGCAGGTGTAAATGCACTTAAGTTCCTTGGCTCATTCTTGAACAAAAATGAGGAAAAGAAATAAAACGAATAAGGAGAGAGAGAGAGAGAGAGAGAGAGAGAGGGGGGAGAGAGAGGGGGGAGTGAGTGAGAGTAAGAAAATGAGAGAGGTAGGCCGGTTACACACGGCGGATTTTTCCGCTGCGGAGAATTTACCGTCGCCGCCATTCCAACAGTGGCGTGAAGAAGTACATTGGAGGAAAAATTACACATTAGGCGGAAAAATAATCGCGCGGTAGATTTGCCGTTGGCGGTAGCTGTGCAGCCGCCCGTTGCCACTACAATCGACGGTAGTTTTGCCGTCGCCACCTATCAGTGACGTATGTGACCAAACGCCGCTTACACACCCAGCGACTTTTCAACTGTTCAGAATCATTCTAGCTGTGTTGATCCATGTACGCTACGCTTTTTCTTTTTTTATTTAAAGTGGTTTAATTTTGTTTAGTGGTTGTTATAATTTAGTGGTTGTTTTGTGGTGTATTTTAGTGGTTGTAATAATTTTACTTTTTTTGTGAAACATGATTGACATAAATATAGACAACGAATTGCTCATTTTCTTAGTTCAAGAAAGGCCTGTTCTTTGGGATAAAACCCTGGACATCTTCAAAGATGCTAATAGAACACCCGTCCTTATACCTTAGACATTTGTCAGGAATCTCTTCCAACACTTGCAGAAAATATTTACAGTGTTCCTCACAATGTTAGCTTTTAGACCTCCTAGTGCAGTACTCTCTCCTTAAATATATTCCACCCTGCAATTGGCGTTGTATCCTCAATCATGTATCCATCTCTGCAGTGGCGCAACCAAGGGGAGGTTTTGGGGGTTAGAACCCCCCCCGAAAGTCTGGAAAAATTTTGTACTCAACGTATGTATAAACAGTAAGAACATAATAAATAAAGTATCTTATTTATATGTTAATTACTATATTCTTACAAAGTGACCTTTTTACTATTACTAAATGATAAACTAAAATGCAGCGTAGGTAAGTTTACCAGAAGTGAATAAATTGTTCTTTTGCCAATGGCGCATGATATGTAATTATGTTCGTACTTTAAAAAAACACCAGTTTTCATCAAAAGCGTAGCGTTTAGTTTATTGCTATATTTTCCGGTTTTGGAGAGTGAACTAGATCAATCTGGGTGGCTTGTCAATTTCAGTGCAAAGGAAAGTCATGCATAGTTAGAGTCGGAAAATAATGTATAACGTGTACAAGTTTATTAAATCGGAAGATAAGGGAATATCAGAAAGAATGTTGCAGGAAAGGGTAGCTCAGGCGTGCAGTGTGTCTCTATGTAGTGTTTTTAGAATTATTAAAGAAGCATC
Organism: Magicicada septendecula; assembly: GCA_034769895.1. Taxonomy (NCBI): domain Eukaryota; kingdom Metazoa; phylum Arthropoda; class Insecta; order Hemiptera; family Cicadidae; genus Magicicada; species Magicicada septendecula. Next base: position 148,490,598 of record CM068376.1, on the reverse strand, counting down.
CGCGTATATGGGTGACATAAAATCTTTCAGTACTTCCCATAAAAAAGGCTCAACAAAGGCAATAAAAACTGATTTAGACGATTTTGACAAGTGTACTATTCGATTAATTATTTACGAATATCAATTCATAGAAGGGGTAACACCAACATTCAAAGTAATTTAAACAATTTTTAATAGATAAATTATTTATAATGGTAGTACATCTAGTCTGAGCCACAATATTCGTCAAATGAGATTTTGATGAAAACGTGCCAAAAGCAATAGGAAATTTTCAATAGAATAACTCATTAGAAAGTTAAGAGAAAATATATAAGAAAATTACGGCAATTCAGAGAAGAACGGCGGCCTATAGTTTACATAGACGAAACTGAATTCAACGTCAGTTAAAATAAACGTGGATAGACGCCGTTCTGCTCTGAATTCCTGTAATTTTCTTATATATTTTCTCTTAACGTTCTATTGTGTTATTCTATTAAAAGTTTCCTATTGCTTTTGGCACGTTTTCATCGACAAATGAGGCTGAAAATTTCAATGAATAAATAAATCCACCTGCAACATCATTAACAACAGACACGATTAACTGGTTAGTGAATAATGGGGATTTCTTTAGTCCATTTATCTTAACCTGAGTTCTATTCACTAATTAAACAAAGTAAACCAACATACAGAACTCTTATAATAACCACTGTTTTGGCAAACCATGGACATTACATTTTACGACTTCCACTCTATCATCCTGACTTCCTGATCTTAATCCTGGAACTCATTTAGGCAGTCGTGAAGAAGCGTGCTAAAAAACGTGCATTTTCGATAGACAGTTAGGAACTTAGCAAAAAAGGAATTTGAGTGTATTTCTTTCATAGATTGCACATCAAGACCACGTCATGAAAATTAAAAAGATTACGTGAGATCAAACCAAAGAGTGTATAATGTGACAGTTCGCTTAAAAATTAACAAATAACGAGACAGCAGCTGTGAAGACGATTTGAGTTATAATGACAGCGAAGGAAACATTAGTGGGATGGAAGAATTAAGCTAAATATTTGTAATTGGTTGTAAGTAATTAAATGCTATATCACTTAAACAATTTTGGTATAATTTTTTCATTAATATTGTTTCTCCTGTTATTTATGGACAATTTACATCTGTTGTTTTTTTTAAACACACCCAGTCATTTCACATTCGAGCCTGTTATTGATGTTACTTATTCAAACAAATTAAGTTGCCAGGGTAATGTTGACTATATTCCTGGATTTTGTTTACCATAACGTGTCCGTTGATTAACTAATTATAAATATATAACTACTGACTCGGAACACTAATTTTTTATTGGTAAAAATGTTAAACTTTCATCTTGTAGCTTGAACTAGTTTTCGTCAGCTTCGTCAGAGGCTCATTTTTACCGATATTATTACGTTTTTTCCTGAATCGTAACATGTACACAAACTATTATGTTCTTCAAATACAGTATACAATGTTTGTTAATGTCTAGGCTCGACTAGAAGATATGGAGAAAGACTGCAATAGACACAACATGCCAAATCACTGTTTACAAAATAATTGCAGCAAGCCTACTAAATGTTAAACATTTTCTAACTCGTGAAATCTTTGTGTGGTACCTCTGTTGTATCTATTGTTTGTTTCGTCTTACAAAACGTCCATATGTACTGCTCAGTAGTGTCGAAATAGAAGTCGAAATCAAAACTTCCGTACGTAGACTCGTCATTCAGGGAGAAGGCTAATATTTTCAAAAGGCGTTTTTCTACTGAAGTGTATAACATTCTTCCCGCCTTATCCCCACTACAAAGTGCGCAACTGCTTTATGTCTGATTATTTTAACTATATTATTGTATTATTATTTCAATACAGTTGGCGTCTACTGATTATGTAATTTAAATTATTCAATAAGCATATGCAAATTAGTAAGCCTGTGCTTAACATGATTTTAACTCATAATTCTTACAAACATTGTGTGTATGATGAATTTTTCATGATATCCGGGCTGTTTGGCCGTGGTCCATGGTTTATAACAAAACCAAACGTTTCGGCAGCTCCACTGGCTGCCATCATCAGTGGTGTAAAAATCCTGCACGCCGGGTGTTTACGTACAGGCCCACAGTACTGTGGTATAGGCTAAAGCTGTCCTGCCATGCTACCTGTACTTATAAATTCAGCAAAGTCCCACGTACAAGTAAAAATGACACCATCAGCCAATCACAATAAAGATGGTGTATGATTGGCTCGCACCAAGCTATTCAGCAAAGTCCCACGTACAGGTAAAAATGACACCATCAGCCAATTACAATAAAGATGGTGTATGATTGGCTCGCACCAAGCTATTCAGCAATGTCCCACGTACAGGTAAAAATGACACCATCAGCCAATCACAATAAAGATGGTGTATGATTGGCTCGCACCAAGCTTTTTTTTTGTTATAAACCATTGACCACATCCAAACAGCCCGGACGAGGTTCGACACTTCTGCTCCAGCTTCTGATCTGAACAGGACGCTCTCCTTGGACTGCTCTTCTTCAGCTCTCTTCGCTGGACCTTCTACGGCTTTGCTGCCTTCGGCCACCTCGCCTTCCGACGAGGAATAACTCTTCTCTTCGTGGGAACCAAGCCAGCTGCTGCCGGTGAACTTAGTAGCTGGTAGAAGAAGCAGCTGGCCGAAGTTTGCCCTTGTAAGGACCACCTGCGCCGGAACAACATCTTACCGGACAGGAAAGAAGTGGATTGCTCTGGGCTCACCTGGTGAGTGCCGTATCAGTGTGTAATTCCTAACTTGCTCACGAGTGTTAGGTAGCGCTGCCCCGGACGATCCTTGCAAGCCCCCACCAGTGGTAAGCGAGCTAGGATATCGCCGGGGTAAAGGGGCCAGTGGACACCAGTCTTGGTAAGGACTGGTATTCAACGAAGCTGGTCGTTAGCCCAGCTCCTCCCGCATCGTCGTGAGCAAGGAAGACGCGCGGGTAATCCGGCTTCGGCCGGACCCGAGATCCCTGGCGTCTGGCAGTGACTGCCTAGCAGTCTCTGCCCGGCAGCCGCCGCACCTGGCCAGCATGCCTTCTACAGGCAACGGCCCAAGTGCCGAGTCGCTCGGCCCCGCCTTGCTACCCCATCTGGGCGACTCGCCCGATTCGCCTCGGGCGATGGAGACGGACGATCCTCTCCCCAACCCGATTCCTCCTCTTCCGGCTGACGAGTCGGGCGAGTTCGCGACCGTTGGTCGGCGTAATCGCCCGGCTAAGAAGCCCAAGAGAACCCACCCAACCGCTTCCTCTAACACCTCGGCCATGGACATTGGACCTTCTCAGGGCCCACAGGCCGCGGTTCCGACTGCTTCGACAGCAGCTCCGGCTGCTGCCGCTGTTAGTCGTGCGCCGCCCCTGTACGTCCATAGCGTATCCAATGTCGCCGCCTTATACAGACGGCTGATCGCGGCCCACGGCCTGTCGGCCGACAAGCTTGACCTGAAGCTGCTTGGCGGTGATACGGTCAGGATTGTCGTTCGCCAGCTCGAGGACCATCGCTTGGTCGAGGCCTTCCTCCAAGCGCATAACCTACAGTATCACACCTTTACTCCTCAGCGAGTCAAGCCCTTGTCGGTAATTTTGCGAGGGCTTGACGCGCACACCGATCCACAGGAGATCCTCATGGAACTCCGCGACCTCGGGTACCCGGTGCAGGCAATTTTCCGCCTGTTCACTCACTCAGAGACCCGAGTCCCTCTCCCGCTCGTCCGTCTCCAGCTCGAGAAGGGCGAGGCTGCAGACAAAATTTTCCACCTGACGCGGCTGTTTGGCTTCCGCGTCAGGGTGGAAACCAGTCGCCCCCAGGGCAAGCTCGCGCAGTGCCACCGGTGCCAGAGGTTCGGCCACCACACCGACGTCTGCCGCAATGCCCCGGCCTGTCTATGATGTTCTCTGGGACATTCAACACAGGCCTGCACTGTGGCGGACAAAACCAAATTTCGCTGCATCAATTGTGGTCAAGGCCACGCAGCGAGTAATGTCAACTGCCCGGTGTATAAGGCGGAGCTCCGGCGGAAGAAAAAGCCGCAGGGGCCCCTCCCGAAGCCACGGCAGCCAGCTATGCAGCCCCAACCTAGACAGCCAAAAATGCAGGCTAGGCCTAAACCTCAGGCACAACCGGCACGGCGCGCGCCCTCTCCGGCTCCACCTCCAGCCCCTACAAAGGCAACTAAACGTACCGCGTCTCCTTCCACAGTAGAGACACGCCCAGTAGCTGATATCTCGGTTTTGGAGCCGGAGAATGAACCCTCCACCTCCGCGGAACCTCCTACTCCCGCCTCTGAACCAGAGGTAGCCTCGCCGCCCCTGCCACCTCCGCGATTTCCGCGAGCAGGCATCAAACCCAGGAACAAAGGGATACCCACACCGGATGCTCGGCCCCGAGCTCCTGCCGGCCCACAGCCCAAGAAAAGTCCTGCTTCCCGGTATAAGTCCGACGAAGCGCAACAGCGTACTTTTCCTGCCGCTGATCCAAAACCGTCTGGCCCTGGTCCTATGGCTTCCACCATGACCCGATCTGCCGTAACACCTGGTCGCTCTTATGCGGCCTCAGTTTCCAGGCAAACCACCCAGTCCGTCAGTACCAATGACGCACAGTTCGTCCGCGGCTTTCTGTCTAGCTACGACCTCCCGAAAGTCGCATCTATCTTCAGGTCCATCCGAGACCGCCTGGAAACTGCTGACCCAACTGAGAGATTCATGCTCTTGGTGGAAGCCTGCGAAGTCATAGGTCTTCTATGAACCGAGCCCTTAGACGAGATCTCTCGCTCGTAGCCTGGAATGCTAACAGCATCGGTCCCAAGCATTCCGACCTTCTTCAATTCCTGGCTCGGTTCAAACCCGACGTACTTCTCCTTACTGAAACCCACCTGACCCCGGCGAACCGGTTTCGATTACCAAATTACGTGGTCTATCGGGATGACCGAGTTGGCCGACGAGGAGGCGGCACGGCGATCGCGGTGAGGACCTCCATAGGTCATCATCGTGTTGCTTTGCCGCAGCTTACCAACCTAGAGGCCACCGCCATTGAGGTCCACGGAGCTCTTGGCGGCGTCCTCGTGGTCTCAGCTTACAAGCCCCCTTAAGCTGAACTCCTAGTCGGCGACCTGGACGTCATCTTCGATTCCCATCGAAGGGTAATTTTGGCCGGCGATCTGAATTGCAAGCATCGCGTTTGGAATAGTCGCCTGACTACTCCGAACGGGAGGCGCTTGCTCAGTTTTGTTGAATCGCGCCGGGCGATGGTGTTTGGTCCAGCGCAACCCACGTTCTTTCCGTCACAGCCTAACGCGGCTCCCGATGTTCTGGATATCGCGGTGACCCAAGGAGTTGTCTGTCCGGTCGAGGTATTCTCACTTACGGAGCTGACATCCGACCACAACCCTATCTTGGTCCACGTCGCTACCCAGCACGCCTATGCACGTTCTGACCAGAAGAAGGTTATCGATTGGGATCGCTACGGCCCGGCCTTGTGCCGTCGATTGCCGCCAGCGGCCCCACTCGATTCCGTTCGCCTCCTAGACGAAGCAGTTGCGGGAATCGAAGAGGCAATCATCTCGGCTATAGGCGTGTCTTCACGTACGCGAGCTGGTCTCACGCCTGGCTACCAACGCATCCCTGAGGAAGTCTCTCTTCTCGCTCGCGAGAGGAATTACTTCCGGAAACGTTGGCAGAGGACCCGTGATCCGGCCGATAAGGCAGCATACAATCGGCTCACCGGACGACTGCGTGGCAGTCTGAAGGCGTTCCGACGTAGCTGTTGGGAACTCGACGTGGCCCGAACGGGGGATGCGGACCCGCAATCTCACCCGTACAGAATACCTACCGCATTGACGGGACGGAGGCGCCGACCTCCACTTCCCGCCATTGTTGGACCGTTCGGTCGACCCCTGGGTCGCCCGGAGGAGAAGGCCGAGTACTTGGGCTTGTGTTTCGAGCGACAGTTCGCTCCCAACCCGCCCATGGACTGGGACTTCGACGAACAAGTCGAGATGGCCGTGGAAGACTTTCTGTCACTTCCGATCACGACGGAGCCCGAACCCATCTCTTTGGAAGAGGTCTCAGATCGGCTCGCTGAACTTCAGCCAAGAAAAGCTCCAGGCCCGGACGGTGTTACCAACACCGCTCTAAGTCTTCTTCCCGAGCCTGGAGTTCAATTCTTGACTGATTTGTTCAACGCGTGTCTTAGAATGGCCTACTTTCCCAAGAAATGGAGAAAGGCGACGGTTATCGTGATCCCGAAGCCGGGAAAGGATACCACCCGCTCGGAAAACCTCCGGCCTATCAGCCTACTTTCCGCTACGTCCAAGGTTTTTGAGCGCCTCGTACAGCGTCGTGTACGAGAACATCTAACCAACTTTGACGTGCTGGTCCCCGAACAGTTCGGCTTTCGTGTGGGGCATTCGACCACTCATCAATTGATGAGACTGGTGGAAGGCATCACGGAAGCCGGGTGTCGGAGAGAACGGACCGTTGGCTGTTTCTTAGATGTTGAGAAAGCCTTCGACAGCGTATGGCATGATGGCCTGTTATTCAAACTTAGGGAAGTCCAGCTCCCGGACTGCTACCTCCATCTGGTTGCTAGCTTTCTGACGGAGAGGACCTTCTGCGTGAGAGTTGGCGATTCAGTCTCTTCCGAGAGGCGAATCACAGCCGGCGTCCCTCAAGGTAGTGTTCTAGGCCCCCTTCTGTTCTCGATCTACGTCAACGACGTGCCGAGACAGCCTGGAGTCCAGATGGCCCTCTTCGCTGACGACACGGCCGTATTTACGGCCGATCGTCATGAGGAAAGGGCCGTCCTACGACTGCAGCGCCAGCTCGACACGCTCGTGGACTGGACTGACAACTGGAGAGTGCTCCTCAACCCTACCAAGAGCGTAGCCGTCGAATTCTCTAAGCGACGGAAGAACCCCGTTAGGCAACTACGTATCGGCAGAACGTACTTGCGCTGGTCCAACGAGGTCAAGTACCTCGGCTTACACCTCGACCGTCGGCTCACCTGGCGTACCCACGCACAGACAGTTCTTAAGCGAGCATCCACTCGCCTGTGCGCACTGTTTCCACTCCTGATCAGCCCAGCCATGACCAGGAAATTGGGTAGGATGATCGTCGGCGCGTATCTGCTGCCGGTCATTACCTACGCCTGCCCGGTCTGGGGTTACCTCGCCGCAATGCATAAAAAGAAGTTGCAGAGCGTCCTCGACAAGGGGCTCCGGCTAGCGGCCAAAGTCCCCCGTCGCTTCTCATCTCGCCTTCTAAGGAGAGGACTTGGCGTCCGCTCCTTAGACGACACTTTCAGGCGGCTTGCACGCAAATTTTATGCACGTGCGGCGAGGTTCCCAGACAATCCTCTAGTGACTGGGCTGGGAAGGTACCGTATACGCCCAGGTGATTCATGGAAACGCCCTCGGTGTAGGGCGTTCTTTTAAAGAACAAACCCAAATAAAAACAAAACAAGACGATCTATTTAAAATTATAAATTTACTAAAAAATAAAAATAAATGTGAATAAAATACTATATAAACAAAATTTCAAATATAACCGAGAAAACAGCTGCTGAAGAAATAAACATTAAAACAATCGTTAACTAATCGACCTAAATCGATTATCAGTTATTTTATTTTACGTTAAAATCGATACAAATTCGATTATTCGTTACTTTTATATTAATAGAATTATTACGATTGTTATTAATTCACTTAGAAACCTCTGATGATACTGATATTTTTCAGTGAAACGTACGTCAGGTGTTAAAAAGAATATACAATATTATCTACTTGCAGAAGAAGCAAATTGAAAACATCACAAATTATATAATTACTGCAAGAAACATCGAGTTATTTATATAGAAAATGATATATATATATATATATATATATATAATCACGTTTATCCATCATTAGCTAAACATGCAAGTTCTGACCAGAGAAGTTCATCTTTTTGAGACCCCATATATAAAAGTTACAAGTAAGCTTAGACATTTTATTCTTACATATTCGTAATCAGCATAAAAACCGTAAAAATATATATCCGTTTCAAGATAGTTTGTTGAAAAAAGTTGAATAATAATTACCCTGTTAACTTTATCGTTACAAACGACTCACACGTGTAAAAAAATGCATTACTATTTTATCACGGATATCGGTTTAGCTTTTAGTGATGAAAAATATGCACAGTGTTGCCACAAAATGTATATAAAGTCACGAAGGTCACAACGTTGCCAAGTCTACTGAACGTAAGCAATTCCTGCAATATTAGCAGGTGGTGTGTCTCGGCTGTTTATACAATTACTGCTTCCAGTCGCCTACGTTTAATTCCTGTATACGATCTTAGTTATTTTTAATTTCAGTACCGTAGTAAAAATAATCTTTGAAAGACGTAATCAACTATTTTTCAACGCTGTTATTAAAAAGTGGGTTAATCATTCAATGACAGAAAACATATAAGGTATAAAATGTTGTGATCACTTTATTGACACGTTCTTTTCTTGACACGTAAATAACTATATACTAAATAAAGATATAATAAGTATATCTTCATTGTACATTAGTATAATATGTAGTTAAGAGTACAGTGTACAAATGCAAATGCTAAACCAATAGAAACGTCTAAAAAAACACGTTCTTCTTCTGTGTATCTTCTGTAATTGTTAATTATATTAATTGAGATTTTGGCTACTTATAGAGATTTAATTACTGAACACAATGCAGTTTTCAGAATTGCTGTATATTTATTGGTTTTGAAGTTATCGCAGGTTGAACTGCAAAAATGGATTGAATAAAACTTACTCATGCGGCCGCGTGTTTGACGACGAAGCTAGAGCGAGATAGTTGCTTATTATACCCTTTCTGTCTAGCGTACGGCGCAGCGCACAGTGTCCCTTTCAATACAGTATATTTAATGTATCTTTTAAATGTCAATAAATTTCAATGTAGATAATGTAGAATGTAGAAAATGTAGATAAAGAAAATGATTATGATATTGATTATAATTATAATAATTGGAAGCTTGTTTCAAATATATTATACTACATAGAAATGTTTATACACGCACTCATGCGCGCACGCGTGTGCACGTACGCGCACCCACCCACGCAGGCATATTATATATATATATATAATTTGTGATGTTTTCAATTTGTTTCTTCTGCAAGTAGTATAATTTCGTATATTCTTTTTAACACCTGACGCACGTTTCACTGAAAAATATCAGTATCATCTGAGGTTTCTAAGTAAATTAATAACAATCGAAATAATTCTATTAATATAAAATTAACGAATAATAAAAAATTCCGACTTAATTTTACATCTTGTGCCATTTTGTCAATGTTATATGTGGACAGACTTGCTTACTTTTCTATTAAATGTAGAAATAGATTTTACCATTATTTTTTGCCGCAAACCATTTAATCTTGATGTTTAATCCTTTTTCTATATGAATAGCTCATTACAATTATTGTTAATATTTCGTGTAAACAGCAGAGAGATGCTAAGTAGGACATTGCCTCAGGTAAGATTGCATGGTAAATCAAGACTCGCGCGTATTTCTTCCACCAGTCGGACGTCACGCGGCAAAAACAGCTGATCGCTAGGTTAGCGCGGGAAGCCGGAATGGCCCCCCCTGTGTTGTGGCTATTCAGCGCTGTAAAGGTCTGAGTTGGTCACCAGTCTGAGTTGATCAAATGACGTCACTGGCTTATGACATCAGAGAGGCCCTGGTAGCTGGTTTCCGCTGTCTCTGTGTACATGTACGTTGACGAATTGGAACGTGTGGAAAAGCATTGCATTGCAAAAAAAAAATATCGGTATGGAGAACCATACATGACTTCCATGTTCTAAGATTTATATTTAAAATCATATTTTAAATATGATTTTATTGAAATGAAATGTTTCCATAGAAACTACGTCTTTCTACTTATTGCTTCAGCATTAACCACAGTACTGTGGTCACTAACGTATACCACCTCACGTTTTCGCACTCGATTTTCACTGATGATGGCAGTCGATGGCACTGCCGAAAAGTCTGGTTTTACAGAAAACATTGGACTACGGCTAAACAGCCCGGGAAGCAATTTTAACAAAAAACTACTTCTTTGTTGCCGATAACATAGTACACGTATAAAAAATTCTCCCCTCCACCTTCAAATATAATTGTTAATAATAGAAAATTACCCCCACCCTGTTCACCTAACCTCTTCATTTATAGATATTTCATCTACGTTTCTACAGTGGATTATTATGAGCTTCTTATCAGGATACTTTATTTATAAAAATTAAGTAGTTTACTCTTGTTAAATCATAAAATGTTTCAGGTAAACTACCCCTTTCTCTTAACCGATCTTCTCCAAAATCAATAGACCTTCAGTCCTCTACAATGTAGGGATGCATGCAAAAAAATATTTGATTCTGTTTGAATGTGCGGCAGTTATCGTTCGTCATAAAAAAATTACCCTTTTTAAAACATAAAGCTTTGGTGATAAACTACCCCTTTCCCTTAACCGATCTTCAACAAAATCAACAGAACTTGAGTTCTCTTTAGTTCAAAAAGGTATGCAAAAACGTAGTTGATTCTGTTTGAATTTACGGCAGTTATTGTTCGTCATATAAAAAATAACCCTTGTTAAAACATAAAGGGGTAAACTACCCCTTCCCTTAACCGATCTTCAACAAAATCAACAGACTTTGAGTTCTGTATAATTCAAAAAGGTATGCAGAAGAGTAGTTGATTCTGTTTTAATGTACGGCAGTTATCGTTCGTCATAAAAAAATTTACCCTTGTTAAAACATAAAATTTTGCAGGTAAACTACCCTATTCCCTTAAACGATCTTCACCAAAACTAACAGGTTTTGAGAACTCTACAATTCAGGGCTGTATGAAAAATATTATTTGATTATGTTTGAATTTTCGGCTGTTATCGTTTGCCATAAAAAAATACCCTTGTTAAAACAAAAAACGTGGACGGTAAACTACCCCTTTCCCTTAACCGATCTTTACCAAAAACAATAGGTCTTGAGTACTCTACAAATCAGGGCCTTATGCAAAAACTTATTTGATTCTGTTTGAATTTGCGGCTCTTATCGTTTGCCATAGAAAATACCCTTTTCAAACATAAAACGTTCTCAGTAAACTACCCCTTCCCCTTAACCGATCGTCACCAAAAACATTAGGTCTTGATCGTCAACTCTACAATACAGGGTTGTATGCAATACATTGATTCTGTTAGAATTTGCGGCTGTAATCGTTTGCCAAAAAAAATAATTAACCTTGATAAAAAACCGTTGCAGGTAAACTACCTCTTTCCCTTAACCGATCTTCACCAAAAACAAAAGGTCTTGAGTACTCTACAAATCAGGGCTGTATGCAACAAATTATTTGATTCTGTTTGAATTTGCGGCTGTTATCGTTTGCCATATAAAATACCCTTGTTAAAACAAAACGTTGCAGGTAAACTACCCCTTTCCCTTAACCGATCTTCACCAAAAATTACAGGTCTTGAGATCTCTACAATTTAGGGCTGTTTGCAAAAGAGCAGTTGATTCTGTTTGAATTTGCGGCTGTTATCGTTTGCCATAGGAATAAATTACCCTTGATTAAAAAAAACCGTTGCCGGTAAACTACCCCTTCCCCTTAACCGATCTTCACCAAAAACAATAAGTCTTGAGTACTCTACAAATCAGGGTTGTATGCAAAAAATTATTTGATTCTGTTTGAATTTGCGGCTGTTATCGTTTGCCATAGAAAATACCCTTGTTAAAACATAAAACGTTGCAGGTAAACTACCCCTTTCCCTTAACCGATCTTCACCAAACACAATAGGTCTTGAGATCTCTACAATTCAGGGTTGTATGCAAAATATTATTTGATTCTTTTTGAATTTGCGGCTCTTATCGTTTGCCATAGAAAATACCCTTTTAAAACATAAAACGTAGCAGGTAAACTACCCCTTCCCCTTAACCGATCTTCACCAAAATTAATAGATCTTTAGAACTCTACACTTTAGGGCTGTATGCAAAAAATGATTTGATTCAGTTTGAATTTGCGGCTGTTATCGTTTGCCAAAAAAAAAAAATCTATAGACACACAGACACTTTTCGAAAAATGACTTTTTTTCATGTTTTGAGTGTAGTACAATCAGAATCTGCAATAATCTCGAACACGTTTTTTTTTGTTATCACCATACTTCCATTTCCTTAAGGAACATGGAAGTAATAAAAAACAGTCGCTCTGAGACGTTTTTAAAGTGTGGTTGACTACGTTCGGCTAAATCGTGTCTTTAAACATCGTCGCTTTGTTATAAATCAACGATATTATTATTTTGTTGTTGTGTTATATTAGTATTTGTATTTACAGTGTTTTAAGTATCTTACTTAATATTCGACAGTTGTTCGTATTTTGTTTGCATATTCAGATCTCAGTTGGGATAATTAAAATGAGGGTTTTCGAAGGAGAAATAACACCGCTGGATATACAAAGGTTTTTAATTACTGGAGCAATTCCTGAAAAGTGTACAAAATCGTATCAAAGTAGAAACTTTAAGAGACGATGTAAACTTTATGTTATTCGTGACAATAAACTGTTTTATCGTAAATGTGACAGGCTAAGAGGTACAGAAAAATTAATAGAAATTGTTCACGACGATAATAAAAAAAAAAAAATTGATGGGCGTAGCCCACAAAGGTGCTGATACTAGCAAACAAGCGATTGGTATGTCTGCACATTGAGGAATTAATAGCACCGTGGACTGGACATACTTTCACAACGGTACTACTTTAAAAATATAAAATTAAAGGTGACAGATTTTGTAAAAAATTGTGAAGTGTGTCAGAAAGTTACACCTCCATGGGTGTCTTGTGTACCCGAAATGAAGCCAATTCCTGTTCCTAAGAGAGTCATGGAACAAATTGGAATAGATGTTATGCAGTTACTAGAAGTGCAGGGCAAAAAATACATAGTGGTGGCAGTAGACTACTTTTCAAAGTGGGCTGAGGCGAAAGCCCTTAAAAATAAGACTGGCATTGAAGTGGCTAAATTTATTTATGAAATTATATGTAGACATGGTTGCCCTAAAATACAAATTAACGATAATGGTCGCGAGTTTGTAAATGAAGTTTCTAAAGAATTGCATAGACTGACGGGGACAAAACAAAGATTAACATCACCCTACCATCCACAGGCTAATGGATTAGTAGAACGTCAAAATAGGACAATAAAAGATAAACTAAAAAGAACTTTAATGGAAAACATTAATAACTGGCCTGACGTTCTCGAGAGTGTATTATTTGCGTACAGAACATCTAGACACAAAACAACAGGATTTTCACCTTTTTTTATGTTATACAACAGAGAACCAGTTTTACCATTAGACCTTGTTGATGAAGATAATTTGACCGATGAAGACGAGGAGTCTCTTCAGGTAGCTGAAAAAACAACGGATGTTCAAGAAGTAGAGGAAGATATTGTCGAAGAAAATAAAGAAATGGAAAGAAAATTACAAAAAATATTAGAAGTGAAAAAAGTAATTGATGAAGCAGCATTAAAAAATATCAGAAGAGCTCAGATTAAACAGAAAAAGCAATTTGACGAAAGACATACAATAACAAAGAAAATGGAAATAAAACCTGGGAGTAGAGTTTTGGTAAAAAATGTGACAAAATTCAAAAATAAATTAATGTTTGCTGAACTTCCATGGAGTGGACCATTTACAGTTAAAGTTTTAAGAAACGAGTATTGTATATTACAAGATGAAAGTGGCAAAGTGAGGAAAAAGAAAGAACATGTGAAAAACTTGAAATTTTCTACAATCTAAATGATGATTAATCTGATGTGGAGGTTTCTGGTGAGTGGTGTGAAGTGATTTTTTTTTATGATCCGGTTGACGTAGAGTGGCAAATGGAAAAGTGTAAAGTGTTGGGTCTGTCCTTTGAAGGACAATGCACATGTATTAGAATCGGTCATAAATTAGCACTTGCAAAACCACACGGTGTGAAGAAAATTGTGGGTGACGGAAATTGTTGGTTTAGGGCAGTTTCCTACGTAATTACTGGCAGTGAAGGTTATCACATGGACGTTAGAAACATAGTTGTCAATTATATGGACAATGAATTGAACAACAACCAAGCCAATGATTTATTTAAAGGTAGGACGTCACTAAAAAATATGATAAAAGAAGGCACATGGGCAACTGAAAGTGAGATATTTGGAACTGCATCACTTTTGAATACAAACATTTTTGTGTACACAAAGATAAACTCAAAAAATGGAGAGAAGTGGGACTGGCAGTTATTTACAGCAGGTGCTTCAGCAAATTAAAAAAAAAGTGAAATTCCAAGCCAAAAAAATACATACATTACAAATGAAAGTGGTTGTCATTATGAAGTTGTTATTTCAGTTCATGGAATGGGTGTAGTTTAAGCAATACCTACGTGTCTACAGAAAAGTAAGTAGGCTACTATACTATTATTTTATCTCTTACTGTATATAAAGTGTAATGAAAACTAAAGACATCTTTTTATAGTGTAAATAATTAATAATTTTGTTTTTATTGTTTAAAATTAATTAATTGATACAGCTTTAAACAATTCGTTATAAAAACGAATTTTAAAAAGATTAATTATTATGGCAACTTAAATTTAGTTTCATGAAACAGATAGAAACTAATTTTGTACTGAGAATCCCCGAAATACTCCACTCTGTCAAGCCGAAACATAACGTTTATTGCATACTGCAAAAATATTTTTGCTATTAGTCTTGTCTTTCTGATTGTATATAATTTACTTTAAGGAATAATGGTTAACACACAAACTAAGTTATTTTTTCATTCAAGTGAGTTTACGTTAAATTCGAATACTTTTAATCCTATAGTCGTTTAATTCTACAAGACCGAAGGAAGTGACAATAAAAGTAAGCGACGATATGACCATCCAATTTTGAATGCTTCATTCGCCGTGTTTAAAGATGAGCTTCTGGAATTTGGAGCTACCAACCACGAAAACATCAGCTGGCACAGTTCGGCGAAATTGGTAAGAAACCTGTAACATTTACTCTGAAATAATTAAGAGCGGGAAGGGGCGCATATACGGGGGGGGAATGGGACCGGACCCCACCCCACAAGGTCGACAGTTGACAAGAAATTTTGTTAATCTCCTAATTTTTAAGCTGTTTTATTAATTTCACAGCTGTATACGCTAATACAGTAGTACCCCTTTTTTAAATAGAGGTCTAAAAACAAATTTATTACACAGAATATGCGTGTACGTTTGAAATATGAAATATAGGAAATTCAAGTAAGTCAATAAGTATCTTATGAACAATGTTGCAATAGCGCTTATTACTTCCATATTCCTTAAGGAAATGGAAGTATGGTGATGGCAAAAAAAATCGTGTTCGAGATTATTGCAGATTTTGATTGTACTACACTCAAAACATGAAAAAAGTCGTTTTTCGAAAAGGTTGTGTGTGTGTGTGTGTCTGTCTGTCTGTCTATCTTGTGTAGATTTTTTTCTATGGCAAACGATACCTGCATCTTCGAAGAGTTGCTAGGCTCAGTTGGGGAGGCTTCGATGGAGGCATTTGAGAATGAAGAGGAAGCAGGAGAATTCGAGGATGATAGAGAGGAGTTGGTGCCATCCTATGACGAGGTGTATGAAGCTCTAGAAAAGCTTAAAAATAACAAGGCAGCAGGTTCCGATGGTTTACCAGGGGAACTATTAAAGAGCGCAGGAGGAGATTTCATAAAGGAATTTGCCCATCTCATAGAGCGAATATGGCTGGAGGAGGTAATGCCTGATGAGTGGAACAATGGGGTGGTGTGTTTAATACATAAAAAGGGTGATCCGCTCATATGTAAAAATTATAGGGGCATCTCTCTACTTAATGCAGCGTATAAGGTATTGTCCAACATCATATTTTCTAGGCTGCTTCCCTACGGTGAGGAAAACATAAAAGAATATCAATGTGGATTCACTAGGAATAGGTCAACAACAGACCAAATGTTTACACTAAGGCAAATCCTAGAAAAAACGTTGGAATATGGAGTGGCCACTCACCATCTCTTTGTGATTTCCAGTCGGCATATGATTCAATCAACCGGAAAATGCTATATAGAGCTATGAAGGAATGAAGGAGTTGAATATACCATCTAAGTTGGTGCGTATGGTTGGAGTAGTTATGTCCAATTCTAAGTGCCAAATAAGAATACAATCAAATCTATCTAACTCCTTAAAAACATTGAATGGGTTGAAACAAGGAGATGCCTTAGCGTGTCTGTTGTTCAACATAGCTCTAGAAAAGGTCATCAGGGATTCAGGAATTCAAACTAGCGGACACATATTTCACAAGGAGGTACAGCTTCTGGCCTATGCCGATGACATTGACGTCATAAGAAGGTCTGAATCTGGCTTAAAGGAAGCCTTTCGGGAACTGGAGTTGTCCGCTAAGGCTATGGGCTTGGTTATAAACCAAAGCAAAACCAAATATATGGTTGTAGGTGCCAACACTCGTGCCCTGTCCCTGCGCATTAACGATTATGAATTTGAAAAGGTTAGCACGGCAGGTCCTTCTGCGACTGCACCCAAAGCGCGCCTCTTTAAGTGTTTGTTGAATTGTTACATTGCTGCAAACAGATTACTCAAGTATGAGTGTGTAGTCTAAACGAACACAACGAATGATTAAACAAACAACGCACACTACCTTGGACAGGCACAGAGACAGCGGAAACCAGCTACCAGGGCCTCCTTTATCTCTGATGTCATAAGCCAGTGACGTCATTTGATCAACTCAGACTGGTGATCAACTCGGACCGCCACAAGCGCTAACACCACAAGATTTCTCATTCCCGTCAACATGAGTACCTACTCAAGGTCAAATAACATTCTTAATGTTGTAATGACAGACGTGTACGTTTACAAAACACTGTTTTGGCTGACACATATATACAAATCTACGTCTGAACTCGCAACCTCTTATTTATCAGCTGGCCGGTTTTACGTTTCCACCAAACGTGTTCCAGAAAATCATATTAAAATAATATGAATATTTTATAGTAAAAACATAATAAAAATAATAATAATATACAATTTAAAAAGTTAATACACTACCTCTTGCTTATCCTAAGTTTTGTGCCGTATCACTTTTCCAAGGATTCATAAAATTGTTATCTCGAATGATACATGGATCTTGTAGAGCTCGTAATCCTAATGTTCCTTGCATGATTGATGGAATATGTACACATAATAACCGAGCAACATTTTACGTTAAACTATTGAAAATAACAATGGTTTTCCAAAGTACCGGAGACGAGATGACGGAATTGTTGAACTAAAAGGAATACCGTATATCATTTGATAATCGTGATTCGTTCAATACAATCGCTTCCTAATTCTACAGTACAATGCTCACATCAATATTGAAAACCGATAAATACATGTATAAATAGGCTTACCATACGTCCCGGTTTGACCGGGATTGTCCCGGTTTGACGACCTGATCCCGGGGTCCCGGCCAGTTTGTCAGTTGTCCCGGTTTGAAAATTGACGAGAGTAGTTTCCGTCCGGGCGAAGACGTTGTGCAAGCTAAGCTCCCGATTTTTGGTTAAATCAATAGAAAAGAGAGTTTGAAAGATTAAAAGTAATTTTTCATGAATGGAAAATTCAAAAGCTGCAGTAGTCACTTTCCACGAGTATACACATTCAAATGACTTAGGGAGCACAAAAATCCTAATGTGTGCTACACTTGCTTTCCTTCGAAAAGATGTAGAATGTGGTTGGTAGTATATCCATGGTCAAGTTCCAGAGGAAGAGAAACTCGATTAATTCTTTAATTGTTTCGTAGAACAATAGCTAGACAATGATTAGTGCCACAGGAGTTACGGAACTGCTACTTCCGACGTCATACAATGAATAATACCGTACAAGCACGCATCAGAAACTAAACAGCCACGTTGGAAGACCACATCCAAGAATAAAAAACATTATCAAATGTTTATAATCTGAGGCAGAGAAATGTATTCAGAACACGATGTAACGATGGAGTGAAATTTTTAAGCTATGAAAAGGACGAAAAAGTATACTGAATTGGATAAACTAAAAGATATGAAAAAGATTCTGAAGTTGGGATGTTTCTCAAGATCACGTCGTCCGTTCTACAAGTTGACTAATAAAAATAAATAAAAAATAACCTTCCTTTTTAATTTAGAGAGAGAGAGAGAGAGAGAGAGAGAGAGAGAGAGAGAGAGAGAGAGAGAGAGAGAGAGAGAGAGTGAGGGAGCGGCTATGCAAGTGTGTGTGTGTGTGTGAGTTTTATAAAAATTGTAACTTGGTAAACGTAGTTGGTAACAAAAAATACATTTAACGAATTATAAAAACATAAACACAATACAGGGTGGATGTACATACATCGTTGTTTGTGTGTTCGCAAATGGGAGGTACTCTCACGTATCAAAAATTAATTACGTGTCTTATCTACTTGAGTGTTCGCAAGTGAAACGAGTTGCAAGTGCCACTGTTCGTAAGTGGGAGCACACCATCGTCGGCCGGATACGAAAAGCAGATTAATTTACCTGGTTTCTTCGAGACAAAAGCATCAACATGAATCAAAAAATTTAACTTGCAACCATTATTTTAGTAAAACGTAGATGATTGTGGGTATCATAGCTTAGGCTTTTTGAGCATAGGCTTGTACATTTATCTAGGATTTACATTATGTAGCTGATGATAGAAGTTCAAATGCGAGTTCCTGGTCCCTAAAAACATGGGTATCTCAGCTGGGAGAGTGAACTCCAAGACAAAATACTGATCCTTCAAATGTGTGCGTGTCGGGTAGGTATAGGCCTACTCTGGGCTCCTTAAAAAAGCTACTGCTAAAATAACAGTGATTTGTTCTAATTTTGTTTGCTACATAATAAGGTGACGCCGTATAACATTAAAATTTGGGTTTGGCAAAGATTATCAGAATTGGCACATTCAACAATTAAAAGTTTTGTACGAATGAGCAGAAAATAATGGTATTTAAAAGGAACTATAAAGACATATCTTATGGTCATAAACAAACCGTAGAAGAAATTACTATTGTAATCAGTATAGTCATATTTGGACAGGTGTAGAAAAATATGGAGAAGCCTGTACAGGTGTGTCGGTGCTGATGGGAACACACATAAAAACGTTTGTATGAGATTAAACGTATGTATCCAAGATAAATACCGTTTTATCTACAACAGGTGGCTTCGAAATATGAATTTGGGGATTTCCCTTTTATTTAGGGGGAATTGTTATAAGGTAAATACAGTACAACCTGTCACATCCGGACGTATCTCCAAACTAATTTTTGCAATTCTGTAATTGTTAATTATATTAATTGAGATTTTGGCTACTTATAGAGATTTAATTACTGAACACAATGCAGTTTTCAGAATTGCTGTATATTTATTGGTTTTGAAGTTATCGCAGGTTGAACTGCAAAAATGGATGGACTAAAATTTACTCATCCGCCGCGTGTTTCACTAACGAAAGTAGAGCGAGATAGTTGCTATTATACCCTCTCTGTCTAGCGTACGGCGCAGCGCACAGTCTCCCTTTATGTACATAAATGTGTAGGAAAAATAAGGAAAATATGTAGCTAAATATGTAATATTTAAGAAATATGTAGTATTAAAATACTTTCACATCAACAATATAATTTACATTTTACGAGAACATAACAGTGCCCTCTTTGAAAGGTTTTGAAAATAATAGGTGCTTCATTTTAAACTTTTTAAAATCACTTTCAAAACATGCAAATATATTTTGAGCAAAGTCAATGTAATCCATAAAATACTAATCAAGTTCGGGGCAGACACTAATCACCAGTTAGATTACCACTTCTGTTACAGAAAATAAGTTAACCCTCAGAATACACAGTATCTGAAAGTTCAACTCTTTGTTGAAGAGTTTACAATAAGACAGCATGCATAAGAAATGAATTACTTTTCAATTGTTTATTGTACTTTAGAAAATTTGTGAAAACATATTTTAGAAAACAGTATTAAAAAAGAAACCTTGATATTATAAAATTAACAACAACAAAGTATTTTACCTATGGATTTCTGTCGTATAGGACATGAGTATAAAGTAAAAAATTGAGAATTATTAACTATTTAACAAAGTATTTTACTAGGAGAGTTGAAATTACTATAAAATTAAAGGTAGATTTTTGACTTGAAAATCTATATTGTATATATATATATATATATATATAACTCTACTATAACTCTGCATAAGAATAAAGTGTCCATGTAAGTTTTTTTTTCCACTGTTTAGTTGCACAATTAATTATTAAATACTTTTCTATATTGTCTGTTGACATGGACTGTCTTCGGTCTGAGAGTATGTTTTTATATATAGAAAAGGATCTCTCGACATCACATGTCGTCACCGGCGCATGTTTATATAGAGGAATCGTACTTGGAAGAATATTCTCAATCGATTCTACAGTTTCGCCGTTACATATGCGATAAATGGTATGTAAAGTTGAGTAACCAGGGTTTCTATTCAGCACAGCATTTAATTTAGTAGAAACTTTGTCACCGACTTCACCCTGCACAGCATTTAACTTGTTAACTGCTTCTTCAACTATTCCTATGGCCTCTTGGAGAGTCAGACCTGCAGTCTCCAGTTTCTTGATACAACTGAAATGCGTTTTGATGTACGAAACTGAACATATCACCTTAGAGTTGTTGAATGCAGACAAGGATTCGCTCGCTGACACTGCAGAATCGGGAGATAATGTTTCCACCACATACTTCACAGCTTCAAAGTTGTCACTGTAGAAATTTACGGCTTCGATCCAGGTTCCCCATCTTGTAATTACGGGTTCTGGAGGCAGAGGTGTGTCAGGTAGCCTTTGTTTGTAGCACTGGATACGGTAAGGAGCTTTCAAGAACACCTTTTTTGTTGCTGATATTAATGTATTTACTTCGGGGAAAAGGTCTCTGACAGTTTCAGCTACTCGATGCAATCCATGAGCCAGGCATGTAACATGTAGTAGGTTGGGGTAAAACACATTTAGAGAATTACCTGCTTTTAACATGTATGCTGCTGCATCTGTATACAACAGCAGTACCTTCTCTTCTTTAACACCATTTGGCCATAACAAACTTGGCAAAATACAGCTTTATCGTCAGTTGTAAAAGCACTGTCAATCTGTACCCATGATTTTAACTTAGATGACAAAGATGATGCGGTCGGTGCCATGATAAAACAAGGATATTTGTATTTAAAACTCTTAAGAACTTGCGTTGAACAATACCGCACAATATATTATTTAAGACGTCTTTTGTCCAACAACGAGAATCCGCCAAGGCAAGAAACAAGCAAGCGCAGAAGTGTAGGCGAAAGACAAAACACTGACTTGACAATAACTTCAACACACCACACTGCACGCCAGATTGTTATTTACGTGTAGGCTTACACTCCGAGAGCGTCGATAATACTGGCGTCAAAAATCACATTGTGCCCTACAATAGCATAGAGTTATATAGATATTTGTTTGTTTAGGTAGATGGAATCCGTTGCGAGAATTGCAAGATCTGCGAAGAGTATTTATTTACCGCGGACAGCACGTTCTTTCCCCACCGACCCCGCTGAACGTGCGAACAAAACGTAAATGAGTGGGGCCGCGCATACCATTCTCATCTAACATCCCGTGCAAAATGCCTTACTTGTCGCTTGAGCTCGTAAAAAATTTTACTTCTTGAAAGTAGAATCTATGTGTGCAATTGCAACAGATGCAATATTTTGCCTTTTCTTGTAATAAATTTAATTGGACCTGATTCTGATTAATTGCACATTTGCGCATCTGAGTAATGTTGTTATAGGCCTAACTATTTTTTGCCATTTCAATTTTCAAATTGAAGTAAAGTATAGTAAAATATGTAGAAATATGTAAGATGGAGTGAAATATGTAATATGAACAAAATATGTAAAAATATGTAAAATTAAACTCGCGGATAAGACACCTATTGGTATGATTCGCCGATATCTGGTTTTTCCGTGTAAATGTGCACTCAGCATTCAAATATGTAATTACATAAAAATCCGGGCCTTAATCATCACCTACACCTGCATAAATATGAATGTAGGGGCTACTCATTACAGTATTCACTTCCCCTTCCTTTGTATTTTGATTTGACAGCATTACAGGATGTTTACACTACCTTGTAAGCACGTATGTTTCCCCTTCTGTTTTGTCCAATATACAGTAGATTTGATAGAAATTTTAAATGAAGAAGGAAACTGCTACTTGGTAAATTAATATGTATTGTGCTTTTAAAAGGAAAAGAGAGATAGCTACCGTTTTTCTAATTCTATCAGTAGGATAGAAAACAGATATAATATAAAATGTATGAGACCCCATTAATATTAAGTATTTATCTCTAAATCACCAGTCGATTTTCTCAAAATAATGCGAAAAATTGCGAAAGAAACTACCGTGTAGTTATTTTTATCTCGCAAGGGTGTGTACGATGAACTATAGAAAAGAAACTTGTAGATAAATGTTTTTAAACAATGCCGTTTGGTTGCTAATCCCCGACCTTATAACTTTTTTATATACTTGCTTTTGTATAGAAAAGTCTTATGAAGTGAAAAGAAATTAGTAAAAGAGAATGGAAAATTCCAGGGTGAGGAAGAATATTTAACGTTACGAATTATAAAACGAAGGAGATATTACAGCTGCAATAAAGAGCAGGCAACGAATTATATCAAGGGCTCAAGAGAGAAGTAACGCAACGGAAGGCTGATTGGAATTCCTCAACTTAAATGTGAAGGAGGTATTGTATAATATTAATACTACCTGTAACTACCGCAGACCTTCCTTTGTCATAAACCGTCTCCTCACCATTCCCGATGGACCTCCTCCCAGAAACCCCCGCCAACGGAGAAATAGAAATAATTAAGTCTCTTCGTCATACTTACTACACCTGGCTTCCTTATTGATAACTTAACATCTTAAATTTTCCTATCTACCTATCCGGTCTTTATCCCTCTCCTTTGTGCCTCCCCGCCTTACCTTGACGCATCTCTGACACCTCCCTCCAGCTTTGGCGTCCTGCGTTACTCGACTTCGTTTTGGCTGTCGTTTGACTTATACTTTTATTATGGCTCTACCATCACCCATTTGGCTCTGCACACTACGTAAACACACAAATACACATCCATACACTACACTCTATCCTGAATGCCTCCACCTACTTCGCCACCGGTCCGCGCTGCGCTGGCGTGCGACTCCTCTAAATCTCCAATCGGCGGAAGGGTGCTTGCCCCAGATCAGCCTGAGTCTTATCCTCTGAGACAAGTCTCAGACAACGCAAAAAAAAGGTATAATATTATAGCCTACTGTCTACTATGACTGTGAGACGCGAATATGACAGCAGATACGCAAGAATGTAGGAGGCTACAGAAGAATAAAGGAACGGTCCAACTTCGGATATTATGGCTTAAGTAATCATATTAGAAAGGATTATTACAATTTATTTTATACACCACACAATATATGTGATAATTTTAATTTTTTATTTATCTATAAATTTTGAAACGAATTAAGACCTGTATTAACATCAACCGTTGTGTATATAATTCTTTTCACTCAGACTTTTCACAAAGTTTAGTGATATATTAAAACCATGTGTAAGATAATCAATTTTTGTGAAACCTATAATATACCCATTAAATAGTGTAGACTAGACAAGTATGATAGTAGCTTAATACAGTCTTTTTTCCGGGATGAAAGGGAAATTATAATATTGTGCGCTTAAGAATGAAACTTTTTTTGTTACTAGACCAACGTTTATGAAAATCTATTTGGCTTCATTTCTCAGATTGTAATAAAATTGGAATCAATTATAGCCTATATCAAATTAAAATTTTTGCCAAAATTATTTGTTACTAACCAAGTTTACTTTATTTTCTTAACCGATGGATTTTTGCATATCAAATTCCGTTTATTAGACATCGATTTTTCAATATAAAATTGGTCTCTAGATTACTGATTTGCGTTAATGCGTCCAAGAAACATAGTAGTTTGATAAACCTTATTACTAAGTTTTAATGTTTGTTTACATACGGCGTTTTCAAGAAACTGTAACAGTGTTAGAATAAATAGGCCTACTAAAAAATTTGATTACATACCTGCACCTAGTTTCGTATACAGAAGCAGTGTAAAAAGTATTTTGTAAAGCTTTCTTACAAAATTATAACATAACTGAAGCCCAAATGATGTTTAAGATTTTGCACGTTAAGTCATATGAAGTTTACTTAAGAACCTGTTACGTTCAGACTTCCTGAGATACAGTTATTGAGAAGAACAAGAGTAACAGAAAGAAAGAGAGAGAGAGTGAGAGAGAGGTCAAAGTACATGATGTTTACTACAGTTGGCTACTTATAAGGAACTTGAAAATAATTAAACTTATTGTAATGTAGAAAGTTAACGAAACATGAACCAAAAGCGAGGATTATGTGCAGCAGACTCAAGAGTTTTATTAACAGGATCCAAACAGCCTTTGGTGAAACGATTATTACGTTAAATAATTTATTCGCAATTAAAAAGTGGTACATTTTGAAGAAAGGAAAAAACCGAGGATGAGGAACTTATAAGTTGCTATTAAAATATGTAACTTACCTTTTGGATACCTAATTATTTTACAAGCAAGTTACGGAAACTATAAAAAAAAATTAATTCTTAATATATAAGCCTTCACGTATTATTTCAAAAAATTAGATTACTGCTCACTGTGATATACGAAAAGCAAAAATATAATTAATGTAACATTACAACTCTGTAAGATATAAACTCTTCTGCTTCTGCAGGTTGTTATTTATATTATTGGTACTTGTAGAAATTTTTATTAATCAGAATGGTGAATAAATTTCCAACGGATGGGAGTCAACTTGAAACATGTTGCTTCGGTACTACTGTATACCAATAACTGCATAACTATATTCTTACAAATGATATTCGGTATGAATGAGAATAATTAAAAATTCGTAATTCTCTCTCCCCCGTCTCTCTTCTCCCCCTCACTCTTTCTCTGTCAATTTTCCCCATCTACCTCACTAATAGGGGCAAACCTCACTACTACCTTTAATTAAACATGACTACCTCACTATTAATTTCCTTTTATTTTCATTAAGTTAGCACGGCAGGTCCTTCTGCGACTGCACCCAAAGCGCGCCTCTTTAAGTGTTTGTTGAAATGTTACACTGCTACAAACAGATTACTCAAGTTTGAATGTGTAGTCTGTACAAACACAATGAATGATTAAACAAACAGATACAAACAAACAGTGAAGGATTGTGTGTAACACTGAAATTG
This sequence comes from Magicicada septendecula, assembly GCA_034769895.1. Lineage (NCBI taxonomy): Eukaryota > Metazoa > Arthropoda > Insecta > Hemiptera > Cicadidae > Magicicada > Magicicada septendecula. The sequence continues at coordinate 148,465,225 of CM068376.1, read as the reverse complement.
TTGACAAAAAGAAGAAACTGTACGAGTTGGCGCGCGTGCGTGTGCGCGCGCGCGAGAGAGAGAGAGTGAGTGAGTGAGTGAGAGGACTGAAAGAGGGCGGAGGTAAAAAAAATCTGTCGCATTAAATTCACGCCAACAACATTCTTAATGTCGTAATGACACAACAGTCTTTGTTTACAAAAATTATTACGATTGTCACGACACAAATATACAGATCTAATGTGTGTTGGCAGGCTGACGCGTTCGTACTACCAATTCATTCGAAGGCTGTATTCACTCCTGTCTGTATTAAAATAATACAAAAATGTTGTTTTATATAGTACGGGACACAGCATTGTAAGCTTCGAGGTGATGCAATAGTAACTGCGGTATTGCCATGTCGCTTCACTCACACTCACGGGCGCGTTACACTACGAAGCCAAACAAACAACGTCAGCGCATTCTCATACAATAGAGATAACAAACACACACACACACACACACCTCACGATTCTACATCGGTGAGCTACTACGATCAAAGAGAATACGTCAGCGCATTATCGTACAATAAAGATAACACACACACACACACCACAAGTCCTCTTCTTTCCACTGTTTTTTTCTTTCTTTATATAATTTTTGTGTTGTTTTCAATTTTGTAAGTAATTATTTTCTTTATTCTTTAGTAATATGACAATTCTCTTTACATTTTAGTTGTTTTTAAAACAGTCGTTACATTATATGTTATTTAATGAAAAACTTCATTTTTAAAAATTTAGTAAAGAAAAATTATACACATTATAATAAAAAATATACACAAAAATTTAAGCATTATAATTATTTTAAAATTCTTTCAATCAGAACTGGATTCGCTATCTTCTGAACTTTCTTCTGTCACTGCAATCACCATACGTTCTATAGCCAAATCTCTAGGGCATTCTTTCTGGTAATCGTCCTTTTGAAGCTCTTCGGAATGTTGGACGCATTTTCTCCAGTCTTCAACCGTTACTTTAGCTATCGCTTCGTCCATCAGTCTTTCAAGGTCGACCATTTTAAAAGTATTATTTCGATCGGCCACATATCCTTTCACCTGTGCCCACACCAACTCAATTGGGTTGTAATGTGCATGATAAGGTGGAAGGCGTACAACCTCATGACCCATTTCGTAGGCTATTTGATCAATTTCATATATTTTCAGCGCATTTTTTATTTCGTTTTTGTTTAGCAATTCAGCCCTCGTATCTTGCATAGAAAATTCAATTTTATGATTTCTCAACCATTCTTGAATTTCCAATTTTCTCCAGTTTGATTTAGGAGCTTTCTCACCAATCCCTTCAGTTTATAACTTACTGCTTACATGTCGGAGTCATGTGATAGTATGAAACTTTTATTGAGCAGAATTCAGTATGACGGATATTCGTGGCATACCTACGGAGATGTGAAAGTAACGTAGTTATACTTCGATTGCAGCTTGGATTCACTAAAGTCTGTTGCCTTCTGTACGAGCGGGTAAATTCTATGCAGGAATGGGAAAATTATTATGTAAAAAAAAGCAGTGATCATTAAAGACAGAGGCACTGAGTGTAGGAGATCAGACCGTTGTAGGTCAAGTACTAGTAAAACCTGGAAAAGCTTATCGTTCACTACTACATATTAAGTAGGTTTAATGAAAATTATGTAAATGGAACGGATGTAATTTCGAAACTGTTAATTTCCTTCAAGTGTGTACTAAAGTAAAGAATGTTACAATTTATAAGTTGGTAATTACACCAGGTAATGCTAACAACCAGTAGCCTACTGATTCGAATGTGTGTGTGAAGAGGGCTTTTGAGTCGATAATAACGCTATTACCTACTTGACACAGAAATTCCCGTGTCACCTGCATTTTGTATTATGCAAACGTTCGGAGGATGTAAATTTTTCAACAACATTGTTGGAGTGCCAACCTTTAGAATGAACCGTTGTGGCGGAATGCAAGATTGATTTAAAGAATTCAAAAATTCTTGGAGATAGTACACTATATTTTCAATATTAAATACGGTGTTAATAGATTCTTCGGACTTTTTATTATCCCCAGAAAATTTTTCCAAACTTGTATCATTATTTTCCTTCACAGATTCGATTCTTTGGGAATAACCACTTGTAATTTTTATCAAGTAAACACTTGACGTTTTGCACAGAATTTAGCAATTAATACAGTGTTGTACTATTTACTATGTCCCAGTTTTTCGTCAATTTCTGTGAAGCTATCGTCAATTGTGATAAGGTATTAGCAGATGTCTCGTTTATTTCCGACGTGGGAGGTCCGGCTACTGTGGTCTCTTGACAATCTTTTGTTGGTGTTAATCTTCCTTCATAATTACTTTTGTCTCCTAACTCTCTGTCAATTACAGGTGAACACAGAAACTCTTCGATACTGAATATATTTTCATTTAATGGCCAAATTCCAGTTGAACTAAAACCTGCTGTCAGTTAGATGGTGTAGCTGCCTTTGAAAGAGCATCTTTTGCTAGCCCAGGTATGTCATGGTTTTACCTGGGTTTATTGTCATCCAGCTCTCAGCGGCTGCACCGAAACAGGCCATATAAACACTTGTCTAATGGCTGAAGTCAGATTGTAACGGGTATGAGGTATAAACTGTTTCATAAATAGTAAAAAAAGAGAGGCTGTAATTTATCTTGATGGATGTGCTACTCCAATACAACCTGCTGGTCCATAAATAATCAAAGTGATATCTACATAACACTCTGTGGATATAACGATAAGTGGTGGGTTCCAGCTGCCATCTATGAAAATACCACTGGTTTCACCCTTTTCCAAAGGGGTAACCCTGCTGACTTGTTTATTTCCCTTCAAACTGACAACTTTTTTAGGACAGTGCACTGTCGTTATCCTGCCTGGTTTCCTTCACATTCCAAATATTGTGACAGTAAAAATGAAGGCGACTTATCACAGAATTCCAATATTGAAGAAAGTTTTATGTTATGTTTATTAAAACTAAATGGTATTGCAAAACTTGTTGCTTCAGCCTCTCTGAAAGACAACCTTGAATGTCGCTGCATGAAGCCAGTAAAACAATCTTTTACCGGCCCAGTTCACCAGAAAATCGACATTATTTGCAAACAAGTATTCGGAGGCTAACATACGAATATTCTTAGGGTACAAACCATAATAACTAACAGAATAGAGCAGATCATAACACAGAAATCTGATTTTTCTTTTTGTTCTTTCCTAAATACAAGTTGTGGAAAACGCCGAGTCTTTGTATGGTTTGTGAGCTACATCGCCCCAGAAAGTTTTTCACTTGTACGTTTGAACCAAATATGAAAAAAAGAAAACAGAACAAAATGTTTTACTTACATTGTACCAACATAACACTTTCCTTCTGGTGAAATTGAAGGTACACCTTTAATTTTAAAATTAGGAATTGATATTAGAAATAACCACTAATTACCAATAGTAAAGACTGTAAAAGATAAACAAAATGTAATCTAATAATAACCAATAGATATACCAGTACTACATAAAGTCAAATAAATCAAATGTAATACAGAAACACAAAACCGACAATAATCCATTGTTGTATATTATAACTATATGCTTGCCATAGAATGGATGCATGACGAACAAAATTACTTGTAAACTTATCATAAAAGAGTAGGAACTAAACCAACAACATTGAATGAGGCAGAATACTATTCGAATAAGTAACTTCAAGGATTATAGCCACCCAAATACTAATAATAACCATAATAATAAATAAACCATGTTGACAGCTAGATGCAAGTAATCTTGGTTACTTTAAACAAAAGCAATTTTCAGTATAAATGCAGAATGAACTACTGCACAATAATAACAGTGCTATCAAAACAATGATAAGAGATATTCAAGCAATAACGAGAATAATTTGATAGGATTACAACCCATATAAAAAGGTAACTTCCTAAAGTATAGTAAACTCACTTAACAAACTATAGTTAAGGTAATAAAACCACAAGATGAAGAAAAAGGACACTATCAGAAGTGACAATGACCAATGCAGTATGCATAGGCCATAATAAAAGGTTATTAACTATTAATGTTATAATAATATTAAGTATCATGTACATGTTGTGTTTATGTTAGTGTCTATACAGGAAAGTACAGAGCAACTCACCGCAGCTAATAATAGAAGAGTCAACGCAACTTCTTCAGAATCGAACTCATGAAATGGAACAAAAAACATTCTAAACTATTTAAACAAAATTAATAAACGATGTCAAAGAGTAAGTAAACCGATTTATTCATATCGGATTCAATAATAGATTGAATTGGGTAGAATAAATCAATAAACCAAAAATTAATAATAAAAACCAAAACGTTAAGAATAATAATAAAACAGACAATCTCGTCGTGCTAAAATGTTCATACACACTTTTTAAGAGAAAATACTTAAAACTTCGAATCTAACAAGAAAAATATTGTGTCGAGTATTCATAATGCAAACCCTTAGATATCAAATATGAAATGAAAATATAAGTACCAAGTAAAATGTATATTCTATAGCCGGCAGAATAAGGGAAGGACAAACAAAATAGAGGCAGGATATCAAGAGAATGGAAAACATGGGACTACCTAAACAAGTAATAAGATACAGACCTCAGGGAAGACGAGATATAGGTAGGGCAAGGAAAAGAGATGCCTTCAGTGAAGGCAAAACAGGCTGTAATCCTATACCTTGACATGGAGAAGATTCCTAATACTTAATAGCACACTTAAGAACAAAATATTGGTATGGAGAATCATACACGACTTCCATGTTCTAAGATTTATATTTAAAATCATTTTCGAAATGAAATATTTCCATTGAAACTACTTCTTTCTACTTACTGCTTCAGCCACTTACTGTGGGCACTAACGTATACCACCTCACGTTATCGCACTTGATTTTCACTGATGATGGAAGTCGATGGCACTGGCGAAACGTCTGGTTTTGCAGAAAACATTGGTCTACGGCCAAACAGGCCGGGAAGGAATTTTAAAAACAAACTGCTTCTTTGTTGTCAATAACGTAGTACATATATACAAAAAATTATCAGGTAAACTATTACGTTACAACAAAAAAATGTTTCAGGTAAACTACCCTTTCCCCGTAACCGATCTTCACCAAAATCAATAGGCCTTGAGTCCTCTATAACTCGGGCACATATGTAAAAAAATATCTGATTCTGTTTGAATTTACGGCAGTTATCGTCCGTCATGAAAAAATTTCTCTTGTTACAACATAAAATATTGCAGGTAAACTACCCCTTTATCTTAACCGATCTTCACAAAAAACAATAGGTCTTGAATACTCTACAATTCAGGGCTGTATGCAAAAAATTATTTGATTCTGTTTGAATTTGCGGCTCTTATCGTTTGCCATAAAAAATCTAGATAGACACACAGACACTTTTCGATAAATTATTTTTTTCATGTTTTGAGGGTAGTATAATCAGAATCTGCAAAAATCTCTAACACGATTTTTTTTGCCATCACCATACTTCCATTTCCTTATGGAACATGAAAGTAAAATCAAAGTAAAATTCTGATGGCAACAAAAATCAAATATTCTATCAAAAATTGGGGATATACATTTTTGGTAGGTATTTGGTAGGCCTACTTGCATTGCACAAGGAATGTGTTATTTTCAATAGGTTATTGATAAAAAAAGACTTACAAGTACATTGATTTTTATTACAAAATTTATACAAAACAGTTTCAATTCTAAGGTATCAATAATTAATAATTATTAAGGATAATGAACAAATTATTTCTTCATAGAAGATACATAAAAACATTGCAAAAATAATACATATCAGACAAATATTATTACAACAAAAATACCACACAGACATTTGGGCTTTGTTACTTTATCAGTAACTATAAGATTACATTCATAAAGTACATAGAATATTTATTTACAAGAACATAATTACAAAAAGTGAAAACACCTTTGATGAAATAAACATTTTATTTATTACATCAAACATAACTAAACTCAAATGACAATATAAATGAACTAAATATAGGTTTTTCTGCGAGGGAGTGTAGGATTGATTAGGGGTTCAATTAGTTGAAATTATTAAAAAAAAAAAAGCATAAACTATAAATAGAAAAACTAGACTGGTATGTTTACAACAAAATGAAAACTTCAAGTTACATTTAAGAGATATTCCGTGTCAAATCAACAAGTGCTACAACCTGACCCTCTTAGATTTATTTGAAATTAAGTATGCATGTAGTATTCATAAATAGTAACACAAATCAATTTTTTCACATTTTTCTGACGAAAGGTTACTGAGTAATGGGTGCTCAAAAATGAAAAAAATAAATAAAATTTATGACTTGCGCAACAATATTGATTTGTTCACAACTTGTGTTCTAATTAAGCTAGAACAATGACATCGAGTTCATTTGAAAGCTCTTTTAAAGGGCTTTCATATGATATAAAACATAATTAGTTGAAAATATATATATTTTTTATAAACACATCATTATTGCATTTACTGAATTTTGAAAAACTGTATTTTTAAAATTCTCAAAAAAATATATGTGAAAGATATTGTTTTCCTCTACATATTCTGAAAGTTTCAACTTGGGATGAGCATGGGATCACTATCAAAAGTAATTTTATGTTTATCACGATTCTGTAAAACGTCATTCAGATCGGTGAATTATTATTATTTTTATTTTCCTACCCGTGACAATTTTTCAGAATCATAGTTGGATTTATTACTTGGCCTACAAAATTGTACTTTTCTTTCATACAAATAACTGTGTTTTAAAGCTTAGCACTAGCTAAATTAATAGCTCAAAATTAATAAATTGACCTACATATCTAAAATATATATCTTAATACAGTGATCCAGGTTTTCCGTGTACAAGCAAAAAAATCTCATTTTAAAGACTATATACAAAATGGTTGGTTGGTGTGACTATCTCCCATCTGTTTAGTATTTTGTCATCGGATAATATTCAGTCAGCTGTTGTCAACTGTTGTTGAAAGTGACCTGTACATTTTCTTTTGGTGTGACATAGCCTATAAAGTGAAAAAAATGTGATTAATTCTGAAATGTTGTTTTGAAATTAGCTTAAAGGTACTTTTGTACAATTCTCACAACAGTGTATAAGTTTATATGCCTACAACCAGTTAATATTGTAACGAGACATATGAGCCCAAATATTTCAGTAACCCAAAATATTAACACATGTCAATAATTGAGTGAAAGAGACAAACCAAGTGTTTCTTCTAAAAGGCCAAGCATGAAACTACATGAGCTACTCATCACCAAGGATAAACTCACAACAATAAGAGTTAATAAAACTAATGGTAACTAACAAGTGAAATAACATTATAAGAAAAAGAAGATGCACCGAACAATGGTTGTACCACAGGAACCAACAACCCAATAGTTTTCGGTCAGTAAGGAACCAATGAAGACAAGGAAGAAACATACTACGAGAAAGACACCTAACAACCATGGTATAAAATATAGATTCCAAGAGCCAGTCAACTATAGAACATCTTGCCCGTATATGCAATGACTGAACAACTTACAGATTGAAGAGATGGACAAGAACTGACTAACTGAGATGACCAATATTGTAACGCAACAGAAATGCTAGCACTCAAGTTACATAAAAACAAGGTTCACAGAATAATAAACAAGTCAATATTTAACCCCATGATAGAACAAAGAGCTAATAATTATATTTATAATCATAGATACAGGTAAATAAGGATGCAAGGTAATATTAACAAGAATAACCGAACCTGTAAGTTAGACAATAGTTGATGATATATGTTTAATGAAAAACAAACAAAAAATGAAACAATAATTTACTAATAGCAAATAAGAATTTTGAGTTAAGAGGTATTATTTTGTGACAACAAATGTTATGATAAAGTTTATGTTATGTTATACCAAATATGTGTTGAGTTAATGAAAGATAATGAAACAAGATGTATTATTCAATGACTGTTGTAGAATGAAGTGTGAAGCAGCTAATTAACGTTAATAGATTTGAATTTTCTTATATGTGATCCATAGGTCAAGATAAAATTGTTATTAGATATGGAAAAAATAATTGTTTATGTAAATGTTAATAGTTAAGATTTAATTATATGTATGAATTTATGTAAAAGGGGCTATAGATGTGTACCAGTTATAAACACAGGTAGATCTGTTTACAATAAAAGGCCTAACAGCCAAAACCACTATATAACCACTCATAACATAAAGGTTAGGTACATCAATTAATAATAATTAATGAATACGATTTGAAGAGCTAGAAAAAACATTAAATTAATAATGATATATAATAAAATTTATACAAATTATGATAATACCATAATGCCATGATATCGATTAATAACATTTAATATCGAAAGTGGATTAAATATAAAAAAAGGAAAAAAACCGGCTTATATAAAAAAACCAGCAGAATATGTGTAGAAAATAATAAACCAACTATCGGTAAAGTTACATTCCGATAGGATAGCAAATTGATAAGGAATAGACAAAAAATATATGAAATAAACACTATATTCAAAACATGTGGAAGGAAGAAGTCGTTTGTTGCTAGGGACGACAGAAGAAGAGGGAGTTGTTAATTTGACAATAATTGCTTTGATGATCTGAATGTGATGAGATTAAAAAACCCAAGAATTATCTATTTAATCGGAATATTTTAAATCATCAGACACGATTATAAAACACAAAATCCTAATGACAATGTTTATGACTATCACCAGTACAGTTTAATCCAAATAACACTACAGTATGAAATCACAATAGAGAATAAATAACTGGATTATACAAGGAAGAACTTGAACTGTCCCATATCCGAAGGGAATTGATGATATATTAAACCAAATAGAAAGAATTAACAGTATCACAATTAATAATATTCACTACACCAGAAGTTATAACCTTTCAAAAACACGGAACAACACTAATTGCTTCAACCAAGAGAAGAACGTATTTGGATCCTGGCGTTGCAGAAGAAGCATCAATCGGGCTGTAAACCAATCCAAGCTGTAATTCTGAAGTGGACAGGAGAAGAATTCCATTCTATTAAATCGAAGAAAGAAAATCGTACGGCATAATTGTCCAGAACAGTAAATTTATTAATCAACCGCCTACACGATTGGCTTCGTTCTAGTCTGGTAAATTATTATTATATTAATCATACTAACTACACAACACTTTAAATTTGTAAATCTTGCATTCTTATCTATGTATTTTTAATCTTCCCCACAGTTACAAGAACCTTCACACCCTGAATTAAATTAATTACAAATTAAAACACACTATATAACTAAATTTAAATAAAGTATCAGAATAATCAACAATCGATTCATACAATCTATAGCTCAAGCGTATGTTAATTAGAACATATATTATTCAATGTTAAAGAAGTAAACAAATAAAGAACCTTTATATATTGGCAAAATCTTGTTATTTGGAGTATGGTTTAATGAGCTAGGAATAAAAAAGTAACTGAATAAGTATAGAATAATTGGTTAACATAAACATTGAAATAACCTATAAGTTTCGTTGAGCCGATACTACAGCGCTTATAGCGGAATTATCTGACACCAAAGAGAGAGAGTAAAAATACAAAATTAGACAGAATTCTCTTCAAGGTATAATAGGGTTGAACGGAATTATAAAATAACTCATTAATTATTTAAGTTACAGGTACACAAACACTGATAGTTTTTAGAGAGCTAAGTTAATAATTAATTACTTACATCAATACATCCCACAACTCCAAATATCTCCGAGATTTACATAATTAAAATAATTCAAAACACATTTGCATAGGTGTATGTACAAATTGACTAACACAACAGTGGGGTTTTAAGGAGAGGAAACCCATTCCTGTACAATATACAACAGATAATATTATAAATGTATAGGACAAGATATGTTATAAAAGAATGAAAGTAACTAGACTGTTAACTGAATAGAAGCTGTGAATAAAAGCATAGTAACATGTTATGCATAGCACCCATGTAACATAAAGAAGTATTAAAATTGTCTCATAATAATAACAAATATTACTCAAATAGTCAAACAATCATGTAAGATAAGAAAAGGCAATAACTAAAGAGTTATTAGTTATCATTAATAAAACCAAACTTGAGAAAATAAGGTTAAAAGAATGTAAATTTGTATCAACCTAACATACACATTGTTGGTACAAATTTCACCTAAATTCACATCTATCAGTAGGAAAAGCCTACCTAAACCAAAATGTTTTGTGCCTTAAACCAAGAAGAACTGATAAGCTTTCTACAGGTACCAATATAAGATACCCAAAATGGATTTTAAATAAGAATTTAAGTAAATAAAGTGAACCAAAACCGACCAAAAGGGGATTCACTAAGTAAAACGTGAACAAAACCACTTTATAATACCAAATAGAAGTAAAAGGTTAATGTCTATACCACAAGTAAGGTGTAATGCCACTATTGTAATAGTATAAGAATATTATAAGAAAGGACATAATGTATTATAATCGTAATTAAGAACACCTGTCATGTGACACTAGGTGTAAATAATGTTAGTCAATGATATACACTAAGGGACAGACCAGTGTACAAAAAACACTAAACCAATTATAAAGAGACTACTATGATTAAACTATTGTAACTAAATAATAGTAGAAAGAGATAAAAGAATACCAAATAAGAATGGAAATAAGTGTACACCTCATAGTGCAAAATAGATGTCAGAGAGAGATAACTATATAAGAATACAGCAGTTCTATAAGGAGAAATTTACCTCCAAACTTATAAATTTTGCACAATCATCTGGCGATATAAGAGCTTCTACAACAATGGACTCTGTAACAAAGAAAGAATTTTAGCTAACAGAGAAAAATAATTATCATTGCCAGTATCAACAAAAGTGCAAATTACTAAATGAAATAATTGCAATTTTATGGGAAATAATGTTATTAAACTAATTATGTACTTTATTAAGAACTTTTGTTTTCCAGCAGCTTCCAAAACTCTTTATATAAAAAATAATATAAACAAACTTATTTAGAGCTTCTAACAATACTTATCTTAAAATTATCATATGATTATACTTTCCAAAGGAAGCCCCTGATTTGAAAGCATTGACACCCTGATACTACTAATTAAAAATGATTCCAACTACTATGTTACTAAATTTTCTCATTTAAAATGTAAATGGGACTGTTAATAACTTTATATTGTTGTCATTAACAAGACAAAACAATCATTAATGGCTATTTTATCACAAACTTCAAAATCTCCTATAAAGCTTGCTCAATGAAATAGGACATTCCTGATGCAGAAAATTAACTTTGCCATAACACAAATTAAATAGGCTAACACCCAAACAAAAAAATGCTTTGAAAACAAAACAGTCATGAAATATGGTATGAATTAATTGTGCTACATTCAAAGCTGATTTTCTTAATTGATTTAAAGTACCTATACAAGTCTAGTTTGTCAAGTAAAGATAATTTAGGTAAACCTAACACTACATATGAAACAAACATTAAATCAAATATGCTAATGTTACAAAACTCACAAACAGAAAAAAAAAATTTTAAATTATCTATAGGCTAAATTGCTTTGATTATATTACCTTCTCCACTTCATATGTTTTCCACATCAATATCATCTGATGTCGATACTACTGATGGTGCAATAATAGTCATTTTTTCCCAGTCAATTCTGGAAAGTTCAGGAGGAACCTGAAAGATCATTACAAAACTCATACATAATTTTTCACTAAGTTAATAATTATAATAATATTAAGCTAATAATTAAGAGAATAATTTATTTTCTTAACCTAGCACAATATTTGTAGGTTAGCACTATGAATTTACAAAAAGTTAATGGATTTTGTGTAAATTTCTAAAAAAAATTAAATTTACAGCATAATCTAGTAGTTATTTTATAGTAATCTATTTTAATTTAAATGAACTCAAGTCACTATTGCTTGGTTACATCCCTGCACTGAAGATTCCTGAAAAAGATTTCTAATATAATCACACAAACTCGAAAAACGAAAACTGTTCAAATGATTAACATTGAATAATATAATCCTGATTATAAAGTTAACTAGAGTTTAAGGGGTGATTTTATGCACCGAATATAAGGTAACATGAATAAATTAACACTGAACTTACTACGTTCCCAGTCAAATATGAAAGTAAAGTATGAAAATATATGTAGACATGCACTATTGGTGTAAGTTCTGGAGCTAAAGATAATTCAACTGTGACACAGAACTTAGTCTATTATACTTAACACCCAGGCCTATAAACTTTTGATCTTTTTCTAAAAGTAATTAATTTTATTTCAGAGTTAGGTTAGGCTTACAGGCTATTCCGCAGTAAGTTTAGTTAAATCAGTTATATTATCATATGCCAGACTTAATCTAAATAAAATTATTCTGTGTAAAGGTATCAGTAACTTGATATTTATACAGAATAAGCATTTAATACAGAATACATATTTCATTTAACTGGAGTCAGTTCGCTCACAGGGTCTTTTTCAAAAATGGGTTAATTAATTTTATATTTTTAGTTGATTAGAGTTAAGGGGTGCTTTTATACACTGAATATAAATAACAATTAAAAATATATGTACCTTTTTTTGCTGTACGTCTCCTAGGCCTACTTTCACAGTCATCTGAAAAGTAAAATATGACATTTTTTAACAATACGAAGAATAAAATATGACAATTGATGTAGACATGCAAGTATCTGGAGCTAGAGACAATTTACTGTGATAAAGAACTTAGCCTATTATACTTAACACCCAAGCCTACATAACACAAACAAATTTTGATTTTTTCCTAAAAGTAATTCATTTTATTTCAGAGTTAGGTTAGGCTTACAGGCTATTCCGCTGTAAGTTAATCGGCTAATTCCCTGCTAGTTTGCTAGTTTTGTTAACATAATTAATCACTAACTAACTAAGTGTGTTTGATATTTATGTAGCATAAGGTGACGCGTATATGACAGGTTTTATTAATGCAGTAAAGGAACAAATCTAATTTAAATAGTCTTTGTATTATTTTGGAATTCAATTTTTTAAAGCAAATGATAATACCTTATGCACCTTTGTAAAGGTTTTTACTTATTGGGGATAAGTGAACTGAATTAAAACATCAAACAAATGATTTTTGTTTCACAATCAAAACAATACGCCTACTGTATTAAATTTATTATGGCAATTCTATTTACCCTAAAACACTACAATACAAAACTCCAGAATTTTTGTTTTTGTATAAATTGGCCCGCTAATAATGAAAAAATAAAATTGTATTAATTAAATTAGAATGCTAACTTGCTCAATTATTAAATTTTGGGCAGAACACAGTGCTATTAGGCATAGTTGGTTCTATAACAGATACGTGTTCGACAAAGTAATCTAGACATGAAACATAACATAACGTATTTCTTTTATGAATTTTATGAAAAATGCTGAATTTGAAAGTTTATTTAGAGTAATATAGCTGGACTGAAGAATTAAATAAAATTTGTAACTAGTTAAATACGAGCAGAGTTCAAATTAAATATATTATAGTAAGGCGTACCATCTTGTGTTAGGTAGGACCACATTTTACGAATAAAATGATTTACAAATTGGATACATTACACATATATAGGTAGGCTAGAGTAGACAAAATAATTGTCAGACTTACAGGAGTATCTATAATAAAGAAACTTTATTTAATTAAATTGCTTCAGTGCCTTACAGGGACTTTTTTTAAAAATTAGTTAATTAACCCTTGGGTAATTATGAAGATTCTCATCAATGCTGATATTGCGCTGATATATTTTTATTATATTCTTCTATGTTATATAAACACGAGAAAAATAATTTTAAACGGCGGTCGAACCTATTTACGGAGACAAAAAATTAAATTTTTACTCCCATAAGAACGCATGGCGTTAGCCTAGGTATATTGTATTAATTAAATTAGAATGCTAATTTGCTCCATTATTAAATTTTGGACAGAACACAGTGATATTATGTATAGTTGGGTCTATAACAACCGGTAGGCCTAGTGTACAACCCAAAGTAAGCGAGACATTCATACATAACCTAACAGCTAATTTCCTACAAACAACGGACAACATACACTAAATAAATGATCATCTTACCTTTCATTATTATTCCTAGCGCCTCCAACATATTTTTACTTCGACTTGCAATCACAAACACTTCATACGAATTACAAAATTCTGTCCCACACACGTTAGAAAACTCAACGAATTACCGCACTAGACGACTAAACAGAATAAATTATGGCAGGTCCAATATTTCGTTATACCAACTAAACAGAATAAAAACACACTTTCCTCTGTAGTGTCTGTCTTTTTTACACATGTTACAAATTTTATAGAATAATTATTACGAATGCCAATATGGCCGACTAACTACCCATATTTCATTATATACATTTGTATATATCGAACAGGTTGTCTGGCTTCAGCGTACAGCAAAAATACGATGTATAAAAATTTGTATAAGTTTTTCGTACGCTGACACACCATAACTTGGGCAAAATAACTTCTTCACCTAAAGATGTACTTATACAAGTTCCTCAAATTTGTTTTAGATACCCTGGGTAAAAATTGGCGTGTGATGAAGAAATTATGCGGCGCTAAGTCTATATATATATATAATCACGTTTATCCATCATTAGCTAAACATGTAAGTTCTGACCAGAGAAGTTCATCTTTTTGAGACCCCATATATAAAAGTTACGAGTAAGCTTAGACATTTTATTCTTACATATTCGTAATCAGCATAAAAACCCGTAAAAATATATATCCGTTTCAAGATAGTTTGTTGAAAAAAGTTGAATAATAATTACCCTGTTAACTTTATCGTTACAAACCACTCACACGTTTAAAAAAATGCATTACTATTTTATCACGGATATAGGTTTAGCTTTTAGTGATGAAAAATATGCACAGTGTTCACAAAATGTATATAAAGTCACGAAGGTCACAACGTTGCCAAGTCTACTGAACGTAAGCAATTCCTGCAGCTGCTGTGTCTCGGCTGTTTATTCCAGTCGCCTACGTTTAATTCCTGTATACGATCTTAGTTATTTTTAATTTCAGTACCGTAGTAAAAATAATCTTTGAAAGACGTAATCAACTATTTTTCAACGCTGTTATTAAAAACTGGGTTAATCATTCAATGACAGAAAACATATAAGGTATAAAATGTTGTGATCACTTTATTCACACGTTCTTTTCTTGACACGTAAATAACTATATACTAAATAAAGATATAATAAGTATATCTTCATTGTACATTAGTATAATATGTAGTTAAAAAGTACAGTACAACCTGTCACATCTTGACCTGTGATATCCGGAACCTCCCATATCCGGACGTATCTCCAAACTAATTTTTGCAATTTTGGTTAGCGAATGGTTAGGGATGTAAAGATACTACTCTTGATGTTTTGGCTGATCACCCCTTTTTCTTCACTACACTTACGTCATTCTGCGATATGGTTCACTATTTTTGAATATTTAAGTTTTTACAATTGAAATACTTTATTTGGGGCAACTGAGTCTGGGGCAGCGGCGTTAGGTCGACTTACTTTGGCTTCATGGCTTCCAAAAAACGTGTGCATTGTATGAAGCAGCCGACTCATAAACTTTTTCAAAAACTGATGTAGGCTTACTGTAAGTAAAACTTTTTAACCAATTTTACTTTTTGTATTTTAAAGAGTACAGTGTACAAATGCAAATGCTAAAGCAATAGAAACGTCTAAAAAAACACGTTCTTCTTCTGTGTATCTTCTGTAATTGTTAATTATATTAATTGAGATTTTGGCTACTTATAGAGATTTAATTACTAAACAAAATACAGTTTTCAGAATTGCTGTATATTTATTGGTTTTGAAGTTATCGCAGGTTGAACTGCAAAAATGGATTGAATAAAACTTACTCATCCGCCGCGTGTTTCACTGACGAAAGTAGAGCGAGATAGTTGCTAATATACCCTTTCTGTCTAGCGTACGGCGCAGCGCACAGTGTCCCTTTCAATACAGTATATTTAATGTATCATTTAAATGTCAATAAATTTCAATGTAGATAATGTAGAATGTAGAAAATGTAGATAAAGAAAATGATTATGATATTGATTATAATTATAATAATTGGAAGCTTGTTTCAAATATATTATACTACATAGAAATGTTTATACACGCACTCATGCGCGCACGCGTGTGCACGTACGCGCACCCACCCACTCAGGCATATTATATATATATATATATCTAAAATTTGTGATGTTTTCAATTTGTTTCTTCTGCAAGTAGTATAATTTCGTATATTCTTTTTAACACCTGACGCACGTTTCACTGAAAAATATCAGTATCATCTGAGGTTTCTAAGTAAATTAATAACAATCGAAATAATTCTATTAATATAAAATTAACGAATAATAAAAAATTCCGACTTAATTTTACATCTTGTGCCATTTTGTCAATGTTATATGTGGACAGACTTGCTTACTTTTCTATTAAATGTAGAAATAGATTTTACCATTATTTTTTGCCGCAAACCATTTAATCTTGTTGTTTAATCCTTTTTCTATATGAATAGCTCATTACAATTATTGTTAATATTTCGTGTAAACAGCAGAGAGATGCTAAGTAGGACATTGTCTCAGGTAAGATTGCATGGTAAATCAAGACTCGCGCGTATTTCTTCCACCAGTCGGACGTCACGCGGCAAAAACAGCTGATCGCTAGGTTAGCGCGGGAAGCCGGAATGGCCCCCCCTGTGTTGTGTCTATTCAGCGCTAACACCACAAGATTTCTCATTCCCGTCAACATGAGTACCTACTCAAGGTCAAATAACATTCTTAATGTTGTAATGACAGACGTGTACGTTTACAAAACACTTTTTTGGCTGACACATATATACACATCTACGTCTGAACTCGCAACCTCTTATTTATCAGCTGGCCGGTTTTACGTTTCCACCAAACGTGTTCCAGAAAATCATATTAAAATAATATGAATATTTTATAGTAAAAACATAATAAAAATAATAATAATATACAATTTAAAAAGTTAATACACTACCTCTTGCTTATCCTAAGTTTTGTGCCGTATCACTTTTCCAAGGATTCATAAAATTGTTATCTCGAATGATACATGGATCTTGTAGAGCTCGTAATCCTAATGTTCCTTGCATGATTGATGGAATATGTACACATAATAACCGAGCAACATTTTACGTTAAACTATTGAAAATAACAATGGTTTTCCAAAGTACCGGAGACGAGATGACGTAATTGTTGAACTAAAAGGAATACCGTATATCATTTGATAATCATGATTCGTTCAATACAATCGCTTCCTAATTCTACAGTACAATGCTCACATCAATATTGAAAACCGATAAATACATGTATAAATAGGCTTACCATACGTCCCGGTTTGACCGGGATTGTCCCGGTTTGACGACCTGATCCCGGGGTCCCGGCCAGTTTGTCAATTGTCCCGGTTTGAAAATTGACGAGAGTAGTTTCCGTCCGGGCGAAGACGTTGTGCAAGCTAAGCTCCCGATTTTTGGTTAAATCAATAGAAAAGAGAGTTTGAAAGATTAAAAGTAATTTTTCATGAATGGAAAATTCAAAAGCTGCAGTAGTCACTTTCCACGAGTATACACATTCAAATGACTTAGGGAGCACAAAAATCCTAATGTGTGCTACACTTGCTTTCCTTCGAAAAGATGTAGAATGTGGCTGGTAGTATATCCATGGTCAAGTTCCAGAGGAAGAGAAACTCGATTAATTCTTTAATTGTTTCGTAGAACAATAGCTAGACAATGATTAGTGCCACAGGAGTTACGGAACTGCTACTTCCGACGTCATACAATGAATAATACCGTACAAGCACGCATCAGAAACTAAACAGCCACGTTGGAAGACCACATCCAAGAATAAAAAACATTATCAAATGTTTATAATCTGAGGCAGAGAAATGTATTCAGAACACGATGTAACGATGGAGTGAAATTTTTAAGCTATGAAAAGGACGAAAAAGTATACTGAATTGGATAAACTAAAAGATATGAAAAAGATTCTGAAGTTGGGATGTTTCTCAAGATCACGTCGTCCGTTCTACAAGTTGACTAATAAAAATAAATAAAAAATAACCTTCCTTTTTAATTTAGAGAGAGAGAGAGAGAGAGAGAGAGAGAGAGAGAGAGAGAGAGAGAGAGAGAGAGAGTGAGGGAGCGGCTATGCAAGTGTGTGTGTGTGTGTGAGTTTTATAAAAATTGTAACTTGGTAAACGTAGTTGGTAACAAAAAATACATTTAACGAATTATAAAAACATAAACACAATACAGGGTGGATGTACATACATCGTTGTTTGTGTGTTCGCAAATGGGAGGTACTCTCACGTATCAAAAATTAATTACGTGTCTTATCTACTTGAGTGTTCGCAAGTGAAACGAGTTGCAAGTGCCACTGTTCGTAAGTGGGAGCACACCATCGTCGGCCGGATGCGAAAAGCAGATTAATTTACCTGGTTTCTTCGAGACAAAAGCATCAACATGAATCAAAAAATTTAACTCGCAACCATTATTTTAGTAAAACGTAGATGATTGTGGGTATCATAGCTTAGGCTTTTAGAGCATAGGCTTGTACATTTATCTAGGATTTACATTATGTAGCTGATGATAGAAGTTCAAATGCGAGTTCCTGGTCCCTAAAAACATGGGTATCTCAGCTGGGAGAGTGAACTCCAAGACAAAATACTGATCCTTCAAATGTGTGCGTGTCGGGTAGGTATAGGCCTACTCTGGGCTCCTTAAAAAAGCTACTGCTAAAATAACAGTGATTTGTTCTAATTTTGTTTGCTACATAATAAGGTGACGCCGTATAACATTAAAATTTGGGTTTGGCAAAGATTATCAGAATTGGCACATTCAACAATTAAAAGTTTTGTACGAATGAGCAGAAAATAATGGTATTTAAAAGGAACTATAAAGACATATCTTATGGTCATAAACAAACCGTAGAAGAAATTACTATTGTAATCAGTATAGTCATATTTGGACAGGTGTAGAAAAATATGGAGAAGCCTGTACAGGTGTGTCGGTGCTGATGGGAACACACATAAAAACGTTTGTATGAGATTAAACGTATGTATCCAAGATAAATACCGTTTTATCTACAACAGGTGGCTTCGAAATATGAATTTGGGGATTTCCCTTTTATTTAGGGGGAATTGTTATAAGGTAAATACAGTACAACCTGTCACATCCGGACCTGTGATATCCGGAACCTCCCATATCCGGACGTATCTCCAAACTAATTTTTGCAATTTTGGTTATCGAAATGGTTAGGGATGTAAAGATACTACTCTTGATGTTTTGGCTGATCACCCCTTTTTCTTCACTACACTTACGTCATTCTGCGATATGGTTCACTATTTTTGAATATTTAAGTTTTTACAATTGAAATACTTTATTTTGTCTGGGGCAGCGGCGTTAGGTCGACTCACTTTGGCTTCATGGCTTCCAAAAAACGTGTGCATTGAAGAAGCAGCCGAATCACAAACTTTTTCAAAAACGGATGTAGGCGTACTGTAATTAAAACTTTTTAACCAATTTTACTTTTTGTATTTTAAAGAGTACAGTGTACAAATGCAAATGCTAAACCAATAGAAACGTCTAAAAAAACACGTTCTTCTTTTGTGTATCTTCTGTAATTGTTAATTATATTAATTGAGATTTTGGCTACTTATAGAGATTTAATTACTGAACACAATGCAGTTTTCAGAATTGCTGTATATTTATTGGTTTTGAAGTTATCGCAGGTTGAACTGCAAAAATTATTCGACTAAAATTTACTCATCCGCCGCGTGTTTCACTGACGAAAGTAGAGCGAGATAGTTGCTATTATACCCTCTCTGTCTAGCGTACGGCGCAGCGCACATTCTCCCTTTATGTACATAAATATGTAGGAAAAATAAGGAAAATATGTAGCTAAATATGTAATATTTAAGAAATATGTAGTATTAAAATACTTTCACATCAACAATATAATTTACATTTTACGAGAACATAACAGTGCCCTCTTTGAAAGGTTTTGAAAATAATAGGTGCTTCATTTTAAACTTTTTAAAATCACTTTCAAAACATGCAAATATATTTTGAGCAAAGTCAATGTAATCCATAAAATACTAATCAAGTTCGGGGCAGACACTAATCACCAGTTAGATTACCACTTCTCTTACAGAAAATAAGTTAACCCTCAGAATACACAGTATCTGAAAGTTCAACTCTTTGTTGAAGAGTTTACAATAAGACAGCATGCATAAGAAATGAATTACTTTTCAATTGTTTATTGTACTTTAGAAAATTTATGAAAACATATTTTAGAAAACAGTATTAAAAAAGAAACCTTGATATTATAAAATTAACAACAACAAAGTATTTTACCTATGGATTTCTGTAGTATAGGACATGAGTATAAAGTAAAAAATTGAGAATTATTAACTATTTAACAAAGTATTTTACTAGGAGAGTTGAAATTACTATAAAATTAAAGGTAGATTTTTGACTTGAAAATCTATATTGTATATATATATATATATATATAACTCTACTATAACTCTGCATAAGAATAAAGTGTCCATGTAAGTTTTTTTTTCCACTGTTTAGTTGCACAATTAATTATTAAATACTTTTCTATATTGTCTGTTGACATGGACTGTCTTCGGTCTGAGAGTATGTTTTTATATATAGAAAAGGATCTCTCGACATCACATGTCGTCACCGGCGCATGTTTATATAGAGGAATCGTACTTGGAAGAATATTCTCAATCGATTCTACAGTTTCGCCGTTACATATGCGATAAATGGTATGTAAAGTTGAGTAACCAGGGTTTCTATTCAGCACAGCATTTAATTTAGTAGAAACTTTGTCACCGACTTCACCCTGCACAGCATTTAACTTGTTAACTGCTTCTTCAACTATTCCTATGGCCTCTTGGAGAGTCAGACCTGCAGTCTCCAGTTTCTTGATACAACTGAAATGCGTTTTGATGTACGAAACTGAACATATCACCTTAGAGTTGTTGAATGCAGACAAGGATTCGCACGCTGACACTGCAGAATCGGGAGATAATGTTTCCACCACATACTTCACAGCTTCAAAGTTGTCACTGTAGAAATTTACGGCTTCGATCCAGGTTCCCCATCTTGTAATTACGGGTTCTGGAGGCAGAGGTGTGTCAGGTAGCCTTTGTTTGTAGCACTGGATACGGTAAGGAGCTTTCAAGAACACCTTTTTTGTTGCTGATATTAATGTATTTACTTCGGGGAAAAGGTCTCTGACAGTTTCAGCTACTCGATGCAATCCATGAGCCAGGCATGTAACATGTAGTAGGTTGGGGTAAAACACATTTAGAGAATTACCTGCTATTAACATGTATGCTGCTGCATCTGTATACAACAGCAGTACCTTCTCTTCTTTAACACCATTTGGCCATAACAAACTTGGCAAAATACAGCTTTATCGTCAGTTGTAAAAGCACTGTCAATCTGTACCCATGATTTTAACTTAGATGACAAAGATGATGCGGTCGGTGCCATGATAAAACAAGGATATTTGTATTTAAAACTCTTAAGAACTTGCGTTGAACAATACCGCACACTATATTATTTAAGACGTCTTTTGTCCAACAACGAGAATCCGCCAAGGCAAGAAATAAGCAAGCGCAGAAGTGTAGGCGAAAGACAAAACACTGACTTGACAATAACATCAACACACCACACTGCACACCAGATTGTTATTTACGTGTAGGCTTACACTCCGAGAGCGTCGATAATACTGGCGTCAAAAATCACATTGTGCCCTACAATAGCATAGAGTTATATAGATATTTGTTTGTTTAGGTAGATGGAATCCGTTGCGAGAATTGCAAGATCTGCGAAGAGTATTTATTTACCGCGGACAGCACGTTCTTTCCCCATCGAGCCTGCTGAACGTGCGAACGAAACGTATATAAGGAGTGCGGCCGCGCATACCATTCTCATTAACATCCCGTGCAAAATGCCTTACTTGTCGCTTGAGCTCGTAAAAAATTTTACTTCTTGAAAGTAGAATCTATGTGTGCAATTGCAACAGATGCAATATTTTGCCTTTTCTTGTAATAAATTTAATTGGACTGATTCTGATTAATTGCACATTTGCGCATCTGAGTAATGTTGTTATAGGCCTAACTATTTTTTGCCATTTCAATTTTCAAATTGAAGTAAAGTATAGTAAAATATGTAGAAATATGTAAGATGGAGTGAAATATGTAATATGAACAAAATATGTAAAAATATGTAAAATTAAACTCGCGGATAATATACAGTAGATTTGATAGAAATTTTAAATGAAGAAGGAAACTGCTACTTGGTAAATTAATATGTATTGTGCTTTTAAAAGGAAAAGAGAGATAGCTACCGTTTTTCTAATTCTATCAGTAGGATAGAAAACAGATATAATATAAAATGTATGAGACCCCATTAATATTAAGTATTTATCTCTAAATCACCAGTCGATTGTCTCAAAATAATGCGAAAAATTGCGAAAGAAACTACCGTGTAGTTATTTTTATCTCGCAAGGGTGTGTACGATGAACTATAGAAAAGAAACTTGTAGATAAATGTTTTTAAACAATGCCGTTTGGTTGCTAATCCCCGACCTTATAACTTTTTTATATACTTGCTTTTGTATAGAAAAGTCTTATGGAGTGAAAAGAAATTAGTAAAAGAGAATGGAAAATTCCAGGGTGAGGAAGAATATTTAACGTTACGAACTATAAAACGAAGGAGATATTACAGCTGCAATAAAGAGCAGGCAACGAATTATATCAAGGGCTCAAGAGAGAAGTAACGCAACGGAAGGCTGATTGGAATTCCTCAACTTAAATGTGAAGGAGGTATTGTATAATATTAATACTACCTGTAACTACCGCAGACCTTCCTTTGTCATAAACCGTCTCCTCACCATTCCCGATGGACCTCCTCCCAGAAACCCCCGCCAACGGAGAAATAGAAATAATTAAGTCTCTTCGTCATACTTACTACACCTGGCTTCCTTCTTGATAACTTAACATCTTAAATTTTCCTATCTACCTATCCGGTCTTTATCCCTCTCCTTTGTGCCTCCCCGCCTTACCTTGACGCCTCTCTGACACCTCCCTCCAGCTTTGACGTCCTGCGTTACTCGACCTCGTCTTGGCTGTCGTTTGACTTATACTTTTATTATGGCTCTACCATCACCCATTTGGCTCTGCACACTACGTAAACACACAAATAGACATCCATACACTACACTCTATCCTGAATGCCTCCACCTACTTCGCCACGGTCCGCGCTGCGCTGGCGTGCGACTCCTCTAAATCTCCAATCGGCGGAAGGGTGCTTGCCCCAGATCAGCCTGAGTCTTATCCTCTGAGACAAGTCTCAGACAACGCAAAAAAAGTATAATATTATAGCCTACTGTCTACTATGACTGTGAGACGCGAATATGACAGCAGATACGCAAGAATGTAGGAGGCTACAGAAGAAAAAAGGAACGGTCCAACTTCGGATATTATGGCTTAAGTAATATTAGAAAGGATTATTACAATTTATTTTATACACCACACAATATATGTGATAATTTTAATTTTTTATTTATCTATAAATTTTGAAACGAATTAAGACCTGTATTAACATCAAACGTTGTGTATATAATTCTTTTCACTCAGACTTTTCACAAAGTTTAGTGACATATTAAAACCATGTGTAAGATAATCAATTTTTGTGAAACCTATAATATACCCATTAAATAGTGTAGACTAGACAAGTATGATAGTAGCTTAATACAGTCTTTTTTCCGGGATGAAAGGGAAATTATAATATTGTGCGCTTAAGAATGAAACTTTTTTTGTTACTAGACCAACGTTTATGAAAATCTATTTGTCTTCATTTCTCAGATTGTAATAAAATTGGAATCAATTATAGCCTATATCAAATTAAAAATTTTTGCCAAAATTATTTGTTACTAACCAAGTTTACTTTATTTTCTTAACCGATGGAGTTTTGCATATCAAATTCCGTTTATTAGACATCGATTTTTCAATATAAAATTGGTCTCTAGATTACTGATTTGCGTTAATGCGTCCAAGAAAAATAGTAGTTTGATAAACCTTATTACTAAGTTTTAATGTTTGTTTACATACGGCGTTTTCAAGAAACTGTAACAGTGTTAGAATAAATAGGCCTACTTAAAAATTTGATTACATACCTGCACCTAGTTTCGTATACAGAAGCAGTGTAAAAAGTATTTTGTAAAGCTTTCTTACAAAATTATAACACAACTGAAGCCCAAATGATGTTTAAGATTTTGCACGTTAAGTCATATGAAGTTTACTTAAGAACCTGTTACGTTCAGACTTCCTGAGATACAGTTATTGAGAAGAACAAGAGTAACAGAAAGAAAGAGAGAGAGAGTGAGAGAGAGGTCAAAGTACATGATGTTTACTACAGTTGGCTACTTATAAGGAACTTGAAAATAATTAAACTTATTGTAATGTAGAAAGTTAACGAAACATGAACCAAAAGCGAGGATTATGTGCAGCAGACTCAAGAGTTTTATTAACAGGATCCAAACAGCCTTTGGTGAAACGATTATTACGTTAAATAATTTATTCGCAATTAAGAAGTGGTACATTTTGAAGAAAGGAAAAAACCGAGGATGAGGAACTTATAAGTTGCTATTAAAATATGTAACTTACCTTTTGGATACCTAATTATTTTACAAGCAAGTTACGGAAACTATAAAAAAAAATTAATTCTTAATATATAAGCCTTCACGTATTATTTCAAAAAAATTAGATTACTGCTCACTGTGATATACGAAAAGCAAAAATATAATTAATGTAACATTACAACTCTTCAACTCTGTAAGATATAAACTCTTCTGCTTCTGCAGGTTGTTATTTATATTATTGGTACTTGTAGAAATTTTTATTAATCAGAATCGTGAATAAATTTCCAACGGATGGGAGTCAACTTGAAACATGTTGCTTCGGTACTACTGTATACCAATAACTGCATAACTATATTCTTACAAATGATATTCGGTATGAATGAGAATAATTAAAAATTCGTAATTCTCTCTCCCCGTCTCTCTTCTCCCCCTCACTCTTTCTCTGTCAATTTTCCCCATCTACCTCACTAATAGGGACAAACCTCACTACTACCTTTAATTAAACATGACTACCTCACTATTAATTTCCTTTTATTTTCATTAAGTTAGCACGGCAGGTCCTTCTGCGACTGCACCCAAAGCGCGCCTCTTTAAGTGTTTGTTGAAATGTTACACTGCTACAAACAGATTACTCAAGTTTGAATGTGTAGTCTGTACGAACACAATGAATGATTAAACAAACAGTGAAGGATTGTGTGTAACACTGAAGTTGTTGACAAGAAAAAGAAGAAACTGTACGAGTTGGCGCGCGTGCGTGTGCGCGCGCGCGAGAGAGAGAGTGAGTGAGTGAGTGAGCGAGTGAGAGGACTGAAAGAGAGAAACATGGGCAGAGGTAAATCTGTCGCATTAAATTCACGCCAACAACATTCTTAATGTCGTAATGACACAACAGTCTTTGTTTACAAAAATTACTACTGTTGTCACGACACAAATATACAGATCTAATGTGTGTTGGCAGGCTGACGCGTTCGTACTACTAATTCATTCGAAGGCTGTATTCACTCCTGTCTGTATTAAAATAATACAAATGTTGTTTTATAGTAATAATATAATAATAATAATAACAACTATCACGATTTGTAGGCTTAAGCATTCATAACATAAACAGTTTTCTAACGTTCCCGCCACTCAAGACTTCTACGAACTTTTTTTAACCTATTGACTTTACTCCATTTTTAATAATTCACCAATCCCTTCAGTTTATAACTTACTGCTTACATGTCGGAGTCATGTGATAGTATGAAACTTTTATTGAGCAGAATTCAGTATGACGGATATTCGTGGCATACCTACGGAGATGTGAAAGTAACGTAGTTGTACTTCGATTGCAGCTTGGATTCACTAAATTCTGTTGCCTTCTGTACGAGCGGGTAAATTCTATGCAGGAATGGGAAAATTATTATGTAAAAAAAAGCAGTGATCATTAAAGACAGAGGCACTGAGTGTAGGAGATCAGACGGTTGTAGGTCAAGTACTAGTAAAACATGGAAAAGCTTATCGTCCACTACTACATATTAAGTAGGTTTAATGAAAATTATGTAAATGGAACGGATGTAATTTCGAAACTGTTAATTTCCTTCAAGTGTGTACTAAAGTAAAGAATGTTACAATTTATAAGTTGGTAATTACACCAGGTAATGCTAACAACCAGTAGCCTACTGATTCGAATGTGTGTGTGAAGAGGGCTTTTGAGTCGATAATAACGCTATTACCTACTTGACACAGAAATTCCCGTGTCACCTGCATTTTGTATTATGCAAACGTTCGGAGGATGTAAATTTTTCAACAACATTGTTGGAGTGCCAACCTTTAGAATGAACCGTTGTGGCGGAATGCAAGATTGATTTAAAGAATTCAAAAATTCTTGGAGATAGTACACTATATTTTCAATATTAAATACGGTGTTAATAGATTCTTCGGACTTTTTATTATCCCCAGAAAATTTTTCCAAACTTGTATCATTATTTTCCTTCACAGATTCGATTCTTTGGGAATAACCACTTGTAATTTTTATCAAGTAAACACTTGACGTTTTGCACAGAATTTAGCAATTAATACAGTGTTGTACTATTTACTGTGTCCCAGTTTTTCGTCAATTTCTGTGAAGCTATCGTCATTAGGAACACTACCGTCACCGAGGTGTAGTAAGTTTGTAGAAAAATCACCATCTCCTCCTCCTCCTAAATGGGCTCTCATATTGCTTTGCAAATTTAGTCTGAATAGCATTCCACATCGCCGAGGACTTTAAACACACTGAGACAATATCAGCGCGGATACCTAATTATTTTACAAGCAAGTTACGGAAACTATAAAAAAAAATTAATTCTTAATATATAAGCCTTCACGTATTATTTCAAAAAAATTAGATTACTGCTCACTGTGATATACGAAAGCAAAAATATAATTAATGTAACATTACAACTGTGTAAGATATAAACTCTTCTGCTTCTGCAGGTTGTTATTTATATTATTGGTACTTGTAGAAATTTTTATTAATCAGAATGGTGAATAAATTTCCAACGGATGGGAGTCAACTTGAAACATGTTGCTTCGGTACTACTGTATACCAATAACTGCATAACTATATTCTTACAAATGATATTCGGTATGAATGAGAATAATTAAAAATTCGTAATTCTCTCTCCCCCGTCTCTCTTCTCCCCCTCACTCTTTCTCTGTCAATTTTCCCCATCTACCTCACTAATAGGGGCAAACCTCACTACTACCTTTAATTAAACATGACTACCTCACTATTAATTTCCTTTTATTTTCATTAAGTTAGCACGGCAGGTCCTTCTGCGACTGCACCCAAAGCGCGCCTCTTTAAGTGTTTGTTGAAATGTTACACTGCTACAAACAGATTACTCAAGTTTGAATGTGTAGTCTGTACAAACACAATGAATGATTAAACAAACAGATACAAACAAACAGTGAAGGATTGTGTGTAACACTGAAATTTTTGACAAAAAGAAGAAACTGTACGAGTTGGCGCGCGCGCGAGAGAGAGAGAGTGAGTGAGTGAGTGAGAGGACTGAAAGAGGGCGGAGGTAAAAAAAATCTGTCGCATTAAATTCACGCCAACAACATTCTTAATGTCGTAACGACACAACAGTCTTTGTTTACAAAAATTATTACGATTGTCACGACACAAATATACAGATCTAATGTGTGTTGGCAGGCTGACGCGTTAGTACTACCAATTCATTCGAAGGCTGTATTCACTCCTGTCTGTATTAAAATAATACAAAAATGTTGTTTTATATAGTACGGGACACAGCATTGTAAGCTTCGAGGTGATGCAATAGTAACTGCGGTATTGCCATGTCGCTTCACTCACACTCACGGGCGCGTTACACTACGAAGCCAAACAAACAACGTCAGCGCATTCTCATACAATAGAGATAACAAACACACACACACACACACACCTCACGATTCTACATCGGTGAGCTACTACGATCAAAGAGAATACGTCAGCGCATTATCGTACAATAAAGATAACACACACACACACACCACAAGTCCTCTTCTTTCCACTGTTTTTTTTCTTTCTTTATATAATTTTTGTGTTGTTTTCAATTTTGTAAGTAATTATTTTCTTTATTCTTTAGTAATATGACAATTCTCTTTACATTTTAGTTGTTTTTAAAACAGTCGTTATATTATATGTTATTTAATGAAAAACTTCATTTTTAAAAATTTAGTAAAGAAAAATTATACACATTATAATAAAAAATATACACAAAAATTTAAGCATTATAATTATTTTAAAATTCTTTCAATCAGAACTGGATTCGCTATCTTCTGAACTTTCTTCTGTCACTGCAATCACCATACGTTCTATAGCCAAATCTCTAGGGCATTCTTTCTGGTAATCGTCCTTTTGAAGCTCTTCGGAATGTTGGACGCATTTTCTCCAGTCTTCAACCGTTACTTTAGCTATCGCTTCGTCCATCAGTCTTTCAAGGTCGACCATTTTAAAAGTATTATTTCGATCGGCCACATATCCTTTCACCTGTGCCCACACCAACTCAATTGGGTTGTAATGTGCATGATAAGGTGGAAGGCGTACAACCTCATGACCCATTTCGTAGGCTATTTGATCAATTTCATATATTTTCAGCGCATTTTTTATTTCGTTTTTGTTTAGCAATTGAGCCCTCGTATCTTGCATAGAAAATTCAATTTTATGATTTCTCAACCATTCTTGAATTTCCAATTTTCTCCAGTTTGATTTAGGAGATTTCTCACCAATCCCTTCAGTTTATAACTTACTGCTTACATGTCGGAGTCATGTGATAGTATGAAACTTTTATTGAGCAGAATTCAGTATGACGGATATTCGTGGCATACCTACGGAGATGTGAAAGTAACGTAGTTATACTTCGATTGCAGCTTGGATTCACTAAAGTCTGTTGCCTTCTGTACGAGCGGGTAAATTCTATGCAGGAATGGGAAAATTATTATGTAAAAAAAAGCAGTGATCATTAAAGACAGAGGCACTGAGTGTAGGAGATCAGACGGTTGTAGGTCAAGTACTAGTAAAACCTGGAAAAGCTTATCGTTCACTACTACATATTAAGTAGGTTTAATGAAAATTATGTAAATGGAACGGATGTAATTTCGAAACTGTTAATTTCCTTCAAGTGTGTACTAAAGTAAAGAATGTTACAATTTATAAGTTGGTAATTACACCAGGTAATGCTAACAACCAGTAGCCTACTGATTCGAATGTGTGTGTGAAGAGGGCTTTTGAGTCGATAATAACGCTATTACCTACTTGACACAGAAATTCCCGTGTCATCTGCATTTTGTATTATGCAAACGTTCGGAGGATGTAAATTTTTCAACAACATTGTTGGAGTGCCAACCTTTAGAATGAACCGTTGTGGCGGAATGCAAGATTGATTTAAAGAATTCAAAAATTCTTGGAGATAGTACACTATATTTTCAATATTAAATACGGTGTTAATAGATTCTTCGGACTTTTTATTATCCCCAGAAAATTTTTCCAAACTTGTATCATTATTTTCCTTCACAGATTCGATTCTTTGGGAATAACCACTTGTAATTTTTATCAAGTAAACACTTGACGTTTTGCACAGAATTTAGCAATTAATACAGTGTTGTACTATTTACTGTGTCCCAGTTTTTCGTCAATTTCTGTGAAGCTATCGTCATTAGGAACACTACCGTCACCGAGGTGCAGTAAGTTTGTAGAAAAATCACCATCTCCTCCTCCTCCTAAATGGGCTCTCATATTGCTTTGCAAATTTAGTCTGAATAGCATTCCACATCGCCGAGGACTTTAAACACACTGAGACAATATCAGCGCGGGTTCCTCTTGCAGTTACCGGTAATCTCTAGCGAGAATCCTCTGAAATAACAAATGTTACGCTACCCACTAATTTGTTACAATTTCTTAAGTCTTGGAGAGTTTGATTGACGGTTTCTATACAGTCCACAAATCGCCTTCGTTTTACCGTTCATGATTAGTTTCCGTTTTGATCGCTCTTTCTTTTGTCATGCCTCCTCTTCAATACGAATTGCTTTTTTAATAGGAGTCAGTGAGAATACTTGACTTTTTCTTCTTGACGCATTTCTATTTTATTTTTGCAGTCGCTTTCGGATAAGGGCGAATTTATTCTGGTGTCAATTGTGATAAGGTATTAGCAGATGTCTCGTTTATTTCCGACGTGGGAGGTCCGGCTACTGTGGTCTCTTGACAATCTTTTGTTGGTGTTAATCTTCCTTCATAATTACTTTTGTCTCCTATCTCTCTGTCAATTACAGGTGAACACAGAAACTCTTCGATACTGAATATATTTTCATTTAATGGCCAAATTCCAGTTGAACTAAAACCTGCTGTCAGTTAGATGGTGTAGCTGCCTTTGAAAGAGTATCTTTTGCTAGCCCAGGTATGTCATGGTTTTACCTGTGTTTATTGTCATCCAGCTCTCAGCGGCTGCACCGAAACAGGCCATATAAACACTTGTCTAATGGCTGAAGTCAGATTGTAACGGGTATGAGGTATAAACTGTTTCATAAATAGTAAAAAAAGAGAGGCTGTAATTTATCTTGATGGATGTGCTACTCCAATACAACCTGCTGGTCCATAAATAATCAAAGTGATATCTACATAACGCTCTGTGGATATAACGATAAGTGGTGGTTTCCAGCTGCCATCTATGAAAATACCACTGGTTTCACCCTTTTCCAAAGGGGTAACCCTGCTGACTTGTTTATTTCCCTTCAAACTGACAACTTTGTTAGGACAGTGCACTGTCGTTATCCTGCCTGGTTTCCTTCACATTCCAAATATTGTGACAGTAAAAATGAAGGCGACTTATCACAGAATTCCAATATTGAAGAAAGTTTTATGTTATGTTTATTAAAACTAAATGCTATTGCAAAACTTGTTGCTTCAGCCTCTCTAAAAGACAACCTTGAATCTCGCTGCATGAAGCCAGTAAAACAATCTTTTACCGGCCCAGTTCACCAGAAAATCGACATTATTTGCAAACACGTATTCGGAGGCTAACATACGAATATTCTTAGGGTACAAACCATAATAACTAACAGAATAGTGCAGATCATAACACAGAAATCTGATTTTTCTTTTTGTTCTTTCCTAAATACAAGTTGTGGAAAACGCCGAGTCTTTGTAGGGTTTGTGAGCTACATCGCCCCAGAAAGTTTTTCACTTGTACGTTTGAACCAAATATGAAAAAAAGAAAACGGAACAAAATGTTTTACTTACATTGTACCAACATACCACTTTCCTTCTGGTGAAATTGAAGGTACACCTTTAATTTTAAAATTAGTGGCTGAAGTGTAGTGCTGCTGGCCACTCTACCTTTAATGCGTGTGTCGAACACTCACTTTAGGCAACCTATTCTACCTCCTAAATTTCCTAGGCGGCATAAAAAGGAGCCATTATTACTATTATCATTTTAAAAATTTTAGTTTTTTAGGATTTAATAAACACGTAATCTTCATTATAGGATCACAAGTAACTGACACATAATTAATTCTTGGATCTGTTAGGTTATGAATTAATTTTCTTTTAAAAGTTATAGAGAAACATAACTTGCCCTCATGTTGCCACATTGCTTTTGTATTAGTATGAATCAATTGTACACTTACCATGGATCCAACAAAGTACGTAGCTGTAAACACCCATAGCAAATTAGTGACAAAAAGGTTGCTTTACACGTTCTAAAATACAAAAGGGAACAAAGACTCATTTTACTGTACACTGCTATAATCAGACTGGAGGAGCATGTACTACAAGCTATAACAAAAACGTTATACAGTTGCAGAGGTGCTGCGACTAAGGGACACTTGAAGAAGTACAAAGTATCAACTTATGTCTCTCTGCTCTCCCCTATATGGTAATACTGTCTTATAACGACTGTTAAACAAATCAAATGTATTGTATACCTTTATATGTGTATTTATACACAATATATCATAAACGTTTTTTGTGGCAAAATACCTTTATATGTGTATTTTATACACAATTTATCATAAACGTTTTTTGTGACAAAAATATCTGTCAAATTTTTGTATGTTGTAATGGTACATATAACACTACCAACACCAGCGTACCACAAATAAGTTGAAAGCCACTACAATTAAGAATACCTACAAGGTCAAGCATACGATCATGGATAAAAAAGGAAGTATCATAAGCCAAAACCAAGTGAATTAAAATGAAGAAGGAATTACCAGTAAATGTGCAACTAAAGAAGATAAAGCAAGACTAACGACGAGACGACATACATAATTACCCAATACATCAAACAGTGAGAAGGAAACCCATTAAAGACAAAATCAAGAAGAAACCTATTAACCGTGAGAAGGAAACCAGTGAAAACAAAGCCATGAAGAAACTTATTAAAGAGGGAGGAAGGAATCGGTGAAGAGAAGAAGAAAATATCCAGATCAAACACAAAAAAGGGAGATAACATGAATTATAATGAACTAACATATGGCAATAAAAGAATTATTATAAAAGAAGAAAGAGTAAATGGAATAAACAACATGATTTAAACCCCTAAGCTGCAAAACAAATTGACACTGACCAAAACTTAAGTGAATACCTTCCTTGACAATGTAATACAAACAATAATCAATAAGAATGAATTATTGAACATAAAAAGTAACAAAGAGAATGAATAATAATAAGTTCTTAGCTAAATTATGTGTAGACATGAAAAGAGGGCTATGTCCAAAACACCAATGACCAATTGTAAAGTGGAATTGATATTAGAAATAACCACTAATTACCAATAGTAAAGACTGTAAAAGATAAACAAAATGTAATCTAATAATAACCAATAGATATACCAGTACTACATAAAGTCAAATAAATCAAATGTAATACAGAAACACAAAACCGACAATAATCCATTGTTGTACATTATAACTAGGCTATATGCTTGCCATAGAATGGATGCATGATGAACAAAATTATCTTGTAAACTTATCATAAAAGAGTAGGAACTAAACCAACAACATTGAATGAGGCAGAATACTATTCGAATAAGTAAATTCAAGGATTATAGCCACCCAAATACTAATAATAACAATAAAAATAAATAAACCATGTTGACAGCTAGATGCAAGTAATCTTGGTTACTTTAAACCAAAGCAATTTTCAGTATAAATGCAGAATGAACTACTGCACAATAATAACAGTGCTATCAAAACAATGATAAGAGATATTCAAGCAATAACGAGAATAATTTGATAGGATTACAACCCATATAAAAAGGTAACTTCCTAAAGTATAGTAAACTCACTTAACAAACTATAGTTAAGGTAATAAAACCACAAGATGAAGAAAAAGGACACTATCAGAAGTGACAATGACCAATGCAGTATGCATAGGCCATAATAAAAGGTTATTAACTATTAATGTTATAATAATATTAAGTATCATGTACATGTTGTGTTTTTTTTGTGTCTATAGAGGAAAGTACAGAGCAACTCACCGCAGCTAATAATAGAAGAGTCAACGCAACTTCTTCAGAATCGAACTCGTGAAATGGAACAAAAAACATTCTAAACTATTTAAACAAAATTAATAAACGATGTCAAAGAGTAAGTAAACCGATTTATTCATATCGGATTCAATAATAGATTGAATTGGGTAGAATAAATCAATAAACCAAAAATTAATAATAAAAACCAAAACGTTAAGAATAATAATAAAACAGACAATCTCGTCGTGCTAAAATGTTCATACACACTTTTTAAGAGAAAATTACTTAAAACTTCGAATCTAACAAGAAAAATATTGTGTCGAGTATTCATAATGCAAACCCTTAGATATCAAATATGAAATGAAAATATAAGTACCAAGTAAAATGTACATTCTATAGCCGGCAGAATAAGGGAAGGACAAATAAAATAGAGGCAGGATATCAAGAGGATGGAAAACATGGGACTACCTAAACAAGTAATAAGATACAGACCTCAGGGAAGACGAGATATAGGTAGGGCAAGGAAAAGAGATGCCTTCAGTGAAGGCAAAACAGGCTGTAATCCTATACCTTGACATGGAGAAGATTCCTAATACTTAATAGCACACTTAAGAACAAAATATTGGTATGGAGAATCATACACGACTTCCATGTTCTAAGATTTATATTTAAAATCATTTTCGAAATGAAATATTTCCATTGAAACTACTTCTTTCTACTTACTGCTTCAGACACTTACTGTGGGCACTAACGTATACCACCTCACGTTATCGCACTTGATTTTCACTGATGATGGAAGTCGATATCACTGGCGAAACGTCTGGTTTTGCAGAAAACATTGGTCTACGGCCAAACAGGCCGGGAAGGAATTTTAAAAACAAACTGCTTCTTTGTTGTCAATAACGTAGTACATATATACAAAAAATTATCAGGTAAACTATTACGTTACAACAAAAAAATGTTTCAGGTAAACTACCCTTTCCCCGTAACCGATCTTCACCAAAATCAATAGGCCTTGAGTCCTCTATAACTCGGGCACATATGTAAAAAAATATCTGATTCTGTTTGAATTTACGGCAGTTATCGTTCGTCATGAAAAAATTTCTCTTGTTACAACATAAAATATTGCAGGTAAACTACCCCTTTATCTTAACCGATCTTCACAAAAAACAATAGGTCTTGAATACTCTACAATTCAGGACTGTATGCAAAAAATTATTTGATTCTGTTTGAATTTGCGGCTCTTATCGTTTGCCATAAAAAATCTAGATAGACACACAGACACTTTAAGATAAATTACTTTTTTTCATGTTTTGAGGGTAGTATAATCAGAATCTGCAAAAATCTCTAACACGATTTTTTTTGCCATCACCATACTTCCATTTCCTTATGGAACATGAAAGTAAAATTCTGATGGCAACAAAAATCAAATATTCTATCAAAAATTGGGGATATACATTTTTGGTAGGTATTTGGTAGGCCTACTTGCATTGCACAAGGAATGTGTTATTTTCAATAGGTTATTGATAAAAAAAGACTTACAAGTACATTGATTTTTATTACAAAATTTATACAAAACAGTTTCAATTCTAAGGTATCAATAATTAATAATTATTAAGGATAATGAACAAATTATTTCTTCATAGAAGATACATAAAAACATTGCAAAAATAATACATATCAGACAAATATTATTACAACAAAAATACCACACAGACATTTGGGCTTTGTTACTTTATCAGTAACTATAAGATTACATTAATAAAGTACATAGAATATTTATTTACAAGAACATAATTACAAAAAGTGAAAACACCTTTTATGAAATAAACATTTTATTTATTACATCAAACATAACTACACTCAGATGACAATATAAATGAACTAAATATAGGTTTTTCTGCGAGGGAGTGTAGGATTGATTAGGGGTTCAATTAGTTGAAATTATTAAAAAAAAAAAAAGCATAAACTATAAATAGAAAAACTAGACTGGTATGTTTACAACAAAATGAAAACTTCAAGTTACATTTAAGAGATATTCCGTGTCAAATCAACAAGTGCTACAACCTGACCCTCTTAGATTTATTTGAAATTAAGTATGCATGTAGTATTCATAAATAGTAACACAAATCAATTTTTTCACATTTTTCTGACGAAAGGTTACTGAGTAATGGGTGCTCAAAAATGAAAAAAATAAATAAAATTTTTGACTTGGGCAACAATATTGATTTGTTCACAACTTGTGTTCTAATTAAGCTAGAACAATGACATCGAGTTCATTTGAAAGCTCTTTTAAAGGGCTTTCATATGATATAAAACATAATTAGTTGAAAATATATATATTTTTTATAAACACATCATTATTGCATTTACTGAATTTTGAAAAACTGTATTTTTAAAATTCTCAAAAAATTATATGTGAAAGATATTGTTTTCCTCTACATATTCTGAAAGTTTCAACTTGGGATGAGCATGGAATCACTATCAAAAGTAATTTTATGTTTATCACGATTCTGTAAAACGTCATTCAGATCGGTGAATTATTATTATTTTTATTTTCCTACCCGTGACAATTTTTCAGAATCATAGTTGGATTTATTACTTGGCCTACAAAATTGTACTTTTCTTTCATACAAATAACTGTGTTTTAAAGCTTAGCACTAGCTAAATTAATAGCTCAAAATTAATAAATTGACCTACATATCTAAAATATATATCTTAATACAGTGATCCAGGTTTTCCGTGTACAAGCAAAAAAATCTCATTTTAAAGACTATATACAAAATGGTTGGTTGGTGTGACTATCTCCCATCTGTTTAGTATTTTGTCATCGGATAATATTCAGTCAGCTGTTGTCAACTGTTGTTGAAAGTGACCTGTACATTTTCTTTTGGTGTGACATAGCCTATAAAGTGAAAAAAATGTGATTAATTCTGAAATGTTGTGTTTTGAAATTAGCTTAAAGGTACTTTTGTACAATTCTCACAACAGTGTATAAGTTTATATGCCTACAACCAGTTAATATTGTAACGAGACATATGAGCCCAAATATTTCAGTAACCCAAAATATTAACACATGTCAATAATTGAGTGAAATAGACAAACCAAGTGTTTCTTCTAAAAGGCCAAGCATGAAACTACATGAGCTACTCATCACCAAGGATAAACTCACAACAATAAGAGTTAATAAAACTAATGGTAACTAACAAGTGAAATAACATTATAAGAAAAAGAAGATGCACCGAACAATGGTTGTACCACAGGAACCAACAACCCAATAGTTTTCGGTCAGTAAGGAACCAATGAAGACAAGGAAGAAACATACTACGAGAAAGAGACCTAACAACCATGGCATAAAATATAGATTCCAAGAGCCAGTCAACTATAGAACATCTTACCCGTATATGCAATGACTGAACAACTTACAGATTGAAGAGATGGACAAGAACTGACTAACTGAGATGACCAATATTGTAACGCAACAGAAATGCTAGCACTCAAGTTACATAAAAACAAGGTTCACAGAATAATAAACAAGTCAATATTTAACCCCATGATAGAACAAAGATCTAATAATTATATTTATAATCGTAGATACAGGTAAATAAGGATGCAAGGTAATATTAACAAGAATATCCGAACCTGTAAGTTAGACAATAGTTGATGATATATGTTTAATGAAAAACAAACAAAAAATGAAACAATAATTTACTAACAGCAAATAAGAATTTTGAGTTAAGAGGTATTATTTTGTGACAACAAATGTTATGATAAAGTTTATGTTATGTTATACCAAATATGTGTTGAGTTAATGAAAGATAATGAAACAAGATGTATTATTCAATGACTGTTGTAGAATGAAGTGTGAAGCAGCTAATTAACGTTAATAGATTTGAATTTTTTTATATGTGATCCATAGGTCAAGATAAAATTGTTATTAGATATGGAAAAAATAATTGTTTATGTAAATGTTAATAGTTAAGATTTAATTATATGTATGAATTTATGTAAAAGGGGCTATAGATGTGTACCAGTTATAAACACAGGTAGATCTGTTTACAATAAAAGGCCTAAGAGCCAAAACCACTATATAACCACTCATAACATAAAGGTTAGGTACATCAATTAATAATAATTAATGAATACGATTTGAAGAGCTAGAAAAAACATTAAATTAATAATGATATATAATAAAATTTATACAAATTATGATAATACCATAATGCCATGATATCGATTAATAACATTTAATATCGAAAGTGGATTAAATATAAAAAAAGGAAAAAAACCGGCTTATATCAAAAAACCAGCAGAATATGTGTAGAAAATAATAAACCAACTATCGGTAAAGTTACATTCCGATAGGATAGCAAATTGATAAGGAATAGACAAAAAATATATGAAATAAACACTATATTCAAAACATGTGGAAGGAAGAAGTCGTGTGTTGCTAGGGACGACAGAAGAAGAGGAAGTTGTTAATTTGACAATAATTGCTTTGATGATCTGAATGTGATGAGATTAAAAAACCCAAGAATTATCTATTTAATCGGAATATTTTAAATCATCAGACACGATTATAAAACACAAAATCCTAATGACAATGTTTATGACTATCACCAGTACAGTTTAATCCAAATAACACTACAGTATGAAATCACAATAGAGAATAAATAACTGGATTATACAAGGAAGAACTTGAACTGTCCCATATCCGAAGGGAATTGATGATATATTAAACCAAATAGAAAGAATTAACAGTATCACAATTAATAATATTCACTACACCAGAAGTTATAACCTTTCAAAAACACGGAACAACACTAATTGCTTCAACCAAGAGAAGAACGTATTTGGATCCTGGCGTTGCAGAAGAAGCATCAATCGGGCTGTAAACCAATCCAAGCTGTAATTCTGAAGTGGACAGGAGAAGAATTCCATTCTATTAAATCGAAGAAAGAAAATCGTACGGCATAATTGTCCAGAACAGTAAATTTATCAATCAACCGCCTACACGATTGGCTTCGTTCTAGTCTGGTAAATTATTATTATATTAATCATACTAACTACACAACACTTTAAATTTGTAAATCTTGCATTCTTATCTATGTATTTTTAATCTTCCCCACAGTTACAAGAACCTTCACACCCTGAATTAAATTAATTACAAATTATAACACACTATGTAACTAAATTTAAATAAAGTATCAGAATAATCAACAATCGATTCATACAATCTATAGCTCAAGCATATGTTAATTAGAACATATATTATTCAATGTTAAAGAAGTAAACAAATAAAGAACTATATATTGGCAAAATCTTGTTATTTGGAGTATGGTTTAATGAGCTAGGAATAAAAAAGAAACTGAATAAGTATAGAATAATTGGTTAACATAAACATTGAAATAACCTATAAGTTTCGTTGAGCCGATACTACAGCGCTTATAGCGGAATTATCTGACACCAAAGAGAGAGAGTAAAAATACAAAATTAGACAGAATTCTCTTCAAGGTATAATAGGGTTGAACGGAATTATAAAATAACTCATTA
Source organism: Magicicada septendecula (assembly GCA_034769895.1). Classification (NCBI taxonomy): domain Eukaryota; kingdom Metazoa; phylum Arthropoda; class Insecta; order Hemiptera; family Cicadidae; genus Magicicada; species Magicicada septendecula. The sequence continues at coordinate 148,425,883 of CM068376.1, read as the reverse complement.
ATTATTTAAGTTACAGGTACACAAACACTGATAGTTTTTAGAGAGCTAAGTTAATAATTAAGTACTTACATCAATACATCCCACAACTCCAAATATCTCCGAGATTTACATAATTAAAATAATTCAAAACACATTGGCATAGGTGTATGTACAAATTGACAAACACAACAGTGGGGTTTTAAGGAGAGGATACCCATTCCTGTACAATATACAACAGATAATATTATAAATGTATAGGACAAGATATGTTATAAAAGAATGAAAGTAACTAGACTGTTAACTGAATAGAAGCTGTGAATAAAAGCATAGTAACATGTTATGCATAGCACCCATGTAACATAAAGAAGTATTAAAATTGTCTCATAATAATAACAAATATTACTCAAACAGTCAAACAATCATGTAAGATAAGAAAAGGCAATAACTAAAGAGTTATTAGTTATCATTAATAAAACCAAACTTGAGAAAATAAGGTTAAAAGAATGTAAATTTTTATCAACCTAACATAGACATTGTTGGTACAAATTTCACCTAAATTCACATCTATCAGTAGGAAAAGCCTACCTAAACCAAAATGTTTTGTGCCTTAAACCAAGAAGAACTGATAAGCTTTCTACAGGTACCAATATAAGATACCCAAAATGGATTTTAAATAAGAATTTAAGTAAATAAAGTGAACCAAAACCGACCAAAAGGGGATTCACTAAGTAAAACGTGAACAAAACCACTTTATAATACCAAATAGAAGTAAAAGGTTAATGTCTATACCACAAGTAAGGTGTAATGCCACTATTGTAATAGTATAAGAATATTATAAGAAAGGACATAATGTATTATAATCGTAATTAAGAACACCTGTCATGTGACACTAGGTGTAAGTAATGTTAGTCAATGATATACACTAAGGGACAGACCAGTGTACAAAAAACACTAAACCAATTATAAAGAGACTACTATGATTAAACTATTGTAACTAAATAATAGTAGAAAGAGATAAAAGAATACCAAATAAGAATGGAAATAAGTGTACACCTCATAGTGCAAAATAGAGGTCAGAGAGAGATAACTATATAAGAATACAGCAGTTCTATAAGGAGAAATTTACCTCCAAACTTATAAATTTTGCACAATCATCTGGCGATATAAGAGCTTCTACAACAATGGACTCTGTAACAAAGAAAGAATTTTAGCTAACAGAGAAAAATAATTATCATTGCCAGTATCAACAAAAGTGCAAATTACTAAATGAAATAATTGCAATTTTATGGGAAATAATGTTATTAAACTAATTATGTACTTTATTAAGAACTTTTGTTTTCCAGCAGCTTCCAAAACTCTTTATATAAAAAATAATATAAACAAACTAATTTAGAGCTTCTAACAATACTTATCTTAAAATTATCATATGATTATACTTTCCAAAGGAAGCCCCTGATTTGAAAGCATTGACACATAATACTACTAATTAAAAATGATTCCAACTACTATGTTACTAAATTTTCTCATTTAAAATGTAAATGGGACTGTTAATAACTTTATATTGTTGTTATTAACAAGACAAAAGAATCATTAATGGCTATTTTATCACAAACTTCAAAATCTCCTATAAAGCTTGCTCAATGAAATAGGACATTCCTGATGCAGAAAATTAACTTTGCCATAACACAAATTAAATAGGCTAACACCCAAACAAAAAAATGCTTTGAAAACAAAACATTAATGAAATATGGTATGAATTAATTGTGCTACATTCAAAGCTGATTTTCTTAATTGATTTAAAGTACCTATACAAGTCTAGTTTGTCAAGTAAAGATAATTTAGGTAAACCTAACACTACATATGAAACAAACATTAAATCAAATATGTTAATGTTACAAAATTCACAAACAGAAAAAAAAAATTTTAAATTATCTATAGGCTAAATTGCTTTGATTATATTACCTTCTCCACTTCATATGTTTTCCACATCAATATCATCTGATGTCGATACTACTGATGGTGCAATAATAGTCATTTTTTCCCAGTCAATTCTGGAAAGTTCAGGAGAAACCTGAAAGATCATTACAAAACTAATACATAATTTTTCACTAAGTTAATAATTAAGAGAATAATTTATTTTCTTAACCTAGCACAATATTTGTAGGTTAGCACTATGAATTTACAAAAAGTTAATGGATTTTGTGTAAATTTCTAAAAAAAATTAAATTTACAGCATAATCTAGTAGTTATTTTATAGTAATCTATTTTAATTTAAATGAACTCAAGTCACTATTGCTTGGTTACATCCCTGCACTGAAGATTCCTGAAAAAGATTTCTAATATAATCATACAAACTCGAAAAACAAAAACTGTTCAAATGATTAACATTGAATAATATAATCCTGATTATAACGGTATTATAACTAGCAAATACATTACGGATAATTCATCCATACTCTGTATCATTTAAATCTACTATTAAGTATAACACACCCCATAAAATATTTTAGAATTTTAAGATACTAATTTTTTAAAATTTCATGTGATATTAGTTGAGTATCATTTAGGAGGTTAAACAATATAAATACAATTCTACACATTAAGTTACAGATTATAAATACAGATAATAAGAAATTAAATAAAAATAACACTATAGGCCTACATCAATTATCGGGTTTAAGAACCTGCTGCTGTAAGCAGTGATAATTTTAGTTTAGTGAGCTTTAATCAGACTTGCATGCAATAATAAATTTTACATAAGATGAAAGAACGATGCTTTCTTTAGTCACCAGCAAAACCTTTTCTGTCTGCAAGTTAATATTATAAAATTTAAAAACAGCACAATTTTATTAAAAAATTTAATCGAGATTAAAAAGCTTTTTAACTCAAAAATTAAAGAAGTCACAGTTCAAATTCTCTTTTCACTTTTTCTTTTACCTGACAAATGTTAGTCCTTAATTTTTAAAGCAGAGCTGTGTTAAAATAAAATTTTTATGTCAAATAAATTACAATTTAATGGACTCGATGTTATGAAAGTAACTATGTGTACAAAATATTACAACAGTTTGCTTCCGTATTACAGTAGCCATAGGCCTATATTATAAATTTTGTTATATTAGGTGTTAAAATTAACCTTAACTTATTAAGTCATATCTTATTTAATTAATTACGTTTCTCTGAAAAATCCTGAATTTGAAAGTATATTTAGAGTAATATAGTGGGACTGAAGAATAAAATAAAATATGTTAACTAGTTAAATATGAGCAGAGTACAAATTAAATATATTATGGTAAGGCCTACCATCTTGTGTTAGGTAGGACCTCATTTTACGAATAAAATGACTTACAAATTGGATACATTACACAAATATAGGTAGGCCTATTTCATTTTTACAATTGAAAACGTACGCAGTCTAGCTAATATTTCTATAGGCTAATGGGTGTACTCAGTAGGAACTCAAGGCTTAGTACTTGTCTTCAGACATTTTATACTTCATATCAAAGCCATAGATTAAATTACTGGCAAAAATTTAGGCAGAATTTACGAACAAAATTTAGCATAAATTTCAGGCCTAATCTACCACTCAAACTTACTTGATCAGACACTTGTGTGTGTCCTAAATCTTGTGAAATTCGATCGCATACATTTTCCGGAAACAGTCTTACATCTGTAAGAAAATTAAAATTATGTAATGTTCATACATGAATCACCATAAAAGTAATAAATGGAATTTTTTTAGAGTAGACAAAATAATTGTCAGACTTACAGGAGTATCTATAATAAAAAAAAAATATTTAATTATATTGCAGTCAGTGCCCTCACATGGACTTTTTTTTAAAATCAGTTAATTAATCTTAGTTTTAAGTTAACTAGAGTTTAAGGGGTGATTTTATACACCAAATATAAGGTAACATGAATAAATTAACACTGAACTTACTACGTTCCCAGTCAAATATGAAAGTAAAGTATGAAAATATATGTAGACATGCACTATTGGTGTAAGTTCTGGAGCTAAAGATAATTCAACTGTGATACAGAACTTAGTCTATTATACTTAACACCCAGGCCTATAAACTTTTGATCTTTTTCTAAAAGTAATTAATTTTATTTCAGAGTTAGGTTAGGCTTACAGGCTATTCCGCAGTAAGTTTAGCTAAATCAGTTATATTATCATATGCCAGACTTAATCTAAATAAAATTATTCTGTGTAAAGGTATCAGTAACTTGATATTTATACAGAATAAGCATTTAATACAGAATACATATTTCATTTAACTGGAGTCAGTTCCCTCACAGGGTCTTTTTCAAAAATGGGTTAATTAATTTTATATTTTTAGTTGATTAGAGTTAAGGGGTGCTTTTATACACTGAATATAAATAACAATTAAAACTATATGTACCTTTTTTTGCTGTACGTCTCCTAGGCCTACTTTCACAGTCATCTGAAAAGTAAAATATGACAATTGATGTAGACATGCAAGTATCTGGAGCTAGAGACAATTTTCTGTGATAAAAAACTTAGCCTATTATACTTAACACCCAAGCCTACATAACACAAACAAATTTTGATTTTTTCCTAAAAGTAATTCATTTTATTTCAGAGTTAGGTTAGGCTTACAGGCTATTCCGCTGTAAGTTAATCGGCTAATGCCCTGCTAGTTTGCTAGTTTTGTTAACATAATTAATCTTTCAGCGAAATCAGTTCTATTATCACAGGAACTTTGCTGTTGTTAATAATACATCAGCACAAAACTAACTGGAAGTTTATTCTAGTCCTAGGGTTATAGAATCAAAGTCTTATCTAAACACTGAACTATCCTTAACTGATAATTTCATGTTATGACATCCAACTTGCATACAATACAATAAATACTCATGTTCTTGTATACCACAAAGAGTCTATGATTCCTATTCAAATATTATTATTCTGATATTTTCATTTTTCTGTTTTACCCTGCACTTTTCAAAGCAGGAATTACAATATTAAAGTTTTACAACAATGCATCTAATAAAATTATTCTGTGTAAAGGTTTAGTAACCTGATATTTATATCATTATTGTATTAACAACTCGGAACACTAAGTGTGTTTGATATTTATGTAGCATAAGGTGACGCGTATATGACAGGTTTTATTAATGCAGTAAAGGAACAAATCTAATTTAAATAGTCTTTGTATTATTTTGGAATTCAATTTTTTAAAGCAAATGATAATACCTTATGCACCTTTGTAAAGGTTTTTACTTATTGGGGATAAGTGAACTGAATTAAAACATCAAACAAATGATTTTTGTTTCACAATCAAAACAATACGCCTACTGTATTAAATTTATTATGGCAATTCTATTTACCCTAAAACACTACAATACAAAACTCCAGAATTTTTGTTTTTGTATAAATTGGCCCGCTAATAATGAAAAAATAAAATTGTATTAATTAAATTAGAATGCTAACTTGCTCAATTATTAAATTTTGGGCAGAACACAGTGCTATTAGGCATAGTTGGTTCTATAACAGATACGTGTTCGACAAAGTAATCTAGACATGAAACATAACCTAACGTATTTCTTTTATGAATTTTATGAAAAATGCTGAATTTGAAAGTTTATTTAGAGTAATATAGCTGGACTGAAGAATTAAATAAAATTTGTAACTAGTTAAATACGAGCAGAGTTCAAATTAAATATATTATAGTAAGGCGTACCATCTTGTGTTAGGTAGGACCACATTTTACGAATAAAATGATTTACAAATTGGATACATTACACATATATAGGTAGGCTAGAGTAGACAAAATAATTGTCAGACTTACAGGAGTATCTATAATAAAGAAACTTTATTTAATTAAATTGCTTCAGTGCCTTACAGGGACTTTTTTTAAAAATTAGTTAATTACCCCTTGGGTAATTATGAAGATTCTCATCAATGCTGATATTGCGCTGATATATTTTTATTATATTCTTCTATGTTATATAAACACGAGAAAAATAATTTTAAACGGCGGTCGAACCTATTTACGGAGACAAAAAATTAAATTTTTACTCCCATAAGAACGCATGGCGTTAGCCTAGGTATATTGTATTAATTAAATTAGAATGCTAATTTGCTCCATTATTAAATTTTGGACAGAACACAGTGATATTATGTATAGTTGGGTCTATAACAACCGGTAGGCCTAGTGTACAACCCAAAGTAATCGAGACATTCATACATAACCTAACAGCTAATTTCCTACAAACAACGGACAACATACACTAAATAAATGATCATCTTACCTTTCATTATTATTCCTAGCGCCTCCAACATATTTTTACTTCGACTTGCAATCACAAACACTTCATACGAATTACAAAATTCTGTCCCACACACGTTAGCAAACTCAACGAATTACCGCACAACGAGACGACTAAACAGAATAAATTATGGCAGGTCGCAATATTTCGTTATACCAACTAAACAGAATAAAAACACACTTTCCTCTGTAGTGTCTGTCTTTTTTACACATGTTACAAATTTTATAGAATAATTATTACGAATGCCAATATGGCCGACTAACTACCCATATTTCATTATATACATTTGTATATATCGAACAGGTTGTCTGGCTTCAGCGTACAGCAAAAATACGATGTATAAAAATTTGTATAAGTTTTTCGTACGCTGACACACCATAACTTGGGCAAAATAACTTCTTCACCTAAAGATGTACTTATACAAGTTCCTCAAATTTGTTTTAGATACCCTGGGTAAAAATTGGCGTGTGATGAAGAAATTATGCGGCGCTAAGTATATATATATATATCTATATATAAATAATATATTAATATATATTTATATATAAATATTTATAATAATAATAGTATGTTTTTCTTTTTTTTAATTTCAATAAAAAAAAAGAAAAACATACTATTATATATATATATACATATGTATATATATTTATTATATATGAATATATAAATGTGGTAATACAGTAATATTAACATTAATATTTTTAATTTAACTATAAACATACTGTATAAAATCTTAAATATTTAAAAACCGGGATTACTCAAATGAGTGAATATTATTGTAAAAGCTCTGTTTACAAAGGTTTGATGCCATGATTTATAAATTAATGTGAAAATATAATAACATATCTCAAAAAATTCACCAGCCATGAATTCTTATTTTTATTGTGAGGAAACATCGATTAAAAATAATACATTTTTGAGTGAATATTGCTTTAAAGGGATTGTTTGAAATTTTGGAAAACTATGCTATTAATAAATAAGTAAAAGGAGGAGTTTTATTCTAGCTTGTAAATTAAATATTTAATTATATTACATGCATAACTTTAAATTGATTGAAAACTATCTAAATGATAATTATCCATAGCGCAGTATTAAGTATTATTAATTATTAATTTTAGAGATAATAATTTTATTTATAGAGGACAAAACTCGTGCCAGCAGTTGCGGTTACACGATTCTCTAAATTTAATTATATTAGTTTCAGTTAAAAATAAATTAATAGTAAGTTTTTTAAATTTTTGTGAAATAATGTATAAATATGTGTTTACTTTTATGTCTGAGAAACTTTTATCTAAAACTAGGATTAGATACCCTATTATTGAAAGTGTGAATAAAATAACTAGATTATTAATAGTTATGATCTTTAAATTCAAAGAATTTGGCGGTAATTTATCTAATCAGAGGAATCTGTTTTGTAATCGATAATCCACGATAGATTTCACTTTATATAAATTTGTATACCTCTGTCAAGAATGCTTTATCAGAATAATTTTCATTTATTTTATTAATAAAATGTCAGGTCAAGGTGCAGTTAATTTTAAAGAAAGAATGGATTACATTATTATAAAAATGAATTGTTTTCTATAATGAAAATCATGAAATTGGATTTGAAAGTAAATTTATTAAATATAGTTTGTTGAATTTAGGTTCTAAATTATGTACATATCGCCCGTCACTCCCACTATAAAGTGGGATAAGTCGTAACAAAGTAGCTGTACTGGAAAGTGTGGCTAGAGTGCAAATTAGAGCTTAAGGCATATTATTTACACTAATAAAAATTATTGATTTATCAATATAATTTGAATAATAATTTAAATTTATAATTAATTTATTGAGATTATTTTAAGTAAAAATAATTATTTAGTTTTAGTACTATTTATGGAATAAATATTTTTAATTGAACTGTGAAGATTAAACAATAAATATAAATAAGTAAAATTATAATTTGTACCTTTTGTATCAGGGTTAATTAATTATATATAAAAATTTATTTTTCCCGAATTATAGTGATTTAAAGTTATTTGTTAATTATTGTAATATAAATATTAATAAAATAATTTTAGTGATGAAACTTCTCTCGAACTATAATATTTCTGGTTTCTTAAGAATTAAATTTAATTTAAAATAAATATTATAACTTATATTTTAATATAAAGTTTTATATTTATTTAATTATATTAAGGATAAGCTAAATATAACTTCTATAATATTTTAGATTTTAATTAATTAAATAGGCTTGCAATTAGCCTTTTTATATGAGTAAGTTAAATTTTATTTTCTATTTTAATACATTTAATATATTTTAGGTATATATTAAGAAAATTAAATTAATAAAAATATTTTTATTAAAATGATTAAATTAGTAAATTACGATAAGTTGTATTTAAGAACTAGGCAAATATAATTTTCACCTGTTTACCAAAAACATGTCCTTTAGAAAAATATTAAAGGTCTATTCTGCCCAATGATATTTTAATGGCCGCGGTAAGTTGACCGTGCAAAGGTAGCATAATAATTAGTCTTTTAATTGAAGGCTTGTATGAATGAATGGATGAAAAATTTTCTTTTTTAATTAAAATAGATTGAATTTAGAGTTTAAGTAAAAAATCTTAAATAAATAAGTGGGACGAGAAGACCCTATAGAATTTTAAATAAATTTGTTTTACTAGAATTTAGAATTAACAACTGAAAAAATTATTTTATTTTTTGTTGGGGTGACATTATAATAAATAAAACTTTAAATGAATTTTTCATAAATTAATGTTTAATTGATCCAATTTTTTTGATTATAAGATTAAATTACCTTAGGGATAACAGCGTTATTAATTTGGAGAGTTCATATCGATAAATTAGATTGCGACCTCGATGTTGGATTAAGAAAAGAGTTTAGAGCAAAATCTAAATATTCTGGGTCTGTTCGACCTTTAATTTCTTACATGATCTGAGTTCAAATCGGCGTGAGCCAGGTTGGTTTCTATCTACTAATATATTTTTGATATTAGTACGAAAGGACCATGTCAAATAATTTAATTTATTCTATTTTAGCAAAAAGTGCATTAAATTTAGAATTTAATTATGTAATAATATTACATGTAGAAAATGTTTATAATTACTATTTTAATTACTGCTTTGTTTATTTTGATTGGTGTTGCATTTTTAACTTTGATGGAGCGTAAGATTTTAAGATATATTCAAATTCGTAAGGGTCCAAATAAAGTAGGATTTATTGGTATTTTACAACCATTTTCAGATGCTATTAAGTTATTCTTAAAAGAGAGAAATATACCAATGTTATCCAATTATTTAATTTATATAATTAGACCTGTGTTAGGCTTATTTAATTCTTTACTATTGTGAGTCATTTATCCATACTTAATCAATTGTGTTTCGTTCAATATGGGTATAATATTTTTTTTTTTTTTTACAAGAATAGGGGTTTATAGTTTAATGATTACAGGCTGATCATCAAATTCTAATTACGCTGTATTGGGTTGTATTCGATCAATTGCTCAAACTATTTCATATGAAGTCAGTCTCGTATTAATTATTTTGTGCCCTATTGTAATAATTGAGAGTTTTAATTTAATTTTATTTTATTTTTTTCAACAATTTATATGATTAGTATTTCTGTTTTTTCCTTTGAGAATTTGTTGAGTTTCATCATCAATAGCTGAAACTAATCGATCACCATTTGATTTTTCTGAAGGGGAATCAGAATTAGTTTCTGGATTTAATGTTGAATATAGAGGTGTGGGATTTGCATTTATTTTTTTAGCTGAATATGCTAGAATTATTTTTATGAGTATAATATTTTGTTTAATATTTCTAGGTAGAAAAATTAATTCTTTAGTTTTTCCTATTCAACTAACATTAATTTCATTTTTATTTATTTGAGTTCGAGGTACTTTACCTCGTTATCGTTATGACAAATTAATATATTTAGCATGAAAATCATATTTACCAGTAAGTTTAAATTTATTGATTTTTTTTTCATGATTAAATCTATTATTTAATTCATTAAAAATTGTCTTACTATTAAGTTAATAGAACTTAATTTTCTTTTCTTTACTTTCAAAGTAAATGCTTTATTTATAAGCTAATTAACTATTTAATTAATTTATCTCAAAAAGATTTAATTATGGGGTCTAAAACAAAATATATAAAATAAATTGTTGTTAAAAGTATTCCGATCTTGATATATGGGTATTCAACAGGACAAGCTCGAATCCAAGTTAATAAAACTAAAACAATGAACAAGTATCAAAATAAAATTTGATTAATAGGGTAATTTAATAGTCCTATAAATTTTAAATTGTTTATGAAGGGAACAAAAATTAAAATAAAAATTGATATGAATAATGCAATTACTCCTCCTAATTTATTAGGAATAGATCGTAGGATTGCATATGCAAATAAGAAGTATCATTCTGGTTGAATATGTTTTGGAGTAACTAATGGGTTTGCTGGAGTAAAATTATCAGGGTCACTTAATTTATATGGTTCAAGTATCATATAACAACAAAAAATAATTAAAATTAATAAAAATCCTAGCATATCTTTAATAGAAAAAGAAGGATGGAATGGAATTTTATCATTATTTGAATTAATTCCAAGTGGATTGTTTGACCCCATAACATGCAAGAAAATAAGGTGTACAATTGTTAATGCTAAAACAACAAATGGTATAATAAAATGGAAAGAATAAAATCGAGTTAATGTTGCATTATCAACAGCAAACCCTCCTCAAATTCAATTTACTAAGGTTGTCCCAAGATATGGAATTGCTGACAATAAATTTGTAATGACTGTTGCTCCTCAAAATGATATTTGTTCTCATGGAAGAACATAACCCATAAAAGCAGTAGCTATTAAAGTTAATAAAATGATCACTCCTACAGCTCAAGTTTCAAAATTTTTATATGAACCATAATATAGTCCTCGCCCAACATGTAAATAAACACAAATAAAAAATAATGAAGCTCCATTTGCGTGTGAAATTCGTAATATTCATCCATGATTAATATCACGACAAATATGTCTTAATCTATTAAATGCACTTGCTACATCTGCATTATAGTGTATTGACAAAAATAATCCAGTTAAAATTTGAACAACTAAGCATATTCCTAGTAGCGATCCATAATTTCATCAATATGATAAATTCGTAGCTGCCGGTAAATCAATTAGTGAATTATTTATTATTTTAATTAGTGGGTGTGTACGTCGAGTGATGCTTAACATTCGTTAAAATTTTCTCCGTAAAGGAGACAATTTAATTCTAATAATATTCACAACAACAATCAATGTAAATAGAAGATAAATAACTAACATAATAGTTATTATTCCTGACGGAAATATATATAATTTTTTAATTATAAATCTATCAAATAAATTATTCATTTCCAATAATTTATTAACGCTATCTATCTTAAATCTAATAACATTTATAGTTATAATCAAAATTCAAATAATTATGTTTAATATTAATAATTTTATTGAAAAATAAAATTTTTCATTTGAAGCAATTCTTGATATATACATAAATAAAATTAATATTCCTCCAATAAAAACAAGAAATAAGATATAAGAAAAAAAATAGGAATTTATATAAAATATACAAATAATTCTGGTTAGTATTGTTTGTATTAATAAAATAGATCCCATTGATAATGGGTGCTTCATAAAAATAAAATTTATTGATAATAGAATTGTAATTGATATTATAATTTTCATACAGAAGATAATTTAATAAAAATGTAAGCTTTGGGTGCTTAAAATGATTTCTTACTCTCTTCTGAAGTTTTAAAATTATTAATTTATCTTAGATTTACAAGATCTAAATTTTTTGTAAACTATTAAAACCAATGAATCTGTCACTACCTTTATTGTATTTAATTATATTTATATCGGGCATTATCTCATTATGTTTAAATCGAAAACATATCATGATAAGTTTATTAAGATTAGAGTTAATAATTTTAAGATTATTTTGTATATTTTCTGCATTTCTATCAATTGAATTAAATGATATATATATATTAATAGTTTTGCTAACATTTAGTGTTTGTGAAGGAGTTGTAGGATTGTCAAGATTGATTAATATGATTCGATCACATGGTAATGATCAATTATTATCAATATCTTTAAAAACATGTTAAAATTAATTTTATTTTCATTATTTTTAACCCCTTTATTATTTAACATGTGGTTATTAAGAAATATACTAATTCTTTTAGTGCTATTTATCATCTTATTCTTCAGAAAAGATTTAATTATACTAAGATATAATATATATATAGATAATATTTCATATAGATTAATTATTCTTACAATTTGAATTACTTTCTTAATAATTAATTCTAGTCCTTTATATAAATATAATAATATGAATTTATTTTTGTTTATAGTGTTATTATTAATAACATTATTAATTTTATCATTTTGTTCATACAATATTATGATATTTTATATCTTTTTTGAAACTAGTTTAATCCCTACTATAATTATTATCATAGGATGAGGGTATCAACCTGAACGAGTGAATGCTAGATATTATTTATTGTTTTATACTTTATTCGCATCTCTCCCCATATTAGTTTCAATTATATATATATATAGAAATAATATAACTAATATTATAATGTTAATGAGATCAAATAATAGGTTTATTTACTTGGGGATAACGTTAGCATTCATAATTAAGGTTCCGTTATTTATATGTCATTCTTGATTACCAAAAGCTCATGTCGAAGCACCTGTTTCTGGTTCTATAATTTTGGCTGGAATTCTTTTAAAATTAGGAACTTATGGCTTAATTCGTGTTATATATATTATACCAGTAATATTTATTAATTATAGATTCATCTGGATTTCTATTTCATTAATAGGGGGAATTATGATTAGATTATCTTGTATAATGCAAATTCATATAAAATCTATAATTGCATACTCTTCTGTAGCTCACATAAGATTAGTTATTGGAGGAATTATAACAATAAATATATGAGGTATAGTCGGAGCATATTTCATAATAATTGGACATGGTTTATGTTCATCTCCTTTATTTTGCTTAGCAAATATTTCTTATGAACGTTCGGGAAGACGTAGAATCCTAATTAATAAAGGAATATTAAGATTTATGCCTTCAATAACTCTCATATGATTTTTAATATCTTCTAGAAATATTTCATGTCCTCCAACAATTAGTCTAGCAGGAGAAATTATAATTTTAAATAGATTAATGTCTTGAAATCCATTGTGTATAGTTTTCTTATCTTTTTCTTCATTTTTATCAGCTTGTTATAGTTTATATCTATACTCTCATACCCAACATGGAATAATTTTCTCGGGTTGTTACTCTTTCAATTCTGGGAACGTGCGTGAATTTTTTTTAATTATAATACATTGAATTCCATTAAATTTAATTATTTTGAAATTAACATTGTTAATATAATTCAATTAGTTTAAAATAAAACATTAAATTGTGGATTTAAAAATATAAATTTATATTGGATCATTACTAAAAATAAACTTAATACATATATTTTCTTAATTTTATTGATTTTAAGATTAATAATATTAATTTTATCAATAAATATGATTATTTTTGATTATGCAATTATAATAGAATGACTGATTGTTACAATCAATTCATGTAATATTTATATAACATTAATTTTTGATTTTATATCAACTTTATTTCTTTCAACTTTTATATTTATTTCATCAATGGTTATATTATATAGAGGTATATATATGATAAATGATAAATATATTAATCGATTTATTTATATTATTATAATATTTGTAATGTCAATAGTATTATTAATTATTAGACCTAATATAGTAAGTATTCTCATTGGATGAGATGGATTAGGATTAGTATCATATTGTTTAGTTGTTTATTATCAAAATTTAAATTCTAGAAATGCTGGGATATTAACGGCATTAATAAATCGTATTGGAGATGTTATAATCCTTTTATTAATTGCATGAATGATAAATTTTGGATCTTGAAATTGTATATCTTTTATTAATAAGATAATAATGAGTCCAATAATTATACTAGTTATTATTGCAGGATTTACAAAAAGAGCTCAAATTCCTTTTTCTTCATGACTTCCAGCAGCTATGGCTGCTCCAACTCCAGTATCGGCCCTTGTTCACTCATCAACATTAGTTACTGCAGGAGTATATCTAATTATTCGATTCAGAAATTTAATTATATCATTCAATCTAATTCAAGTATTTTTAATGCTATCATTACTAACAATAATTATATCAGGTCTAGCTGCAAATTTTGAATTTGACTTAAAAAAAATTATTGCATTATCAACTTTAAGACAATTAGGAATTATAATATCAATTTTAATATTTGGTTATCCAATATTATCTTTTTTTCATCTTATTATTCATGCTTTATTTAAGGCATCACTTTTTTTATGTGCTGGAGTATTGATTCATAGATTAATGAATAATCAAGATATTCGCATAATGGGCTGTATAAGTTATAATATACCAATAACTAGAACATTCATAAATATTGCAAATTTATCATTATGTGGAATACCCTTTATGGGAGGGTTTTATTCAAAAGATTTAATTATAGAAATAATATGCTCCAGAAATATTAACTTTTTAATTTTATTATTGATATATGTTGGAATTGGAATAACATCTTTCTATTCTGCCCGATTAACATATTTTTCAATAAGCATAAATTTTAGTTCACAAAACGAGTCACTTAATAGTATATTAAAGAGAATCATGGTTTTATCTATTTATTCAGTTTTATCAGGGTCTATGTTTAGATGAATCATATTTAATAATCCTGTAAGAATTATTCTCCCCATCGAGGGAAAGATAATAGCAATGGCTCTATCTTTTCTAGGGTTATTAATTCGATATGAGATATCCATGTTTTCATCTATAGTAAAAAAATTTACAAGACAGTTCATAAATTCCATATGATTTTTAAAACAACTATCAACCTTTCACACTCAATTTCTTATTTTAAAAAATTCACTTATATTTCAAAAATCAATTGATTTGGGATGAGGAGAAAAAATTGGGCCTCAAGGCATGATTGAATTGATAAAATTAATTATAATATTTAATATTAATATAAGAAAAAATAATTTCAAAATTCAAATAATAACATTTATTGCTTGATTTCTAATTATTATATATTTAAATAGCTTAAACATTAGAGCATAATATTGAAGATATTAAGGTAATAAATAGTTTTAAATATTTACAAGGTTTTTCCTCTCTTTTCAATGAAAATGAAATGTTTTATAAACTTTATAAATAAGGAAAAAACGGAGTTTAACCGCTTTAAAAGCTAGTTAGCAGCTGCTTTTATTCTTATTTCCTTTTAATTGGAAATTATATGTTCAATAACTTTATTAACAATAAAGTGCCTTATTTTTGGCTTCAATTAATAAACAAAGGAACAAAGATTCTTTTTTTAGGTCGAAACTAAATGTATTTATTACTTCATTGCTTTTAAGAATGGCTAATATGAGCACCTATTGATTGCAATCCAATAATTATAATTAAATACATTCCCGTTAAATTCAATTTAACATACTATTTTTCCATTCATGATATAAGCCTAATATTAAAAATAATAAAAATAACAATATCACTAAATAAATTTCAATAATATTAATAGTTGTTATTACAATAACCATGGGTATAATAATCACTAATTCAACATCAAAAATAAGGAAGATGACTGCAATTATAAAAAAATGTCTTGAAAAAGGAATTCGAGATGACTCAAAAGGATCGAATCCACACTCAAATGGAGATGATTTTTCACGATCAATTATTGATTTAGTTGACACAAAATATAAAAGAATTATTAAAGTAAATAAAATTAATAATATCATAATACAGTAACTTAAAACATTGAAAATTATTCTATTTAAAAATTAATCCTTTTAATTGGAAGTTAAATATACTTATATACTAATAGAATATTTATCTACCTCATCAGTAAATTGATATATATAAAAATAGTCAAACAATATCAACAAAATGTCAATACCAAGCAGCTGCTTCAAAACCAAAATGATGATTTCTAGAGAAATGAAATTTAAATTGACGTAATAAACAGATTATAATGAACGTTCTTCCAATAATAACATGAATCCCATGAAACCCTGTTGATACAAAAAATGTTGATCCGTATACAGAATCTGAAATACAAAACGATGATTCAAAATATTCATATACCTGAAGAATAGTAAAATATATACCTAATATTAAAGTTAATAAAATACCATAAACAGATTCATTATGTTTACTTTCTATTATGGAATGATGAGCTCACGTAATTGTTACTCCAGAACACAATAAAATTATAGTATTTAATAGAGGAATTTGTATTGGGTTAAAAGGCATAATTCCAGAAGGAGGTCAATTTATACCAATTTCTATAACAGGTCTTAATCTTCTATGAAAAAATCCCCAAAAGAAAGAAATAAAAAAGAAAATTTCTGACACAATAAATAAAATTATTCCTAATTTTAAACCTCTCACTACAACTATTGTGTGAAATCCTATAAACGTCCCTTCACGGGAAATGTCACGTCATCATTGAATTATAGTTAAAATTCAAATTAAAAATCCAAAAAAAAATAAAATAAAATGTTGTATATGAAATATTATTACTATACCAGAAACAAAAGTCAGAGCCCCGATTGACCCCGTTAGAGGTCATGGTCTACAGTCAACTAAATGATACGGATGATTATTCATTAAGATACCTCTCTATAATACAGAGTTCTTAAAACTGTAAAAACATAAGATTGAATTACACAAACTGCTGATTCAAATAATATCAATAATATCTGAATTAAAATAATTAGATTTATATAAATTTCTAAATTAGTTGATTTATTTCCTAATAATGTTATTAGTAAATGACCAGCAATCATATTTGCTGTTAGACGAACAGCCAAAGACCCCGGTCGAATTAAATTTCTGACAGTTTCAATACATACTATGAAAGGTATTAAAATTATTGGAGTTCCTATTGGAACTAAATGACAAAACATATGATTTGTATTGTTAACAAATCCAAATAAAATAAAAGTCAATCAAAGAGGAAGAGCCAAACTAAGAGAAAATACTAGATGTCTTGATCTAGTGAAAATATATGGAAACAATCCAAGAAAATTATTGAATAGAATAAAAATAAATAAAGAACAAAACAATAATGATCTACCAAAAGATCCTGAACTTATTAATACATTTAATTCAAAACTTATTGTATTTAAAACTTTATTAATAAAAATTATATAACGACTAGGAATGTATCATAACCCTATAGGTATGAATAATAATAAAATTAAGGAACTTAATCAATTTAATGAAAATAACCCTGTTGATGGATCAAAAGTTGAAAATAAATTTGTTATCATAATCAGTTATATAAATTATTAAAATTATTAGTCAAATTTATCCTTGGAATTTTCATAAAAGAAAAATAAATAAAAGTTATAATTAAAATAACAATTAATAAAAAAAAGAAAAACAAAAAACATCAATTTATTGGAGATATTTGTGGGATAGAAAAATACCATTCTTAGTTTCTTGAATCTGACAGATTGATGTTTTTATAATAAACTAACTTTTCATCATTAAAATTAGTCGTTAGTTACTATAAATTGGTTTAAGAGACCATCACTTACTTTCAGTCACTTAATGAATAGCTTATTAATCAATTAATAAAACAATTTATATCAACTCTTTCAATAACAATAGGTATAAATCTATGATTTGCTCCACAAATTTCAGAACATTGTCCAAATGATATACCAGGTCGATTAATAAATATTCTTGCTTGGTTTAATCGACCAGGCACGGCATCCACCTTAATTCTCATAGATGGTATAGCTCATGAATGAATAACATCAAATGATGAAATCAATAATCGAATTTGAGTACTAAAAGGTAAAATCGTTCGATTATCTACTTCTAATAAACGGAACTCTCTAATTAATATTTCATTTTGAGATTTTATATAAGAATCAAATTCAATATTTAAAAAATCTGAATATTCGTATGATCAATATCATTGATGACCAATAATTTTTAAAGTTATTAAAGGTTTATTAATTTCATCCAATAAGTATAATAATCGTAAGGATGGAAATGCAATAAAAATTAATGTTAAAGCTGGTAGAAGTGTTCAAAAAAATTCAATTAACTGTCCCTCTAATAAAAGTCGATTAACAATATTATTAAATATGATAACTGTTATTATATAAGTAACAATTGAAGTGATAATAATTAAAATAGTTAAAGTATGATCATGAAAAAATATTAACTGTTCTATTAATGGTGATATAGCGTCCTGCATATTAATATAATATCAATTAGAAATTTCTAACAAAAATTATTTATATATGAATCTTAAATTCATCGCACTTCATCTGCCATATTAGAATTGAACTAATAATGGAATCTCACTATATGAGTGCTCAGACGGAGGAAGTTTATGTAACCATTCAATAGAAGAATTTATATTAATTGAATATAAAATCAATCGATGTGAAATAAATCTTTCTCAAATAATAAACAATAAAAATAAAATTCCAATAAATGAAATTCTTCTTCCAATAGAAGATATAATGTTTCATGATATAAATGCATCAGGATAATCTGAATATCGACGTGGCATGCCTCTCAATCCTAAAAAATGTTGGGGGAAAAAGGTTAAATTTACCCCGATAAACATAATCAAAAAATGAATTTTTAATCAATTAGAATTTAAAGATAATCCAGTAAATAAAGGATATCAATGAATAAATCTTCCTAAAATTGCAAATACTGCACCTATTGATAACACATAATGAAAATGGGCTACAACATAATATGTATCATGTAATACAATATCAATTGATGAATTAGCTAAAATCACCCCAGTCAATCCACCAATAGTAAAAAGAAAAACAAAACCTACTGCTCATAAAATTGAAGGTCTTATCTTGATTTTAACTCCTCTCAGAGTTGCTAATCATCTAAAAACTTTAATTCCAGTTGGAACAGCAATAATTATTGTAGCAGAAGTAAAATAAGCCCGTGTATCAACATCCATACCAACTGTAAATATATGATGTGCTCAAACAACAAATCCTAAAATACCAATTGATATTATAGCATAAATTATTCCTAGTGATCCAAAAGATTCAATTTTTCCTCTTTCTTGAGTGATAATGTGAGAAATTAGTCCAAATCCAGGCAAAATTAAAATATATATACTTCAGGATGCCCAAAAAATCAAAATAAATGTTGGTATAAAATTGGATCTCCTCCACCTGAAGGATCAAAAAAAGAAGTATTCAAATTTCGATCAGTCAATAACATTGTAATTGCACCAGCTAAAACTGGTAATGAAAGCAATAATAAGAAAGCAGTAATTAATACTGCCCATACAAATAAAGGTAGCCGATCCATGTATATTCCCACTGATCGTATATTAAAAATTGTTCTAATAAAATTAACTGTGCCTAGGATTGAGCTAGCTCCAGCCAAATGTAAAGAAAAAATAGTTAAATCAACACAAGATCCTGAGTGTGCAACGCCTCTTGACAACGGAGGATAAACTGTCCAACCAGTGCCTGCACCTCTATCAACTATTCTACCAATTAATAATAATGTTAATGAGGGTGGTAATAATCAAAAACTTATATTATTTATTCGAGGGAAAGCCATATCAGGAGGACCAATTATCAAAGGAACCAATCAATTCCCAAATCCTCCAATCATAACTGGCATCACTATAAAAAAAATTATAACGAAAGCATGAGCAGTAACAATCACATTATAAATTTGATCATCTCCAATAAAAGATCCAGGAATGCCTAATTCAACACGAATAAGAACTCTTAAAGTTGTACCTACTATTCCCGATCAAATCCCAAAAATGAAATATAATGTTCCAATGTCTTTATGATTAGTTGAGAAAAATCACTTATTCATAACTAATCATTGATTTATTCCCAATTGAGATGACTGAATTAGGTAATAAACTGTAAATTTATTTATGGATATACTTTCCTCTCAATAATCTAATCTAATCTTTCTTCCTTATTCTCTTATTTTTTTTCTTCAATCTAGTCTTATATTTAATAATAATATTAAATTGCAAATTTAAAGGTGATTAAAATAAATCTAAGGCTTACAAGAAATTATATTTTTAACTTTGAAGGATAATAGTTTTATTAACTTAAAACCTTACTAATTCATAATATTAAATAAGGTTACAACTATAAATCCAATCAATAAAGAATTTACTATAAATAATGCATTATTTAATCTAAAAGTTGACAACTTTAAAGATATATTGTTTATCATTACCCCTGTCATTACAACTCGCAAATAATAAAATAACACTAATAAAGCAGTTATTACTAAAATTAAACATAAAAAATACATTTTATTAACAAAAAGACAATAAATCATCATAAATTTTGGGAAAAACCCTAAAAATGGTGGTAATCCACCTATTGACATAAAAATAATTATTAACATTAATGATTTAACCCTATTGTTAAACAAAATAAAAATTTGATTTAAATAATTCATATTATTTATTCAAAACAGATAACAAGTCAAAAATAAAGAGAGGGAATAAATTAAAAAATATACCAGCCATATATAATTTATTAATATAACCCCTCTAAAAATTCAACTTAAATTGTAAATTGATGAATATGCTAAAATTTTTCGAATTGATGAATAACACAGCCCCCCTAATGAGCCTCAAATACATGATAAAACAATAAATAAAATCAATCTTATATCTAAATAACTCAATAAAATAATGGGGATAATCCTCTGAACGGTTATAATTAAAAAAGACACTAGTCAAGACAACCCATCAATTACTGAAACATATCAATAATGGAATGGAGAAGATCCAATTTTAATTATTAAACTAATTATAATAAAATATTTTACCTGAAATAATATTCCTAAAATAACAACAAACAGGAATAATAGTCTTGAACCCATTCTCTGAATAATAAAATATTTAATTATTGACTCAGATGAGTAAACTCTCATTTTATTCATTATAAAAGGCAAAAATGATACCGTATTTATCTCGACTCCTATTCAACAACCCAGCCAATTGTTTGAACAAATCGCCAATATAATACCAAAAAACAAGAATGCCACAAATACTATATAAGAGGAATTTTTTTTAATTAAAAAGAGGATAATTTTCCATAAATGAGGTATGAACCCATTAGCTTATCTTTTATATGTTGTAGTTTATGAAGAACACTAATTTTTGATATTAAAAGACAGTTTAATTCTGTTAACATAATAAGAGTATAATATTACATAATTTATTCTATCAAAATAACCCTTTTCACTCAGGCATCTTATTTTTTTTTTTAATTTTTCTTTTTTTTTTTTATGTATGACTTATAATATTTGGTGTACCTTTTATTATACAATAGACTTACAGCCAATACTTAAATTCGCAACTTTATATACTCTTTCCTTCATTTTTTCCTATTTCTATTTATTGATTAAAATAAATATACGGAACTGAATAACTAGTAACAGTTAAATAGTTAGCTAAAATACAATAATTACATCAATTTTTGTACACCCACATTTTGCAAATCCGGTCCATAAAATATATGCTTACAGTATGTTTATAGTTAAATTAAAAATATTAATGTTAATATTACTGTATTACCACATTTATATATTCATATATAATAAATATATATACATATGTATATATATATATATATAATAGTATGTTTTTCTTTTTTTTTTTATTGAAGTATAAAAAAAAGAAAAACACTATTATTATTATAAATATTTATATATAAATATATATTAATATATTATTTATATATAAATATATATATATATATATATATATATAATCACGTTTATCCATCATTAGCTAAACATGCAAGTTCTGACCAGAGAAGTTCATCTTTTTGAGACCCCATATATAAAAGTTACGAGTAAGCTTAGACATTTTATTCTTACATATTCGTAATCAGCATAAAAAACCGTAAAAATATATATCCGTTTCAAGATAGTTTGTTGAAAAAAGTTGAATAATAATTACCCTGTTAACTTTATCGTTACAAACCACTCACACGTTTAAAAAAATGCATTACTATTTTATCACGGATATCGGTTTAGCTTTTAGTGATGAAAAATATGCACAGTGTTGCCACAAAATGTATATAAAGTCACGAAGGTCACAACGTTGCCAAGTCTACTGAACGTAAGCAATTCCTGCAGCTGCTGTGTCACGGCTGTGTATTCCAGTCGCCTACGTTTAATTCCTGTATACGATCTTAGTTATTTTTAATTTCAGTACCGTAGTAAAAATAATCTTTGAAAGACGTAATCAACTATTTTTCAACGCTGTTATTAAAAAGTGGGTTAATCATTCAATGACAGAAAACATATAAGGTATAAAATGTTGTGATCACTTTATTCACACGTTCTTTTCTTGACACGTAAATAAAAATATACTAAATAAAGATATAATAAGTATATCTTCATTGTACATTAGTATAATATGTAGTTAAAAAGTACAGTACAACCTACTGTAAAATACACGTTCTTCTTCTGTGTATCTTCTGTAATTGTTAATTATATTAATTGAGATTTTGGCTACTTATAGAGATTTAATTACTGAACACAATGCAGTTTTCAGAATTGCTGTATATTTATTGGTTTTGAAGTTATCGCAGGTTGAACTGCAAAAATGGATCGACTAAAATTTACTCATCCGCCGCGTGTTTCACTGACGAAAGTAGAGCGAGATAGTTGCTAATATACCCTTTCTGTCTAGCGTACGGCGCAGCGCACAGTGTCCCTTTCAATACAGTATATTTAATGTATCTTTTAAATGTCAATAAATTTCAATGTAGATAATGTAGAATGTAGAAAATGTAGATAAAGAAAATGATTATGATATTGATTATAATTATAATAATTGGAAGCTTGTTTCAAATATATTATACTACATAGAAATGTTTATACACGCACTCATGCGCGCACGCGTGTGCACGTACGCGCACCCACCCACGCAGGCATATTATATATATATATATAAAATTTGTGATGTTTTCAATTTGTTTCTTCTGCAAGTAGTATAATTTCGTATATTCTTTTTAACACCTGACGCACGTTTCACTGAAAAATATCAGTATCATCTGAGGTTTCTAAGTAAATTAATAACAATCGAAATAATTCTATTAATATAAAATTAAGGAATAATAAAAAATTCCGACTTAATTTTACATCTTGTGCCATTTTGTCAATGTTATATGTGGACAGACTTGCTTACTTTTCTATTAAATGTAGAAATAGATTTTACCATTATTTTTTGCCGCAAACCATTTAATCTTGTTGTTTAATCCTTTTTCTATATGAATAGCTCATTACAATTATTGTTAATATTTCGTGTAAACAGCAGAGAGGTGCTAAGTAGGACATTGTCTCAGGTAAGATTGCATGGTAAATCAAGACTCGCGCGTATTTCTTCCACCAGTCGGACGTCACGCGGCAAAAACAGCTGATCGCTAGGTTAGCGCGGGAAGCCGGAATGGCCCCCCCTGTGTTGTGTCTATTCAGCGCTAACACCACAAGATTTCTCATTCCCGTCAACATGAGTACCTACTCAAGGTCAAATAACATTCTTAATGTTGTAATGACAGACGTGTACGTTTACAAAACACTGTTTTGGCTGACACATATATACACATCTACGTCTGAACTCGCAACCTCTTATTTATCAGCTGGCCGGTTTTACGTTTCCACCAAACGTGTTCCAGAAAATCATATTAAAATAATATGAATATTTTATAGTAAAAACATAATAAAAATAATAATAATATACAATTTAAAAAGTTAATACACTACCTCTTGCTTATCCTAAGTTTTGTGCCGTATCACTTTTCCAAGGATTCATAAAATTGTTATCTCGAATGATACATGGATCTTGTAGAGCTCGTAATCCTAATGTTCCTTGCATGATTGATGGAACATGTACACATAATAACCGAGCAACATTTTACGTTAAACTATTGAAAATAACAATGGTTTTCCAAAGTACCGGAGACGAGATGACGGAATTGTTGAACTAAAAGGAATACCGTATATCATTTGATAATCGTGATTCGTTCAATACAATCGCTTCCTAATTCTACAGTACAATGCTCACATCAATATTGAAAACCGATAAATACATGTATAAATAGGCTTACCATACGTCCCGGTTTGACCGGGATTGTCCCCGGTTTGACGACCTGATCCCGGGGTCCCGGCCAGTTTGTCAATTGTCCCGGTTTGAAAATTGACGAGAGTAGTTTCCGTCCGGGCGAAGACGTTGTGCAAGCTAAGCTCCCGATTTTTGGTTAAATCAATAGAAAAGAGAGTTTGAAAGATTAAAAGTAATTTTTCATGAATGGAAAATTCAAAAGCTTCAGTAGTCACTTTGCACGAGTATACACATTCAAATGACTTAGGGAGCACAAAAATCCTAATGTGTGCTACACTTGCTTTCCTTCGAAAAGATGTAGAATGTGGCTGGTAGTATATCCATGGTCAAGTTCCAGAGGAAGAGAAACTCGATTAATTCTTTAATTGTTTCGTAGAACAATAGCTAGACAATGATTAGTGCCACAGGAGTTACGGAACTGCTACTTCCGACGTCATACAATGAATAATACCGTACAAGCACGCATCAGAAACTAAACAGCCACGTTGGAAGACCACATCCAAGAATAAAAAACATTATCAAATGTTTATAATCTGATGCAGAGAAATGTATTCAGAACACGATGTAACGATGGAGTGAAATTTTTAAGCTATGAAAAGGACGAAAAAGTATACTGAATTGGATAAACTAAAAGATATGAAAAAGATTCTAAAGTTGGGATGTTTCTCAAGATCACGTCGTCCGTTCTACAAGTTGA
Source organism: Magicicada septendecula (assembly GCA_034769895.1). NCBI lineage: Eukaryota > Metazoa > Arthropoda > Insecta > Hemiptera > Cicadidae > Magicicada > Magicicada septendecula. Next base: position 148,400,633 of record CM068376.1, on the reverse strand, counting down.
CTAATAAAAATAAATAAAAAATAACCTTCCTTTTTAATTTAGAGAGAGAGAGAGAGTGAGGGAGCGGCTATGCAAGTGTGTGAGTGTGTGAGTTTTATAAAAATTGTAACTTGGTAAACGTAGTTGGTAACAAAAAATACATTTAACGAATTATAAAAACATAAACACAATACAGGGTGGATGTACATACATCGTTGTTTGTGTGTTCGCAAGTGGGAGGTACTCTCACGTATCAAAAATTAATTACGTGTCTTATCTACTTGAGTGTTCGCAAGTGAAACGAGTTGCAAGTGACACTGTTCGTAAGTGGGAGCAATGGGTTTGGCAAAGTCTCAGACAACGCAAAAAAAGGTATAATATTATAGCGTACTGTCTACTATGACTGTGAGACGCGAATATGACAGCAGATATGCAAGAATGTAGGAGGCTACAGAAGAATAAAGGAACGGTCCAACTTCGGATATTATGGCTTAAGTAATATTAGAAAGGATTATTACAATTTATTTTATACACCACACAATATATGTGATAATTTTAATTTTTTATTTATCTATAAATTTTGAAACGAATTACGACCTGTATTAACATCAACCGTTGTGTATATAATTCTTTTCACTCAGACTTTTCACAAAGTTTAGTGATATATTAAAACCATGTGTAAGATAATCAATTTTTGTGAAACCTATAATATACCCATTAAATAGTGTAGACTAGACAAGTATGATAGTAGCTTAATACAGTCTTTTTTCCGGGATGAAAGGGAAATTATAATATTGTGCGCTTAAGAATGAAACTTTTTTTGTTACTAGACCAACCAACGTTTATGAAAATCTATTTGGCTTCATTTCTCAGATTGTAATAAAATTGGAATCAATTATAGCCTATATCAAATTAAAAAATTTTGCCAAAATTATTTGTTACTAACCAAGTTTACTTTATTTTCTTAACCGATCGATTTTTGCATATCAAATTCCGTTAATTAGACATCGATTTTTCAATATAAAATTGGTCTCTAGATTACTGATTTGCGTTAATGCGTCCAAGAAAAATAGTAGTTTGATAAACCTTATTACTACGTTTTAATGTTTGTTTACATACGGCGTTTTCAAGAAACTGTAACAGTGTTAGAATAAATAGGCCTACTTAAAAATTTGATTACATACCTGCACCTAGTTTCGTATACAGAAGCAGTGTAAAAAGTATTTTGTAAAGCTTTCTTACAAAATTATAACATAACTGAAGCCCAAATGATGTTTAAGATTTTGCACGTTAAGTCATATGAAGTTTACTTAAGAACCTGTTACGTTCAGACTTCCTGAGATACAGTTATTGAGAAGAACAAGAGTAACAGAAAGAAAGAGAGAGAGAGTGAGAGAGAGGTCAAAGTACATGATGTTTACTACAGTTGGCTACTTATAAGGAACTTGAAAACAATTAAACTTATTGTAATGTAGAAAGTTAACGAAACATGAACCAAAAGCGAGGATTATGTGCAGCAGACTCAAGAGTTTTATTAACAGGATCCAAACAGCCTTTGGTGAAACGATTATTACGTTAAATAATTTATTCGCAATTAAGAAGTGGTACATTTTGAAGAAAGGAAAAAACCGAGGATGAGGAACTTATAAGTTGCTATTAAAATATGTAACTTACCTTTTGGATACCTAATTATTTTACAAGCAAGTTACGGAAACTATAAAAAAAAATTAATTCTTAATATATAAGCCTTCACGTATTATTTCAAAAAAATTAGATTACTGCTCACTGTGATATACGAAAAGCAAAAATATAATTAATGTAACATTACAACTCTTCAACTCTGTAAGATATAAACTCTTCTGCTTCTGCAGGTTGTTATTTATATTATTGGTACTTGTAGAAATTTTTATTAATCAGAATGGTGAATAAATTTCCAACGGATGGGAGTCAACTTGAAACATGTTGCTTCGGTACTACTTTATACCAATAACTGCATAACTATATTCTTACAAATGATATTCGGTATGAATGAGAATAATTAAGAATTCGTAATTCTCTCTCCCCCGTCTCTCTTCTCCCCCTCACTCTTTCTCTGTCAATTTTCCCCATCTACCTCACTAATAGGGGCAAACCTCACTACTACCTTTAATTAAACATGACTACCTCACTATTAATTTCCTTTTATTTTCATTAAGTTAGCACGGCAGGTCCTTCTGCGACTGCACCCAAAGCGCGCCTCTTTAAGTGCTTGTTGAAATGTTACACTGCTACAAACAGATTACTCAAGTTTGAATGTGTAGTCTGTACCAACACAATGAATGATTAAACAAACAGGCACAAACAAACAGTGAAGGATTGTGTGTAAGACTGAAATTGTTGACAAGAAAAAGAAGAAACTGTACGAGTTGGCGCGCGTGCGTGTGCGCGCGCGAGAGAGAGAGAGTGAGTGAGTGAGTGAGTGAGAGGACTGAAAGAGAGAACATGGGCAAAGGTAAAAAAAATCTGTCGCATTAAATTCACGGCAACAACATTCTTAATGTCGTAATGACACAACAGTCTTTGTTTACAAAAATTATTACGATTGTCACGACACAAATATACAGATCTAATGTGTGTTGGCAGGCTGACGCCTTCGTACTACCAATTCATTCGAAGGCTGTATTCACTCCTGTCTGTATTAAAATAATACAAATGTTGTTTTATAGTAATAATATAATAATAATAATAATAACAACTATCACGATTTGTAGGCTTAAGCATTCATAACATAAACAGTTTTCTAACGTTCCCTCCACTCAAAAGACTTCTACGAACTTTTTTTAACCTATTGATTTTACTCCATTTTTAATAATTCACCAATCCCTCCAGTTTATAACTTACTGCTTACATGTCAGAGTTATGTGATAGTATGAAACTTTATTGAGCAGAATTCAGTATGACGGATATTCGTGGCATACCTACGGAGATGTGAAAGTAACGTAGTTATACTTCGATTGCAGCTTGGATTCACTAAAGTCTGTTGCCTTCTGTACGAGCGGGTAAATTCTATGCAGGAATGGGAAAATTATTATGTAAAAAAAAGCAGTGATCATTAAAGACAGAGGCACTGAGTGTAGGAGATCAGACCGTTGTAGGTCAAGTACTAGTAAAACCTGGAAAAGCTTATCGTTCACTACTACATATTAAGTAGGTTTAATGAAAATTATGTAAATGGAACGGATGTAATTTCGAAACTGTTAATTTCCTTCAAGTGTGTACTAAAGTAAAGAATGTTACAATTTATAAGTTGGTAATTACACCAGGTAATGCTAACAACCAGTAGCCTACTGATTCGAATGTGTGTGTGAAGAGGGCTTTTGAGTCGATAATAACGCTATTACCTACTTGACACAGAAATTCCCGTGTCACCTGCATTTTGTATTATGCAAACGTTCGGAGGATGTAAATTTTTCAACAACATTGTTGGAGTGCCAACCTTTAGAATGAACCGTTGTGGCGGAATGCAAGATTGATTTAAAGAATTCAAAAATTCTTGGAGATAGTACACTATATTTTCAATATTAAATACGGTGTTAATAGATTCTTCGGACTTTTTATTATCCCCAGAAAATTTTTCCAAACTTGTATCATTATTTTCCTTCACAGATTCGATTCTTTGGGAATAACCACTTGTAATTTTTATCAAGTAAACACTTGACGTTTTGCACAGAATTTAGCAATTAATACAGTGTTGTACTATTTACTATGTCCCAGTTTTTCGTCAATTTCTGTGAAGCTATCGTCATTAGGAACACTACCGTCACCGAGGTGCAGTAAGTTTGTAGAAAAATCACCATCTCCTCCTCCTCCTAAATGGGCTCTCATATTGCTTTGCAAATTTAGTCTGAATAGCATTCCACATCGCCGAGGACTTTAAACACACTGAGACAATATCAGCGCGGGTTCCTCTTGCAGTTACCGGTAATCTCTAGCGAGAATCCTCTGAAATAACAAATGTTACGTTACCCACTAATTTATTACAATTTCTTAAGTCTTGGAGAGTTTGATTGACCGTTTCTATACAGTCCACAAATCGCCTTCGTTTTACCGTTCATGATTAGTTTCCGTTTTGATCGCTCTTTCTTTTGTCATGCCTCCTCTTCAATACGAATTGCTTTTTTAATAGGAGTCAGTGAGAATACTTGACTTTTTCTTCTTGGCGCATTTCTATTTTATTTTTGCAGTCGCTTTCGGATAAGGGCGAATTTATTCTGGTGTCAATTGTGATAAGGTACTAGCAGATGTCTCGTTTATTTCCGACGTGGGAGGTCCGGCTACTGTGGTCTCTTGACAATCTTTTGTTGGTGTTAATCTTCCTTCATAATTACTTTTGTCTCCTATCTCTCTGTCAATTACAGGTGAACACAGAAACTCTTCGATACTGAATATATTTTCATTTAATGGCCAAATTCCAGTCGAACTAAAACCTGCTGTCAGTTAGATGGTGTAGCTGCCTTTGAAAGAGCATCTTTTGCTAGCCCAGGTATGTCATGGTTTTACCTGGGTTTATTGTCATCCAGCTCTCAGCGGCTGCACCGAAACAGGCCATATAAACACTTGTCTAATGGCTGAAGTCAGATTGTAACGGGTATGATGTATAAACTGTTTCATATATAGTAAAAAAAGAGAGGCTGTAATTTATCTTGATGGATGTGCTACTCCAATACAACCTGCTGGTCCATAAATAATCAAAGTGATATCTACATAACACTCTGTGGATATAACGATAAGTGGTGGTTTCCAGCTGCCATCTATGAAAATACCACTGGTTTCACCCTTTTCCAAAGGGGTAACCCTGCTGACTTGTTTATTTCCCTTCAAACTGACAACTTTGTTAGGACAGTGCACTGTCGTTATGCTGCCTGGTTTCCTTCACATTCCAAATATTGTGACAGTAAAAATGAAGGCGACTTATCACAGAATTCCAATATTGAAGAAAGTTTTATGTTATGTTTATTAAAACTAAATGCTATTGCAAAACTTGTTGCTTCAGCCTCTCTAAAAGACAACCTTGAATCTCGCTGCATGAAGCCAGTAAAACAATCTTTTACCGGCCCAGTTCACCAGAAAATCGACATTATTTGCAAACACGTATTCGGAGGCTAACATACGAATATTCTTAGGGTACAAACCATAATAACTAACAGAATAGTGCAGATCATAACACAGAAATCTGATTTTTCTTTTTGTTCTTTCCTAAATACAAGTTGTGGAAAACGCCGAGTCTTTGTAGGGTTTGTGAGCTACATCGCCCCAGAAAGTTTTTCACTTGTACGTTTGAACCAAATATGAAAAAAAGAAAACAGAACAAAATGTTTTACTTACATTGTACCAACATACCACTTTCCTTCTGGTGAAATTGAAGGTACACCTTTAATTTTAAAATTAGTGGCTGAAGTGTAGTGCTGCTGGCCACTCTACCTTTAGTGCGTGTGTCGAACACTCACTTTAGGCAACCTATTCTACCTCCTAAATTTCCTAGGCGGCATAAAAAAGAGCCATTATTACTATTATCATTTTAAAAATTTTAGTTTTTTAGCATTTAATAAACACGTAATCTTCATTATAGGATCACAAGTAACTGACACATAATTAATTCTGAGATCTGTTAGGTTATGAATTAATTTTCTTTTAAAAGTTATAGAGAAACATAACTTGCCCTCATGTTGCCACATTGCTTTTGTATTAGTATGATTCAATTGTACACTTACCATGGATCCAACAAAGTACGTAGCTGTAAACACCCATAGCAAATTAGTGACAAAAAGGTTGCTTTACACGTTCTAAAATACAAAAGGGAACAAAGACTCATTTTACTGTACACTGCTATAATCAGACTGGAGGAGCATGTACTACAAGCTATAACAAAAACGTTATACAGTTGCAGAGGTGCTGCGACTAAGGGACACTTGAAGAAGTACAAAGTATCAACTTATGTCTCTCTGCTCTCCCCTATATGGTAATACTGTCTTATAACGACTGTTAAACAAATCAAATGTATTGTATACCTTTATATGTGTATTTATACACAATATATCATAAACGTTTTTTGTGGCAAAAATACCTTTATATGTGTATTTATACACAATATATCATAAAAGTTTTTTGCGACAAAAATATCTGTCAAATTTTTGTATGTTGTAATGGTACATATAACACTACCAACACCAGCGTACCACAAATAAGTTGAAAGCCACTACAATTAAGAATACCTACAAGGTCAAGCATACGATCATGGATAAAAAAGGAAGTATCATAAGCCAAAACCAAGTGAATTAAAATGAAGAAGGAATTACCAGTAAATGTGCAACTAAAGAAGATAAAGCAAGACTAACGACGAGACGACATACATAATTACCCAATACATCAAACAGTGAGAAGGAAACCCATTAAAGACAAAATCAAGAAGAAACCTATTAACCGTGAGAAGGAAACCAGTGAAAACGCCATGAAGAAACTTATTAAGAGGGAGGAAGGAAATCGGTGAAGAGAAGAAGAAAATATCCAGATCAAACACAAAAAAGGGAGATAACATGAATTATAATGAACTAACATATGGCAATAAAAGAATTATTATAAAAGAAGAAAGAATAAATGGAATATACAACATGATTTAAACCCCTAAGCTGCAAAACAAATTGACACTTGACCAAAACTTATTAAGTGAATACCTTCCTTGACAATGTAATACAAACAATAATAATAAGAATGAATTATTGAACATAAAAAGTAAGAAAGAGAATGAATAATAATAAGTTCTTAGCTAAATTATGTGTAGACATGAAAAGCGGGCTATGTCCAAAACACCAATGACCAATTGTAAAGTGGAATTGATATTAGAAATAACCACTAATTACCAATAGTAAAGACTGTAAAAGATAAACAAAATGTAATCTAATAATAACCAATAGATATACCAGTACTACATAAAGTCAAATAAATCAAATGTAATACAGAAACACAAAACCGACAATAATCCATTGTTGTATATTATAACTACATGCTTGCCATAGAATGGATGCATGATGAACAAAATTATCTTGTAAACTTATCATAAAAGAGTAGGAACTAAACCAACAACATTGAATGAGGCAGAATACTATTCGAATAAGTGAATTCAAGGATTATAGCCACCCAAATACTAATAATAACAATAATAATAAATAAACCATGTTGACAGCTAGATGCAAGTAATCTTGGTTACTTTAAACCAAAGCAATTTTCAGTATAAATGCAGAATGAACTACTGCACAATAATAACAGTGCTATCAAAACAATGATAAGAGATATTCAAGCAATAACGAGAATAATTTGATAGGATTACAACCCATATAAAAAGGTAACTTCCTAAAGTATAGTAAACTCACTTAACACACTATAGTTAAGGTAATAAAACCACAAGATTAAGAAAAAGGACACTATCAGAAGTGACAATGACCAATGCAGTATGCATAGGCCATAATAAAATGTTATTAACTATTAATGTTATAATAATATTAAGTATCATGTACATGTTGTGTTTATGTTAGTGTCTATACAGGAAAGTACAGAGCAACTCACCGCAGCTAATAATAGAAGAGTCAACGCAACTTCTTCAGAATCAAACTCGTGAAATGGAACAAAAAACATTCTAAACTATTTAAACAAAATTAATAAACGATGTCAAAGAGTAAGTAAACCGATTTATTCATATCGGATTCAATAATAGATTGAATTGGGTAGAATAAATCAATAAACCAAAAATTAATAATAAAAACCAAAACGTTAAGGATAATAATAAAACAGACAATCTCGTCGTGCTAAAATGTTCATACACACTTTTTAAGAGAAAATTACTTAAAACTTCGAATCTAACAAGAAAAATATTGTGTCGATTATTCATAATGCAAACCCTTAGATATCAAATTTAATATGAAATGAAAATATAAGTACCAAGTAAAATGTATATTCTATAGCCGGCAGAATAAGGGAAGGACAAATAAAATAGAGGCAGGATATCAAGAGAATGGAAAACATGGGACTACCTAAACAAGTAATAAGATACAGACCTCAGGGAAGACGAGATAAAGGTAGGGCAAGGAAAAGAGATGCCTTCAGTGAAGGCAAAACAGGCTGTAATCCTATACCTTGACATGGAGAAGATTCCTAATACTTAATAGCACACTTAAGAACAAAATATTGGTATGGAGAATCATACACGACTTCCATGTTCTAAGATTTATATTTAAAATCATTTTCGAAATGAAATATTTCCATTGAAACTACTTCTTTCTACTTACTGCTTCAGCCACTTACTGTGGGCACTAACGTATACCACCTCACGTTATCGCACTTGATTTTCACTGATGTTGGAAGTCGATGGCACTGGCGAAACGTCTGGTTTTGCAGAAAACATTGGTCTACGGCCAAACAGGCCGGGAAGGAATTTTAAAAACAAACTGCTTCTTTGTTGTCAATAACGTAGTACATATATACAAAAAATTATCAGGTAAACTATTACGTTACAACAAAAAAATGTTTCAGGTAAACTACCCTTTCCCCGTAACCGATCTTCACCAAAATCAATAGGCCTTGAGTCCTCTATAACTCGGGCACATATGTAAAAAAATATCTGATTCTGTTTGAATTTACGGCAGTTATCGTTCGTCATGAAAAAATTTCTCTTGTTACAACATAAAATATTGCAGGTAAACTACCCCTTTATCTTAACCGATCTTCACGAAAAACAATAGGTCTTGAATACTCTACAATTCAGGGCTGTATGCAAAAAATTATTTGATTCTGTTTGAATTTGCGGCTCTTATCGTTTGCCATAAAAAATCTAGACAGACACACAGACACTTTTCGATAAATTACTTTTTTTCATGTTTTGAGGGTAGTATAATCAGAATCTGCAAAAATCTCTAACACGATTTTTTTTGCCATCACCATACTTCCATTTCCTTATGGAACATGAAAGTAAAATTCTGATGGCAACAAAAATCAAATATTCTATCAAAAATTGGGGATATACATTTTTGGTAGGTATTTGGTAGGCCTACTTGCATTGCACAAGGAATGTGTTATTTTCAATAGGTTATTGATAAAAAAAGACTTACAAGTACATTGATTTTTATTACAAAATTTATACAAAACAGTTTCAATTCTAAGGTATCAATAATTAATAATTATTAAGGATAATGAACAAATTATTTCTTCATAGAAGATACATAAAAACATTGCAAAAATAATACATATCAGACAAATATTATTACAACAAAAATACCACACAGACATTTGGGCTTTGTTACTTTATCAGTAACTATAAGATTACATTAATAAAGGACATAGAATATTTATTTACAAGAACATAATTACAAAAAGTGAAAACACCTTTGATGAAATAAACATTTTATTTATTACATCAAACATAACTACACTCAGATGACAATATAAATGAACTAAATATAGGTTTTTCTGCGAGGGAGTGTAGGATTGATTAGGGGTTCAATTAGTTGAAATTATTAAAAAAAAAAAGCATAAACTATAAATAGAAAAACTAGACTGGTATGTTTACAACAAAATGAAAACTTCAAGTTACATTTAAGAGATATTCCGTGTCAAATCAACAAGTGCTACAACCTGACCCTCTTAGATTTATTTGAAATTAAGTATGCATGTAGTATTCATAAATAGTAACACAAATCAATTTTTTCACATTTTTCTGACGAAAGGTTACTGAGTAATGGGTGCTCAAAAATGAAAAAAATAAATAAAATTTTTGACTTGCGCAACAATATTGATTTGTTCACAACTTGTGTTCTAATTAAGCTAGAACAATGACATCGAGTTCATTTGAAAGCTCTTTTAAAGGGCTTTCATATGATATAAAACATAATTAGTTGAAAATATATATATTTTTTATAAACACATCATTATTGCATTTACTGAATTTTGAAAAACTGTATTTTTAAAATTCTCAAAAAAATATATGTGAAAGATATTGTTTTCCTCTACATATTCTGAAAGTTTCAACTTGGGATGAGCATGGGATCACTATCAAAAGTAATTTTATGTTTATCACGATTCTGTAAAACGTCATTCAGATCGGTGAATTATTATTATTTTTATTTTCCTACCCGTGACAATTTTTCAGAATCATAGTTGGATTTATTACTTGGCCTACAAAATTGTACTTTTCTTTCATACAAATAACTGTGTTTTAAAGCTTAGCACTAGCTAAATTAATAGCTCAAAATTAATAAATTGACCTACATATCTAAAATATATATCTTAATACAGTGATCCAGGTTTTCCGTGTACAAGCAAAAAAATCTCATTTTAAAGACTATATACAAAATGGTTGGTTGGTGTGGCTATCTCCCATCTGTTTAGTATTTTGTCATCGGATAATATTCAGTCAGCTGTTGTCAACTGTTGTTGAAAGTGACCTGTACATTTTCTTTTGGTGTGACATAGCCTATAAAGTGAAAAAAATGTGATTAATTCTGAAATGTTGTTTTGAAATTAGCTTAAAGGTACTTTTGTACATTTCTCACAACAGTGTATAAGTTTATATGCCTACAACCAGTTAATATTGTAACGAAACATATGAGCCCAAATATTTCAGTAACCCAAAATATTAACAAATGTCAATAATTGAGTGAAAGAGACAAACCAAGTGTTTCTTCTAAAAGGCCAAGCATGAAACTACATGAGCTACTCATCACCAAGGATAAACTCACAACAATAAGAGTTAATAAAACTAATGGTAACTAACAAGTGAAATAACATTATAAGAAAAAGAAGATGCACCGAACAATGGTTGTACCACAGGAACCAACAACCCAATAGTTTTCGGTCAGTAAGGAACCAATGAAGACAAGGAAGAAACATACTACGAGAAAGACACCTAACAACCATGGTATAAAATATAGATTCCAAGAGCCAGTCAACTATAGAACATCTTACCCGTATATGCAATGACTGAACAACTTACAGATTGAAGAGATGGACAAGAACTGACTAACTGAGATGACCAATATTGTAACGCAACAGAAATGCTAGCACTCAAGTTACATAAAAACAAGGTTCACAGAATAATAAACAAGTCAATATTTAACCCCATGATAGAACAAAGATCTAATAATTATATTTATAATCGTAGATACAGGTAAATAAGGATGCAAGGTAATATTAACAAGAATATCCGAACCTGTAAGTTAGACAATAGTTGATGATATATGTTTAATGAAAGACAAACAAAAAATGAAACAATAATTTACTAATAGCAAATAAGAATTTTGAGTTAAGAGGTATTATTTTGTGACAACAAATGTTATGATAAAGTTTATGTTATGTTATACCAAATATGTGTTGAGTTAATGAAAGATAATGAAACAAGATGTATTATTCAATGACTGTTGTAGAATGAAGTGTGAAGCAGCTAATTAACGTTAATAGATTTGAATTTTTTTATATGTGATCCATAGGTCAAGATAAAATTGTTATTAGATATGGAAAAAATAATTGTTTATGTAAATGTTAATAGTTAAGATTTAATTATATGTATGAATTTATGTAAAAGGGGCTATAGATGTGTACCAGTTATAAACACAGGTAGATCTGTTTACAATAAAAGGCCTAAGAGCCAAAACCACTATATAACCACTCATAACATAAAGGTTAGGTACATCAATTAATAATAATTAATGAATACGATTTGAAGAGCTAGAAAAAACATTAAATTAATAATGATATATAATAAAATTTATACAAATTATGATAATACCATAATGCCATGATATCGATTAATAACATTTAATATCGAAAGTGGATTAAATATAAAAAAAGGAAAAAAACCGGCTTATATCAAAAAACCAGCAGAATATGTGTAGAAAATAATAAACCAACTATCGGTAAAGTTACATTCGGATAGGATAGCAAATTGATAAGGAATAGACAAAAAATATATGAAATAAACACTATATTCAAAACATGTGGAAGGAAGAAGTCGTGTGTTGCTAGGGACGACAGAAGAAGAGGAAGTTGTTAATTTGACAATAATTGCTTTGATGATCTGAATGTGATGAGATTAAAAAACCCAAGAATTATCTATTTAATCGGAATATTTTAAATCATCAGACACGATTATAAAACACAAAATCCTAATGACAATGTTTATGACTATCACCAGTACAGTTTAATCCAAATAACACTACAGTATGAAATCACAATAGAGAATAAATAACTGGATTATACAAGGAAGAACTTGAACTGTCCCATATCCGAAGGGAATTGATGATATATTAAACCAAATAGAAAGAATTAACAGTATCACAATTAATAATATTCACTACACCAGAAGTTATAACCTTTCAAAAACACGGAACAACACTAATTGCTTCAACCAAGAGAAGAACGTATTTAGATCCTGGCGTTGCAGAAGAAGCATCAATCGGGCTGTAAACCAATCCAAGCTGTAATTCCGAAGTGGACAGGAGAAGAATTCCATTCTATTAAATCGAAGAAAGAAAATCGTACGGCATAATTGTCCAGAACAGTAAATTTATCAATCAACCGCCTACACGATTGGCTTCGTTCTAGTCTGGTAAATTATTATTATATTAATCATACTAACTACACAACACTTTAAATTTGTAAATCTTGCATTCTTATCTATGTATTTTTAATCTTCCCCACAGTTACAAGAACCTTCACACCCTGAATTAAATTAATTACAAATTAAAACACACTATATAACTAAATTTAAATAAAGTATCAGAATAATCAACAATCGATTCATACAATCTATAGCTCAAGCATATGTTAATTAGAACATATATTATTCAATGTTAAAGAAGTAAACAAATAAAGAACCTTTATATATTGGCAAAATCTTGTTATTTGGAGTATGGTTTAATGAGCTAGGAATAAAAAAGTAACTGAATAAGTATAGAATAATTGGTTAACATAAACATTGAAATAACCTATAAGTTTCGTTGAGCCGATACTACAGCGCTTATAGCGGAATTATCTGACACCAAAGAGAGAGAGTAAAAATACAAAATTAGACAGAATTCTCTTCAAGGTATAATAGGGTTGAACGGAATTATAAAATAACTCATTAATTATTTAAGTTACAGGTACACAAACACTGATAGTTTTTAAAGAGCTAAGTTAATAATTAATTACTTACATCAATACATCCCACAACTCCAAATATCTCCGAGATTTACATAATTAAAATAATTCAAAACACATTGGCATAGGTGTATGTACAAATTGACAAACACAACAGTGGGGTTTTAAGGAGAGGAAACCCATTCCTGTACAATATACAACAGATAATATTATAAATGTATAGGACAAGATACGTTATAAAAGAATGAAAGTAACTAGACTGTTAACTGAATAGAAGCTGTGAATAAAAGCATAGTAACATGTTATGCATAGCACCCATGTAACATAAAGAAGTATTAAAATTGTCTCATAATAATAACAAATATTACTCAAATAGTCAAACAATCATGTAAGATAAGAAAAGGCAATAACTAAAGAGTTATTAGTTATCATTAATAAAACCAAACTTGAGAAAATAAGGTTAAAAGAATGTAAATTTGTATCAACCTAACATACACGTTGTTGGTACAAATTTCACCTAAATTCACATCTATCAGTAGGAAAAGCCTACCTAAACCAAAATGTTTTGTGCCTTAAACCAAGAAGAACTGATAAGCTTTCTACAGGTACCAATATAAGATACCCAAAATGGATTTTAAATAAGAATTTAAGTAAATAAAGTGAACCAAAACCGACCAAAAGGGGATTCACTAAGTAAAACGTGAACAAAACCACTTTATAATACCAAATAGAAGTAAAAGGTTAATGTCTATACCACAAGTAAGGTGTAATGCCACTATTGTAATAGTATAAGAATATTATAAGAAAGGACATAATGTATTATAATCGTAATTAAGAACACCTGTCATGTGACACTAGGTGTAAGTAATGTTAGTCAATGATATACACTAAGGGACAGACCAGTGTACAAAAAACACTAAACCAATTATAAAGAGACTACTATGATTAAACTATTGTAACTAAATAATAGTAGAAAGAGATAAAAGAATACCAAATAAGAATGGAAATAAGTGTACACCTCATAGTGCAAAATAGAGGTCAGAGAGAGATAACTATATAAGAATACAGCAGTTCTATAAGGAGAAATTTACCTCCAAACTTATAAATTTTGCACAATCATCTGGCGATATAAGAGCTTCTACAACAATGGACTCTGTAACAAAGAAAGAATTTTAGCTAACAGAGAAAAATAATTATCATTGCCAGTATCAACAAAAGTGCAAATTACTAAATGAAATAATTGCAATTTTATGGGAAATAATGTTATTAAACTAATTATGTACTTTATTAAAAACTTTTGTTTTCCGGCAGCTTCCAAAACTCTTTATATAAAAAATAATATAAACAAACTTATTTAGAGCTTCTAACAATACTTATCTTAAAATTATCATATGATTATACTTTCCAAAGGAAGCCCCTGATTTGAAAGCATTGACACATAATACTACTAATTAAAAATGATTCCAACTACTATGTTACTAAATTTTGTCATTTAAAATGTAAATGGGACTGTTAATAACTTTATATTGTTGTCATTAACAAGACAAAACTCTCATTAATGGCTATTTTATCACAAACTTCAAAATCTCCTATAAAGCTTGCTCAATGAAATAGGACATTCCTGATGCAGAAAATTAACTTTGCCATAACACAAAATAAATAGGCTAACACCCAAACAAAAAAATGCTTTGAAAACAAAACATTAATGAAATATGGTATGAATTAATTGTGCTACATTCAAAGCTGATTTTCTTAATTGATTTAAAGTACCTATACAAGTCTAGTTTGTCAAGTAAAGATAATTTAGGTAAAACTAACACTACATATGAAACAAACATTAAATCAAATATGCTAATGTTACAAAATTCACAAACAGAAAAAAAATAATTTTAAATTATCTATAGGCTAAATTGCTTTGATTATATTACCTTCTCCACTTCATATGTTTTCCACATCAATATCATCTGATGTCGATACTACTGATGGTGCAATAATAGTCATTTTTTCCCAGTCAATTCTGGAAAGTTCAGGAGGAACCTGAAAGATCATTACAAAACTCATACATAATTTTTCACTAAGTTAATAATTATAATAATATTAAGCTAATAATTAAGAGAATAATTTATTTTCTTAACCTAGCACAATATTTGTAGGTTAGCACTATGAATTTACAAAAAGTTAATGGATTTTGTGTAAATTTCAAAAAAAAATTAAATTTACAGCATAATCTAGTAGTTATTTTATAGTAATCTATTTTAATTTAAATGAACTCAAGTCACTATTGCTTGGTTACATCCCTGCACTGAAGATTCCTGAAAAAGATTTCTAATATAATCACACAAACTCGAAAAACAAAAACTGTTCAAATGATTAACATTGAATAATATAATCCTGATTATAACGGTATTATAACTAGCAAATACATTACGGATAATTCATCCATACTCCGTATCATTTAAATCTACTATTAAGTATAACACACCCCATAAAATTTAGAATATTAAGATACTAATTTTTTAAAATTTCATGTGATATTAGTTGAGTATCATTTAGGAGGTTAAACAATATAAATACAATTCTACACATTAAGTTACAGATTATAAATACAGATAATAAGAAATTAAATAAAAATAACACTATAGGCCTACATCAATTATCGGGTTTAAGAACCTGCTGCTGTAAGCAGTGATAATTTTAGTTTAGTGAGCTTTAATCAGACTTGCATGCAATAATAAATTTTACATAAGATAAAAGAACGATGCTTTCTTTAGTCACCAGCAAAACCTTTTCTGTCTGCAAGTTAAAATTATAAAATTTAATCGAGATTAAAAAGCTTTTTAACTCAAAAATTAAAGAAGTCACAGTTCAAATTCTCTTTTCACTTTTTCTTTTACCTGACAAATGTTAGTCCTTAATTTTTAAAGCAGAGCTGTGTTAAAATAAAATTTTTATGTCAAATAAATTACAATTTAATGGACTCGATGTTATGAAAGTAACTATGTGTACAAAATATTACAACAGTTTGCTTCCGTATTACAGTAGCCATAGGCCTATATTATAAATTTTGTTATATTAGGTGTTAAAATTAACCTTAACTTATTAAGTCATATCTTATTTAATTAATTACGTTTCTCTGAAAAATCCTGAATTTGAAAGTATATTTAGAGTAATATAGTGGGACTGAAGAATAAAATAAAATATGTTAACTAGTTAAATACGAGCAGAGTACAAATTAAATATATTATGGTAAGGCCTACCATCTTGTGTTAGGTAGGACCTCATTTTACGAATAAAATGACTTACAAATTGGATACATTACACAAATATAGGTAGGCCTATTTCATTTTTACAATTGAAAACGTACGCAGTCTAGCTAATATTTCTATAGGCTAATTGGTGTACTCAGTAGGAACTCAAGGCTTAGTACTTGTCTTCAGACATTTTATACTTCATATCAAAGCCATAGATTAAATTACTGGCAAAAAATTTAGGCAGAATTTACGAACAAAATTTAGCATAAATGTCAGGCCTAATCTACCACTCAAACTTACTTGATCAGACACTTGTGTGTGTCTGAAACAATCTTGTGAAAATCGATCGCATTCCGGAAACAGAGCCCGTCTTACATCTGTAAGAAAATTAAAATTATGTAATGTTCATACATGAATCACAATAAAAGTAATAAATGGAATTTTTTTAAAGTAGACAAAATAATTGTCAGACTTACAGGAGTATCTATAATAAAGCAAAAATATTTAATTATATTGCGGTCAGTGCCCTCACATGGACTTTTTTTAAAAATCAGTTAATTAATCTTAGTTTTAAGTTAACTAGAGTTTAAGGGGTGATTTTATACACCAAATATAAGGTAACATGAACAAATTAACACTAAACTTACTACGTTCCCAGTCAAATATGAAAGTAAAGTATGAAAATATATGTAGACATGCACTATTGGTGTAAGTTCTGGAGCTAAAGATAATTCAACTGTGATACAGAACTTAGTCTATTATACTTAACACCCAGGCCTATAAACTTTTCATCTTTTTCTAAAAGTAATTAATTTTATTTCAGAGTTAGGTTAGG
This sequence comes from Magicicada septendecula, assembly GCA_034769895.1. Lineage (NCBI taxonomy): Eukaryota > Metazoa > Arthropoda > Insecta > Hemiptera > Cicadidae > Magicicada > Magicicada septendecula. The sequence continues at coordinate 148,383,407 of CM068376.1, read as the reverse complement.
CTTACAGGCTAATCCGCAGTAAGTTTAGCTAAATCAGTTATATTATCATAGGCCAGACTTAATCTAAATAAAATTATTCTGTGTAAAGGTATCAGTAACTTGATATTTGTACAGAATAAGCATTTAATACAGAATACATATTTCATTTAACTGGAGTCAGTTCCCTCACAGGGTCTTTTTCAAAAATGGGTTAATTAATTTTATATTTTTAGTTGATTAGAGTTAAGGGGTGCTTTTATACACTGAATATAAATAACAATTAAAACTATATGTACCTTTTTTTGCTGTACGTCTCCTAGGCCTACTTTCACAGTCATCTGAAAAGTAAAATATGACAATTGATGTAGACATGCAAGTATCTGGAGCTAGAGACAATTTACTGTGATAAAGAACTTAGCCTATTATACTTAACACCCAAGCCTACATAACACAAACAAATTTTGATTTTTTCCTAAAAGTAATTCATTTTATTTCAGAGTTAGGTTAGGCTTACAGGCTATTCCGCTGTAAGTTAATCGGCTAATGCCCTGCTAGTTTGCTAGTTTTGTTAACATAATTAATCACTAACTAACTAAGTGTGTTTGATATTTATGTAGCATAAGGTGACGCGTATATGACAGGTTTTATTAATGCAGTAAAGGAACAAATCTAATTTAAATAGTCTTTGTATTATTTTGGAATTCAATTTTTTAAAGCAAATGATAATACCTTATGCACCTTTGTAAAGGTTTTTACTTATTGGGGATAAGTGAACTGAATTAAAACATCAAACAAATGATTTTTGTTTCTCAATCAAAACAATACGCCTACTGTATTAAATTTATTATGGCAATTCTATTTACCCTAAAACACTACAATACAAAACTCCAGAATTTTTGTTTTTGTATAAATTGGCCCGCTAATAATGAAAAAATAAAATTGTATTAATTAAATTAGAATGCTAACTTGCTCAATTATTAAAAAAATGGGCAGAACACAGTGCTATTAGGCATAGTTGGTTCTATAACAGATACGTGTTCGACAAAGTAATCTAGACATGAAACATAACCTAACGTATTTCTTTTATGAATTTTATGAAAAATGCTGAATTTGAAAGTTTATTTAGAGTAATATAGCTGGACTGAAGAATTAAATAAAATTTGTAACTAGTTAAATACGAGCAGAGTTCAAATTAAATATATTATAGTAAGGCGTACCATCTTGTGTTAGGTAGGACCACATTTTACGAATAAAATGATTTACAAATTGGATACATTACACATATATAGGTAGGCTAGAGTAGACAAAATAATTGTCAGACTTACAGGAGTATCTATAATAAAGAAACTTTATTTAATTAAATTGCTTCAGTGCCTTACAGGGACTTTTTTTTAAAATTAGTTAATTACCCCTTGGGTAATTATGAAGATTCTCATCAATGCTGATATTGCGCTGATATATTTTTATTATATTCTTCTATGTTATATAAACACGAGAAAAATAATTTTAAACGGCGGTCGAACCTATTTACGGAGACAAAAAATTAAATTTTTACTCCCATAAGAACGCATGGCGTTAGCCTAGGTATATTGTATTAATTAAATTAGAATGCTAATTTGCTCCATTATTAAATTTTGGACAGAACACAGTGATATTATGTATAGTTGGGTCTATAACAACCGGTAGGCCTAGTGTACAACCCAAAGTAAGCGAGACATTCATACATAACCTAACAGCTAATTTCCTACAAACAACGGAGAACATACACTAAATAAATGATCATATTACCTTTCATTATTATTCCTAGCGCCTCCAACATATTTTTACTTCGACTTGCAATCACAAACACTTCATACGAATTACAAAATTCTGTCCCACACACGTTAGAAAACTCAACGAATTACCGCACTAGACGACTAAACAGAATAAATTATGGCAGGTCCAATATTTCGTTATACCAACTAAACAGAATAAAAACACACTTTCCTCTGTAGTGTCTGTCTTTTTTACACATGTTACAAATTTTATAGAATAATTATTACGAATGCCAATATGGCCGACTAACTACCCATATTTCATTATATACATTTGTATATATCGAACAGGTTGTCTGGCTTCAGCGTACAGCAAAAATACGATGTATAAAAATTTGTATAAGTTTTTCGTACGCTGACACACCATAACTTGGGCAAAATAACTTCTTCACCTAAAGATGTACTTATACAAGTTCCTCAAATTTGTTTTAGATACCCTGGGTAAAAATTGGCGTGTGATGAAGAAATTATGCGGCGCTAAGTCTATATATATATATATATATATATATAGTAATAGTAATAATATATATATATATAGTAATAGTAATAATATATATATATAGTAATAGTAATTATATATATATACACATATATATATATATATTGTTATTATTATTATTACTATATATATATATATATATAATCACGTTTATCCATTATTAGCTAAACATGCAAGTTCTGACCAGAGAAGTTCATCTTTTTGAGACCCCATATATAAAAGTTACGAGTAAGCTTAGACATTTTATTCTTACATATTCGTAATCAGCATAAAAAACCGTAAAAATATATATCCGTTTCAAGATAGTTTGTTGAAAAAAGTTGAATAATAATTACCCTGTTAACTTTATCGTTACAAACCACTCACACGTTTAAAAAAATTCATTACTATTTTATCACGGATATCGGTTTAGCTTTTAGTGATGAAAAATATGCACAGTGTTGCCACAAAATGTATATAAAGTCACGAAGGTCACAACGTTGCCAAGTCTACTGAACGTAAGCAATTCCTGCAGCTGCTGTGTCTCGGCTGTTTATTCCAGGCGCCTACGTTTAATTCCTGTATACGATCTTAGTTATTTTTAATTTCAGTACCGTAGTAAAAATAATCTTTGAAAGACGTAATCAACTATTTTTCAACGCTGTTATTAAAAACTGGGTTAATCATTCAATGACAGAAAACATATAAGGTATAAAATGTTGTGATCACTTTATTCACACGTTCTTTTCTTGACACGTAAATAACTATATACTAAATAAAGATATAATAAGTATATCTTCATTGTACATTAGTATAATATGTAGTTAAAAAGTACAGTACAACCTGTCACATCTTGACCTGTGATATCCGGAACCTCCCATATCCGTATGGTATTGTTGTGTTCGTATTCGGCAGTGAAGGTTATGTTTTTATGTATTTTGTTTATGTGCGTTAGTAACTGTTCACATTGTCTTTTGTTTCCCCTGTATAGTATTAGAATGTCATCAACGTATCTGTGCCAATATAGTATTTTATTGTTCAGTAACTGTAACATGAACAGTATTTACTGTTCAAATTGCAGTAAATTCTACATAGGCCAGACAGGACGTAGCTTCAAACAGAGATACATTGAACACACAAAAGCACTCCACACCACTACAGAATCTACCTTCGCAAACCACCTCATTGAAGCAAACCACACATATAAAAACATCGACAATAACATGAACATACTACACGTACACACAAAAGGCCGAAAACTAGACACTCTAGAACAATTAGAAATATACAAACACACAAAAACAAATAAAAACGACATCCTAAACGAACAGACACAATTCAAATCGCACGCATTATTCGAACACATCTCACCACACACACACAGCTTCAATCTTTCGAAACACTTTCTCGTCGCCAACAACAAGACGAGCAGCGCTACTAACGACAGCCTCTGATGAAGCCTTCTATAGGTGAAAGCCGGTTTAGGCTGTAAGGTAAAACTTTACGTTTTTACTTATAAAAAACTTTGTGTTCCGAGTCGTCAATATTATAGTGATATTTAGTAATTTTTCATGAATGGAAAATTCAAAAGCTGCAGTAGTCACTTTGCACGAGTATACACATTCAAATGACTTAGGGAGCACAAAAATCCTAATGTGTGCTACACTTGCTTTCCTTCGAAAAGATGTAGAATGTGGCTGGTAGTATATCCATGGTCAAGTTCCAGAGGAAGAGAAACTCGATTAATTCTTTAATTGTTTAGTAGAACAATAGCTAGACAATGATTAGTGCCACAGGAGTTACGGAACTGCTACTTCCGACGTCATACAATGAATAATACCGTACAAGCACGCATCAGAAACTAAACAGCCACGTTGGAAGACCACATCCAAGAATAAAAAACATTATCAAATGTTTATAATCTGAGGCAGAGAAATCTATTCAGAACACGATGTAACGATGGAGTGAAATTTTTAAGCTATGAAAAGGACGAAAAAGTATACTGAATTGGATAAACTAAAAGATATGAAAAAGATTCTGAAGTTGGGATGTTTCTCAAGATCACGTCGTCCGTTCTACAAGTTGACTAATAAAAATAAATAAAAAATAACCTTCCTTTTAGAGAGAGAGAGAGAGTGAGGGAGCGGCTATGCAAGTGTGTGTGTGTGTGAGTTTTATAAAAATTGTAACTTTGTAAACGTAGTTGGTAACAAAAAATACATTTAACGAATTATAAAAACATAAACACAATACAGGGTGGATGTACATACATCGTTGTTTGTGTGTTCGCAAGTGGGAGGTACTCTCACGTATCAAAAATTAATTACGTGTCTTATCTACTTGAGTGTTCGCAAGTGAAACGAGTTGCAAGTGACACTGTTCGTAAGTGGGAGCACACCATCGTCGGCCGGATACGAAAAGCAGATTAATTTACCTGGTTTCTTCGAGACAAAAGCATCAACATGAATCAAAAAATTTAACTCGCAACCATTATTTTAGTAAAACGTAGATGATTGTGGGTATCATAGCTTAGGCTTTTAGAGCATAGGCTTGTACATTTATCTAGGATTTACATTATGTAGCTGATGATAGAAGTTCAAATGCGAGTTCCTGGTCCCTAAAAACATGGGTATCTCAGCTGGGAGAGTGAACTCCAAGACAAAATACTGATCCTTCAAATGTGTGCGTGTCGGGTAGGTATAGGCCTACTCTGGGCTCCTTAAAAAAGCTACTGCTAAAATAACAGTGATTTGTTCTAATTTTGTTTGCTACATAATAAGGTGACGCCGTATAACATTACAATTTGGGTTTGGCAAAGATTATCAGAATTGGCACATTCAACAATTAAAAGTTTTGTACGAATGAGCAGAAAATAATGGTATTTAAAAGGAACTATAAAGACATATCTTATGGTCATAAACAAACCGTAGAAGAAATTACTATTGTAATCAGTATAGTCATATTTGGACAGGTGTAGAAAAATATGGAGAAGCCTGTACAGGTGTGTCGGTGCTGATGGGAACACACATACAAACGTTTGTATGAGATTAAACGTATGTATCCAAGATAAATACCGTTTTATCTACAACAGGTGGCTTCGAAATATGAATTTGGGGATTTCCCTTTTATTTAGGGGGAATTGTTATAAGGTAAATACAGTACAACCTGTCACATCCGGACCTGTGATATCCGGAACCTCCCATATCCGGACGTATCTCCAAACTAATTTTTGCAATTTTGGTTAGCGAAATGGTTAGGGATGTAAAGATACTACTCTTGATGTTTTGGCTGATCACCCCTTTTTCTTCACTACACTTACGTCATTCTGCGATATGGTTCACTATTTTTGAATATTTAAGTTTTTACAATTGAAATACTTTATTTTGTCTGAGGCAGCGGCGTTAGGTCGACTCACTTTGGCTTCATGGCTTCCAAAAAACGTGTGCATTGAAGAAGCAGCCGAATCACAAACTTTTTCAAAAACGGATGTAGGCGTACTGTAAGTAAAACTTTTTAAACAATTTTACTTTTTGTATTTTAAAGAGTACAGTGTACAAATGCAAATGCTAAACCAATAGAAACGTCTAAAAAAACACGCTCTTCTTCTGTGTATCTTCTGAAATTGTTAATTATATTAATTGAGATTTTGGCTACTTATAGAGATTTAATTACTGAACACAATGCAGTTTTCAGAATTGCTGTATATTTATTGGTTTTGAAGTTATCGCAGGTTGAACTGCAAAAATTAATCGACTAAAATTTACTCATCCGCCGCGTGTTTCACTGACGAAAGTAGAGCGAGATAGTTGCTATTATACCCTCTCTGTCTAGCGTACGGCGCAGCGCACAGTCTCCCTTTATGTACATAAATATGTAGGAAAAATAAGGAAAATATGTAACTAAATATGTAATATTTAAGAAATATGTAGTATTAAAATACTTTCACATCAACAATATAATTTACATTTTACGAGAACATAACAGTGCCCTCTTTGAAAGGTTTTGAAAATAATAGGTGCTTCATTTTAAACTTTTTAAAATCACTTTCAAAACATGCAAATATATTTTGAGCAAAGTCAATGTAATCCATAAAATACTAATCAAGTTCGGGGCTGACACTAATCACCAGTTAGATTACCACTTCTGTTACAGAAAATAAGTTAACCCTCAGAATACACAGTATCTGAAATTCAACTCTTTGTTGAAGAGTTTACAATAAGACAGCATGCATAAGAAATGAATTACTTTTCAATTGTTTATTGTACTTTAGAAAATTTATGAAAACATATTTTAGAAAACAGTATTAAAAAAGAAACCGATATATTATTAAATTAACAACAACAAAGTATTTTACCTATGGATTTCTGTAGTATAGGACATGAGTATAAAGTAAAAAATTGAGAATTATTAACTATTTAACAAAGTATTTTACTAGGAGAGTTGAAATTACTATAAAATTAAAGGTAGATTTTTGACTTGAAAATCTATATTGTATATATATATATATATATATATATATATATATATATATAACTCTACTATAACTCTGCATAAGAATAAAGTGTCCATGTAAGTTTTTTTTTTCCACTGTTTAGTTGCACAATTAATTATTAAATACTTTTCTATATTGTCTGTTGACATGGACTGTCTTCGGTCTGAGAGTATGTTTTTATATATAGAAAAGGATCTCTCGACATCACATGTCGTCACCGGCGCATGTTTATATAGAGGAATCGTACTTGGAAGAATATTCTCAATCGATTCTACAGTTTCGCCGTTACATATGCGATAAATGGTATGTAAAGTTGAGTAACCAGGGTTTCTATTCAGCACAGCATTTAATTTAGTAGAAACTTTGTCACCGACTTCACCCTGCACAGCATTTAACTTGTTAACTGCTTCTTCAACTATTCCTATGGCCTCTTGGAGAGTCAGACCTGCAGTCTCCAGTTTCTTGATACAACTGAAATGCGTTTTGATGTACGAAACTGAACATATCACCTTAGAGTTGTTGAATGCAGACAAGGATTCGCTCGCTGACACTGCAGAATCGGGAGATAATGTTTCCACCACATACTTCACAGCTTCAAAGTTGTCACTGTAGAAATTTACGGCTTCGATCCAGGTCCCCATCTTGTAATTACGGGTTCTGGAGGCAGAGGTGTGTCAGGTAGCCTTTGTTTGTAGCACTGGATACGGTAAGGAGCTTTCAAGAACACCTTTTTTGTTGCTGATATTAATGTATTTACTTCGGGGAAAAGGTCTCTGACAGTTTCAGCTACTCGATGCAATCCATGAGCCAGGCATGTAACATGTAGTAGGTTGGGGTAAAACACATTTAGAGAATTACCTGCTTTTAACATGTATGCTGCTGCATCTGTATACAACAGCAGTACCTTCTCTTCTTTAACACCATTTGGCCATAAAAAACTTGGCAAAATACAGCTTTATCGTCAGTTGTAAAAGCACTGTCAATCTGTACCCATGATTTTAACTTAGATGACAAAGATGATGCGGTCGGTGCCATGATAAAACAAGGATATTTGTATTTAAAACTCTTAAGAACTTGCGTTGAACAATACCGCACACTATATTATTTAAGACGTCTTTTGTCCAACAACGAGAATCCGCCAAGGCAAGAAATAAGCAAGCGCAGAAGTGTAGGCGAAAGACAAAACACTGACTTGACAATAACATCAACACACCACACTGCACACCAGATTGTTATTTACGTGTAGGCTTACACTCCGAGAGCGTCGATAATACTGGCGTCAAAAATCACATTGTGCCCTACAATAGCATAGAGTTATATAGATATTTGTTTGTTTAGGTAGATGGAATCCGTTGCGAGAATTGCAAGATCTGCGAAGAGTATTTATTTACCGCGGACAGCACGTTCTTTCCCCATCGAGTCTGCTGAACGTGCGAACGAAACGTAAATAAGGAGTGCGGCCGCGCATACCATTCTCATTAACATCCCGTGCAAAATGCCTTACTTGTCGCTTGAGCTCGTAAAAAATTTTACTTCTTGAAAGTAGAATCTATGTGTGCAATTGCAACAGATGCAATATTTTGCCTTTTCTTGTAATAAATTTAATTGGACCTGATTCTGATTAATTGCACATTTGCGCATCTGAGTAATGTTGTTATAGGCCTAGCTATTTTTTGCCATTTCAATTTTCAAATTGAAGTAAAGTATAGTAAAATATGTAGAAATATGTAAGATGGAGTGAAATATGTAATATGAACAAAATATGTAAAAATATGTAAAATTAAACTCGCGGATAAGACACCTATTGGTATGATTCGCCGATATCTGGCTTTTCCGTGTAAATGTGCACTCAGCATTCAAATATGTAATTACATAAAAATCCGGGCCTTAATCATCACCTACACCTGCATAAATATGAATGTAGGGGCTACTCATTACAGTATTCACTTCCCCTTCCTTTGTATTTTGATTTGACAGCATTACAGGATGTTTACACTACCTTGTAAGCACGTATGTTTCCCCTTCTGTTTTGTCCAATATACAGTAGATTTGATAGAAATTTTAAATGAAGAAGGAAACTGCTACTTGGTAAATTAATATGTATTGTGCTTTTAAAAGGAAAAGAGAGATAGCTACCGTTTTTCTAATTCTATCAGTAGGATAGAAAACAGATATAATATAAAATGTATGAGACCCCATTAATATTAAGTATTTATCTCTAAATCACCAGTCGATTGTCTCAAAATAATGCGAAAAATTGCGAAAGAATCTACCGTGTAGTTATTTTTATCTCGCAAGGGTGTGTACGATGAACTATAGAAAAGAAACTTGTAGATAAATGTTTTTAAACAATGCCGTTTGGTTGCTAATCCCCGACCTTATAACTTTTTTATATACTTGCTTTTGTATAGAAAAGTCTTATGAAGTGAAAAGAAATTAGTAAAAGAGAATGGAAAATTCCAGGGTGAGGAAGAATATTTAACGTTACGAATTATAAAACGAAGGAGATATTACAGCTGCAATAAAGAGCAGGCAACGAATTATATCAAGGGCTCAAGAGAGAAGTAACGCAACGGAAGGCTGATTGGAATTCCTCAACTTAAATGTGAAGGAGGTATTGTATAATATTAATACTACCTGTAACTACCGCAGACCTTCCTTTGTCATAAACCGTCTCCTCACCATTCCCGATGGACCTCCTCCCAGAAACCCCCGCCAACGGAGAAATAGAAATAATTAAGTCTCTTCGTCATACTTACTACACCTGGCTTCCTTCTTGATAACTTAACATCTTAAATTTTCCTATCTACCTATCCGGTCTTTATCCCTCTCCTTTGTGCCTCCCCGCCTTACCTTGACGCCTCTCTGACACCTCCCTCCAGCTTTGACGTCCTGCGTTACTCGACCTCGCCTTGGCTGTCGTTTGACTTATACTTTTATTATGGCTCTACCACAACCCATTTGGCTCTGCACACTACGTAAACACACAAATACACATCCATACACTACACTCTATCCTGAATGCCTCCACCTACTTCGCCACCGGTCCGCGCTGCGCTGGCGTGCGACTCCTCTAAATCTCCAATCGGCGGAAGGGTGCTTGCCCCAGATCAGCCTGAGTCTTATCCTCTGAGACAAGTCTCAGACAACGCAAAAAAAGGTATAATATTATAGCCTACTGTCTACTATGACTGTGAGACGCGAATATGACAGCAGATATGCAAGAATGTAGGAGGCTACAGAAGAATAAAGGAACGGTCCAACTTCGGATATTATGGCTTAAGTAATATTAGAAAGGATTATTACAATTTATTTTATACACCACACAATATATGTGATAATTTTAATTTTTTATTTATCTATAAATTTTGAAACGAATTAAGACCTGTATTAACATCAACCGTTGTGTATATAATTCTTTTCACTCAGACTTTTCACAAAGTTTATTGATATATTAAAACCATGTGTAAGATAATCAATTTTTGTGAAACCTATAATATACCCATTAAATAGTGTAGACTAGACAAGTATGACAGTAGCTTAATACAGTCTTTTTTCCGGGATGAAAGGGAAATTATAATATTGTGCGCTTAAGAATGAAACTTTTTTTGTTACTAGACCAACGTTTATGAAAATCTATTTGTCTTCATTTCTCAGATTGTAATAAAATTGGAATCAATTATAGCCTATATCAAATTAAAAATTTTTGCCAAAATTATTTGTTACTAACCAAGTTTACTTTATTTTCTTAACCGATGGAGTTTTGCATATCAAATTCCGTTTATTAGACATCGATTTTTCAATATAAAATTGGTCTCTAGATTACTGATTTGCGTTAATGCGTCCAAGAAAAATAGTAGTTTGATAAACCTTATTACTAAGTTTTAATGTTTGTTTACATACGGCGTTTTCAAGAAACTGTAACAGTGTTAGAATAAATAGGCCTACTTAAAAATTTGATTACATACCTGCACCTAGTTTCGTATACAGAAGCAGTGTAAAAAGTATTTTGTAAAGCTTTCTTACAAAATTATAACACAACTGAAGCCCAAATGATGTTTAAGATTTTGCACGTTAAGTCATATGAAGTTTACTTAAGAACCTGTTACGTTCAGACTTCCTGAGATACAGTTATTGAGAAGAACAAGAGTAACAGAAAGAAAGAGAGAGAGAGTGAGAGAGAGGTCAAAGTACATGATGTTTACTACAGTTGGCTACTTATAAGGAACTTGAAAATAATTAAACTTATTGTAATGTAGAAAGTTAACGAAACATGAACCAAAAGCGAGGATTATGTGCAGCAGACTCAAGAGTTTTATTAACAGGATCCAAACAGTCTTTGGTGAAACGATTATTACGTTAAATAATTTATTCGCAATTAAGAAGTGGTACATTTTGAAGAAAGGAAAAAACCGAGGATGAGGAACTTATAAGTTGCTATTAAAATATGTAACTTACCTTTTGGATACCTAATTATTTTACAAGCAAGTTACGGAAACTATAAAAAAAAAATTAATTCTTAATATATAAGCCTTCACGTATTATTTCAAAAAAATTAGATTACTGCTGACTGTGATATACGAAAAGCAAAAATATAATTAATGTAACATTACAACTCTTCAACTCTGTAAGATATAAACTCTTCTGCTTCTGCAGGTTGTTATTTATATTATTGGTACTTGTAGAAATTTTTATTAATCAGAATCGTGAATAAATTTCCAACGGATGGGAGTCAACTTGAAACATGTTGCTTCGGTACTACTGTATACCAATAACTGCATAACAATATTCTTACAAATGATATTCGGTATGAATGAGAATAATTAAAAATTCGTAATTCTCTCTCCCCCGTCTCTCTTCTCCCCCTCACTCTTTCTCTGTCAATTTTCCCCATCTACCTCACTAATAGGGACAAACCTCACTACTACCTTTAATTAAACATGACTACCTCACTATTAATTTCCTTTTATTTTCATTAAGTTAGCACGGCAGGTCCTTCTGCGACTGCACCCAAAGCGCGCCTCTTTAAGTGTTTGTTGAAATGTTACACTGCTACAAACAGATTACTCAAGTTTGAATGTGTAGTTTATACGAACACAATGAATGATTAAACAAACACGCACAAACAAACAGTGAAGGATTGTGTGTAACACTGAAATTGTTGACAAGAAAAAGAAGAAACTGTACGAGTTGGCGCGCGTGCGTGTGCGCGCGAGAGAGAGAGAGAGAGAGTGAGTGAGTGAGAGGACTGAAAGAGAGAAACATGGGCAGAGGTAAAAAAAATCTGTCGCATTAAATTCACGCCAACAACATTCTTAATGTCGTAATGACACAACAGTCTTTGTTTACAAAAATTATTACGGTTGTCACGACACAAATATACAGATCTAATGTGTGTTGGCAGGCTGACGCGTTCGTACTACCAATTCATTCGAAGGCTGTATTCACTCCTGTCTGTATTAAAATAATACAAATGTTGTTTTATAGTAATAATATAATAATAATAATACAACTATCACGATTTGTAGGCTTAAGCATTCATAACATAAACAGTTTTCTAACGTTCCCTCCACTCAAAAGACTTCTACGAACTTTTTTTAACCTATTGATTTTACTCCATTTTTAATAATTCACCAATCCCTTCAGTTTATAACTTACTGCTTACATGTCGGAGTCATGTGATAGTATGAAACTTTTATTGAGCAGAATTCAGTATGACGGATATTCGTGGCATACCTACGGAGATGTGAAAGTAACGTAGTTATACTTCGATTGCAGCTTGGATTCACTAAAGTCTGTTGCCTTCTGTACGAGCGGGTAAATTCTATGCAGGAATGGGAAAATTATTATGTAAAAAAAAGCAGTGATCATTAAAGACAGAGGCACTGAGTGTAGGAGATCAGACCGTTGTAGGTCAAGTACTAGTAAAACCTGGAAAAGCTTATCGTTCACTACTACATATTAAGTAGGTTTAATGAAAATTATGTAAATGGAACGGATGTAATTTCGAAACTGTTAATTTCCTTCAAGTGTGTACTAAAGTAAAGAATGTTACAATTTATAAGTTGGTAATTACACCAGGTAATGCTAACAACCAGTAGCCTACTGATTCGAATGTGTGTGTGAAGAGGGCTTTTGAGTCGATAATAACGCTATTACCTACTTGACACAGAAATTCCCGTGTCACCTGCATTTTGTATTATGCAAACTTTCGGAGGATGTAAATTTTTCAACAACATTGTTGGAGTGCCAACCTTTAGAATGAACCGTTGTGGCGGAATGCAAGATTGATTTAAAGAATTCAAAAATTCTTGGAGAGAGTACACTATATTTTCAATATTAAATACGGTGTTAATAGATTCTTCGGACTTTTTATTATCCCCAGAAAATTTTTCCAAACTTGTATCATTATTTTCCTTCACAGATTCGATTCTTTGGGAATAACCACTTGTAATTTTTATCAAGTAAACACTTGACGTTTTGCACAGAATTTAGCAATTAATACAGTGTTGTACTATTTACTATGTCCCAGTTTTTCGTCAATTTCTGTGAAGCTATCGTCATTAGGAACACTACCGTCACCGAGGTGCAGTAAGTTTGTAGAAAAATCACCATCTCCTCCTCCTCCTAAATGGGCTCTCATATTGCTTTGCAAATTTAGTCTGAATAGCATTCCACATCGCCGAGGACTTTAAACACACTGAGACAATATCAGCGCGGGTTCCTCTTGCAGTTACCGGTAATCTCTAGCGAGAATCCTCTGAAATAACAAATGTTACGCTACCCACTAATTTGTTACAATTTCTTAAGTCTTGGAGAGTTTGATTGACGGTTTCTATATAGTCCACAAATCGCCTTCGTTTTACCGTTCATGATTAGTTTCCGTTTTGATCGCTCTTTCTTTTGCCATGCCTCCTCTTCAATACGAATTGCTTTTTTAATAGGAGTCAGTGAGAATACTTGACTTTTTCTTCTTGGCGCATTTCTATTTTATTTTTGCAGTCGCTTTCGGATAAGGGCGAATTTATTCTGGTGTCAATTGTGATAAGGTATTAGCAGATGTCTCGTTTATTTCCGACGTGGGAGGTCCGGCTACTGTGGTCTCTTGACAATCTTTTGTTGGTGTTAATCTTCCTTCATAATTACTTTTGTCTCCTATCTCTCTGTCAATTACAGGTGAACACAGAAACTCTTCGATACTGAATATATTTTCATTTAATGGCCAAATTCCAGTTGAACTAAAACCTGCTGTCAGTTAGATGGTGTAGCTGCCTTTGAAAGAGCATCTTTTGCTAGCCCAGGTATGTCATGGTTTTACCTGCGTTTATTGTCATCCAGCTCACAGCGGCTGCACCGAAACAGGCCATATAAACACTTGTCTAATGGCTGAAGTCAGATTGTAACGGGTATGAGGTATAAACTGTTTCATAAATAGTAAAAAAAGAGAGGCTGTAATTTATCTTGATGGATGTGCTACTCCAATACAACCTGCTGGTCCATAAATAATCAAAGTGATATCTACATAACACTCTGTGGATATAACGATAAGTGGTGGTTTCCAGCTGCCATCTATGAAAATACCACTGGTTTCACCCTTTTCCAAAGGGGTAACCCTGCTGACTTGTTTATTTCCCTTCAAACTGACAACTTTGTTAGGACAGTGCACTGTCGTTATGCTACCTGTTTTCCTTCACATTCCAAATATTGTGACGGTAAAAATGAAGGCAACTTATCACAGAATTCCAATATTGAAGAAAGTTTTATGTTATGTTTATTAAAACTAAATGCTATTGCAAAACTTGTTGCTTCAGCCTCTCTAAAAGACAACCTTGAATCTCGCTGCATGAAGCCAGTAAAACAATCTTTTACCGGCCCAGTTCACCAGAAAATCGACATTATTTGCAAACACGTATTCGGAGGCTAACATACGAATATTCTTTGGGTACAAACCATAATAACTAACAGAATAGTGCAGATCATAACACAGAAATCTGATTTTTCTTTTTGTTCTTTCCTAAATACAAGTTGTGGAAAACGCCGAGGAGTCTTTGTAGGGTTTGTGAGCTACATCGCCCCAGACAGTTTTTCACTTGTACGTTTGAACCAAATATGAAAAAAAGAAAACAGAACAAAATGTTTTACTTACATTGTACCAACATACCACTTTCCTTCTGGTGAAATTGAAGGTACACCTTTAATTTTAAAATTAGTGGCTGAAGTGTAGTGCTGCTGGCCACTCTACCTTTAGTGCGTGTGTCGAACACTCACTTTAGGCAACCTATTCTACCTCCTAAATTTCCTAGGCGGCATAAAAAGGAGCCATTATTACTATTATCATTTTAAAAATTTTAGTTTTTTAGGATTTAATAAACACGTAATCTTCATTATAGGATCACAAGTAACTGACACATAATTAATTCTGAGATCTGTTAGGTTATGAATTAATTTTCTTTTAAAAGCTATAGAGAAACATAACTTGCCCTCATGTTGCCACATTGCTTTTGTATTAGTATGAATCAATTGTACACTTACCATGGATCCAACAAAGTACATAGCTGTAAACACCCATAGCAAATTAGTGATAAAAAGGTTGCTTTACACGTTCTAAAATACAAAAGGGAACAAAGACTCATTTTACTGTACACTGCTATAATCAGACTGGAGGAGCATGTACTACAAGCTATAACAAAAACGTTATACAGTTGCAGAGGTGCTGCGACTAAGGGACACTTGAAGAAGTACAAAGTATCAACTTATGTCTCTCTGCTCTCCCCTATATGGTAATACTGTCTTATAACGACTGTTAAACAAATCAAATGTATTGTATACCTTTATATGTGTATTTATACACAATATATCATAAACGTTTTTTGTGGCAAAAGTACCTTTATATGTGTATTTATACACAATATATCATAAAAGTTTTTTGCGACAAAAATATCTGTCAAATTTTTGTATGTTGTAATGGTACATATAACACTACCAACACCAGCGTACCACAAATAAGTTGAAAGCCACTACAATTAAGAATACCTACAAGGTCAAGCATACGATCATGGATAAAAAAGGAAGTATCATAAGCCAAAACCAAGTGAATTAAAATGAAGAAGGAATTACCAGTAAATGTGCAACTAAAGAAGATAAAGCAAGACTAACGACGAGACGACATACATAATTACCCAATAGATCAAACAGTGAGAAGGAAACCCATTAAAGACAAAATCAAGAAGAAACCTATTAACCGTGAGAAGGAAACCAGTGAAAACAACGCCATGAAGAAACTTATTAAAGAGGGAGGAAGGAATCGGTGAAGAGAAGAAGAAAATATCCAGATCAAACACAAAAAAGGGAGATAACATGAATTATAATGAACTAACATATGGCAATAAAAGAATTATTATAAAAGAAGAAAGAGTAAATGGAATAAACAACATGATTTAAACCCCTAAGCTGCAAAACAAATTGACACTGACCAAAACTTAAGTGAATACCTTCCTTGACAATGTAATACAAACAATAATCAATAAGAATGAATTATTGAACATAAAAAGTAACAAAGAGAATGAATAATAATAAGTTCTTAGCTAAATTATGTGTAGACATGAAAAGAGGGCTATGTCCAAAACACCAATGACCAATTGTAAAGTGGAATTGATATTAGAAATAACCACTAATTACCAATAGTAAAGACTGTAAAAAATAAACAAAATGTAATCTAATAATAACCAATAGATATACCAATACTACATAAAGTCAAATAAATCAAATGTAATACAGAAACACAAAACCGACAATAATCCATTATTGTATATTATAACTAGGCTATATGCTTGCCATAGAATGGATGCATGATGAACAAAATTATCTTGTAAACTTATCATAAAAGAGTAGGAACTAAACCAACAACATTGAATGAGGCAGAATACTATTCGAATAAGTAAATTCAAGGATTATAGCCACCCAAATACTAATAATAACAATAAAAATAAATAAACCATGTTGACAGCTAGATGCAAGTAATCTTGGTTACTTTAAACCAAAGCAATTATCAGTATAAATGCAGAATGAACTACTGCACAGTAATAACAGTGCTATCAAAGCAATGATAAGAGATATTAAAGCAATAATGAGAATAATTTGATAGGATTACAACCCATATAAAAAGGTAACTTCCTAAAGTATAGTAAACTCACTTAACAAACTATAGTTAAGATAATAAAACCACAAGATGAAGAAAAAGGACACTATCAGAAGTGACAATGACCAATGCAGTATGCATAGGCCATAATAAAATGTTACTAACTATTAATGTTAGTATAATAGTAAGTATCATGTACATGTTGTGTTTATGTTAGTGTCTATACAGGAAAGTACCGACCAACTCACCGCAGCTAATAATAGAAGAGTCGACGCAACTTCTTCAGAATCGAACTCAAGAAATGGAACAAAAAATATTCTAAACTGTTTAAACAAAATTAATAAACGACGTCAAAGAGTAAGTAAACCGATTTATTCATATCGGATTCAACAATAGATTGAATTGGGTAGAATAAATCAATAAACCAAAAATTAATAATAAAAACCAAAACGTTAAGAATAATAATAAAACAGACGATCTCGTCATGCTAAAAGGTTGATACACACTTTTTAAGAGAAAATTACTTAAAACTTCGAATCTAACAAGAAAAATATTGTGTTGAGTATTCATAATACAAACCCTTAGATATCAAATATGAAATGAAAATATAAGAACCAAGTTAAATATATATTCTATAGCCGGCAGAATAAGGGAAGGACAAATAAAATAGAGGCAGGATATCAAGAGAATGGAAAACATGAGACTACCTAAACAAGTAATAAGATACAGACCTCAGGGAAGACGAGATATAGATAGGGCAAGGAAAAGAGATGCCTTCAGTGAAGGCAAAACGGGCTGTAATACTATACCTTGACGTGGAGAAGATTCATAATACTTAATAGCACACTTAAAAACAAAATATTGGTATGGAGAATCATACACGACTTCCATGTTCTAAGATTTATATTTAAAATCATTTTCGAAATATTTCCATTGAAACTACTTCTTTCTACTTACTGCTTCAGCCACTTACTGTGGTCACTAACGTATACCACCTCACGTTATCGCACTTGATTTTCACTGATGATGGAAGTCGATGGCACTGCCGAAACGTCTGGTTTTGCAGAAAACATTGGTCTACGGCCAAACAGGCCGGGAAGGAATTTTAAAAACAAACTGCTTCTTTGTTGCCAATAACGTAGTACATATATAAAAAAAATATCAGGTAAACTATTACAACAAAAAATGTTTCAGGTAAACTACCCTTTCCCCATAACCGATCTTCACCAAAATCAATAGGCCTTGAGTCCTCTATAACTCAGGCACATATGTAAAAAAATATCTGATTCTGTTTGAATTTACGGCAGTTATCGTTGGTCATGAAAAAATTTCTCTTGTTACAACATAAAATATTGCAGGTAAACTACCCCTTTATCTTAACTGATCTTCACAAAACGAATAGGTCTTGAATACTCTACAATTCAGGGCTGTATGCAAAAAATTATTTGATTCTGTTTGAATTTGCGGCTCTTATCGTTTGCCATAAAAAATCTAGACAGACAGACACACAGGCACTTTTCGAAAAATTACTTTTTTTCATGTTGTGAGGGTAGTAC
Source organism: Magicicada septendecula (assembly GCA_034769895.1). Classification (NCBI taxonomy): domain Eukaryota; kingdom Metazoa; phylum Arthropoda; class Insecta; order Hemiptera; family Cicadidae; genus Magicicada; species Magicicada septendecula. Next base: position 148,364,950 of record CM068376.1, on the reverse strand, counting down.
AATCAGAATCTGCAAAAATCTCTAACACGATTTTTTTTGCCATCCCCATACTTCCATTTCTTTATGGAACATGAAAGTAAAATCAAAGTAAAATTCTGATGGCAACAAAAATCATATATTCTATCAAAAATTGGGGATATCTTCTCTGCTATCGTTTCCTGTAACAAAACTGCTATCTACCAGAAATAATACACAGTCAATTACCTAAAAGAAAGGTATTTATTGAATTTCTTTTAATTAAATGGAAATTATTGTCTCCAAATCATGAGTTTACAATCGATTATTTTTCGAAATCACATTTTTTCGATATTAGTTTTATCATACACATAACACAACAGATGTATTCAATTACAGTTATTAGAAAGAAATTAATTAATTATATATCTCAGGGTTATTTGAGGGTTCTTTGAACTCTAAGAAAGTCAGAAATGCTTATTTATTAGTATCATACTTTTTTAATTAATACAGTATTTGTTTACTTAAAATCTGATTCAACAAGTTCGTTTTTTAAATTTTCTGGTATTAATTATTGTGGTTCCATGGATGTCTCAGATGTAGTGGCTGGTGCTGACTCGTTTCATTAATTTAGTATGGGGTTTATTCCGAATCTTAGTTATTAAATTTTTAAAATTTACTGGACATTATTTTTTTTCATCTGCTCACTTCGAATACCATTTAACAATTACCTTAATTTCTTGTTGATTAGTTACTCTTAGTAACCATGAAATTGATGGTTTTTTATTGGCTAACCTAGGTACAGTTTTAGTAAATAGTCTAGTATTAATTATTATTATTTCTTTCCTTCTTTTAGAAAAAATACTTCTTTACAATTTTTAGCTATAATTAAATTTAATTTATATAAGGTTTTTCTTCACATCTTTACTTAAGCTTGGCTACTTGTATTTTATAATTTAATAATTTTTAACTTGGTTTATTTCTGACTTATATTTCTGTTAATATATTCTTACTCTACACTATTTTGTTCCCCCTCTCATCTCTTTATTTTATATTAATTAGCCATTATTAATTTCTGATATAACCCTGGATTCCTTAAAGATAAACAAAAATAATATTTTAATTACAGTGATATTGCCTTTGTGGCCTAACAACACAAAACTACAACAACTTATTATTAAAATTATAGTTTATTACTATAATACTGCATGTTCACACATTTGTGATTGATGTCCTTTTCAGTTTTTAACATTTCCACATATCATACTATGTTGCACTTTGTACACACCGCACTTTTATGATAACACTTAGTACATTGTTTTTAATTGCTACAGTGTTTTATGGTACAAATGTTTTCATAGCATGATACTTAATCCCCCATTTCTGACTTTTGGAATGGGTACCTACTGACTTTTTATTACTATTATTATATAAATACTTCTTTATTTCTTATCATTACTGAGCACAGGTTATGTAATGTTACAACGTGTAGAATGTCCATGTTTTTATATGTGTGGTTTGCTTCAATGGGGTGGTTTGCAAAGGTGGATTCTGTAGTGGAGTGGAGTGCCTTTGTGTGTTCAATGTATCTCTGTTTGAAGCTACGTCCTGTCTGGCCTATGTAGAATTTGTTGAAATTTGAGCAATTTAGTTTGTAAACACAGGTAGATCGAATTTGTTTTGTGCTTTGTGTGTGTGTTCTGTTTTGTTAGTAGTTTTGTAAGCGATTCTGTATCCTGCTTTTTGGAATTCGTGGGCTATTTTTTCAGTTTGTTTGTTGATATAGTATGTTAGTGTTATGAATTTGTTGTTTTCTGTCTTTGTCTGTTGTTTGTTTTGTGTTTTGTGTAGGAGTAAAAAAGACTACAAAGACGAACTAAACACGATAAAATATCTAGCAGAATCTAATGGATACGACAGAACAATAATATAAGAAGCCGTTTGCTTACTCCTTTGATTAAATTTAATTTTTTATTGTATTGGTGTTCAATTATTGTAATCTGTTTTAATTAATCTGGTTCACTGTGGAATCCTCCTGACGTTCCGTCGCAATTCCGCTGATCTAAATTGTCGTTGTACAGTAATAATGTTGTTTTGACTAGTTTATAATGTAATTACAACTTGCACATACCTTTGGTGTAGAACTGGTAGCTTATGTCTGTCTAAACTGGTTGTTCAAATTGTCTTGGTACGTTATAAAACAACTGATTCTTCAAAACAGTAGATTAGAACTGTTTAAAAGTACTGCAAGTGAGCTAAGTTTGAATTATTTGTGCGCCATATGGAATCTAGGTTGTTATTCCATAAAATAATTTATTAGATGAATAAACGAAATAATTTTAATTAATATCGTTAAATTATTCACTTGACTGTACTATGAAATGAATTTAATTCAATTATTTTCTGGTTATTTAAAATTATTATTATTTATAATTATTTATACAAGAAAATTTAACTATTCTTAATAACATACTGACGAAGATAGTTTAGTATAGTAATACAGTAAGTTTAGTATTCTTTGGAAACAGTAGTACTTTTATTAGAACCTGTTAGTGCTATTAGGCTATTTTTGGAAAGGTTTCTTGAAATACTGTACACAATAAATCTCATAACCAATAAATGAAAATCAACTACATACTCAACTTAACATTTGTACTCACAATTAAAGAAAAGATAAAACAGAATACACATTTGACAAATTAAGTTAATGACATGGGATTAGCGACTGTTTACATAAATATTGAACTAAGAATGGGTGAAGTGAATAAAACCTAGCAACTACCAGCTAGCATCTAATAGGTAGTTTTAGCTTTTTCTCAAATTCGGTTGAATAAACAAATGCTAGTTCTAGGTAGAAAGAACTAAGTTAGTTTGAGAAGTATTCGGGAAAACTTGAGCAATTTCTTGGGTTAGCATTTGCTAGGCTTAGCTATAGCTAGGTTTGTGGCTTTCATGACGTAACTCATGAAGCAAACCACTTGGCAACTAAAATTAGAAAAAGTGCTAAAAAGGTTTTGGCTTATGAAAGTGATGAGACGATTGATCTTTCGACACCGCAGATTCAGCGAATTGTTTTACTGGAGCAAATACAAATTAACAAGATGAAACTTGAAAGAGAGAGAATTAAATTGAAAGTATTAAGAAAACGTCAGATGTATCTACTCAAACTGATTTAGAAAGTTATGTTGTGTACCGAAATTTGTAATAAAACAAATGTATTTCCTTTAAACCCAATCCTTTTTACAATAAAATAAATAATAAAAAAAAAAATTGCTAAACGTAGGCGTACATGCCACTGTGCGTACGCTTACGTGCATGTTTGGATGTGTGTGTGTGCAATGAGTATGCGCAGACACGCAAGAACATTCAACTTTTTTTGGGGTTGTGTATTTTTTTTATTTTATGTTTATTTTTTAATTTGTACATGAAAAAACTTTATTACAATAGTAATACAATTCAATTACAATCTAAATTAATACAGTTACATAAAACAATGACAAAAATTGACATATATTTGTTCTTTTTTCATTCATTCAAAAACAACATCATTTCTTGGCGTTTCTGCTGCCCCCTAAGTGTTGTGGCTCCATTTTCACATTGCTCTTCTTCAGTTTCCTCCTCATGAAAGACATAATCATCGTCATCAAAAACATCATTAAGGAATTTTGCAATGTTGTGTAAGATTGCGCAACATATAATTACCTTGGGCACTTTTTTCAAAGATACGCGGACACAGTTTCCGATTTTATTCTTCTTATAACTGGTGACGGAATCTTGGTTTTTCCTTTAATTATATTGTTGACATAAGTGCATAGCTGTTGTATGCTTCTCCCACTCAGTGCTGGCTCATTTTCATATACTTTTATAATTTTTTTACGCTCTGGAGCTTCATTTTGTACAAAATAGTTTCCAAAATGTTTATAGAGGACTTCTTTTTCCTCCTCTGACCACCTAGTTCGGTGTATATTCTTCACTTCTGGTGCACTTATATTTGAAGGAAGTGAACCACTATCAGATAATTCTTCTTGACTGGTGTTCTGTTCCTGGTCATCCTGACTGGAATTACCACCATGAGAAATCTGCGCATCTTCATCAGGAAGTGTCATTTTAAGAAGGCGATGCCCGACTTGTGACTTCTGTATTAATACTAAAGGCAACTTATAATTTGATTTGTGAACATTAACATCATGGCCCATAAATGTGGCCAAGTTTTCAGTAAATGTATCATTTCTTTCATGAAGTTGCGAATTTGTGGCTGCATGGTGTCTCAAACCTGTTGCAGTGAAGTGTTCTGGGATGATTAAGGGAAATCTCTTTTTTACATTCTCTAGTACCTTTGTACCATCGTACGTGATATCACTATCAGGCCTACCAAACAGTAAAGGGCCTTCAATTTGAATTTTGGGACGACTAGCAATCAAAGCATCAGGCGCAGAACGCATTGATTTGGTTAAAATAATTGGTACTTTCCTGGTGTTTTTACCAGGAACATGGAAGATACTGAGCACTTCACCACTTTGTCTTTCTTCATCAGTAAGTACATATTCTTTCGTTTTTGATATTGCATCATTTTGTATGACAGCTTCATAGTGAATCATTTTTGCATTTACTACCTCCCCTGGTCTTCTTCTACTTAAAACAATTATGTGGGCTATTAGATCCTTCGCTAAGGCCTCATAGTTCGTAGGTGAGGGATTCTTACACAGTTTTTCAACAAGGCTACGGTAGCCAGTACTGAGACTTGAACAAAGTAAACGAATATCATCATCACTGGGCAATATGTCTATCTTTTCAACTCTTTTCTTTTTTCTTGTTTTTTCTGCATTGGAATTAATTTCAATTTTCCATTCTGTGGCCATTAGGTGTAAGAAATCATCAACAGATTTCTTTATTTTACTTTTTTCTGGGGATATTAGATAATTGTCCTTAACAGTAAGTGATTTCAGAATATCAGCGCAGCTTTTTAGGGATGAACAAACTCGTGGTGCAAAACTTGTCACACCAGCTTCTCCTGTCTCTTCATTACAGTCACTAAGGTTACGAACAACTTCTACCAAGTCATCAAACATTGAAGGAAGCAGACAGTCTTCTAAGTATTCAATATCTGCATTTCTTTTCTTCATGGCTAACAATATTCTTGCCAGGTCACGCATTTTAGATGAAGTATATGATCGCTGATGCCTATCTCTATGATGGTTATAAAAACGAGTAGCAAAAGAAACAATCAAAGGATCACTTTGAGCTGTTAATGATATCTTATCTTTAACCATATTATAAAAAACATTTTTTTGCAATTGCAAACTAGCCAAAGCTAAAGTAGACTCAGGAATGAGCATCTGTGATGCCCCTTTTAAAACTCTATTTCTCATTTGGTTTCCAGCAACCATGCCATCACAGTTAACACCATCACTATTACTGTTACTGCAAGAATGAGGATTTTGGTCACACTTTCTGTTGTGAAGGTATAGATTTTCTTTTCTAAATAAGCCTAAACAAAAGGTGCAGGTAACATGAGTAGATGCTGTGACTTCATACAACTTATTAGCAGGTCTCCTAATCGGCATAAGTTCACCTTCTACTTCTCCATTAATTACCTTTAAGTTATACAAGTGGTTCCCTTTTTTCCTAAGCTTGTCTGTTATAATACATCTCTTTCTTTTTCTTTCTTTAACATTTTCATCCAATATACGCATGTAAGTCTTAACTTCTTCTTCCTTCTTATGAAATGTTATGATGTGACGACAGAAATTTGTTACACTCCTTAAGCAATATGGACAATAATTCCGTCTTGTTCTTTCGCACAATTTTGTTTGGTTTGACACAAGGTTATTGGGTTTTTGATAATTTTCCTTTTGACTGCACTTTAAGATCCGGAATTCCTAAAATTATAATAAAGAAAATTTACTCAAATAATAGTATCATAGGAAACTAGAAGTAATGCAACTGTATAAGGTATCTGTCAAATTGATTCCATTGTTATGAACAATATCTAAGCACAGGATGCAATTCAAACATTTATTAATTAAAGTACATTAAAGACATATGCCTTTTATTTTTACTCATTACTAAGTATCCTAGGGGCTGTATATAGTTGTCAGTTTGAGAATGCAATAACTTTCATTAAATAATAGGCCTACTGTAAAAGGCCACAAGAGAGGATCATCTATATTACATAATTTCTTGATCAGGTAGAGAAAGTTGCATGAGTGTACCACATCAAAACTTTCTTTTGATGATGGTCTCATTTAACCATACACAGTAATACATTGCACGAATTGTGAGAAAAATTCTACCAGTTACATGCAGTTCTGTTTTCAGTGTAATAAAAAACGTGTTTTCCTTTCATTAGCAAACATTTTTATATGTACTATACTTAAAGCCTATTTGTTAATGTTTTTTTACATTCAAAATAGTTATGAGAAAATCTGGAATACGAGCTCAAGTATTTCAATTTGTCATATCCTGCAATTATTAATAATTTGTGGTTATGTTTATAACATAAAAATATAATTCCTATAAATAGTATAACAGTAATAGCTATATACACACAGGAGGGAGGGAGGGAGGGAGGGAGGGAGGGAGGGAGGGAGGGAGGGAGGGAGGGAGGGAGGGAGGGAGGGAGGGAGGAGAGAGAGAGAGAGAGAGAGAGAGAGAGAGAGAGAGAGAGAGAGAGAGAGAGAGAGAGAGAGAGAGAGTTAACTAATATAAGAATACAGCAGTTTAAAGGAGAAATTTACCTCGAAACTTATAAATCTTGCGCAACCACCTGGTGATATTGTAAGAGGTTCTACAACAACGGACTCTGTAACAAAGAATCAACAAGAATTTTAGCTAACAGAGAAAAATAATTATCACTGCCAGTATCAACAAAAGTGGAAATTACTAAATGAAATATTGCAATTTTATGGAAAATAACGTTATTAAACTAATTATGTACTTTATTCAGAACTTTTGTTTTTCCAGCAGCTTCCAAAACTCTTTATATAAAAAGTAATATAAACAAACTTATTTAGAGCTTCTAACAATACTTATCTTAAAATTATCATATGATTATACTTTCCAAAGGAAGCCCCTGATTTGAAAGCATCGACACCCTATAATACTACTAATTTAAAATGATTCCAACTACTATGTTACTAAATTTTCTCATTTAAAATGTAAATGGGACTGTTAATAACTTTATATTGTTGTCATTAACAAGACAAAACACAATCATTAATGGCTATTTTATCACAAACTTCGAAATCTCCTATAAAGCTTGCTCAATGAAATAGGACATTCCTGATGCAGAAAATTAACTTTGCCATAACACAAATTAAATAACGCCCAAACAAAAAATTGCTTTGAAAACAAAACATTAATGAAATATGGTATGAATTCATTGTGCTACATTCAAAGCTGATTTTCTTAATTGATTTAAAGTATACAAGTCTAGTTTGTCAAGTAAAGATAATTTAGGTAAACCTAACACTACTTATGAAACAAACATTAAATCAAATATGCTAATGTTACAAAATTCACAAATAGAAAAAATAAAATTTGAAATTATCTATGGGCTGAATTGCTTTGATTATATTACCTTCTCCACTTGATATGTTTTCGACATCAATATCATCTGATGTCGTCGATACTGCTGATGGTGCAATAATAGACATTTTTTCCCAGTCAATTCTGGAAAGTTCAGGAGAAACCTGAAAGATCATTACAAAACTCGTACATAATTTTTCACCAACTTAATAATTAAGAATATTAAGCTAATAATTAAGAGAATAATTTATTTTCTTAACCTAGCACAATATTTGTAGGTTAGCACTATGAATTTACAAAAAGTTAATGGATTTTGTGTAAATTTCTAAAAAAATTAAATTTACAGCATAATCTAGTAGTTATTTTATAGTAATCTATTTTAATTTAAATGAACTCAATTCTAAAAGTTAAAAACAAACTTACATACTGCAGATCCTCTTGTTGTTCAGCTAGCACTATTGGTCCCTGCACTGAAGATTCCTGAAAAAGATTCCTAATATAATCATACAAACTCGAAAAACAAAAATCTGTTCAAACGATTAACATTGAATAATATAATCATGATGATAGGTAACAAATACACTACCGATAATTCATCCACACTGTATCATTTAAATCTACTATTAAGTATAACACACCCCATAAAATTTTTTAGAATATTGATATTAATTTTTTTAAATTTCATGCGATATTAGTTGAGTATCATTTAGGAGGTTAAACAATAAATACAATTCTACACATTAAGTTACTCTTTCACACTTGAATCTGAATAAAACTTACAAACATTCCAACTTTAATTCCGACATACTATAAAAATTTTCAATTCAGGAGCTTGGAGGAGCAAGGGCGAATATAAAAAAATTAATTTTTTTTTTTAAGGAATCCTATTTTATGACATGTTAAGAACATGGTAATACTACTATCACATCTATATTCGCCCTTAGTATTTTGTAAACAGTATTGAAATGTATGGACTGCATAAAACCAGCCGAAAGCTTAGTGCTGTAATATTGGAGGAGTAACTGCACGGTGCCACACGTCTGCATGATCTTTTGCCCTTTCACCACCGCACTTCTTATACAAGTCTATGAAAAGTTTGGGTCAGTGTGAGTCAGTATTTTGATGTGATTAGTTTGTTCTTTCTTATACTGCATACGTTATTTCTTTGTTACTCCATTAGTGTCTTATTATAATAGTGGGTCAATCCATATCAAGTGGCCCAGCACTGGTTGCTTGACCATCTCAGAAAAAATTTATATTTGGTAGGTGGATTCCCTTATGTTTTGGGGGCTCAAAAGTACTTTTTTCAAATTTTTACTGTTTACCATTTGGAAATGGCGGCCATATTTGTTTTAGGCCGCACGCTATTTTTCGCGTTTGCAGGCATCTACGATTTCTTAAATTATACAGCAATGGGTTGCCCTAGCCCTATCAGATAAACTGCATTGAGTTCAGTACACTCTGGCCTACAGAATAAAACCATAATTGCCTAGCTAGATGTATTTCTTAATATATTTTTTACAGCTCAAATGTATTGGTCGCAAATTGGCAAAATTCAATTTTTGAAGGGTAATTTTTCAAAGAAGGAATAATTTCTCAGCCTTAATCTTTTTTGTGCTGTTACACTACACAGTATAGTTACTTTTTATAAAGTATTAATGGTGAGAAGCTTACCCTTAAAAAAATATGCCCTTTTAAAAAACCAATTTTTGATTTTTTTTTCAAAGTTTCACCTGCAATATCTTTGTTGGGGGACCAGTTAAAAATCTGAAAATTGCACACATAAAAGGCCTTTACGATATCAAACTTCAATATAAATTTCAACTTTGAGGTTCAACTGGAAGTTAGTAAACAAAATTTTCAATTTGACCCAAAAATACGTTATTTTCACATCCGCGATATGTGGGCAGTAACAGTAGGTATAGTAGTTTTATGATTAAAGCATATCCAATCAAAGATAACTAATTATAATAACATAGGATTTTGATTTCTGTAAGTCTGGACAAGTCTGTGTATTGTCTCCCCTCTCTACCATTATCTGTCCCTGTCTGGCAAGAAGCTAACTGTTATTTACAGTGCTTCGGGTTTTCCTTGCACTTAATTTACTATGAGCTCTTCAAGTGTACTAGAGTTGGGCATGACATGTAAATTCGATGAGTTTGTATAAGTAACTCATTTTGCATGGTGAGGTGGGACATTGTCCCACTTCAAATGAGGTGGGACAATGTAGTGTTTCTGAGACGTTTAACACAATGAAATACATTGAGTTGAGCAGTGCAAAACAAACAACCGAAAGTTACCGAATAATCACGACAATGTCACGAACTTCGTAATGTGTCCTATTCATTCCCAATTGTGACGCATCGCAGTCGCTCGTACACTTTGGGAGTGAAACAAACATTGTCTGCTCGCTTCAAGTCGCGAGTAACGTCACATCTCGGTTCATACTTCGTTCGTATATTTGTCGCACGGTAGTGTAGTGGTACAAAATTTATTTTTGAGGTGTTGGGACATTCTATTGATTTGTATGGTACATTTGAGGTGCATCTTGTATGAGTGACACAACTCTTAAAGTGTACAGTTGTATGACCTTTTAAAATGGAGTCTCAGTGTTCTATAGGTGTTCTTATTAATGAAGCTTGTCATAAAAGTGTGTATGGAGTATTTTCTAAAGACATTGAATTAACTGAAGATTATAGTGAAGAAAAAGTGTTATTTTCTTAGAGAATTGACTCAGAGGTTAAATCAACTTGTAAGTACCATGAAATAAAATACTTGAAAAAATTTCATCATCTTTTTGGCAAGTCTTGCTCAGACCCTTTCAAGAAACATAAGAAGCCTATAATAAAAGGTCTACGAGAAATAACTTTTGATCATTATTCAAAGAATCAAAGCCCTTTTGTTAGCCTTGTACCAGGAAAATCATTGTGCCCAACATGTTATGCAAAAATATTTGTAATTAACAAAGAGAAGGATAGTGATAGTACAGATAAAGAATTTAGTGTCTTATCAGAAACTTTCCTAGGTTTATCGCCTGCTTGTAAAATTAGAAAACTAAAACAAAAAATATCTGTAGCCTTAAAAGCAATAATTGAGAATGTTTCTAGTACAGTTAGAAAGAATTTAGAAATTTCTTTTCAAAAGCAAATTCCTTCTAATGAACCAGTTGAAAATCCTGAAAATTTAATAACTGACTATGATGATTTGATAAAAAAGCTACAAACTAATGTTCCATTTCACACAAAGAGGATAAAATCAAGATTATCAGTTTACTACCAAACTCTTGGAGCCGAGCAAAAATTATCAATGAATTTCAAGTGTCAGAACGTTTAGTTAAATTAACAAGGCACTTAGTCAAAGTACAGGGTATTTTACCTGAATTACAAAACAAGAACGCATCAAATTTGATAGATGAAAACACAATCAAAAGAGTTAGAAGTTTTTATGAAAATGACAATAATAGCCGTTTGATGCCTGGCAAAAAAAGATTGTATTTCAATGAAAGAAAATGGTACTAAGGTTCAAAGACAAAAAAGGTTAATAGTTCAACTGTGTAATTTAAATGAACTATTTACTGAATTCAAAAACGAAAATCCTGGCATTAAAATCGGAAGGTCGAAATTCTGCGAGTTGAGACCAAAATGGTGTATTATTGCAGGAGCATCTGGCACCCATAATGTATGCGTTTGTTTGTATCACCAGAACGTAAAGTTGATGATAGCTGGGGCCCATCTTAAGGTTGATTACAAAGACCTTTTGGATGTTCTGGTATGCAAAACTTACAGTTACAATTGTATGATGGGAAAATGTGAAGTTTGTCCAGGCAAGCAGGCTTTACTTGACATGTTTGAAGAATCTGAAGACGACTCAATGCCAGACAATATAGAATACAAACAATGGGTGATCCAAGACGGAACTGAAATGGTGACAATCATAAAACCACAAGAAGAGTTTATTGAAATGCTAATTGCCAAACTTGAAAATCTGAAAATGCATCATTTTATTTCGAAATCTCAAGGGAAGTTTATGAAAGACATAAAGCAAATCTTAGCAGTTAATGAATGCATAGTTCTCGCTGACTTTTCAGAGAATTACTCCTTCGTTGTTCAAGATGAAGTAAAGAGACACCACTGGGTAAACAAACAGGCTACGGTTCATCCATTTGTATTTTATTATAAGGATCAAGATGAATTAAAGAGTCATAGTTTTTGTGTTATAAGTGACCATCTTGAACACAATACTACAACAGTGCACGCGTTTCAACAACAACTAATAAACTACATCAAAGAGCACCACCCATCCATAAAGAAATTGATCTACTTCTCTAATGGGGCTGCAAGCCAATACAAAAACTAAAAGAATTTTATCAACATGTGCTTTCACAAAGAAGATTTTGGACTTGATGTAGAGTGGCACTTTTCGCATCATGTCATGGGAAGAATGCGTGCGATGGCATCGGAGGTACTACAAAGCGAGCCGTCACAAAAGCTAGTCTGCAGCGGACGTATGAGAACCAGATCTTGACACCTCAGGAAATGTTCAAATTCTGTACAGAACATCTTAAAGGAATTACCTATGTTTCTGTAAAAACAGAGGAAATACAAGAACTTCACGCCAATGTCTTGGAAGAAAGATTCAACAATTGTAAGAAGATTAAAGGCACTCGATTTTTTTCATTGTTTTATACCGCAGTCAGACAATTTGCTTAAATGTAAGTTCACATCAGCATCACCTGATAGTGAACTTCATACAACTGGAAAATTTGTGGATTGCGGAACGATGGACAATGGTGGATTGCGGAAGTAGATAATATTAATAATCAAAACCAAGATGTGCATGTTACATTTTATCACCCACCAGGAACAAGGACCTCATTAAAAAAAAATTAAAAAGACCAAGTTTGGATGCCAATTAAAAATATAGGTACTGAAGAAGCTGACTCCTCTGGAATTTACCACTGTAACTGGGAGAACTTTTAATCTAACGCCCAAACTATGCGAAGAAATTTCACAAAAGATGAATGAACAATTACGTAAAATCTAATTGAAGGTGAGAAGGCATTGTTTGTTGTCGGTTGATTGATTTTAAATTACGTGATACATTCCCTCAAAACTCAATGGGACAATCACAAACATTTTACTTCTAGTTGATTTTGTAACTTATAAAATTTTGAATTTCATTATGCCTTTTATATGTAACATTATACAATATTAGAACAATATAACCTGCATTTTATTCAAAATCCTATGTTATTATAATTAGTTATCTTTGATTGGACATGCTTTAATCATAAAATTACTATACCTACTGTTATTAGCCCACATATCGGGGATGTGAAAATAACGTATTTTTAGCTCAAATTGAAAATTTGTTTTACTAACTTCCAGTTGAATCTCAAAGTTGAAATTTATACTGAAGTTTGATATCATAAAGACCTTTTGTGTGCAATTTTCAGATTTTTAACTGGTCCCCCAACAATGATATTGCAGGTGACACTTTAAAAAAAAAATCAAAAATAGGTTTTTTAAAAAGGCATATTTTTTTAAGGCTAGGCTTCTCACCATTAATACTTTACAAAACGTAACTATACTGTGTTGTGTAACAGCACAAAAACGATTAAGGCTGAGAAATTATTCCTTCTTTGAAAAATTACCTTTCAAAAACTGAATTTTGCCAATTTGCGACCAATAATTTTGAGCTGTAAGACATATATTAAGAAATACATCTAGCTAGGTGATTATGGTTTTATTTTGTAGGCCAGAGTGTATTGAACTCAATGCAGTTTATTTGAAAGGGCTAGGGCAACCCATTGCTGTACAATTTAAGAAATCGTAGATGCCTGCGAACGCAAAAAATAGCGTGCGGCCTAAATCAAATATGGCCGCCATTTCCAAATGGTAAACAGTAAAAATTGGAAAAATTTTTTTGAGCCCCCAAAACATAAGGGAATCCACCTACCAAATATAAATTTTTTCTGAGACGGTCAAGCAACCAATTATTTTTTTTCTGGACCACTTGGTATGGAATTTCCCTAGTACCATTACAACAGTGAGTGTGTGTGGTCTTTTTGTAAAATGAAAAGTAAAAATACGTCAAAGATACGGCAGAAACTTGCAGAATATTGGATTGTTAATAAATGCAAGATACAACGAAATTCTGGCGCGAGTTATGTTTCAAGAAAGACAAAGCGTGTAGTTCCTGCTCGTTCGGACAGCCGTGTAAGTGGTCAGAAATGTTTTGAAAAAATAGGAATGAACTGGTCCCTATTGTTTGTATCGCATTGACTGGGCGATCATTTTATGTATGTTACTCATAAATGTACATTGTTTCTATTTTTGTTTTTTAGTTTTCTTTCATTTTTTTAAGAACATACTTTCAATAATGCATACTTTCATCATTATTTAATTTTAATGTCAAGGAATATGATAGATTCGACATTTTGTACACAGTAGTATGTAATTTGCTAAGAATTTGATATTAATTCATAATGCTAACTATAGTAGTTATCAACATTTCGAATTTTCATTCGATTAATTTAAATTTTAGAATAATCTTAAAATTTTGTTGTTTTACTTCCATGTTCCTTAAGGAAATGGAAGTATGGTGATGGCAAAAAAAATCGTGTTCGAGATTGCAGATTCTGATTGTACTACACTCAAAACATGAAAAAAAGTCGTTTTTCGAAAAGTGTGTGTGTGTGTGTGTGTGTGTGTCTGTCTATAGATTTTTTTCTATGGCAAACGATAACAGCCGCAAATTCAAACAGAATCAAATAAGTTTTTGCATACAGCCCTGATTTGTAGAGTACTCGCGACCTATTGTTTTTTGTGAAGATCGGTTGAGGGAAAGGGGTAGTTTACCTGCAACTGTTTTTTTTTATCAAGGGTAATTTTGTTTGTTTGGCAAACGATAACAGCCGCAAATTCAAACAAAATCATATAATATTTTACATACAGCCCTGAATTGTAGAGTTCTCAAGACCTATCGTTTTTGGTGAAGATCGGTTAAGGGAAAGGGGTAGTTTACCGGCAACGGTTTTTTATCAAGTGTAATTTTTTTTATGGTAAACGATAACAGCCGCAAATTCAAACAGAATCAAATGATGTTTTGCATACAGCCCTGTATTGTAGAGTTCTCAATACCTATTGGTGTTGGTGAAGATCGGTTAAAGGAAAGGGGTAGTTTACCAGCAACGTTTTATGTTTTAAAAGGGTATTTTCTATGGCAAACGATAAAAGCAGCAAATTCAAACAGAATCAAATACGTTTTTGCATTCAGCCCTGTTTTGTTGAGTACTAAAGACCTATTGTTTTTGTTGAAGATCGGTTACGGGAAAGGGGTAGTTTACCAGACACGTTTTTTGTTTTATCAAGGGTATTTTATATGGCAAACGATAACAGCCGCAAATTCAAACAGAATCATATAATATTTTGCATACAGCCCTGAAATGTAGAGTTCTCAAGACCTGTTGGTTTTGGTGAAGATCGGTTAAGGCAATAGGGTTGTTTACCAGAAACATTTTATGTTTTATCAAGGGTAATTTTTTTTTTTGACGAACGATAACTGCCGTACATTAAAACAGAATCAACTACTCTTCTGCATACCTTTTTGAATTATACAGAACTCAAGGTCTGTTGATTTTGTTGAAGATCGGTTAAGGTAAAGGGGTAGTTTACCAGCAACGTTTTATGTTCTAACAAGGGTATTTTCTATGACAAACGATAACAGCCACAAATTCAAACAGAATCAAATTTTTTTTGCATACAGCCCTGTATTGTAGAGTTCTCAATACCTATTGGTGCTGGTGAAGATCGGTTAAGGGAAAGGGGTAGTTTACCTACAACATTTTATGTTTTAACAAACGTTATTTTTTATATGACGAACGATAACTGCCGTAAATTCAAACGGAATCAACTAAGTTTTTGCATACCTTTTTGAACTAAAGAGAACTCAAGGTCTGTTGATTTTGTTGAAGATCGGTTAAGGGAAAGGGGTAGTTTATTACCAAAGCTTTAGGTTTTAAAAAGGGTAATTTTTCTTATGACGAA
This sequence comes from Magicicada septendecula, assembly GCA_034769895.1. Lineage (NCBI taxonomy): Eukaryota > Metazoa > Arthropoda > Insecta > Hemiptera > Cicadidae > Magicicada > Magicicada septendecula. The sequence goes on along the minus strand of CM068376.1, from coordinate 148,349,420 downwards.
CGATAACTGCCGAAAATTCAAAGAGAATCAAATAATTTTTTGCACACTTGCCTGAGTTGTAGAGAGCTCAAGGTCTGTTGATTATGGTGAAGATCGGTTAAGGGGAAGGGGTAGTTTACCTGCAACATTTTAAGTTGTAACAAGAGAAATGTTTCCATGACGAACGATAACTGCCGCACATTCAAACAGAATCAAATAGTTTTTTGCATGCAGCCCTGAATTGTAGAGGACTGAAGGTCTGTTGATTTTGGAGAAGATCGGTTAAGGGAAAGGGGTTGTTTACCTAAAACATTTTATGATTTAACAAGAGTAAAGTACTTAATTTTTATAAATAAATTATCCTGATAAGAAGCTCATAATAATCCACTGTAGAAACGTAGATGAAATATCTATAAATGAAGAGGTTAGGTGAACGGGGTGGGGGTAATTTTCTATTATTAAAAATTATATGGAGGTGGAGGGGAGCATTTTTTATACGTGTACTACGTTATCAGCAACAGAGAAGTAGTTTTTTGTTAAAATTGCTTCCCGGGCTGTTTAGCCGTAGTCCAATGTTTTCTGTAAAACCAGACTTTTCGGCAGTGCCATGACTGCCATCATCAGTGAAAATCGAGTGCGAAAACGTGAGGTGGTATACGTTAGTGACCACAGTACTGTGGTTAATGCTGAAGCAATAAGTAGAAAGACGTAGTTTGTATGGAAAAATCTTCCATGTTCCTTAAGGAAATAGAAATATAGTGATGGCAAAAACATCGTGTTCGAGATAATTGCAGATTCTGATTGTACTACACTTAAAACATGAAAAAGTCATTTTTCGAAAAGTGTGTGTGTGTGTGTGTGTCTGTCTGTCTGTAGATTTTTTTCTATGGAAAACGATAACAGCCGCAAATTCAAACAGAATCAAATCATTATTTTCATACAGCCGTAAATTGTATAGTTCTCAAGACCTATTGTTTTTGGTGAAGATCGGTTAAGGGAAAGGGGTAGTTTACCTGCAACGTTTATGTTTTAACAAGGGCATTTTATATGGCAAACGATAACAGCCGCAAATTCAAACAGAATCAAATGATTATTTGCATACAGCCGTAAATTGTATAGTTCTCAAGACCTGTTGATTTTGGTGAAGATCGGTTAAGGGAAAAGGGTAGTTTACCTGCTACATTTTATGTTTTAAAAGGGTATTTTCTATGGCAAACGATAAGAGCCGCAAATTAAAACAGAATCAAATAATTTTTTGTATGTAGCCCTGGTTTGTAGAGTACTCAATACCTTTTTAATTTTGGTGAAGATCGGTTAAGGCAAAGGGGTAGTTTACCTGCAACATTTTATGTTTTAACAAGGGTAATTTTTTATATGACGAACGATAACTGCCGTAAATTCAAACATAATCAAATAAGTTTTTGCATACACCCCTATGTTGTAGAGACCTCAAGGCCTGTTGATTTTGGTTAAGATCGGTTAAGGGATAGGGGTAGTTTACCTGCAACATTTTATGTTGTAACAAGAGAAATTTTTTCATGAACGATAACTGCCGTAAATTCAAACAGAATCGAATAAATTTTTATTTAAACATAAAAACAGTTTTATTATACAGCATTTGCGTATATGTTTGATATATGAAATATAGGAAAATCAATTCAGTCAATAAGTATCTTCTAAATAATGTTTCAATAACGCCTATTTTTATCGTGTTATTTTAGTTTATTTTATTGGGATTGATTTCAGGATGTTATCACACGTTTTTCAAACAGGTTAAAGATAGCAATGTTGTTTAGTCTTAACCTGTTTTTTACTTCCGTGTTTCGTAAGGAAATGGAAGTATGGTGATCGCGAAAAAATCATGTTCGAGATAAAGGCTGATTCTGATTGTACTACCCTCAAAACATGAAGAAAAGTCATTTTCCGAAAAGCGTCTGTATGTAGAATTTTTTCTATGGCGAACGATAACTGTCGAAAATTCAAACAGAACCAAATAAATAATATAAAATAATAAATAAAAATTACAAATAATTTTTGCATATGCACCCGAGTTGTATAGGACTCAAGGCCTATTGATTTGGTGAAGATCGGTTAAGGGAGAGGGGTAGTTTACCTGCAACGGTTTACGTTTTAACAAGAGTGAAGTACTTAATTCTGATAAATAAAGTATCCTGAAAAGAAAATCATACATAAAACATCCTTCAATTTGTCAAACATAAAACACGATTTACAAGGAACACACATAACTTGTTAGAAATTATCGAACCGAATTCAGGTAAATGATTTTAAATATAAACATTAGAACATGCAAGTCAGTTCTAATATATGGTTCTCCATACCGATATTTACATTATTATTTGTAATTAGTTGTATTATTAGTTGATGATTTTTACTTAAACTTTAACCAAATTATTTGTAATTTTATTTTATCATTAATTATTTATAAATAATAATGTAAAATAATCGAAATCTATGTTCTATAATACTGAAATACATATTCGCCCTTTCTATCCTAAGAGTATTCACAAACTTTAAACACGATTTCCCAACACCATGATTTTCATATTCGCCCTTGCTCCTCCAAGCTCCTGAATTGTTACATTATAATTTTAACTATGAATTTCTATTAAAACATTTTAATCAGAAGCTTTTAATCATTTACCATCTATTATACATTTCACATCAAAATAAATTATTCAAATTTATTACCCATATTTCAATCTTTTACATTAATTAAACTATTTATAATTAATTTAATTATATTATGTAAAACATTTTACATTAATTAAATCCTCTCTTATTGATTCAATTTCATTATAAAATTCATTTACCATCTATTATAACCTTCATATCGAAATTGTCAAACTTAGTACCATGATTACTATCCTTTAAACATTTTTTCTCAATTTAATTTCATTTCATTTTAAAAATTTCATAATTACATGACTGTGTAGACGGTGAGAAATGACATAGGTCCAGCTGTTGTTAATGCGTGACGCTTTATCAAAACAACATTTACATGATTCTTACATGTTCAAAATTGCGTTGAGCCCAAACGGCGGTTTAAAGCTTTGCGTTGAGCCCACCGCGAGTTTATTATTAGTAACCTCGGACGCGTCGGAGACTAAAGCATGTGCGGTGAGCCGGCCACCCACGAGTCCGAAATATAATGCTTTGCGTTGTAGGCAATTGAATTACATTAAGGCAAAATTGGATAATTATGACATTTCTCACCGTCTACACAGTCAATATGGCGCTCATTCACCATTGCATGCGTTCTTATGGGAGTAAAAATTTAATTTTTTGTCTCCGTAAATAGGTTCGACCGCCGTTTAAAATTATTTTTCTCGTGTTTATATAAGATAGAAGAATAGAAAAAAATATATATATCAGCATTGATGAGAATTGTGTCAAATGAAACATTATTATTATTATGAAATCAATCACTACTACACACGTTAGTTACCTAAAATACTATACAATTATAATAAGAAAGTGACAACATTACAAAATTATATACAATTTACGTCGTCCAATGTCATTTTTTAACAAAATCGGTATACCACAAAATCATTTCACTATTCAGTCCGGTATTTACCATTACATTCACATAATTAAATGTCCATTAATAACAATCCAAGTTTTTAGGACAGAACATAGGATTAAGCTACTATACTTACTTCTGTAAGTGAATTTGAATGATGTTAATAATTTTAAGTGGAAAATTGGTTAACAGTTATTTTTTGTACTCATCCTTCTTGAAGACCTCGTCCAGTTATTTTGCCATCACGGTTGAGCCACTGTGTTCACCATACACTCCGAAAATAGGTTTAAAATGTTAAAATTTTGACGCTAGCTTTGACTGTCCCCTTTCCGTAGATTTACACTATTGTTTTAACTCATTTGAACTAATATTTTGTCGGCCAACGTAACTTGCTCGCGAGCACTTTGTTATAAGTCTGCTTGACGTTGACTGAGAGGTATTACACAGTTTTTTCCTGAGTCGTAGATGATTATGCAACTCGCTTTGTCTACTGCCACCAGACACTTAGCGTTTGTTTAGAGTTGTGTCATGTTGTTATGCATGTTGGTTAAAAGAGGTTCCCCAAAGGTTGAACTTATTACAATTATTAAAATATCTGTTCCCCTGATTTGCCCTGTCACTCAGATAAGACAATAAATAAAAATAACTATAGGCCTACATCAATTATCGGGTTTAAGAACCTGCTGTAAGCAGTGATAATTTTAATTTAGTGAGCTTTATTCAGACTTGCATGCAATAATAAATTTTACATAAGATAAAAGAACGATGCTTTCTTTAGTTACCAGCAAAACCTTTTCTGTCTGCAAGTTAATATTATAAAATTTAAAAACAGCACAATTTTATTAAAATATTTAATCGAGATTAAAAAGCTTTGTAACTCAAAAATTAAAGAAGAGTCACAGTTCAAATTCTCTTTTCACTTTTTCTTTTACCTGACAAATGTTAGTCCTTAATTTTTAAAGCAGAGCTGTGTTAAAATAAAATTTTTATGTCAAATAAATTACAATTTAATGGACTCGATGTTATGAAAGTAACTATGTGTACAAAATATTACAACAGTTTGCTTCCGTATTACAGTAGCCATAGGCCTATATTATAAATTTTGTTATATTAGGTGTTAAAATTAACCTTAACTTATTAAGTCATATCTTATTTAATTAATTACGTTTCTCTGAAAAATCCTGAATTTGAAAGTATATTTAGGGTAATATAGTGGGACTGAAGAATAAAATAAAATATGTTAACTAGTTAAATACGAGCAGAGTACAAATTAAATATATTATGGTAAGGCCTACCATCTTGTGTTAGGTAGGACCTCATTTTACGAATAAAATGACTTACAAATTGGATACATTACACAAATATAGGTAGGCCTATTTCATTTTTACAATTGAAAACGTACGCAGTCTAGCTAATATTTCTATAGGCTAATGGGTGTACTCAGTAGGAACTCAAGGCTTAGTACTTGTCTTCAGACATTTTATACTTCATATCAAAGCCATAGATTAAATTACTGGCAAAAAATTTAGGCAGAATTTACGAACAAAATTTAGCATAAATTTCAGGCCTAATCTACCACTCAAACTTACTTGATCAGACACTTGTGTGTGTCCTAAATCTTGTGAAATTCGATCGCATACATTTTCCGGAAACAGTCTTACATCTGTAAGAAAATTAAAATTATGTAATGTTCATACATGAATCACCATAAAAGTAATAAATGGAATTTTTTTAGAGTAGACAAAATAATTGTCAGACTTACAGGAGTATCTATAATAAAGCAAAAATATTTAATTATATTGCGGTCAGTGCCCTCACATGGACTTTTTTTAAAAATCAGTTAATTAATCTTAGTTTTAAGTTAACTAGAGTTTAAGGGGTGATTTTATACACCAAATATAAGGTAACATGAACAAATTAACACTGAACTTACTACGTTCCCAGTCAAATATGAAAGTAAAGTATGAAAATATATGTAGACATGCACTATTGGTGTAAGTTCTGGAGCTAAAGATAATTCAACTGTGATACAGAACTTAGTCTATTATACTTAACACCCAGGCCTATAAACTTTTGATCTTTTTCTAAAAGTAATTAATTTTATTTCAGAGTTAGGTTAGGCTTACAGGCTAATCCGCAGTAAGTTTAGCTAAATCAGTTATATTATCATAGGCCAGACTTAATCTAAATAAAATTATTCTGTGTAAAGGTATCAGTAACTTGATATTTATACAGAATAAGCATTTAATACAGAATACATATTTCATTTAACTGGAGTCAGTTCCCTCACAGGGTCTTTTTCAAAAATGGGTTAATTAATTTTATATTTTTAGTTGATTAGAGTTAAGGGGTGCTTTTATACACTGAATATAAATAACAATTAAAACTATATGTACCTTTTTTTGCTGTACGTCTAGTAGGCCTTTGCCTACTTTCACAGTCATCTGAAAAGTAAAATATGACAATTGATTTAGACATGCAAGTATCTGGAGCTAGAGACAATTTACTGTGATAAAGAACTTAGCCTATTATACTTAACACCCAAGCCTACATAACACAAACAAATTTTGATTTTTTCCTAAAAGTAATTCATTTTATTTCAGAGTTAGGTTAGGCTTACACGCTATTCAGCTGTAAGTTAATCGGCTAATGCCCTGCTAGTTTTGTTAACATAATTAATCTTTCAGCGAAATCAGTTCTATTATCACAGGAACTTTGCTGTTGTTAATAATACATCAGCACAAAACTAACTGGAAGTTTATTTTAGTCCTAGGGTTATAGAATCAAAGTCTTATCTAAACACTGAACTATCCTTAACTGATAATTTCATGTTATGACATCCAACTTGCATACAATACAATAAATACTCATGTTCTTGTATACCACAAAGAATCTACGATTTCTATTCAAATATTATTATTCTGATATTTTGATTTTTCTGTTTTACCCTGCACTTTTCAAAGCAGGAATTACAATATTAAAGTTTTACAACAATGCATCTAATAAAATTATTCTGTGTAAAGGTTTAGTAACCTGATATTTATATCACTATTGTATTAACAACTCGGAACACTAAGTGTGTTTGATATTTATGTAGCATAAGGTGACGCGTATATGACAGGTTTTATTAATGCAGTAAAGGAACAAATCTAATTTAAATAGTCTTTGTATTATTTTGGAATTCAATTTTTTAAAGCAAATGATAATACCTTATGCACCTTTGTAAAGGTTTTTACTTATTGGGGATAAGTGAACTGAATTAAAACATCAAACAAATGATTTTTGTTTCACAATCAAAACAATACGCCTACTGTATTAAATTTATTATGGCAATTCTATTTACCCTAAAACACTACAATACAAAACTCCAGAATTTTTGTTTTTGTATAAATTGGCCCGCTAATAATGAAAAAATAAAATTGTATTAATTAAATTAGAATGCTAACTTGCTCAATTATTAAATTTTGGGCAGAACACAGTGATATTAGGCATAGTTGGTTCTATAACAGATACGTGTTCGACAAAGTAATCTAGACATGAAACATAACCTAACGTATTTCTTTTATGAATTTGCTAACTGCTATAATTTTTTATTGTTCGACTAAGCTTTTCGTCATTACTGACATCTTCAGGTCTTAAACAACGTAACACCTAATATGCTACAAATAACGGACAACATACACTAAATAAATGATCATCTTACCTTTCATTTTTATCCCTAAGGCCATTTCCAACATCTTCCTGCTCCGACGACTACCCATGGCAAACAAAAATAATACTGTCCCACACACCTTACTTATTACCGTGGACACTCTGAATTAAGCGCGAATTAAAACTATTGGTTGGCGCGTTTTTTTTACTGCACGCTGACCTTGCCTATTACCGCGAACACACTGAATACTGAACAAAGCGAACTAAAATTATTGGTTGGTGTCTTTTCTTCATTGCACAAACTAAACAGAGTAAACACATGGTATAAACACACTTCCCTCTTGACAGAAGGTAATTAACCTATTTTATAAACCCAAAGGAATCTAGACATTCATACTTAACCTAACACAGCTAATTTGCTACAAACAACGGACAACATACACTAAATAAATGATCATCTTACATTTCATTATTATTCCTAGCGCCTCCAACATCTTTACACATGTTAAAAATTTTATAGAATAATTATTACGAATGCCAATATGGCCGACTAACTACCCATATTTCATTATATACATTTGTATATATCGAACAGGTTGTCTGGCTTCAGCGTACAGCAAAAATACGATGTATAAAAATTTGTATAAGTTTTTCGTACGCTGACACACCATAACTTGGGAAAAATAACTTCTTCACCTAAAGATGTACTTATACAAGTTCCTCAAATTTGTTTTAGATACCCTGGGTAAAAATTGGCGTGTGATGAAGAAATTATGCGGCGCTAAGTCTATATATATATATATATATATATATATATATATATATATATATATAGGCCTATATGAAACCTGAAAAATGCATTAACATACCATATATTAATATACACACAAAGTCTATAACACATTTTCCGCAATAATAACTAATTATTCAGTTATATCTGTACTTATCATGATATGTTTCTTCAAACCAATATAACATATGACTATAAAATATACACATAAAATCTAGTTATTCAGTTGTATCAGTTCTTATCACAGTTGTTACGTTTCACACGCCCACACACACAAACACACACACACACACACACACACAGTTCTAAAATATTATTTTTAATACAAGCATTAGTGACACCTGTAATATAACACTGTTGCAGATTAACCTGCAACATTGTGAACGGAATAGTATTATTACAACACGCATTAGCAGTTCCTTCTAACTACAAAACTGTTCAATCGAATGGTCCGCGATTCGATATAAAATTAACATATATATTGTGACGGCATCGGTATGCGAACATCTGCTCTCCGGTACCAGCGGTGGACGAGGCGAGCCAATCCGGCATCAGCAGCCGCCGAGACGTGACCAACTGCGTGTTCGGAGCTAGCGAATCAGCGATCCCGGTTAGTTAATAAAACCCGGGCCGGCAGAAAATTTTGAGCTCTCTTCATCGCCACGCCATCGGACGCACTTCATCTCCTCTCCTCTCTCGGACGACATCGAGGCGGGGTCAGCCGGAAGGAACAGCCGAAGAATAGAACCGCCGCCGTTCTTGCGTCTTCGCACTCCCGTTCCGCGCCAGCGATGGATTTCGCTGGGCCGGCAGCCGACTCTACAACCGGTGCCGAAAGAAGAGGAGGACTGTAGTACGCCACGAACAGCGGGCGCAGCCGCCGAACATCTTAGCGCGGCACAACCATCATCAGCCTTCTCGCCACAAGGTCCTTTTCAGGGCCACCAAAAACACTAGAGTGTACGATTGGCGCCATTTGTAATGCGGCAAGCCTTTTGTCCGGTGACAATATACAAAACCTGAAAGTACATTAACATACTATAAAATATATATATATACAAAGTATATAACACATTTTCCACAATAATAACTAATTATTAAGTGATAATAATTACACAACCTGAAAAGTGTATTAAATAATCAACAAATAGTCAAGGATCAGAGCTTACCTTGGCGTGTCTGGCCAATTGCATGTATTTTGTAGAGGGTTTTATAGTACTCGAGCGGGAAGTAATTTTTATATTTTGAGGACAACGTAGAACATCGCACTTGGGTCGCTCGGTCAAGTCAGCACATTGCACACGGAAACAGCACATTAACGTTGCAGCTGTGAATACTTAAGTATGCAAGACAATGATTAGACGAGATAAACACTGTTTAAATATATTTACTTTGCAGAACAATTTATTCTACCTATTTTACGTACAAATTAATATCCTAAACTATAACATCAGAGGTATGGTGAATAATGAGATGACAACCATTAGGATGAACATATGTTCCGTCTTGTCATAAGCCAATGACATACTATAAGCCTATATCAATATATATATATATATATATATATATATATATATATTGCGACAGTACAAATAAGTGATGTACTGAGCATGGAATATAAAAAAATTTAAATTTACTTAATAAACTGTAAATAATTAATAATATATTAGAAATAAGCATGTTAGGGATTGCAAGCTTGGCTCAGACAAAAATATGAACAGGTGTTTCGACCTGAATCAACGTGCACACACACACAAATATAACTGAAAGTGTGTACACCAGTATTTTGCTAGTGTGTGTGAACGCAGGTCTCTGCAGGCGAGTTTGCCACCCCAAGATGAATAATTGCACAATTACTGTTTTTCCGTAATTATTCATAAACTAGAATTAAGAATTAAAATCCCAAAAGCACCATAAAATGTAAATAAATTTACTAAATACTGTGTACGAAAACCACGCGAAAGTGACACACCGTACGAGTGTAATAGTGAAATAACTGTGTACAAATCGAAAGGGTTAAGTTGCAATGTCCAAAATTGCAGTGAACATGTGTTGTAAAAATAGATATAAGATAAGTATAAGAGTATACTTACAGGACTCTGCAATTCGCAGGAATATAAAAAATAGCGAATTTGACAAAGAGTGGGGGATCTGAAGCCAGAGACAGTTTCTAACATGTCGATTTCGTATCACTGCAGGGTGTCGACCAAGACATGGGTATAAATAGGACACGCAAGCTACAGTGGTTCTCTTTCTTGAATCATCCACGGTGCAGCGGGAGCTTATGCCCGTCAGCACGGCATATTTATTTATTTTTTTTTGTAAACAGTTTACATTTGCCAGTTATGTACAAATACGTAACTAAGCTGTAAAGACAATCATTTTAATTAATAACAGCACTACTTAAGAAGATCCATTAACGTCAGAGACAGCACGAGGAGAGTTCCAGAGAATGATTCGACGCTGGACAAGAGGAGAGTTCCAGAGAATGATTCGACACTAGACAAGAGAAGAGTTCCATAGAGAGATACGACGCTGGACAAGAGGAGAGTTCCAGAGAGAGATACGACGCTGGACAAGAGGAGAGTTCCAGAGAGAGAGAGATAGCCGACGCTGGACAAGAGGAGAATAGAGACAGCCGACGCTGGAGGCGAGACGAGGACGAATACCGATGGAACAAAAATGATCGAGTATGATTGACGACAATAAGGTGATAGACAACTTATTCATATCTTAATCATACAAAGAATTCAAAGACAGTTAAAGACATTAATATTTTATGTAAAAATAAGAGCAATGTTTCTTGTATAGTAGAGTTAAAATCATAGATGTTTTAGAAATACGATTAACGTAACAAGAGCTCAAATTAATATGATATAAAATGATTACAAAGCATTTAAATGAAAACAATTAGTATTTGAGAAAACAGTACTGAGAAACAATAACTATTAATATTTTGAGTGCGTTACAATATAGAAAAAAAGATTTAAATATTGATATTTTGAAACATATTAATAGACTGAGTAGTCTGAAAATGAGATTTTTCTTTTATATAATAATTAGTAGCATAGAATATTTAGTCAGTAAGGATGTATATATCTTAAGCCTTACGGCATAATAACAAATAATAACTAATGTTTTAAAATCGAAGTCAGTGCCATGTGCAAATTTTTTTTTATAGTATCAAATAAATTTTAATTACCGTTTCAAGTTACATAGAGTTCTTATTGCAGATACACCTGACACCCAATTTAAAGGTTATATTGTTACGTAATTTGTCAATCTTGAACGTGAGATCGTTCACGCCTATGTATGTATATGTAACGTTGCATAAATTTGGTGCTTCAAGATCGCGGGGCTTCACAAATTTAAATTATAATAAATTTGCAAATTGTCACGTTGCATAAATTTGTCGCTTCCAACGTGGGGCATCACAAACATAAATTACATGTAAATTTGTACACATACAATATAATATTATGCACTTATGCAATGTGATAATGTTACATAAATTTGTCGCCCTGGACGTGGGGCACGACATGCCTAAATTTATGTACAAAAATTTGTGACATAAATTGTAGCTCATGAATGTATGACCCGATCCCCATCATTTAACTATTAAAATTTTTTATGTAGCTAAATGGTTGCTCTAAAAAATATAAAGAGTGTGTTAAATGAAAAATGTATAATACGTAATTATTATTTATATTAAACAGTAACTGAATGTAATGTTAAATTGTTGTGTAATCACACAGCTGGCGCCCACGAATAATATTATTTGTCTATGTAACAGGTGTAACTGTAATGAGTATTGATAATAACTATTAATAAAAATACAGAAATAAATAAATAAGTAGGGAACGGTTATCAATAATAATTTTTAAAGAATTACTACTAAATAAATATTTTAATAATACTTCAACATGACGACTCCAGGAAATTTAGACGTCGAAGCATTCCAGATGATGATGCGTGCCTGGGTCGATGAATTAAGCACAAAACAGACAGAAAATTTAAATAAACAGACAGAAAATTTAAATGCTAGAATAGACGAATTAAAAGAATCTAATAAGAAACAATTAGAAGAACAAACTGAAAATTTTAGACAGGACACCATAAAAATTACAGCGAGTTTAGAAGAGTTAAAAATTGATAATATAGAAATAAAACAAAGTATAATTGACAGTAATGCGCAGTTAACCGAAAAAATTAGTGACACCAACATACGTATTGATACTCTAGAGAATAATTTTAAACAAGCCTTACATGAACAAGTTGTACGGATTGAAAATAAACAAAAAGAATTACGTCTCGAGTAGAGAAAAGATTTAAAAGAAACGCATAAACAAATAAATGATACTTTAACTACTATAACGCGAGAACAGGATGATAAAATCCAAACTATTAATAATGTATCCCAAGTAAATACCAGTAAACTTAGAGAAATAGAAACACGTACTGTAGTTATTGAGAATAAAATTGAAGAAACTACGAAAGACCGGTCGGGAGACGTATCACATATGAAAGAAGAGATTCAAGAGGAAATGAACCAACTACGAAGTGAGTTAAGAAGACGACAGAACCAAATGACCATATTTCCTACACCAACAGAAGAAAGGAGCAGACTTAAGTTCTCAGGTGGTAAAGGGGAGAACAGTATGGAATTCCTAGCAAGAGTAGAGAAGGAAATAGAAAAAATTGGGAGTGCAATAAATGACTACGAGAAGATAGACTTCGTCACGCGATATCTTAGAGATTCAGCCAGCCAATGGTACTCTATTATTAGAGATAACGTTAGTACATATCAGCAGTTTCGTGAAGCATTCGAGAACCGATACTGGAATCTATATACCCAACGACAAGTACGGGATCAACTCGAATATGGAAAGTTCAATGCACAAGGACAGCAGAGTATTGGACAATACACAATTACCCAAATAGAACGTGTAAAGCATCTCAAACCTAAATTCTCAGAATATGAAATTGTTTCAAAATTATCTTACCATTTTCAGCGAGATATCCAGTTAGCAGTTTATACACAAGGGATCTAAACCATAGAAGAATTTTTAATCCTTGTAACACAGTCGGAGAATATCAATAAAGGTAAGAACACACAATACTGGGAACAAAAACACGCAAATCATCACCATAATTATCACAGAGATGACAAGAAAGCAATACAAAACACTATACCGCACCGTGATAATTATAAAATAAATTATTCGCCACCAATGTACAACACTACAACACGCACAGCTAAAGAAACTGAACAAAATAATACAGCTAGACGACAAGGAGACGTTACATGGTCATCCAATCGTAAACAGTTTTCGAAACCAGCTGACAAACGCGTTGCCGCAGCACGAGGGGACGACGAAAAAAAATTGAAGAGAGAATGCCAAGGAATGAATGAGACAGTAACATTCCACAGCCGACCGTCTACATCAAAGTCGTCACAATGACTGAATAAACGGAAGCAAAATATTAAAATAAACAACATATACCCCTGCGATATTAGGGAAGACTTATTAAGTACCGAACAGGATAAAGCGAGACGCGCAGCAAACACAATGCCCTATTGTGACTGTGAACTTAAACAGGTGTAAAATACGAATGCTAGTTGATACCGGCAGCCAGCTGTCTGTTCTTAACGCTGCATGGGTTTAACGCAACAAGAAATATTTTTAAAATACTGCAATTTTGCCCGTAAATAATTCAAATATTACAACAGCTACCAATAAAAAAGAAAGAGTCAAACAACAAGCATATGTAACTCTAACATATAAAAATCTAGAGTTAGAACACCCTATGATAATTATTCATAAATTGATTTATGATGGAATTTTAGGTATCGATATACTAAATACAATAAATGCTAAGATTAATATTAATGATAATATAATTATGTGTAATTATAAAAATGTTCAATATGAAGTAAACATGAACAGCGAGGAAGAAGAGTGCAAGGTAAGTGAAACACCTATTACATTGTACAAGCCACAAATACAATATGGTCCAACTCGACATGTGAATGCGGTAGATGAAGGGATGACGACACAGGAAGAAGAGAAACTGCACGAATTAATAGAAGAATATAGTGATGTATTTAGTGAAGTACCGACGCAGACGACAGTATACGAACATTCTATAGTTGTGTCAGACCCTACAAAAGTCATTAGGAAGACATACCCTATCCCAATGCGATATGAGGAAGAGGTTGAACTCGAAATTCGGCGTATGATCGAAAGTGGAGTCATAGAGCGATCGAACAGCAACTTCCTGAATCCTCTAGTGGTAGTGAAGAAGAAAAATGGAGAGATACGTCTATGCCTTGACATGAGGGAGCTCTACAGCATTGTATTAAAGGAGTATGACTGTGCACCAACTGCGGACGAACTATTTACTAAGTGTGAAGGAGCAAGGTATCTGACGAAGCTAGATTTACGCTCAAGTTTCTGGCAGATTCCAATTCGTGAAGAGAATAGAAAGTACACTGCTTTCCTGTATAAAAATAAATGCTACGAACACAGGGTAGTACCCTTCGGATTAAGCACGAGTTTAGCAGCCATCGTAAAGTGTCTAGAAAGAGCCCTAGGACCTGAAGTGGAACCCTACACCATGATATTTGTAGATGATATCCTAGTTGTATCTAAAACGTTAGATGAACATATAAAACATCTAAGCACGATATTCCAAAAGTTTAGGCAAGATAACATATCCCTTAACCTAGACAAATGTGAATTTATCAAAACCTCTATCCAATTCCTAGGTCACATTATTTCATCCTCTGGTATTCAACCCGATCCTATCAAAATTTCCAGCATAACTAATTTCCCTATACCCGGAAATCTCAAAGAGTTAAGAGCATTCTTAGGACTCACAGGATACTACAGAAGATTCTCACCGTTATATGCAAGATATACGCAACCGCTTCTAGAGCTGACGAAGAAAGAAAAAAAATGGAAGTGGGAGAAGAAACATCAAGATGCCTTTAACCAAGTGAAAGAGTTGTTCATCGAAAATATTATGTTACATCATCCTCAACGAGAAGGAAAATTCGTAATATACTCCGATGCTAGTGACTACGCAGTAGGAAGTGTACTATATCAACAAGATACGATGGGAGAGCACCGAGTTATTGCCTACGCCAGTAGAGTCTTCAAAGGAGCTGAAAAACACTACTCCATATCAGAAAAAGAAATACTTGCTATAGTATACGCTCTTAAGCAATTCAGATATTATGTTTATGGTACTCATTTTGAGATACATACTGACCACCAAGCATTATCATATTTATTAAAATGCAAAGTAACAAATGCCCGATTGTTAAGATGGATTTTAGCCATTAGCGAATACTCACTTACCATTAAATACTGTAAAGGTAAAGACAATATTGTAGCGGACACACTAAGCCGATACATCAAAGAAGAATGTGAAGAAGTTTATGTGAGCGAAAAGAAAGAAGTACGATTGTTACCAATTAAATTCAAAGAGAAGGATGAAGTAAAACAAATGCTGAAAAACTTAGCACATCAACAAGATTTGGACGTGACGATAAGGGAGATGAAGAACCAAGAACAGCTACCAAATCATTATAAGGTACTAAATGGAATTCTTTTCAGGTTAGTAAGACAAGACTGGAAGATAGTACTAACGAATGACATGCTACAAAAATTAATTCGACCAGCACATGAGAGTTTAGCACATGCTGCCGCTCTGAAATGTTATTTGAGTCTACGAGAAAATTTTACGATAAATAATATGTATCGAAAGATAAAGAAAGAAGTAAAGAAGTGTTATGAGTGTCAAACGGCGAAAGGGCCGAATTTACACACATATGTAGGAATGCAAAGTATACAGAAGGAGAACAAAGGAGAGCTAATTGCAGTGGATTTTCTGGGACCATTACCACGATCAAGTCGAGGTGTGAAGCACATATTTGTATGTATCGATGTGTTTTCCAAGGCAGTCCGACTGTACCCAATTATGCGACCCACAACCAAAGTTGTTCTAAAGATACTACTGCAGAAATATATTCCGTTATATGGAAAAATGAAGAAGATACTCAGTGATCAAGGTGTACAATTCCAAAGTGAAAAATGGGAGAGGACGTTAAGGGAAAATGGAATACAACCAGTACTCACATCCATAAGACATCCTCAAGGAAACCTTGCTGAGAGAGTTAACAAAGAATTAGGTAAATATTTACGAATATATTGCCATAATCAACACAATAAATGGGCAGAATATTTACCATTTCTTGAAAAAGCCATTAACGAAAATTATAGTGAAGCAACAGGATACACTCCAATGGAATTAGAAGAAGATAAGAAGCCAACCAGATTTTGGACTAAATATATAAACAAACCTAATAACCATAATGTACCTGTACCAATAAGTGTGAAAATTGGATACGCAAGGCAACGGATAACAGAAAGGGATAACAAGAGAGTAGAGAGATTTAATCTAACTCACAAGCTACAACAATTCAACGTGGGAGACAGTATACTACTCAAAGCAAATCCAGTGGGAAAACGGAGTGATAATACGGCGAAGAAATTCTTCAGACTTTATAATGGATCGTATACATTAAGACAGCAAGTAGGACAGAACACTTTCATCGTATATGATGAGATACAGAAGAAAGATATTGGTAAATTCCACGCAACGTCATTTAGGAAGTTCTACACATGAAAACAGAGGTCAATGAAACCAGTCAAATCAGCTGTTTGTAAAGCCACCCTACTACAAAGTCGCGAGCAGTGAGCGTACGAAGAGGGGAGGTAAGACATTTGTATACACTCCAATTAAGGGTGAAATGACGAATATTATTCTTTATTATTTGTTACATTTTTTTTGCAAATAATAATAATAAATAAATTTAAAAAAATTATAATAAATAAATTTATTAAATTTTTTTTTGTTACCAAGCAGAGGAATAATGCGACAGTACAAATAAGTGATGTACTGAGCATGGAATATAAAAAAATTTAAATTTACTTAATAAACTGTAAATAATTAATAATATATTAGAAATAAGCATGTTAGGGATTGCAAGCTTGGCTCAGACAAAAATATGAACAGGTGTTTCGACCTGAATCAACGTGCACACACACACAAATGTAACTGAAAATGTGTACACCAGTATTTTGCTAGTGTGTGTGAACGCAGGTCTCTGCAGGCGAGTTTGCCACCCCAAGATGAATAATTGCACAATTACTGTTTTTCCGTAATTATTCATAAACTAGAATTAAGAATTAAAATCCCAAAAGCACCATAAAATGTAAATAAATTTACTAAATAATGTGTACGAAAACCACGCGAAAGTGCCACACCGTACGAGTGTAATAGTGAAATAACTGTGTACAAATCGAAAGGGTTAAGTTGCAATGTCCAAAATTGCAGTGAACATGTGTTGTAAAAATAGTTATAAGATAAGTATAAGAGTATACTTACAGGACTCTGCAATTCGCAGGAATATAAAAAATAGCGAATTTGACAAAGAGTGGGGGATCTGAAGCCAGAGACAGTTTCTAACATGTCGATTTCGTATCACTGCAGGGTGTCGACTAAGACATGGGTATAAATAGGACACGCAAGCTACAGTGGTTCTCTTTCTTGAATCATCCACGGTGCAGCGGGAGCTTATGCCCGTCAGCACGGCATATTTATTTTTTTTTTTTTTTTGTAAACAGTTTAAATTTGCCAGTTACGTACAAATACGTAACTAAGCTGTAAAGACAATCATTTTAATTAATAACAGCACTACTTAAGAAGATCCATTAACGTCAGAGACAGCACGAGGAGAGTTCCAGAGAATGATTCGACGCTGGACAAGAGGAGAGTTCCAGAGAATGATTCGACACTAGACAAGAGAAGAGTTCCATAGAGAGATACGACGCTGGACAAGAGGAGAGTTCCAGAGAGAGATACGACGCTGGACAAGAGGAGAGTTCCAGAGAGAGAGAGATAGCCGACGCTGGACAAGAGGAGAAGAGAGACAGACGACGCTGGAGGCGAGACGAGGACGAATACCGATGGAACAAAAATGATCGAGTATGATTGACGACAATAAGGTGATAAACAACTTATTCATATCTTAATCATACAAAGAATTCAAAGACAGTTAAAGACATTAATATTTTATGTAAAAATAAGAGCAATGTTTCTTGTATAGTAGAGTTAAAATCATAGATGTTTTAGAAATACGATTAACGTAACAAGAGCTCAAATTAATATGATATAAAATGATTACAAAGCATTTAAATGAAAACAATTAGTATTTGAGAAAACAGTACTGAGAAACAATAACTATTAATATTTTGAGTGCGTTACAATATAGAAAAAAAGATTTAAATATTGATATTTTGAAACATATTAATAGACTGAGTAGTCTGAAAATGAGATTTTTCTTTTATATAATAATTAGTAGCATAGAATATTTAGTCAGTAAGGATGTATATATCTTAAGCCTTACGGCATAATAACGAATAATAACTAATGTTTTAAAATCGAAGTCAGTGCCATGTGCACATTTTTTTATAGTATCAAATAAATTTTAATTACCGTTTCAAGTTACATAGCGTTCTTATTGCAGATACACCTGACACCCAATTTAAAGGTTATATTGTTACGTAATTTGTCAATCTTGAACGTGAGATAGTTCACGCCTATTTATGTATATGTAACGTTGCACAAATTTGGTGCTCCAAGATCGCGGAGCTCCACAAATTTAAATTATAGTAAATTTGCAAATTGTCACGTTGCAATATATATATTATAACAGCACCAAATATTAACTATTTGGGGTTATATGTTTACCGCATACTGAAAGCATATTTAAATAAAATGTAACAGTCAAAACTCCATTTGAATGTAGCGCATTGAAAATAATGCTGTGTAAAGCGACGCACACGTGGTCATTATGTAATCAGTTCGCTGTACAAGGAAGCGACCACACCCAAACTGTTAATTATTAATATCTCGGAAACTAATAAATAAAGGCGAAATCTAACATAGCCAAAATGTTTGCCGAGATATTAATAATAACGTGTGCAAATTTGATGCAATATAATTAACAAATGAAAGAGTTAATTAAAATAATTGAATAACTTCTGTAAAAATAGAGTTACAGTAATGAGATTTTAGTATGTTATAAAGATAATACTTTCTGACAGATTGTATATTTTAGATTTCACACAACTTGGTTTGCAACCAAGTTATTGCAAAATTAAATAAGCACAGGATATCCGTTGCGACAAATTGGTTCCGCCGGATAATTATATTAGATAATAATATTCTATTCTCCGTCTGTGGGAACCTAACTTCATTCTCACGGACCAAGGGAATTCAAAATTTTATGTGGTAGGGAGAGTGTGTCGACCAATGAAATCATTTCACGCGAGCCCCGGCTAGTGCGGTGTTTCTTGGTTGAAAACTCACTCTTTTGCCAGTACTCACGAAGTTAAGACGTAGTCCTTCGATCGTCTAGTAACCAAAGTGGTGAAGATCAACAAGAAGACTCTACGTGGTCAACACACACGCAATTACGAACACACTAAGTACAGATCATCTGTATAGCTCCTAATTGTTGCGTAAAGGCGAGATACTCTTCAGTACATCAACCAAGCTTATTGTGTACTACCAGATAGTCATAAGCACGCAAGAGATCCACCCGACTTCAAGACCAGACTTCAAGAATACAGCAGAGAGGCCGTCTAAATTATTGGTGAACAGCTGACGAGCAGAGCGACCACCCGAACGAAGCACACACACACACGCTGACGTGCAACGTGCGAATCGACGAGGGACAGGAAGCAGTTCCAGCGGACAGTAGCAGACGTTAAAATATTCACAAACAGCTAGGAAGCAGAGTGTTGCCGAATTTTGAACTCCACGACCGAATCCAGCAGTTCTAAGCAGATTACTTTCTCTAACCAAGGACTCGAATCGACGAGGGACAAATCGGAACGACATCCTCTTCAGTAACAGGAAAGCAAAATCCACTTATTTATTTTTCAGATCAAATTTTCTATTTTTCAATTAAAACATTGTAATTCAAATAATTCAGGTGCCAAACAAAAAGCAAAGACTCTAGTAATTAAAAAGTAACTTCGTTGTGATAATCTGTATAGCAGTTTAAGGCTTTAGTAAGTTATAGTTAAGAAATAGAAGTAGTATAAAAGCGCTATACAAATCTTAACTGACAATCTAATCTTAGATCATACTGCAGTAGATCAGAAGTAGAATCACTAGAAATGAAATAACGTGAACTAGACTGTCACGTCTAATTTATTTTAATTAATTATTCTAATTAATTTCAGAGTTTTATATTTTGTTTCATGAACACTTAGATTCAATTTAATTAAATAAATTTAATTAAATTCAAATCAATTAATAAATTAAAATTTAAATTGCAATTAACTTGCCAAAGAACGAGTTCAGTTTCTTTCAACTATTGACCAATTGAAAAACATTGATTCATTGTTTACACTGTAAGAAATTCATACTATAATAACTATTCTATTCTTGTGTGTTGTTGGTGTAATAAACAACGTTTTATTACCCCATATAACAGTGTTTTATTGTTGTACGATAAAAACTACCAGTCTCACAAAACTCTCCCCCTTTAAAGTAACCTATTTTGTGTGTTGTTGTAATAATTTGAGATTACTAGCTTGCGAACTTCAAATCCAAAATCCACACGCCCTAGTCGGAAGAATCTGCAAGATCAGACAGCAGGTGGGTACTCACACACAACACAACATAACAATAACGCAAAGAAAGTGCGTAGTTATAAATGTCGGCCAACGTGGGGCCCGACAACCGTACACCAAATTGAATTCACGTTCCGAACAAGAGTTATAAATGGCTTGCCCGGAACGTGGGGCTCGATCAAATTAAATTAAGTTAATTAAATTCAATTTAAATTTAATTTTCACGTGTAAAACAAACTTTGCTGTTTTAACTCGTAAAACAGCTGGCGTCCAACTAAACAATCCCCAAAGAGTTTTGTGACTTGTGTTCGTACAACAGTAAAGTTATTGTGTGTATTTGAAACTGTTCTGTGTATTTTAAATTGTTTATATTTGACATTGTTGTGTATTTAAAATGGATATGGATAAAATACTTAAACAAATACAGCAAATGAACGCGGAAATGAAACGCGATTTAACGGAAAATATGAACGCGAAGTTTGAACAAATAACAGCCAATGCTGAAATGAATATCGCGGAATTAAAATCTAACATCGAGGCGCAGAGAGTTAGTCTAACCGAGAAATTAGATCAAAGTAACGCTGACATAAACGCCGAGATTAAGCAAAGTAATAAAGAAAGTAGTAAAGAATTAACTGCGAAAATAGACGAAAGCGTAACCGAGTTGACCGTGAAAGTCGCGGAAATCGCCGAAAGAGTAAATACGGTCGATACTAAAATCAATGAACGGTTTAAGGTTTTTGAGACCACTATGCAAAAATCGTTTATTGAACAAGTAACACGTATGGAGGGCCGGTTCAAGGATCACATAAGCCGTTGCGAGAAGCAAACCCTAGACGTCTCAAGGAAGGTCGAATCCCTAGAGGTAAAGATTCACGCGGACGTGACCGAAACGCAACGACGAGTAGATAAATTAGACGCTTCAATTGTAGAGACGCGATCTAACATTGACTCTAATAAAGAGAGTATCTTACAAACGTTAAACGACGAGATTTTGAAAGTACGACAGGAGGTACGAAGGAGATCTGCTCCAAATATTTTGGTACAAGGTCCTGTCGACGAGAAAAATCGCGTGTATTTTACGGGGGAAAATAACGAAAACCCCATTGAATTTTTATTCGCGTGTGAGAGTGAAATGGCTAGAGTAGGTTCCCGACTAGAAGATCAAGACAAAATACAGTGGGTGGTTAACGCGATGCGTGATTCGGCGCGTAAGTGGTATAACATTGTACGCGATAGAGTGTCCACATACGCGGGGTTCAAACAAAAATTTGAAAGCCGGTACTGGAACTCGCATACCCAGAGACTTCTGCGCAATGAACTGGAATATGGCCGATTTGATAAGAAAATGGGTATTACCGCCGAAAATTATATAATCCAGCAGGTCGAACGCGCGAAGCATTTAACCCCAGCATTTGCGGAGATTGACATAGTCACGAAGCTTG
The DNA here is from genome assembly GCA_034769895.1 of Magicicada septendecula. Classification (NCBI taxonomy): domain Eukaryota; kingdom Metazoa; phylum Arthropoda; class Insecta; order Hemiptera; family Cicadidae; genus Magicicada; species Magicicada septendecula. The sequence continues at coordinate 148,327,295 of CM068376.1, read as the reverse complement.
CCTACCATTTTAATCATAATATTAGAGTAGCTGTATTTACGCAGGGTATTCGCACGGTAGACGAACTCCTCATTCTAGTGTCCCAAAGTGAGACGGTTTTTGATTTTGGTGGGTGGCGTTATAATCCCGATTTTCGCCGAAATAATGAAGGGCAGAATACGCGAGAACAATACCAGCAACCTGACCAGAGACCTAGTACTAGTTCTACTCCACCCCAAACATCGTCAATACCCCCAGATAAGACCTTTGAATACAAAGGCAAACAAAATATTGCTAGATCGAAAGGGCAATATAAGGGTAACGACGGGGCCCCGATTAGAGCTATGCAAACGGTTGAGATAGCTAGAACTGATACAATAGAGCAAGACAGCGATACTCCAAGTAATAAAGACCCCAACGAGAGGAGAAAGAATCGTAAGTTTCCAAAAAACTTGGAAACGGGCGCCTCCAGGGTGGAAGCGCCATAAACCATGCTAAAATCTATCGCAATAAAGTAGGTAAAAATAAGAAAAATGCTAGATTTAAGAAAAGTGATTTTTATACAGAAATTTGTACGCCAGTTGACAAAGTATTTCAACCGGAAAGCAAGGAAACGTGGTTGGCCGTCAACACAATGCAACAATGCGCACAGAAAAATGTACGTCCGGAGGAACAGGAAAGTGACGACGACGTTCCCACACAGTCAGCGTGGGAAGACGTAGAAATCATATCCAGGGACGCGTACGAATTCGACGAGTACATAGCGGAATATTGTCGAGCCACTCATAAAAATGCATACGATATACTGGATGCTCTTTAATAATAATAATTGTATTATAATAAATAAAATTAAAATAAGTAATTTGTGTTTTATAATATTATTAATAATAATTATAGAATAACTTGTGTATTAATAATAATAATATTTTTCTATCGCGGTAACCAGCGTGCGTATAGAACCGAGCGAGCACACCGCAGGAAATAGTTACGTCACGCGATAACAACTACCTGACCGACATTTGAAACTAGGTCAAGCAATTAGACGCGCGCACGGCGATAACGGTTCTAAACTGTCAGCAAATTCTTTTGTGCGTGTGCCACTGTTTACAAACAAAGATACTAGCCGTTATAAAAACATTAATACGCAGATAATTTCAAATGTAACAAGAGTATGTAGAATTAAGTTGTATGTAATGAAATAATATTAACACACATGTATGTTTTCCTTTTGAATAAGTAATACAATGTATAGGTAATAAGTATAGTAATTACAGAATATGTGTGTAATGATTAAGAAAAAAAAAATAACTGTAATTATTACATTCATTTTTTTTTTAAAGCGGGTGTGGGAATATATAACAGCACCAAATATTAACTATTTGGGGTTATATGTTTACCGCATACTGAAAGCATATTTAAATAAAATGTAACAGTCAAAACTCCATTTAAATGTAGCGCATTGAAAATAATGCTGTGTAAAGCGACGCACACGTGGTCATTATGTAATCAGTTCGCTGTACAAGGAAGCGACCACACCCAAACTGTTAATTATTAATATCTCGGAAACTAATAAATAAAGGCGAAATCTAACATAGCCAAAATGTTTGCCGAGATATTAATAATAACGTGTGCAAATTTGATGCAATATAATTAACAAATGAAAGAGTTAATTAAAATAATTGAATAACTTCTGTAAAAATAGAGTTACAGTAATGAGATTTTAGTATGTTATAAAGATAATAATTTCTGACAGATTGTATATTTTAGATTTCACACAACTTGGTTTGCAACCAAGTTATTGCAAAATTAAATAAGCACAGGATATCCGTTGCGACAAATTGGTTCCGCCGGATAATTATATTAGATAATAATATTCTATTCTCCGTCTGTGGGAACCTAACTTCATTCTCACGGACCAAGGGAATTCAAAATTTTATGTGGTAGGGAGAGTGTGTCGACCAATGAAATCATTTCACGCGAGCCCCGGCTAGTGCGGTGTTTCTTGGTTGAAAACTCACTCTTTTGCCAGTACTCACGAAGTTAAGACGTAGTCCTTCGATCGTCTAGTAACCAAAGTGGTGAAGATCAACAAGAAGACTCTACGTGGTCAACACACACGCAATTACGAACACACTAAGTACAGATCATCTGTATAGCTCCTAATTGTTGCGTAAAGGCGAGATACTCTTCAGTACATCAACCAAGCTTATTGTGTACTACCAGATAGTCATAAGCACGCAAGAGATCCACCCGACGTCAAGACCAGACTTCAAGAATACAGCAGAGAGGCCGTCTAAATTATTGGTGAACAGCTGACGAGCAGAGCGACCACCCGAACGAAGCACACACACACACGCTGACGTGCAACGTGCGAATCGACGAGGGACAGGAAGCAGTTCCAGCGGACAGTAGCAGACGTTAAAATATTCACAAACAGCTAGGAAGCAGAGTGTTGCCGAATTTTGAACTCCACGACCGAATCCAGCAGTTCTAAGCAGATTACTTTCTCTAACCAAGGACTCGAATCGACGAGGGACAAATCGGAACGACATCCTCTTCAGTAACAGGAAAGCAAAATCCACTTATTTATTTTTCAGATCAAATTTTCTATTTTTCAATTAAAACATTGTAATTCAAATAATTCAGGTGCCAAACAAAAAGCAAAGACTCTAGTAATTAAAAAGTAACTTCGTTGTGATAATCTGTATAGCAGTTTAAGGCTTTAGTAAGTTATAGTTAAGAAATAGAAGTAGTATAAAAGCGCTATACAAATCTTAACTGACAATCTAATCTTAGATCATACTGCAGTAGATCAGAAGTAGAATCACTAGAAATGAAATAACGTGAACTAGACTGTCACGTCTAATTTATTTTAATTATTTATTCTAATTAATTTCAGAGTTTTATATTTTGTTTCATGAACACTTAGATTCAATTTAATTAAATAAATTTAATTAAATTCAAATCAATTAATAAATTAAAATTTAAATTGCAATTAACTCGCCAAAGAACGAGTTCAGTTTCTTTCAACTATTGACCAATTGAAAAACATTGAGTCATTGTTTACACTGTAAGAAATTCATACTATAATAACTATTCTATTCTTGTGTGTTGTTGGTGTAATAAACAACGTTTTATTACCCCATATAACAGTGTTTTATTGTTGTACGATAAAAACTACCAGTCTCACAAAACTCTCCCCCTTTAAAGTAACCTATTTTGTGTGTTGTTGTAATAATTTGAGATTACTAGCTTGCGAACTTCAAATCCAAAATCCACACGCCCTAGTCGTAAGAATCTGCAAGATCAGACAGCAGGTGGGTACTCACACACAACACAACATAACAATAACGCATAGAAGTAGAGTTATAATATATATATATATATATATATATATATATATATAATAACGATTCATAATAGCGTCCTATCAGAGCGTTATATGAAAGAGCTAGACGGTGCGATTGTAACGCCGTAGGCAAAAGAGAGAGCGTATAATCGCAGCCATCTCACTCTAACCTCTCACTTCATCTCACTTATCCAATCCCTCTACATTATAGAGATGAAGTGGAGAAAGAGATCCAACAGATGTTAGCGAATGGTGTTATAAAGAGCAAGTAGTCCCTATATAAACCCTTTAGTAGTTGTCACCAAGCCGAACGGGAGTATCCGATTATGCTTAGATGCTAGGAAACTAAATTCTTTATTAGTACCAGATTACGAGTGCGCTAGGAGTGTGGAAGAATTGTTTCAGAAATGTAATGGGGTTAAGTATATGACCAAACTGGACTTAACGTCAGGATTTTGGCAGATTCCCATCAGAACATGTGATAGAAAGTATACGGCATTTTTGTATAAAAACAAGTGCTACCAATTTAAAGTGGTACCTTTTGGCCTGAGCACCAGCTTAGCTGCAATGGTAAGGTGTTTAGACAGTGCCTTAGGTAATGAGGTAGAGAAGTATACATTAGTGTTCGTAGATGATATTCTGTGTGTGTCACAAACATTCGAGGAGCACTTAAAACATTTAAAGAATATTTTTGAAAAATTAAGATCAGCAAACATGTCGCTGAATCTACGGAAATCAGAGTTTGGTAAGGAGGAAATTAAGTTCTTAGGTCACCGAATCTCAGTGGAAGGCATAACCACGGACCCAGAGAAGGTAAAAGCCATACAAGAATTTCCAACTCCAAAAAACTGCAAGCAGCTAAAGTCATTTCTAGGTTTAGCTAACTACTATCAGAAGTTTACAAGTAAGTACGCGGGTACTGTTCCATTGTTAAAGTTGTTAAATAAAGGGTTAAATGGAAGTGGACAAAGGACCACGATGAAGCACTGCAACAAGTGAAAAGTCTTTTTATAAATACTGTTGAATTAAATCATCCAAGGGTAGGAGAAATATTTTACTTGCAAACAGACGCCAGCAATATTGCTACTGGAGCACACTTTTATCAGATTGATGAGAAGGGCCAAAAATCGGTATTAGGATTTGTAAGTCGCACACTTAAAGGGGCAGAATTAACCTATTTTACGACAGAAAAAGAGCTATTAGCGATAGTGCATAGCCTGTCAAATTTTAGAAGTTATATTCTGGGTGCTAAAATTACTATAATCACCGACAATAAGGCGTTAGTATTTTTATTAAAGTGTAAATTGCTAGGTGCGCGTCTGACTCGTTGGATCTTGGCTATACAAGAGTATCAATTTGAAATACAGTATAGCAAAGCGAAAGACAACTTGGTGGCAGATGTACTCAGTAGAAATCCACCATCATAAAACAACATGGAAACAGATAACCTTAAATGTAGTAGCAATGATATTGGTATTTACGCGGTAAAACATATAACAAAACTTGAAGTAGTTAGACGACTTAAGGAAATAGGGACTCATCAACAACAAGACCCTAGGATTAGTGTAGCTTGGAGGAGTGCAATTACCAAATCCAAACCAGGATTTTCCATATACGACGGTAAGCTATATAAGCTATGTTCCCATAAGTGGAAGTTACTATTACCTAGCTGTATGATAGATGAACTTATTTGGGAATGCCACTTGTCATTAGGCCACGCTGGATTTAAGAAATGCCATTTAGCCTTAGCAGAAAGTTTCATTGGAAAGGGGTTAGCAAAACGCATGAAAAGATTATTGTCTACTTGTGACCTGTGCCAGAAATGTAAACACCCGAACTTAGCTACAAGGGTAGAAATGCAAACAATCCAAGCAAAAGTGAAAGGAGAGTTACTAGCTGTGGATTATTACGGGCCTCTACCAAAAGCAAAAGGAGGGGTAAAGCACATTCTAGTAACGGTAGATTTCTTTTCCAAGTTTGTAAAATTATACCCAGTCCAAAGAGCCACGACAAAAGCAACACTTAGAGCATTAACGAAGTTCTACATCCCACAGTATGGTAAGCCAAGGAAAATATTTTCCGACCAAGGAAAACAGTTCACCCATAACCTATGGAGAGAAACCTTGGAAGAACTGAATATTAAACCTATTCTTACATCCATACGTCACCCTCAAGCGAATTTAGCTGAGAGAGTAAATAGAGAATTAGGGGGGTATTTTAGAATGTTGTTTAATCAGAACCATTCTGCATGGGTAGACTACTTAAGTTTTATTTCAGATTGTATAAATAATACATGTAATGAAACAACAGGGTACACACCTTCAGAATTATTTATTAATAAAGAACCTGTACATGTATGGACCAAAACCATAAAAAGTCCACCCAACTACAATCTACCTATTCCATATGAGGTAAAAACATATTTCTTTCATAGCAGAAGAAAGAATACAGAGAGAAGGTCAAAAGAGAGTAGAACGATATAATCGAACTCACAAGTTGGTAAGGTTTGTGGAAGGAGAGGAAGTGCTAGTGAAAGCGAATCCTGTATCCTCTGCCATAGATAATACCACGGCCAAGTTCTTTCCGACATTCATGGGACCTTATAGGATAGAAAAACAGATTGCAAGGTACACATATATGTTAAAAGATGTAGAGAAAAATAAAATTATAGGAAAGTACCATGGGGATAGTTTAAGAAAATATAAACAAAATATAGACCCATAAAGAAATAATAATTTGAGCCATAAGGTATGAGAGTCAAACCTGGTCAAATAAAATAAATAAATAATTGTTTTGAATTAAGGCCTATGATAATAATAATAAATTTTATTAGTATTGTTATTTAAATTATTGACATTAATTAATCCAAAATGATGATTAAAAATTATCGTGTAAATTTCCAATATACCATGTTAGGTTAAGTAACATCGTAATCTTTAGTTATAAGATAGATGTAAGCAACATTATAGTAGTGCAAGTTTTGTGCGCGAAAAAATGCAAAAGTAAATGTGCAAATTTTAATCAGTGTAAAACTGTACATAAAAAAAATTAATGATTTAAATAATCAATTTTTTTTTATACCGAGTGGGGGTATATAACGTTTCATAATAGCGTCCTATCACAGCGTTATATGAAAGAGCTAGACGGTGTGAGTGTAACGCCGTAGGCAAGAGAGAGAGAGCGTATAATCGCAGCCATCTCACTCTAACCACGTCACCGCTACATCAGAAACCAGTATAAACATGTTATTTTTACTCAAAGCGAATTATCAGTTCAACCTGCGATAACTTCAAAAGTTATAAATATACGGCAATTCTGAAAACAGCATTGGATTCAGCAAGAAAAGCTTTATAAGTAGCCGCAATCTCAGTTAATATAATTAACAATTGAAGAAGTTATACGGATGACGCACGCCAACAGGAATAACGAGAGAATTATGCTACGTAGGAATAAGGTGTTTTCACACACACACACACACAGATAAAGACCTAAGCAACAATATTCTGTGGTCAGATCTTTGGAAACACATTTGCAAATACCTGTAATCAATCGATTTGCAAACAAAGGAAGTACGATTTTGACAAGAAATTCTGTGCCGTTTGGAACCTGTCAAAGTGTGTTTAACCGACCTGTTCGAGATTGTCAAAACTGGAAAAACGCATGATTTATTTGAACAACCAATTAGCAGCCCGTATTTAAAACTGACGCCAGCTCAAAGCGAGGGGTAGCATCACTCTTCGTTCGGTTCTTAAACACACTAGACGTGTATAATTCACATATAGAAATTTTTAAATCACACAAAAGTGTAAATTAAGTTCTAATTCGAAAAGTAGTCCGCAGTGTAGAAGAATAAATATCATTCAATAACACTCGCTGCGTAAAACAACCGTTAATTAATTAAATAATTAATTAATTAAGCATGAGCCGTGAAGGACCTGTGCTACAGAAGGCTACAGCATCTGTAATTGCCAGGGCATCTTCAACAGCATTGATCAACATCCATTCTTCTGTGCAAAACCATCAAAGGAGGACCTCTACGGATTCCTATCTTCGGTCAACGCATCAAACAGTAAGAAATAGATTCATTGATCAATGAAATAAGCACTAAATAAAAAAAAAGTAATACAATAAACAATTTTTAAAAGACACTAAGAAAAGCACACTTTGTATTTTAACTATAAGATTAGCTCTAATATAGTATAGGAGTGTTGAATGGAAAGTGGTGTGTAGTATTAAACGTGCAAATTATTGCAGACCTGTTCATTAGCACTGGTTTGGGAGATGGCAATGTCTTAATCACACCAGATAAGAGCTATAGGTCTTTTGAACGTCTTAATCGTTACTTTACACACTCACTCAATAATTATAAGAGTTAGGGCAAAATTAAGTCCTACCATTAACAAATTAAAGTTTAAAAATTATTGAATAAACGTTAATTAAAATAATCAAGCCAATGTTAAAGTGTTATTTGTAACGATTCCCCTTGAAAACCACAATCACTGAACGAATCCTGAGAAAGAGTGTCTCCATGCGCTGAGCTAAGCTGAAACCGTGTCATTTGTATCTGGGATTTGTTCTGGCGCCCAGGTAAAGTAATATCACGGGTAAGTAACATTTTATCTAACATTACAAATATTAGATAATTGTGTTAGATGAAATAAGGCGTCGTATAGGATTGGCGCGGCCAACTAAGGCGCTCGATTAAGATCAACAATTCTATATGTAAATATAAGATACGTATAGAATTGTCGCCGCAATTTTAGGGGCCGATTTAACTCACAAAATTATATAAATAAAGTTATATAATTTGGCGTTGCTATTACCCAAGTGATTAGTTAAATTGTAATATTAATAATTTTGAAAAGAAGTGGAATTCAAGGTTACAAATAACTATTGAATAATTGTTAAATTAATTTGTTAAAAATAAAATTTTAAAACATGGCTAAATCATCAGCAGTAGATATGGCAGCAATTGAGCAAATGTTTAAACAGTTGACCACTAAAATGGGTGAAACTAAAACTGAAATAAAAGATACAAAGAATCAATTAACTAGTGAAATTGAAAAAACTAATAGTAAATTATCTAGTGAAATAAAAGGCACCAATAATAAAATTGATGAAAATAATAAAACTTTAGAAGAAAGCAATCAAAAATTAATAAATGATGTTAATAATAAAATTGAACAAACTAATAAATATTTGTCCAGTGAAATGAAACAAATAAATGAAAATTTGTCTAGCCAAATAGAACAAAGTAGTAAAGAGGCTATATTTAAAATAGATGAAGAAATAGCAAATTTAGCTATTAACTTAGCTGGTAAAATAGATGAGAGTAATAATAGGTTTGATAAGCATACCGAAGAGGTTAAAACTACATTAGAAGGGTTTAGAAAACAAGTAAACACTAATTTTCGTCGTCAAGACGAAAAGCTAAATAAATTTAGAAATGAATTACATGAAAGGTTGGAACAAAAAGTAATCCTCATTAATCAACAATTCAGCGAAGCAACAGCTGAATTAAAAACACAATCGCTTCTAAATAAAGAAGAAATCCAGAAACTAGGGAAGAGTGTACCCAAAGGGGTGTAAATATTAGTGAATTTAAGAAACACTAAAGACTCTCTAGCCTTTTACAGGTAGAGAGTAAGGCTAACAGTGACGAAGTACAAGAAAAGATGGAACAGCAGTTAAAGGTAATGCGGGAGGATCTGACTAAGGTAATGAAGTCACAGCAAACCAAAATAGTGAGGTGTGGCGACTATAAGGAAGAACCGGAAAACCTTGCATTTTCAGGAAACCCACATGAGAATCCTGTGGAATTCCTAAAGCTGTTTGAAGCTTATGTAACTCGTGTAAATCCACTGATGGACGACGAGGATAAGAAGGACATGTTAGGCCGATTTCTCAAGAATTGGGCAGGTACGTGGTGGAAAGTCATCTCGGACAGAGTCCAAACCTACTCAGACTTCAGAGAAAAATTCCTTGCCCAGTACTGGAACGTTCAGATACAAAGAAGGGTACGCGATCATTTAGAATTTGGTAAGTATCACCCGTCAATGAATATGACAACCACCAACTATGTGCTAAATGTAATGGCGCAAGTTAAGCATCTAACACCACCAATAGAAGAGAGAGACCTAGTATATAAGCTAGCGCGTCATTTCTCAGAACACACCAGAGTAGCAACCACTACTAGAGGAGTGGATACTCTAGAAACGTTCATAATGGTTGTAAATGAGTGTCTAGATTTAGAGAGGGACCTACAGCGTGTAAGTAATCAGCTGAGAAACTACTCTAGAGGCGATCAGCAAGAACCAACTTTCTACTCAAATAAGAGGAGAGACAATGAACGCCTCAAAGAAAAAAGGTTTACCCCATATCCGGGTAATAAACCACAAAATCGACCGGAATTGGAGGAGAAAGGTAGAAGTAGAAGTGTAGAAAACAAATCAAATAAAGGGTATAAAGTGTGTAAAAAAAACTATAACCTCTACCGAGCAGCAACCGTCGACTAGTAAAATGAATACGGGAAACGGGAAGCCACTGCAGGTAGAAAAGAAACAAAACTAAACCTGCAGTGAAATCACCAAGGAAAACAGGTGAGAAGAACGTAGCTAATAATATAAAACAAGTGAGCGATAGGAAGTTCTTGTTAAAAGAGGAGCAAGAAGTGGGTAGAAACCATTATCCAGAATGTCCGGAAATAATTTGTAAGATCAGTAATCTACTAGTAAGAGTGCTTATAGACACTGGCAGTGAAGTTACCTGTGTCAGCTCAAAGTTTGTAGATAATTATCAGTTGCGAAATTGTCCCAGACTACCCGTAAAACATTGTAATGTACAGGGAGCCACTGGAGCCAAAATGCAAAAGATAACTGAACAAATATATTTACCTGTCAGTATAAATGGTAACCAAACCCAAATTGTAGCTCTAATAGTACCGAAACTCATTCATGATTGCATTATTGGGGTAGATACGTTACTTGAATGGAAAGCAAAAATAAATTTTAAAAGAAATACCATTACGATGGCAACAAATGCAAATAAAATTAATGTAAGCATTAAAGAGTTTAAGCATTGGAACTCGGTAAGTGTCATAAAAGGATATATAGAGAAACCTGTAGTTGACGATAGTAGTGACCAGCACTGTATTGATGATACTCCAGAAATCAACATTGAGACTGAGTTAAACAACGAGCAACAGAACAAAATTCAGCAACTCGTTGGTGAGTATAGACATGTGTTCAGAACAGAGCCTGGAAGAGCTAGGTTCTATGAACATCAGTTAACACTTACTGAAAATGCATCATTTGTACAAAGGACTTATCCAATCCCTCTACATTATAGAGATGAAGTGGAGAAAGAGATCCAACAGATGTTAGCGAATGGTGTTATAGAGACAGCATGTAGTCCCTATATAAACCCTTTAGTAGTTGTCACCAAGCCGAACGGGAGTATCCGATTATGCTTAGATGCTAGGAAACTAAATTCTTTATTAGTACCAGATTACGAAAGCGCTAGGAGTGTGGAAGAATTGTTTCAGAAATGTAATGGGGTTAAGTATATGACCAAACTGGACTTAACATCAGGATTTTGGCAGATTCCCATCAGAACATGTGATAGAAAGTATACGGCATTTTTGTATAAAAACAAGTGCTACCAATTTAAAGTGGTACCTTTTGGCCTGAGCACCAGCTTAGCTGCAATGGTAAGGTGTTTAGACAGTGCCTTAGGTAATGAGGTAGAGAAGTATACATTAGTGTTCGTAGATGATATTCTGTGTGTGTCACAAACATTCGAGGAGCACTTAAAACATTTAAAGAATATTTTTGAAAAATTAAGAGCAGCAAACATGTCGCTGAATCTACGGAAATCAGAGTTTGTAAGGAGGAAATTAAGTTCTTAGGTCACCGAATCTCAGTGGAAGGCATAACCACGGACCCAGAGAAGGTAAAAGCCATACAAGAATTTCCAACTCCAAAAAACTGCAAGCAGCTAAAGTCATTTCTAGGTTTAGCTAACTACTATCAGAAGTTTACAAGTAAGTACGCGGGTACTGTTCCATTTTTAAAGTTGTTAAATAAAGGGATTAAATGGAAGTGGACAAAGGACCACGATGAAGCACTGCAACAAGTGAAAAGTCTTTTTATAAATACTGTTGAATTAAATCATCCAAGGGTAGGAGAAATATTTTACTTGCAAACAGACGCCAGCAATATTGCTATTGGAGCACACTTTTATCAGATTGATGAGAAGGGCCAAAAAGCGGTATTAGGATTTGTAAGTCGCACACTTAAAGGGGCAGAATTAACCTATTTTACGACAGAAAAAGAGCTATTAGCGATAGTGCATAGCCTGTCAAATTTTAGAAGTTATATTCTGGGTGCTAAACTTACTATAATCACCGACAATAAGGCGTTAGTATTTTTATTAAAGTGTAAATTGCTAGGTGCGCGTCTGACTCGTTGGATCTTGGCTATACAAGAGTATCAATTTGAAATACAGTATAGCAAAGCGAAAGACAACTTGGTGGCAGATGTACTCAGTAGAAATCCACCATCATAAAACAACATGGAAACAGATAACCTTAAATGTAGTAGCAATGATATTGGTATTTACGCGGTAAAACATATAACAAAACTTGAAGTAGTTAGACGACTTAAGGAAATAGGGACTCATCAACAACAAGACCCTAGGATTAGTGTAGCTTGGAGGAGTGCAATTACCAAATCCAAACCAGGATTTTCCATATACGACGGTAAGCTATATAAGCTATGTTCCCATAAGTGGAAGTTACTATTACCTAGCTGTATGATAGATGAACTTATTTGGGAATGCCACTTGTCATTAGGCCACGCTGGATTTAAGAAATGCCATTTAGCCTTAGCAGAAAGTTTCATTGGAAAGGGGTTAGCAAAACGCATGAAAAGATTATTGTCTACTTGTGACCTGTGCCAGAAATGTAAACACCCGAACTTAGCTACAAGGGTAGAAATGCAAACAATCCAAGCAAAAGTGAAAGGAGAGTTACTAGCTGTGGATTATTACGGGCCTCTACCAAAAGCAAAAGGAGGGGTAAAGCACATTCTAGTAACGGTAGATTTCTTTTCCAAGTTTGTAAAATTATACCCAGTCCAAAGAGCCACGACAAAAGCAACACTTAGAGCATTAACGAAGTTCTACATCCCACAGTATGGTAAGCCAAGGAAAATATTTTCCGACCAAGGAAAACAGTTCACCCATAACCTATGGAGAGAAACCTTGGAAGAACTGAATATTAAACCTATTCTTACATCCATACGTCACCCTCAAGCGAATTTAGCTGAGAGAGTAAATAGAGAATTAGGGAGGTATTTTAGAATGTTGTGTAATCAGAACCATTCTGCATGGGTAGACTACTTAAGTTTTATTTCAGATTGTATAAATAATACATGTAATGAAACAACAGGGTACACACCTTCAGAATTATTTATTAATAAAGAACCTGTACATGTATGGACCAAAACCATAAAAAGTCCACCCAACTACAATCTACCTATTCCATATGAGGTAAAAACATATTTCTTTCATAGCAGAAGAAAGAATACAGAGAGAAGGTGAAAAGAGAGTAGAACGATATAATCGAACTCACAAGTTGGTAAGGTTTGTGGAAGGAGAGGAAGTGCTAGTGAAAGCGAATCCTGTATCCTCTGCCATAGATAATACCACGGCCAAGTTCTTTCCGATATTCATGGGACCTTATAGGATAGAAAAACAGATTGCAAGGTACACATATATGTTAAAAGATGTAGAGAAAAATAAAATTATAGGAAAGTACCATGGGGATAGTTTAAGAAAATATAAACAAAATATAGACCCATAAAGAAATAATAATTTGAGCCATAAGGTATGAGAGTCAAACCTGGTAAAATAAAATAAATAAATAATTGTTTTGAATTAAGGCCTATGATAATAATAATAAATTTTATTAGTATTGTTATTTAAATTATTGACATTAATTAATCCAAAATGATGATTAAAAATTATCGTGTAAATTTCCAATATACCATGTTAGGTTAAGTAACATTGTAATCTTTAGTTATAAGATAGATGTAAGCAACATTATAGTAGTGCAAGTTTTGTGCGCTAAAAAGTGCAAAAGTAAATGTGCAAATTTTAATCAGTGTAAAACTGTACATAAAAAAAATTAATGATTTAAATAATCAATTTTTTTTATACCGAGTGGGGGTATATATAACGATTCATAATAGCGTCCTATCACAGCGTTATATGAAAGAGCTAGACGGTGTGAGTGTAACGCCGTAGGCAAGAGAGAGAGCGTATAATCGCAGCCATCTCACTCTAACCACGTCACCGCTACATCAGAAACCAGTATAAACATGTTATTTTTACTCAAAGCGAATTATCATTTCAACCTGCGATAACTTCAAAAGTTATAAATATACGGCAATTCTGAAAACAGCATGGATTCAGCAAGAAAAGCTTTATAAGTAGCCGCAATCTCAGTTAATATAATTAACAATTGAAGAAGTTATACGGATGACGCACGCCAACAGGAATAACGAGAGAATTATGCTACGTAGGAATAAGGTGTTTTCACACACACACACACACAGATAAAGACCTAAGCAACAATATTCTGTGGTCAGATCTTTGGAAACACATTTGCAAATACCTGTAATCAATCGATTTGCAAACACAGGAAGTACGATTTTTACAAGAAATTCTGTGCCGTTTGGAACCTGTCAAAGTGTGTTTAACCGACGTGTTCGAGATTGTCAGAACTGGAAAAACGCATGATTTATTTGAACAACCAATCAGCAGCCCGTATTTAAAACTGACGCCAGCTCAAAGCGAGGGGTAGCATCACTCTTCGTTCGGTTCTTAAACACACTAGACGTGTATAATTCACATATAGCAATTTTTAAATCACACAAAAGTGCAAATTATGTTCTAATTCGAAAAGTTGTCCGCAGTGTAGATGAATAAATATCATTCAATAACACTCGCTGCGTAAAACAACCGTTAATTAATTAAATAATTAATTAATTAAGCATCAGCCGTGAAGGACCTGTGCTACAGAAGGCTACAGCATCTGTAATTGCCAGGGCATCTTCAACAGCATTGATCAACATCCATTCTTCTGTGCAAAACCATCAAAGGAGGACCTCTACGGATTCCTATCTTCGGTCAACGCATCAAACAGTAAGAAATAGATTCATTGATCAATGAAATAAGCACTAAATAAAAAAAAAGTAATACAATAAACAATTTTTAAAAGACACTAAGAAAAGCACACTTTGTATTTTAACTATAAGATTAGCTCTAATATAGTATAGGAGTGTTGAATGGAAAGTGGTGTGTAGTATTGGACGTGCAAATTATTGCAGGCCTGTTCTTTAGCACTGGTTTGGGAGATGGCAATGTCTTAATCACACCAGATAAGAGCTATAGGTCGTTCGAACGTCTTAATCGTTACTTTTCACACTCACTCAATAATTATAAAAGTTAGGGTAGAATTAAATCCTACCATTAACAAATTAAAGTTTAAAAATAATTGAATGAACGTTAATTAAAATAATCATTCCAATATTAAAGTATTATTTGTAACGATTCCCCTTGAAAACCACAATCACTGAACGAATCCTGAGAAAGAGTGTCTCCATGCGCTGAGCTAAGCTGAAACCGTGTCATTTGTATCTGGGATTTGTTCTGGCGCCCAAGTAAAGTAATATCACGGGTAAGTAATATTTGATCTAACATTACAAATAAAAGATAATTGTGTTAGATGAAATAAGGTGTCGTAATATATATATATATATATCATAATGATTCATATTAGCGTCCTATCTGAGCGTTATATGAAAGAGTATACGACTGTACGAGTATAGCAGCGTAAGCGAGAGGGAGAGCGTATAATCGCAGCCATCTCGCTCTAACCTCGTCACAGCGACGTCCGCTACGGGTACAAACATGAAACTTTACTCTATTCAAATTATCAGTTCAACCTCCAATAACTTCAAAACTAATAAATATACGGCAATTCTGAAAACAGCATTGTTTTCAGCAAGTGAAGCTTTACAAGTAGCCGCAAGCTCAGTTAATATACAATTGAAGAAGTTATACGGAAGCCAAATGGAATAACAAGAGAATTATGCTATGTAGGAATTAGGTGTTTTCACACACACACACACAGATAAAGACCTAAGGAACAATATTCTGTGGTCAGATCTTTGAAAACACATTTGCAAATACCTGTAATCAATCAATTTGCAAATACATGAAGTACGATTTTGACTAGAAATTCTCTGCCGTTTCAAACCTGTCATGGGGTGTTTGCTCGACCTGTTCGAGATTGTCGAGACTGAAAAACGTATGATTTATTTGAAAAACCAATCAGAAGCCCGTATTTAAAACAGACGCCAACTCAAACCGAGGGGTAGCGTTACTCTTCGTTCGAATCTTCAATGTGCTAGTCGTATATAAATTACGTGCAGAAATTTTCAATCACGCAAAGTTGTATTTAAGTACAAAATTCGAGAAGTAGTCTGCAGTAGAGGAACTAGTACAGTTCAACAACACTCGCTGTGTAACACAACATTAATTAATTAAATTATTAATTAATTAATTAATAATCAGCCGTGAAGTGACCTGAGCAACAGAGAGCTACAGCATCTGTAATTGCCAGAGCATCTTTCTACAGGATTGATCAACATAATTTCTTCTGTGCTAAACCTTCAAAAGGAGGACCTCTACGGATTCCTACCTTCGGTCGACGCATCAAACAGTAAGAAATAGATTCATTAATCAATGAAATAAGCACTAAACAAATAATAAAAAGCAATAAACAAATTTTAAAAGACACTAAGAATCTCACACTTAGTATTTAATGTGTAAGATTAGTCATAACATAGTATAGGAGTGTTGAATGGAAAGTGAGGTGTAGTATTGGACGTGCAAATTATTGCAGACCTGTTCTTTAGCACTGGTTTGGGAGATATCAATCTCTTAATTAAACCAGATAAGAGCAATAGGTCGTTCGAACGTCTTAATTTTTACTTTTCACACACATTCGTTAATTATAAGAGTTCGGGTAGCAATAAGTCCTACAATTAACATTTTCAAGAAGTATAAAAATAATTAAAACGTTAATTAAATATACTCAAGAAAATTTTAAAGTGTTATTTGTAACGATTCCCCTTGATTCCACAATCACTGAACGAAGCCTGAGAATTTGTGTCTCTATGCTCTGAGATAAGCTGGAACCGTGTCATTAGTATCTGGGATTTGTTCTGGCGCCCAGGTAAAGTAATCTCACGGGTAAGTAACGTTTTATCTAACATTCTAAATATTAGATAAGTGTGTTAGATAAAAGGAGCGTTGTATAAATTTGGCGCGGCCAACAAAGGGGCCCGATTAAGCTCGATTAAGCCAGATTAAGCTCGATTAAATCACCACATTTAGCACAAAATAAAGTTATATAATTTGGCGTTGCTATTACCCAAGTGATTAGTTAAATCGTAATATTAATTAATTAGAAACGAAGTGGAATTCAAGGTTACAAATAACAAAACTGTTAAAGGTTTAAATATTAAAATAAAATTTGTTAAATTAATTTGTTAAAAATAAATTTAAAAAATGACTAAATCATCAGCTGTAGATTTGGCAGCAACTGAGCAAATGTTTAAGCAGTTGACCACTAAAAGTGAAAGTAAAATTGATGATACAAATAATAAAATTGATAGTACAAATACTCAATTAAATAGTAAAATTGAAGATACTAATAGTGAATTAACAATGAAAATTGAAGAAAATAATAAAAGTTTAGACGAAAGTAATCAAAAATTAATAACTGATGTTAATAATAAAATTGAGCAACCTAATAAATACTTGTCTAGCGAAATGAAACAAATAAACGAAAATTTATCTAGCCAAATAGAACAAAGTAGTAAAGATGCTACATTTAAAATAGATGAAGAAATATCTAATTTAGCTAGAAAATTAGATAGCACTAACAATAAAATAGATGAGAGTAATATTAGGTTTAATAAGCATACCGAAGAGGTTAAAACTACGTTAGAGGAATTTAGGAAACAAGTAATCACTAATTTTCGCCGTCAAGACGAAAAACTAAATAAGTTTAGAAACGAATTTCATGAAAGGTTAGAACAGAAATTAACCCTCATTAACCAACAATTCAGCGAAGTAACAGCTGAAATGAAAACACAATCGCTTCTAAATAAAGAAGAAATCCAGAGTACTAGGGAAGAGTGTACCCAACTGGGTGAGAAAATTAAAGAAGTTAAGAAACAGGTAGAGAGTAAGGCTAACAGTGACGAAGTACATCAAAAGGTGGAACAGCAGTTAAAGGTAATCCGGGAAGATCTGACTAAAGCAATGAAGTCACAGCAAACCAAAGTCGTGAGGTGTGGCGGCTACAAGGAAGAACCGGAAAAACTTGCATTTTCAGGAAACCCACATGAGAATCCTGTGGAATTCTTAAAGCTGTTTGAAGCTTATGTAACTCGTGTAAATCCACTGATGGACGACGAGGATAAGAAGGACATGTTAGGCCGATTTCTCAAGAATTGGGCAGGTACGTGGTGGAAAGTCATCTCGGACAGAGTCCAAACCTACTCAGACTTCAGAGAAAAATTCCTTGCTCAGTACTGGAACGTTCAGATACAAAGAAGGGTACGTGATCATTTACAATTTGGTAAGTATCACCCGTCAATGAATATGACAACCACCAACTATGTGCTAAATATAATGGCGCAAGGTAAGCATCTAACACCACCAATAGAAGAGAGAGACCTAGTATATAAGCTAGCGCGTCATTTCTCAGAACGCACTAGAGTAGCAACCACTATTAGAGGAGTGGATACTCTAGAAAAGTTCATAATGGTTGTAGATGAATGTCTAGATTTAGAGAGGGACCTACAGCGTGTAAGTAATCAGCTGAGTAACTACTCTAGAGGCGATCAGCAAGAACCAACTTTCTACTCAAATAAGAGGAGAGAGAATGAACGCCTGAAAGAAAAAAGGTTTACCCCATATCCGGGTAACAAACCACAAAATCGGCCGCAATTGGAAGAGAAGGGTAGATGTAGGAGTGTAGAAACCCGACCAAATAAAGGGTATAAAGTATGTAAAACAACCATAACATCTACCGAGTCGCAACCGTCTACCAGTAAAATGAATACGGGAAACGGGAAGCCACTGCAGGTAGAAAAGAAACAAAACTAAACCTACCATTACCTGCAGTGGAACCAGCAAAGAAAACAGGTAAGAAGAAAGTAACAAATAATATAAAACAAGTGAGCGATAGGGAGTTCTTGTTAAAAGAGGAGCAAGAAGTGGGTAGAAACCATTATCCTGAATGTCCGGAAATAAGTTGTAAGATCAGTAATCTACTGGTAAGAGCGCTTATAGACGCTGGCAGTGAAGTAACCTGTGTCAGCTCAAAGTTTGTAGATAATTGTCAGTTGCGAAATTGTCCCAGTCTACCCGTAAAACATTGTAATGTACAGGGAGCCACTGGAGCCAAAATTCCGCATCTTTCTACAGGATTTATTTGAACATAGAAGGGTAGTTGAAGGGTAGATAACTGAACAAATTTATTTACCTGTCAATTTAAATGGTAACCAAACCCAAATTGTAGCTCTAATAGTCCCGAAACTCATTCATGATTGTATTATTGGGGTAGATACGTTACTTGAATGGAAGGAAGAAATAAATTTTAAAAGAAATACCATCACGATGGAAATTAATACTAATAAAATAAATGTAATTATTAAAGAATGTAAGCATTGGAAATCGGTAAGTGTAATAAAGAACTGCAAGCAGCTAAAGTCATTTCAAGGTTTAGCTAATTACTATCAGAAGTTTACAAGTAAATACGCGGAAAGTACTGTTCCATTGTTGAAGTTGTTAAACAAAGGGATTAAATGGAAGTGGACAAAGTACCACGATGAAGCGCTGCAACAAGTGAAAAGTCTTTTTATAAATACTGTTGTATTAAATCATCCAAGGATAGGAGAAAGATTTTACTTGCAAACAGACGCCAGCAATATTGCTATTGGAGCACACTTGTATCAGATTGATGAGAAGGGCCAAAAAGCGGTATTAGGATTTGTAAGTCGCACACTTAAAGGGGCAGAATTAACCTATTTTACGAGAGAAAAAGAGCTATTAGCGATAGTGCATAGCCAAAGTTTAGAAGTTATATTCTGGGTGCTAAACACTACAATCACCGACAATAAGGCGTTAGTATTTTTATTAAAGTGTAAATTGCTAGGTGCGCGTCTGACTCGTTGGATCTTGTCTATACAAGAGTATCAATTTGAAAGACAGTATTGTAAAGCGAAAGACAACTTGGTAGCAGATGTACTCAGTAGAAATCCACCATCAGAAAACAACATGGAAACAGATAACATTAAATGTAGTAGCAATGATATTGGTATTTACGCGATAAGGCATATAACAAAACCTGAAGTAGTTAGACGACTTAAGGAAATATGTACGCATCAACAACAAGACTCTAGGATTAGTGTAGCTTGGAGAAGTGCAGTTACCAACTCCAAACGAGGATTTTCCATATATGACGGTAAGCTATATAAGCTATTTTCCCATAAGTGGAAAATACTATTACCTAGCTGTATGATAGAGGAACTTATTTGGGAATGCCACTTGTCATTGGGCCACGCTGGATTTAAGAAATGCTATCTAGCCTTAACAGAAAGTTTCATTGGAAAGGGGTTAGCAAAACGCATGAAAAGATTATTGTCTATTTGTGACCTGTGCCAGAAGTGTAAACACCCGAACTTAGCTACAAGAGTAGAAATGCAAACAATCCAAGCAAAAGTGAAAGGAGAGTTACAAGCTGTGGATTATTACGGGCATCTACCAAAAGCAAAAGGAGGGGTAAAGCACATTCTAAAGTATGTAATATTAAAGAATCGACATGACCTTGGTACGTGCCCGCTCACAGCGACAATTTCCCCTCCAATTTTTCTCCCACTACAAGCTCTCTGCGCTTAACCGTTACTCATTTTATTTCTCTCTACCACTTCTCACAGGTAGTAGATCATTGTGTAGCCAGTATTCTTACATTTTCACAAGGTTAGCAGCAGTGTTTAATACAGTATAATCAGTTTAGCTCTTTTGGTTTTTTGTATGTGTAAAATTTTTTTTTAGTAGTTTTATCATCATTTGATCGACGTTTTAATTGTTACGTTTTAATCAGGCCTAATTAAGTTTTAATTTAATCGTTGTATTATTTATTTGCTTTTAAAATGCCACCCCGTTTAGATCGAGAGGAAGAGTGCGTAAATTTGGGAGAGGGGCGACATTAAACTCACAAGCACGGACTTTCATAAGACGACTGAGAGATTACTTCCAAAAAGAGTCTGCAAGTAATGCTCCACTACTGCCATTTCCGAAAGTCACTGAACGAGTTGCTAATGCGCTCCAGGTCAGCAGGGCGACTGTATCTAAAGTTACAGCGGAAGTTGTGGATGTAACACCGGGAAAGAAACGTCCTCGTAAAAGCCCAAATTCGGACTTGGATTCTTTTTCGGAAACGGCAGTACGGAATCATATATACGCATATTATAAAAGAAGAGAGCTACCGACAATAAGAAAACTACTGAATTCGTTAAAAGAGAGTGATATTTTCGACGGCAGTAGGTTTACTCTTTGGAAAATTATAAAAAATTTGGGCTTTAAGTGGAGAAAGATTAATAATAGAAAGTTTCTAATGGAGAGAAATGATGTTGTTAATTGGAGGTGTAATTTTTTAAGAGAGATGAGGGAAATCGATGTAAAAAAAATAGTCTATCTGGATGAAACCTGGATAAATGCGGGTCACACAGTTGCCAAATGTTGGGATGATGACGCTTTGCAATCGTCAAGAAAAGAGCCGACAGGAAGAGGTCAACGGGTGATAATTATTCATGCCGGCACTAGCGCTGGATTCGTACCGAATTGTTTAAAATGTTTAGATCGACAAAGAAGGGTGATTATCACGAAGAAATGAATGCGAGCATTTTCAAAGGATGGTTTATTAATTTATTATAAAATATACAACCCTGTTCCACAATTGTAATGGACAATGCGCCGTATCATTGTATTCAAGAAAACACACCTCCAACGCAGACTTCAACAAAACCGGCAATCCAAGATTGGCTGCAGTCAAATAACATACCGTTTGACTGTCATTTAAAAAAGGCAGAACTGCTTCAAATTTTACACAAAAATAAGCCAAATTTCAAATCATATGAACTGGATTCACTAGCAAAATCAGAAGGCCACAGAGTGATAAGGCAGCCTCCCTATCACTGTCACTTTAATCCCATCGAGCTTATATGGGCAAACGTTAAAGGCAAGGTAGCCAGAAACAATAAATTATTCACCTTAGCTGAAGTAGAGACTCTGGCTCTACAAGCCATCGATGAAATTAAAGGGGAGGACTGGAGAAGAGCGGTTAATCACGTTGAAAGAGTAATGGACGAAGCTTGGAACGCAGAAGACATCCTAGAAGAAAGGGTAGATGAAATGATTATTTCCATAAGGAGTGATCCACAATGTACGTCTTCGGATAGCTCATCGTGCACTTAGGAGGAGGAATCGGATGCAGATAATGAGGCTGACGCTGAAGCAGGTCCAAGTGGCCTGTCAAATATAAGAGGAATTTAACCGCTTCCAAGTGACAGTGATAGTGAGTAAAAAGTGCTTGCATTTCAATGTAAATAAAGAATATCTTTTAGTAAATAAAGAATTGTACATAGTAGTATGATTCAGTCGATAAGAAAAAATATAATTATATGAAAACAAAAAAAAAATCAAAATAAAAGACAAAAAATTAAATAAAAAAATAAATAAATAAAAAAAACTTGTAATGCGGGCTTCGGTGTAATATTGCTGCTTAATAGAAATTTTCTGTACCTTAAGGTTAAAATATAACACCGATGACTGTCCCAACCCAGTTAAAACGGAGAGGGTAAGTTTACAACAAAGCAAATTATTATTAAAAAATTAATAATAGCCATGGTACACTCATGTACACTCATGGTAGGCTATTATGAAATTGCTCAGACCTGAATAAGGTTGAATTTACATAATATCTTTTAAAATTAACAGGAAGATAATAAAGTATGGAATAGATCAGAGTAATGCAAAAATTTAGTCGTTAATAAAACTCTGTCGCAGACAAAGGAATAAATATTATATAAATGGCAATAAACACAGTGAAAGGAAAGATATTATTCCTTTGTCTTTTCTATAACTGTACATTTAGTGCTTAGAAATACGCGACCGATGACTGACAGTTGTAAACTGAATGCTGCCGAGTTTCGTGCGCATGCGTAGCGGAAGCGGGTGGGGGATTGGCCAACTCCCTCTCCGTGTCAATTCTCTTGTATGACAGACTATAGTAACGGTAGATTTCTTTTCTAAATTTGTAAGATTATACCCAGTCCAAAGAACCACGACAAAAGCAACACTTAGAGCATTAACGAATTTCTACATCCCACAGTATGGGAAACCAAGGAAAATATTGTCCGACCAAGGAAAACAGTTCACCCATAACCTATGGAGAGAAACCTTGGAGGAACTCAATATCAAACCTATTCTTACATCAATACGTCACCCTCAAACGAATTTAGCTGAGAGAATAAATAGAGAATTAGGGAGGTATTTTAGAATATTGTGCAATCAGAACCATTCTGCATGGGTAGACTACTTGAGTTTTATTTCGGATTGTATTCATAATACATGTAATGAAACAACGGGGTACACACTTTCAGAATTATTTATTAATAAAGAACCAGTACATGTATGGGTCAAAACCATAAAAAGTCCACCCAACTACAATCTACCTATTCCATATGAGGTAAAAACCAGAATAGCAGAAGAAAGAATACAGAGAAAAGGTCAAAAGAGGGTAGAACGATATAATCGAACTCACAAGTTGGTAAGGTTTGTGGAAGGAGAGGAAGTGCTAGTGAAAGCGAATCCTGTATCCTCTGCCATAGATAATACCACGGCCAAGTTCTTTCCGATATTCATGGGACCTTATAGAATAGAAAAACAGATTCCAAGGTACACGTATATGTTAAAAGTAGTGGAGAAAAATAAAATTATAGGAAAGTACCATGGGGATAGTTTAAGAAAATATAGACAAAATATTGACCAATAAAGAAATAATAGTTTGAGCCTATAAGGTATGTGAATCAAACGTGGTCAAATAAAATAATTTAATAATTGTTTTGAATCAATATCAATAATAATAATAAAAGAAAAATTTATTTAAATAAATGTTAGTATTGTTGTTTAAATTACTGACGTTAATTAAGCCAAAATGGTGATTAAAACATTAATGGTCATATAAATTCCCAAAATGTGTATACCATGTTAGGTTAAGTAACAAATTGTAATCTTTAGTTATAAGTAGAGCTAAGGAAAAGTGTATTAGCGCAAGTTTTGTGCGGGAAAACCAAAAGTGCAAAATTTTAATTAGGGTAAAACGATACATTAAGAAAAACAATTAATGATTTCTTAAAATAATCAATTTTTTTTATACCTAGTGGCGGTATATATAACGATTCATATTAGCGTCCTATCTGAGCGTTATATGAAAGTGTTAGACTGTACGAGTATAGCAGCGTAAGCAAGAGAGAGAGCGTACAATCGAAGCCATCTCACTCTAACCTCGTCACAGCGACGTCCGCTACGGGTACAAACATGAAACTTTACTCTATTCAAATTATCAGTTCAACCTGCAATAACGTAAAAACTAATAAATATACGGCAATTCTGAAAACAGCATTGTGTTCAGCAAGTGAAGCTTTACAAGTAGCCGCAATCTCAGTTAATATAATTACCAATTGAAGAAGTTATACAGAAGACGAACGCCAAAAGGAATAACAATAAAATTATGCTATGTAGGAATTAGGAGTTTTCACACACACACAAACACACACACAGATAAAGACCTAAGGAACAATATTCTGTGGTCAGATCTTTGAAAACACATTTGCAAATACCTGTAATCAATCAATTTGCAAGTACAAGAAGTACGATTTTGACTAGAAATTCTCTGCCGTTTCAAACCTGTCATGGGGTGTTTGCTCGACCTGTTCGAGATTGTCGAGACTGGAAAAACGTATGATTATTTGAAAAACCAATCAGAAGCCCGTATTTAAAACAGACGCCAACTCAAACCGAGGGGTAGCGTTACTCTTCGTTCGAATCTTCAATGTGCTAGTCATATATAAATTACGTGCAGAAATTTGCAATCACGCAAAGTTGAATTTAAGTACGAAATTCGAGAAGTAGTCCGCAGTAGAGGAACTAGTACAGTTCAACAACACTCGCTGTGTAACACAACATTATTTAATTAAATTATTAATTAATTAATTAATAATCAGCCGTGAAGTGACCTGAGCAACAGAGAGCTACAGCATCTGTAATTTCCAGAGCATCTTTCTACAGGATTGATCAACATAATTTCTTCTGTGCTAAACCATCAAATGGAGGACCTCTACGGATTCCTATCTTCGGTCGACGCATCAAACAGTAAGAAATAGATTCAGTGATCAATGAAATAAGCACTAAACAAATAATAAAAAGCAATAAACAAATTTTAAAAGACACTAAGAATCTCACACTTAGTATTTAATGTGTAAGATTAGTCATAACATAGTATAGGAGTGTTGAATGGAAAGTGAGGTGTAGTATTGGACGTGCAAATTATTGCAGACCTGTTCTTTAGCACTGGTTTGGGAGATATCAATCTCTTAATTAAACCAGATAAGAGCAATAGGTCGTTTGAACGTCTTAATCTTTACTTTTCACACACATTCGTTAATTATAAGAGTTAGGGTAGCAATAAGTCCTACAATTAACATTTTCAAAAAGTTTAAAAATAATTAAAACGTTAATTAAATATACTCAAGAAAATTTTAAAGTGTTATTTGTAACGATTCCCCTTAAATCCACAATCACTGAACGAATCCTGAGTATTTGTGTCTCTATGCTCTGAGCTAAGCTGGAACCGTGTCATTAGTATCTGGGACTTGTTCTGGCGCCCAGGTAAAGTAATCTCACGGGTAAGTAACGTTTTATCTAACATTCCAAATATTAGATAAGTGTGTTAGATAAAAGGAGCGTTGTAATATATATATATATACACATATATAAATATATATATTATAACGATTCTTATTAGCGTCCTATCTGTTCGTTATATGAAACTGTCTGACGGAGGGAGTATAGCAGCGTAAGCAAGAGAGAGAGAGAGAGAGAGAGAGCGTACAATCGCAGCCATCTCACTCTAACCTCGTCACAGCGACATCCGATACCGGTACGAACATGAAATTTTACCCAACACAAATTATCAGTTCAACCTGTGATAACTTAAAAATTAATAAATATACGGCAATTCTGAAAACAGCATTGTATTCAGCAAGTGAAGCTTTATAAGTAGCCGCAATCTCAGTTAATATAATTAACAATTGGAGAAGTTATACGGAAGACGAACGCCAAAATGAATAACGAGAGAATTATGCTACGTAGGAATTAGGTGTTTTCACACACACACAGATAAAGACCTAAGCAACAATATTCTGTGGTCAGAACTTTGAAAACACGTTTGCAAATACCTGTAATCAATCGATTTGTAAACACAGAAAGTACGATTTTAACTAGAAAGTCTCTGCAGTTTCAAATGTCAAAGCTGGAAAAACGCATGATTTATTTGAAAAACCAATCAGCATCCCGTATTTAAAACTGACGTCAACTCAAAGCGAGGGGTAGCATCACTCTTCGTTCGGAACTTCAATGCGCTAGTCGTGTATAAATTACGTACAGAAATTTTTTCAATCATGCAAAAGTGTAATTAAGATCAAATTCGAGAAGTAGTCCGCAGTGAAGATGAACTAGTACCGTTCAACAACTCTCGCTGCGTAAAACAACGTTAATTAATTAAATTATTAATTAATTAATCATCAGCCGTGAAGGACCTGTGCGACAGAAGGCTACAGCATCTGTAATTGCCAGGGCATCTTCTACAGCATTGATCAACATCAATTCTTCTGTGCAAAACCATCAAAAGGAGGACCCCTACGGATTCCTATCTTCGGTCAATGCATCAAACAGTAAGAAATAGATTCATTGATCAATGAAATACGCACTAAACAAATAATAAAAGCAATAAACCATTTTTAAAAGACACTAAGAATTTCACACTTTGTATTTTAATTATAAGATTAGCTCTAACATAGTGTAGGAGTGTTGAATGGAAAGTGAGGTGTAGTATTGGACGTGCAAATTATTGCAGACCTGTTTTTTAACACTGGTTTGGGAGATAGCAATCTCTTAATTAAACCAGATAAGAGCCATAGGTCGTTTGAACGTCTTAATCGTTACTTTTCACACTCACTCAGTAATTATAAGTGTTAGGGTAGAATTAAGTCCTACCATTAGTATTTTCAAGATTAAAAATAATTGATTAAAACGTTAATTAAAATAATCAAGCAAATATTAAAGTGCTATTTGTAACGATTCCCCTTGAAAACCACAATCACTGAACGAATCCTGAGAAAGAGTGTCTCCATGCGCTGAGCTAAGCTGAAACCGTGTCATTTGTATCTGGGATTTGTTCTGGCGCCCAGGTAAAGTAATCCCAAGGGTAAGTAACCTTTTATCTAACATTCAAAATATTAGATAATTGTGTTAGATAAAAGGGAGCGTTGTAATATATATATATATATATATATATATATATATATATATATTGCGACAACACAAATTACTAAACTATTGGCGCATAGGATATGATAGTATGTGTATCTCAAATTAAAAGTCTATATTGGAGGGTTTAAGATTATTTATTGCACAAAACACAAGTAATTGTTTATATGGTATATTTGATATGTACAGAATGTAATGTTTGATATAGAGTCTTTCTTTTAAAAATGTTAAATACTGTTCATACGCAAGACGTGATACGTTACATAAAGAAGATTCCCACGATGATGTTGCTGAAGAGAAGGGCAGGTCTTTGCGGTGTAGTTGGTTCGTCAGGTGCGGCTTATAAATGACAGACGTTTCCCCAGAAACGTTTACAGCTGGGCTGGCGTCCTGTAACAGCTGGGCTGGTGTCCTATACCAGCTGGGCTGGTGTCCTATAACAGCTGGGCTGGTGTCCTATAACAGCTGGGCTGGTGTCCTGACAGCTGGGCTGGTGTCCTGACAGCTGGGCTGGTGTCCTGTAATTCCCACGATGAATCTGACGCTTCGCACACACAACGGTACTACGGATCTTATTACTCGTAATATTAATATAGAGTTTATGACCAAGTAATATCTCAGGTGACAGTGAGTGTAATCTAATAACGGTATATTGAACTTATACCACTCCGGCTTCTTCAAGTGTTCACGCGAATACAAAGGTCTACCGCGATCAGCAGACCACCCTATGAGGAAATCTTGCACTAACACGGAAACGTCTTGATGGAACAACTTACTATTGCGTAACTATTAATGATACTGACACTGCGGAAAATCTCGCACAGTGATACAGTTACACTCACTTATTACACACGTAATACTACAATACTAATATCGTGAGTAAAGAGTTAATATTCAACCGTTCTGCGTCACACGCGTTACTATCCCCGAATAGACTTTACAGATTCCTGCAAGCGACAGAATCTTGAACAAGAATTATATGTACCGTTCGCGGTAGCAGCAGTGAATAAATGCCTGTAATTATACGCGCAATGCGTTAAAACAATACTGTGTGCAGATGTACTACACACACAGTTCTGAGTCTTCCCGTTTCACTAACAACGAATAGTCTTTACAACACCTTGCAAGCGGTAGAATCTTGTACAAGGAGTGCACGTCCCGTTCGCGGTAGATGGCGTAGAAGAACTGCTTGTGTAACAACAGGCTTAAGAAAATTTCCAACCACCACTCAGCATTCTATTGGTGGATGGAAGTCACATGGTTAGTACACCGTGACATGCACTTTTCATGCTGTAAAGTGCATTTACTTTGTAACAGCATGCATAGCGGTAATCAGAATACCCTTATCTCATGCATAACTGCATACTTTACTAATATCATATATGAACGTAAATAATAGTCAGAAATATACAGGGATTGTAGCAATACATATGTCTATGTTCAGTTCAATGTCAAACACAATGATAATCAATTCACGCACAGCCCGGGAAACGTTTACCACTCGCGCACGCGCGCACATTTCCACAAACACAGTACATGAATAACAATAAATAAATAATGCACAGTTTTACTAAACTAAACCCTTATCCTAACTAAAACATAACTGATATCATAACCAAATTTAACCATCTACCAATATAAACATGAATGTCCATAGCCTGTGTAATATATGAGCTTGCCCCGCTTATCATGATCCTGTGATTCGTTGCAGGATTAACCCCTTCCCGCATAAAAAATTTTTTTTTTTTTTTTTTAGGTAACAAACAAAAAATAAATTTTTTTTTTCGATATAACCAAAACAATTTCCTAAACCTGAGACAATAATATTAATACCCTCGAACTAAAATCAAATAAACATCCTCAAATCAATACTACATTTCCTAACTGTCACTTTGACAGAAGCACCAAATCAAAGACACGTGGTAACCTAAAACCAAAACAAATACACATGTTCCTGACAAGCAGATAACAAAATTTTACGCAGGGTCACAAAGTACACAGACGGCATTCCTTATCTTAACTAGATTATTGTTCATTCACAGAGTCATCTTACATATAACATTTAAACCTGAACTGACATATTTAAATCACTACACATCCTTACCCCTATATCCTGACATTTATTTCTGAGTTTTTTGTATAAATGTTTCTCAGTTTTGAAACGCACACGTTTACTTGGAAATATAGATTTGAATTTTTTTAATATACGCCGTAATTGCCTTATCTCGCAACTCATTAACTGAACCTTGCAGGTCAGCGAGTTACTCGTTATCTTATCTTTCGAGCGTCCTAGTCTGATAACGTGCGGTACACTCTCAACGTTACCTTGTAATGCTTCGTTTGGAAATCCAATTGGCAGTTTATTCAATTCGTCGACTTCCAATATAATATTATGTCCGAGTTTTCTAACTCCAAGTACGGTCGCATCTATTTCCGTACCCTGTTCGTATGTTGTTTTAATTGCCTGTTTTTCAATTATCTGCGACTCACACGTTGCTGATTTTATCCTTGTGTGACTTACCTGCAGAACCGGAGTTTGTATAAAGTAGTTTTTACACCTCTTTCGTAACTGCTCGTCCAACAGCGATATTTCTGTGCCGCTGTCGAACAACATCTCGTCAACATAACCACTGATTTTTGCTTCGACAATAAGGTCGATGAAATTTTCAATACTAATATTTCCCTCATGTTTATTACTATTATCATTATTACACACTAAATTATCCCTAACGTCGGCAGGATATAGGCCATACATACCAGTTTTATTCTTATAACTAACATTTTCCATACTTGATCTATTGAACTGCTTTTTAACTGAATCACTTTCAGTAACTGTTGCTAATAAATTGGTATTAAATTGCTGATTTGTATTTTTATGTTGTTGTGATTGCGGCTGATTTTGTGGTGTTTGAACATGAAACTGATTACGCGGTGTTTCATTATTATTTACCATAATTGTTGTCACCCTATTGTCACCAGTATCATTCACCTCTCCGTCCTCCATAAACACCTCAGTACCTGATATATACTCATCAAGTACCTCCTCATAACAACATGTGTCAGAAATACCTGCACCGTTATTATCAATACCAATTCCAGGCTCTACTACTGGTTCGGGATTTTTATGTGTTATGCATAAACTGTCCGAATCAATAATAACTTCAGATTCTATGATCCGTTCACGGCTCTCGCATGCTATATCTGTTACATTATAAACTATCACCTCCTCACAGCAATTATCTGAAGTATGTTCTGGACTAATAGTGTTGCTACTACTAATTTCACTTTCGTTATCTTCACTATAATGGAATGCATAATCTAGATATTCGACCATATCGAATAATGAAATACTATGCCCTAAGTGAGTTGCTTCATTAATATTACTTTCAATTTCATCCCACAATTTCCGCCTAATGGCTCTACTCTCCTCAGATATGGTTTTATCATCAATTGACATGGCCCTTAAAGATTCTATAAGCCCTTTTGCCTTCGACATAGTGATCACAAATTAATTTAAAATTTAGTAAATTTAAATTCACTGATTTATACGCAAAGAAAGTTATTATTATCACCAGATTATTAACATAGTGTAATCAGTTTATACACACAGAAAAAGCAGTTCAAAATATCAACATGTAAATAAACCTTATCTAAAACACAACAACTAATAATCTACCTCCAATATACTGATAAAATCTGTTAATATATGAAATAAAAGAGAATATGCACAATTGATAAATTATATCCTCAGATTTTCATATGAACTATACACATACAATTATTACGTTAATTATAATTATACATAGGAATTTACCAACAAATTTTTTTACTCATAGACAAATATATAATAGCGTAAAATTACCGCTATTTTACGAGCCCCAAGTTGCTAAGCGCCAAAATATCTCTATGCGACAACACAAATTACTAAACTATTGGCGCATAGGATATGATAGTATGTGTATCTCAAATTAAAAGTCTATATTGGAGGGTTTAAGATTATTTATTGCACAAAATACAAGTAATTGTTATATGGTATATTTGATATGTACAGAATGTAATGTTTGATATAGAGTCTTTCTTTTAAAAATGTTAAATACTGTTCATACGCAAGACGTGATACGTTACATAAAGAAGATTCCCACGATGATGTTGCTGAAGAGAAGGGCAGGTCTTTGCGGTGTAGTTGGTTCGTCAGGTGCGGCTTATAAATGACAGACGTTTCCCCAGAAACGTTTACAGCTGGGCTGGCGTCCTGTAACAGCTGGGCTGGTGTCCTATAACAGCTGGGCTGGTGTCCTATAACAGCTGGGCTGGTGTCCTGACAGCTGGGCTGGTGTCCTGACAGCTGGGCTGGTGTCCTGTAATTCCCACGATGAATCTGACGCTTCGCACACACAACGGTACTACGGATCTTATTACTCGTAAAATTAATATAGAGTTTATGACCAAGTAATATCTCAGGTGACAGTGAGTTTAATCTAATAACGGTATATTGAACTTATACCACTCCGGCTTCTTCAAGTGTTCACGCGAATACAAAGGTCTACCGCGATCAGCAGACCACCCTATGAGGAAATCTTGCACTAACACGGAAACGTCTTGATGGAACAACTTACTATTGCGTAACTATTAATGATACTGACACTGCGGAAAATCTCACACAGTGATACAGTTACACTCACTTATTACACACGTAATACTACAATACTAATATCGTGTGTAAAGAGTTAATATTCAACCGTTCTGCGTCACACGCGTTACTATCCCCGAATAGTCTTTACAGATTCCTGCAAGCGACAGAATCTTGAACAAGAATTATATGTACCGTTCGCGGTAGCAGCAGTGAATAAATGCCTGTAATTATACGCGCAATGCGTTAAAACAATACTGTGTACAGATGTACTACACACACAGTTCTGAGTCTTCCCGTTTCACTAACAACGAATAGTCTTTACAACACCTTGCAAGCGGTAGAATCTTGTACAAGGAGTGCACGTCCCGTTCGCGGTAGATGGCGTAGAAGAACTGCTTGTGTAACAACAGGCTTAAGAAAATTTCCAACCACCACTCAGCATTCTATTGGTGGATGGAAGTCACATGGTTAGTACATCGTGACATGCACTTTTCATGCTGTAAAGTGCATTTACTTTGTAACAGCATGCATAGCGGTAATCAGAATACCCTTATCTCATGCATAACTGCATACTTTACTAATATCATATATGAACGTAAATAATAGTCAGAAATATACAGGGATTGTAGCAATACATATGTCTATGTTCAGTTCAATGTCAAACACAATGATAATCAATTCACGCACAGCCCGGGAAACGTTTACCACTCGCGCACGCGCGCTCATTTCCACAAACACAGTACATGAATAACCATAAATAAATAATGCACAGTTTTACTAAACTAAACCCTTATCCTAACTAAAACATAACTGATAACATAACCAAATTTAACCATCTACCAATATAAACATGAATGTCCATAGCCTGTGTAATATATGAGGTTGCCCCGCTTATCATGATCCTGTGATTCGTTGCTATATATATATATATATATATATATATATATATATATATATATATTATAACACAATATATAACTGACGTGTTGTTGTTGCAATGTTTTCTGTGTTGTTGTGTTTATGCAACGTGTGTAATGAGCACCTACCTGCTGTCCGTTCTTGCGGCTTCTTCCGACTATGGGTGTGTGGATTTGTGATTTGAATTCGCAAGTAGGTTAACTCAAGTGTACAAAAACAAAACGCTAAACTTGTTATAATTATTGTGAAGAGTTTTGTGAGGTTGGTAGGCTCCGTAGTACAGCAATAATAATAAGTTTTGGGTAATAAAATCGGGGTTTAATATTCTAATCACACATAAGAATGAAAAAACTTATAGTTACAACAATTCTTACGAACTAAAACAGTAAATAGAAACTGGTATGATGTTTTCTGAATGGTTACAATTATTCAGAAAATGAGCTTGTTATTTTAAATTACATTAAGTGTATTTTTCTTGATTTCAAAGAAGTTAGTTTTAAATAATTTAATTTATGAATTTAATTTAATTTGCAATGCTTTTAAAATGATTTTAAATACTCTAAAATGCTCGTAAATATTCTGAAATAAACTAGCCGTGAATCTAGTTCAACGTGCCTTTATTCACTAGTGATTTGACTCACGTATACTGCAGTATAAGTAATTAAGTAATTCCCTAATAAGATTTGTATAGCGCTTTTCTTTTTATCTATATCTAATTCTTAGCTAGGGCTTATTAGTTACTCATACATGCTATACAGATTATCACAATTGAATATTTCTTAATAATTTAGAGTCTCTGATTTATCGGCATCTGAATTATTTCTTTTACAATGATTTTAAAAAAAGAAAGGAAAAATTGATCTTTTGAAAAGTGAATAATTTGATTTTGACTTCCCTGGTTCAGAAGATGATGTAGAGATGCTCCGGAAATCCCTCGCTGCCCTTGTCCAATCTGCTAGAGACGTCGATCTACTGAGCGTCCTGGATTTTGGCGATGAGTTCGGGAATCAGCAACACTCTGCTCCTTCTGCAACTGGTGATGGTTTTACGTCTGTAGTTTTAGCTGCTACAACTGCGTCAGGCTCCTCGTTCGATTCACGTTTCACTCCAGCGTGTGTGTCTCGTTACGGGTTGTCGCTCTGCTCGTCAGTCCTTCAGTTCGTACCCTGGTTATAGACGACCTCTTCTGTCGTACTCTTGAAGTGGTTTCTTGTAGTATATAATTGACCTCTTGCGTGCGTACGCCAACAGTTAATGTATTGCGCGATACGCTTATTTGTTGATAAGTAAGAGTATCTTGAATAGACGCTATTATTACGAGTCGTTACAGTTGATCTGTTGAACAAGACGATCGTAATTATGCGTGTTGACACCTCGAGTCTTCACAGATAAGTCTTCGCAAAGGTATGTTACTAAGACGATTGAAGATGTACGTGTGTTCCTCTTGAGTACTGGCAGTCGAGTGTTCTATCAGCCGAAAACTCTGCGTTAGTTCCAATTTCTTTGAATGATTTGATTGGCTGACACACTCTCCCTTCTACTTGAAATTTGAGTCACCTCATTCCGTGAGAACGAAACTAATTCCCACAGTCTGAGAATTAATATTATTTTTAATATTCTTAACACACCGGATTTTAATTGTCGGTGCGGATGTCCGGTCGCAATTTATATTGCGATTATCTTGGCCGCAAGCCAAGTTATGCTAATTCTAAAATATACATTTGGTTGGTAATTCTTATGAATATTACATATTAAAAGCTCTTCTGTGTAGCTCAATTACTAAGGAAGTTATTAACATAAAATCAATTATCTCTCTTAATGTTTAATTATATTAAATAAATTCGCACACCCTATTATTAATATTTCGGCAAATATTTTGGCTATTTTGGATTTCGCCTAAATTTACCGGTTTCCGAAATATTAATAATTGAAAATTTGGGCGTGTCCCTTATTTGTTATTGTGTGTGTGGTTACGTAACGGCAGCTGGCGTTGCCGTGTAAGCCTGTACAATGCGTTAAGATGCACGCTACATCATAAGAGTTGAATTTCAAAGCTTAAAATTTATTTAAACATTGATATAGTAAACCCTTTACATATAACTCCAAATCAATGAGATTTGGTCACGTTATATACACCCCCACCCGTTTTAAAAAACAAAATGAGTGTAGGTGGTACAATTTTTTTTTGTTTTCAATTATTTTTTTTAGATATACATTGGTTATGTTTCCAAACTATACATTGCATTATCTATCTACTAACATATACACTGGTATCACTATTCTTTATCATATGGCTTAATTCTAATTGAATAACATATTGATATCGTGCATAAAATTATTGTGTAACAAATGTTTGTAGCATGGGTAGTAGTTAATTACAAACGTTTAATAAAGAATGTCACTGATAACGACAGACAACAGCGGCACGCGCGCCCAGGAATGTGCTTTGTTTGTTTACACTTTGATCAAAGAGCAAGCGCCATCTAATTAACCTACATTTAAAGACAGCTGTACGCTACGTTGCATTGTGTAAGCGTTTCCTGCCACCGTGGTTAGCTTCGCCGCGCTCCTTTTGTTGTACGCGTGTGTGTGTGTCAGTTCCGCGCTACAAACGGATTGTTATTCATTCAGAACTTACTTACAATTATTATTATTATATCTAATACATTTAATTTATTGGAACGAAGTTCCTTAACGCGGCTTGCGGTAGGAGTTGACTGGTAGAAATCGTCACGTAACGAAAAAGCGTTATGCCCCCTCCATGCGACTTTCTCTCTCTCTCTCTCTCTCTCTATATATATATATATATATCTTTCTATTATATACGAGTGTGTGTGTGTGCGTGCGAGTATCGAGATTCGAGCAAACAAGCATCGTGCGCGGCCGGTTGTATAACCTCAATACTGAACGCGTAGAAATTTCGTTAAAACTTATTCGTTATTTGTTTTTTTGTTTTAGATCATACGTGAGTTATATTGTCTCATTATTGCAATTTTGCAATGAAGATTCAAACTGCAGCGAGTATGTGTAATACAAACTTAGAAAAGTAAGTTACTAAAATTGTATAACTTGATACAAGTATTTACTGTTTACATACGTTTAATGTGATTCAAGTGTTTACGATTTACTATTTACATACATTTCAGAAAGACAATAGTGAAATCATATGCTCAGCGTCAAAAAGAGTATCGAAAGAGAAAAAAATCGAAAAACAACTTCAGAGTGCGAAAAAAATACCAAAAACAAACGCTCAACGCCAACAACAATTCCGGCAGAATCAAGAAAAGATACAACAAAGTGAAACGTTGAATCTTGCCAGGTATGATATATCTTTCGCATGAGAATAAGCAACAATTATATTTGCTTTTCTATTTCTGTTTTAACTAATAACAATATAAAAATTATATTAATTTTTAATTTCGTATTTTTCAGAAAAAAATTAATGCTAAACGCGCTAAAAGGTATAGAGATAAATTAAAATCAAAAAAGCAACGTGCTGAACTTGACTCTTTACTATCATCGAAAGAAGATTCATTACCGACCTTATTACTCGAAAATAAGAAAGAAACTGATCATCGTCATGATACAAACTGTGAAGAATTAATCTTTAGTCAGTTTCAAATGCAGACAAATCAAATTCAACCATCAATAAATAATGAAGCTCAGCAAGTAATAAGTCCAAGTTTTCAATCATTTCAAGCCCCATACGAGGAACATGATGAATGTTCAATGCCAAACGCCTTGTTGCATCATGAAACAAACATTGCTGGCGACGGTAACTGCCTATTTTCATCTCTCATAAGAATTTTACATCTTCAAATATCTGCATCAGTTCTTCGACAGCAACTTTATGATTCACCCTACTTGAATGCTTGTCAAAATCCAACTAGTGCAAGAAGAATACTTAGTAGTGAGTATAGATATAGATTGTTTATTCATATTTTCCAGAACATACAATCAAAACATATGCGTGCACTTTCATTATTTTTTCAATAATAATGCAAAAAGAAAAGTTGTTCGTTTCTGTTATTTTAAAGTAAATAATTCAATAAATGTTTCACATCTTCATCTCCGTGATACACATTTTACACCGTACATCGTAGTTCAAGAAATAGTTCCGGACAACAGAATAGACTTTCAGCAAAATGAAGATTGTCTTTCTCATAAATCATCTGATGAAATTCACTTTGAACAAAGTACTCCGGTTCAATTTGAAAATGATGTAATTGATATGGAAATTGAAAGGTCGAATGTTACGAATTCAACTTACACGGATTATTATAAACACAGTCATGCTCATCTAGAATTCTATCATCAATTTCAAAATAATACATTTGGTCATACTTGTGCAGTTTGCGACAGGCTATGGTGGAAAAGCGATTTAAAAAAAGCTTCTAACGTAGACAAAAACCTTCTACAAACAATAATACCGAATTATGAATCCAGTTCGAGTATTGACGTTTGTTTTACGTGTAAAGAATCTTTAGATAAAAAGAAAATTCCAATACTGTCGACTTAAAATGGTTTCAAATATCCAACGACTCCATCTTACTTGACAACATTAAATCTTATCGAGCAGCGGCTCATTTCACCGAGAATTCCTTTTATGCAAATAAGAAGACTTAGGCATGTTCATGGTCAGTATGGTATTTATGGTCAAATTATCAATGTTCCAGTGGAAGTCAATACCATGGTAAAAAAATTGCCTAGAAATATTGAAGATGACCATTGCTTTTATGTGCACATTAAAAAAAATTTAATTCATAAGACTAGTTATGTTCATGGCCTCATTAACAAGAACAATATTAAAGAATGGTTGAAATACCTAGTTCAAACGCCGCTTTATATTTACCACAAAATAGAAATTGATGATGCATTTTTAAATCGTGATCAAGTAGCTCCGCAGTTGGTAATTGATGATATTAGTGAACATGTGCCTATTGAAGATAACCTAACTGCTCAACAACAAACTCTTTTGTGGAATGAATATAAGATTTTGCATATAGCACCTGGCGAACAGAGCTCTCCTCTTAGTATTTTATTCGATGAATATGCCGAAGAGCTTTCATTTCCAACAATATACGGTGGTCAGTTTAGAAATTACAGAGAAGAAATTACTGTTACTCCATTTATGCAAGCTACCAGTGAACTGCGACGTACTGATCGACGCGGTGCTGACCCACAACATCTTTTATATTTGGCTGCAAAAATTATGAGAGTAAGGGTTAGTCAAAGCGTCACTATTGCTTTCAAACATTTTGGTTATAACACTACAATAACTAAAGAGCAGATACAGTCTGAAAATTATATTGATCACTGTTTAGAAACTAATCTTGCTTTTCTTCGGTGTATACCGAATTCCGCTTGGTATTGGGCTGATCGTAAAAAAGATCTTTTTGCAATGATTAGGCAATTAGGAGCACCAACTGCTTTTATGACGCTCAGTGCAAATGAAACTGGTTGGATAAATTTAGTAAAATTATTGTATAAATTAAAAAATAATGAAATGGACGTATCTGATGAGTTTATATCAAACATGAATTACGTTCACAAAGCCAAACTAGTTAATGAAGATTCAGTTACTTGTGCTATTTACTTTAATAAACTAGTTAATTGTTTGTTGAAAATTTTGCAATATAAGAAAAGAAGTCCATTTGGAAAATATCGAGTGATTCATTACTTCAAGAGAATAGAATTTCAATATCGTGGCAGCCCTCATGCTCATATTATTTTATGGTTGGATAATGCACCAAAAAATTTATTAAATAACGACAAAGACGTCATTCAAATGATCGACGAGTTAGTTTCCGTATCTGAGGCAGATGCATCTGGAAATATTAAACTGCAAACTCATAAGCACACTTTCACCTGCTATAAAAAAATGGATCCTAATAAAAAAGATAACTGTCGATTTGGTGCACCTTTCATGCCATCTCGATACACAATAACATTGTTACCTATGAAAGATACTGATTCTGATTTTTCAGAACAAAATTTAAAAGAATATAAAAAACATTATCAATTGATTAGAACAAACTTGGAAAATTTTGAGTATACAGATTTTCATCATTTTTATACTCACAATAATATTGCTTCAGATGAACATTATTATAATATTATTCGTGCTGGAATCAACCGCCCAAAGTTATTCTATCGCAGAAAACCTTCAGAAAAATGGCATAATTCATTTAATCCATTTGTATCATATCATTTGAAGTCAAACATGGATTTTCAAATCATTCAAGATGAGTATGCTTGTGCTGCTTACGTTATTGAATATATTAACAAACACAATAGAGGAATTAGCAATTTACAACGACAAATTATTCAGATAATGGACGAAAATCCAGAATTTGATATTGCTGATATTACAAAAAAAAATGAGTATTGATGTTCTTCATTCTGTAGAAATGTCGGCGCAAGAAAATGCGTGGTTTTTGTTACGAGAACCTATGGCCAAATCATCAACAGCTACCGTTTATATACCAACCATATATCCCTCAGAACGCCAAAGAATAAGGAAAAGTTTAAAAGAATTAAGTGAACTGGGTGATGATTGTACAGACATATGGAAAGAAAATTGGTTTGATAAGTATGAAAAAAGACCCGAGGAATTAAATAATGTTACGCTAGCACAGTTCGTTGCAAAATATTATATCAATAATAAAGGAGTATATACTGAAAGAGACACTCCAAAAATTATAAGATACCGTAAATACGATATGGCTGATAACTTTAATGTTTATAGACGAGAGATGGTTTTATTACATATTCCTTTTAGAAGTGAAGATAATGATATTCTAGCTGATAATAAATTCATAGAAATATATGAAAATAACAAAGATTTAATTGTAGAACGCAGAAAAGAATTCGAATTAAATTTAGACATACAAAAAACGCTAGAAATTTACCGACAATTATGTAGAGATAATGATGAAAACGAAGATGAGGAATTAGAAGGCCATGCCAATGTACTTTTTGAAAATGATCCTTACGAGATGTTAGAGCGTGACCCACATTCCGTTGTTAATGCTGATATACAAAATGCAACTCTCAGCAAACTTGGTGCTATTGCAAAAAAAAAGAGAATTTGATGGACAGGCATCAATTCTACGAGTTCATGAGAATGGCTAACGAAAAAAAAAAGAATTATTGATGCATATTATTTATCATTTACAAACTCCAGATCTAGCACCTTTTCAAATTTTTTTCACTGGTCCAGCAGGCGCTGGTAAAACTTTCGTCATTAAACTCATAATGGAGATTTATAATAGATTTACTGATACAGACGGCTATTGCAATGCTTATATAACTTGCGCCTCCACTGGAAAAGCTGCTGTGGCAATTTATGGTACAACAATTCATACTGCACTTAGAATTTCAATTTCAAAACTATTGCCTGTGTCATCTGAAATCGCACATTTGTATAGATCTCTTTTTAGATATGTAAAAGTATTAATCATCGATGAAATAAGTATGATCAGTGCAGAGCTTTTAGTGAAAATTGACTTGCGTTTAAAACAAATAACCAATAATCATAAGGATGAATTTGGTGGTATAGATATTATTTTTATTGGAGGTTTACGGCAGTTACCACCGGTACGAGCAACACCAATATATAGGCCTATTAGAACACACATGGTTGGACCCCATCTTTGGCGGAAACTTAAATTTTATCAACTCAACAAAGTCATGAGACAGGCTAATGTTGCATTTTCTAATTTACTAACTAAAGTAGGCAATGGTGAACCATTAGAACAACATGAAATTGCGTTGATAGAATCAAGGTTTTTTACAAAAGCCGATACTCAAAGATTGTGCCCTAATGGGATTCGCCTATTTTTCAAAAATGATCATGTAAACGCCTACAACAATCACGTTCTACAACAATTTGAAGACAAAATTATCTCTACAGCTACTGATTCAATTACAGGATCTAAAAATCATGAACAAGATGCTAATTTTAGAGTAAAGTTACATAAAAAGTCAGTTATCGATACTGGTGGTTTACCATACGAAATTACTTTTGTAAAAGGCATGTTTTATCTAATTACAACAAATATTGATGTATCAGATGGCTTATGTAATGGTTCAACTGGAAAATTAGTGCATTTAGATCTTGATACAAACAACATTGTAGTTAAAGTTTGGTTGGAGTTTTGTGGTTCAACAAAGATTGGTCGGAAGAAAAGGAAAAAAGCTGCTCAATTAGCTGTACAAAGTGGAGTTAGTAATCTTGCTGTGCCTATTGAACTACGATCTGCGAACATTCCATTGACATCAGATAAGAAAATTATTGCTACTCGAAAGCATTTTCCTTTAATTGCAGCTTGCGCTATGACCATACATAAATCGCAGGGTGGAACTTTTAGTGAAATTGTTTACGAGTACAGCAAAGATCATTCGCAAGAACTTGTTTACGTTGCGTTATCTCGTGTAACAAATATCGAAAATTTGTATATTGTAACACCTCAAGATGATCCAACGAAATTTAAGTTTTATCATAATCTAAAGCAAGCTAGATCAACAGAGAAATTGCTGCAAGAATTTCAAAGATTATCTTTAAACACATTGCAGACCAAAACGCAAATTATCTTGGATATGATTTGTAAAAAAAGAGGTCTTTCATTATTCATTTTTAACTGCCAAAGTTTAAAAAATCATACCTTAGATTTCATGGATCCAGTTACTCAAAATTCTAATCTACTATTACTTTCTGAAACGTGGATGAGAAATGAAGAAGAAATTGTTCATCCTAATTTCAATTGCATTTCTCATTATAAACGAGACAATGTTCGTGCAGGTGGAATCGCAATATACCATAACTCTGAAGATACCATCCACATTTGTACAGAAAATATGAGAATGATTTTGTCAAACATTAGTGATTTGAGTACTAGGCATTCATCAGTTGGTGACATTTGTTCAGTTGTTTGTAAAATAGGAAACGATGTTGAAGTAGTTATTGTAGCTATTTATATATTCCCAAATCAAAAGATTGAGGATATTACATTATTTATTCATCGATCGTTGTTAGAATGTACTGAGGGAGGTTCTAAATTACTTAAACAAAATGTTCATAAACTTCCACTCATATTGGCTGGAGACTTCAACGTTAACTTCAATAATAAAGAAAAATTTGAAGAACTCACATCCTTTTTATCAGATACATTTGATTTTAGTATTAATAATGATCCAGCGCAGTTCACAACAAAATACTGTACTACAGTTGATGCTGTTTTTCGAGATACTTAGACAAAATTGAATCTCAAACATATGTATCTTATTATAGTTACCATAAGCCAATAATTACCATGATACAATATGATGAAAAGATTTAAAAAATTTTTTTTTGAATTTATTTAGTATTTTTTTTATATAATTTATAATTCACTATTTTATATCTAATTTTTAATAAATGAATATTTTTCCTAAAATATTAAATGAAACTTTTTGATTTGATTCCTTACTTTACATTATTTGCATTGAAAAAATGATAGAAAAAAATAAAAAATAAAATATACAGATTACAGAGAGAGAGAGAGAGAGAGAAAGTCGCATGGAGGGGGCATAACGCTTTTCCATTACGTTACGAAAATATACAAATATAAACAATCTAAATCTCCATATCGAATTACACTCGGAGTTGAAGAAAAAGCGTAAGGAACTTCGTTCCTGACGGGGGTCCCCCGACCGCTGAGATGTTTTTTTTAATAAAGATTATTAATATTTAAGTTATTTTTAACCCTATACTTCATATTAAGGAATCGTGTTGTTTCGTATCGACGCGCCTCGGAATTTCATCTCACTCATAATACTTTCTTAATGAGCTCGCGTGATATTTTCCTACCGTCTTTCTTCGGTCTAGCGTCGTGACGATGAACGTGTGAGGTGCTAGTTGCTCAGCTAATAGGTACGGCCCGTTGTACAACCGAAAAAACTTTGCTGCAACATTTAAGTCTCTCCGTCCCACGGGGTTTGCCTTGAGAAGCACTTTCTCACCTAGCGCAAAGTTCGTCAATTTATGAGTCGCATTAAACCTCTCCGCTCGCTTACGCCCTTTTGCAACT
Source organism: Magicicada septendecula (assembly GCA_034769895.1). Lineage (NCBI taxonomy): Eukaryota > Metazoa > Arthropoda > Insecta > Hemiptera > Cicadidae > Magicicada > Magicicada septendecula. Next base: position 148,284,595 of record CM068376.1, on the reverse strand, counting down.
ATCCTCTCTCTTACAAGTTGGTTTTTACACTGGACTGGCAGAGGTAGATTACTAGTTTTCGGCGTGCGCAAATAATCATGCCAAAATCTTTCTGGTTTTACTCCAGAGTCTAACTCTGCTGGTGTGTATTCCGTGGTGTCATGATAATTTTCATTTATCGCCGTTCCAAAGAATGGTAGGAATTCGGGCCATTTGCTTTGATCTTTATAGCAATATATTCGGAACATTTTCCCTATTTCCCTATTCACTCTTTCGGCGAGGTTACCCTGTGGTCTTCTTATCGAAGTGAGGATTGCCTTAATGCCATTTCGTTCCAGGGTTGCCGCCCAGTGCTTATTCTGGAATTGTTTTTCCTGGTCACTAAGCACGCTCTTAATCGGTCTATATTGCGGAATATACCTGTTGAATATAATGTTCAATACGGACTTCGTGGTGGGTCTAGGGATCGCGTATAAGCTGACTTTCTTTGTAAAGACGTCTACACAAACTACAATATGTTTTAAGTTTCTGGTAGCCTTAGGTAGGGGTCCCAGGAAGTCGGTGGCGATCATCTGTCCCTTTCCTTCCGTTATCACATTTGCCATGGGAACGTAAGTGTGTAAATTTAGTGCTTTTGCGGTTTGGCATGGAAGACACGTTTTTAATAACCTCCTCACTCTTCGATACATATTGGTGATAGTAAAATCTTCTTGTAATATTTTTACGCATTTTACTGGTGACGCGTGTGCGATTTTTATATGTAATTGTTGCGTTACACACGCTAGCATAGCTGGAGATAATACCACCTTCCATTCGCCCTGTAGTAATTTATACATTATATTATCCTGTATCAGATAATGCGGATTTGGGTGAGCTGCTATCATTTGCTTTTTAGCAAGGAGCCTGGGGTCATTGTCCTGCTCGCGTCCTATGTTCCGTAGCATGTCGGTTGCTTCCGGCGCGACAGTGTACTGCATGTTTAATACCCTCAACTCGTCGTCAGCTGCTTCCTATACCTCCTCTTTTTCTACAGGTGGATATCTGCTTAAGGTGTCGGCTGTGGTATTCTCTGATCCTTTACAGTATTTAATTGTAAAGGAATATTCTTGAATGGCTAACACCCATCGTGTTAGTCTGGAATTGGCTAGTCGGCATTTCAATATGAAAGATAATGCCTGATTATCTGTATGGATCTCAAAATGGGTACCATATAGGTAATGTCTGAATTTTCTGAGAGCGTTTATGATGGCTAGTATTTCTTTTTCAGATGTACAATAATGCAACTAATCGCCTTTGAGCGTTCTATTAGCGTATGCAACAACATGAAGACTTCCTCGCTCGTCCTCCTGGTGCAACACGGCGCCAATAGCATACTCGCTAGCGTCAGTATACATTACATACTTCCTGCCCTGTTGTGGATGGAACAACTGTAGGTTGGTTTCGAATAAACCCTTAGCCCTCTCAAATGCATCGTTTTGTTCAGAACCCCATTTCCACTTTATATTTTTGCGTACCAGCTGTAGCAAGGGGACTGTGTATTCGGCGTATTTGCTGGTGAATTTCCTGTAGTATCCCGTGAGTCCTAGGAATGCTCGTAGTGCTTTGAGTTTCTTGGGCAAAGGGAACTCCACGATACTCCTGAGCTTCTCTGGGTCCGTGGTGATGCCAGTGGCTGAGATTATGTGTCCCAGGAACTTCATTTGGGACTTTATGAACTCACACTTGTGTAGTTTGAGTTTGATGTTGGCTAGTCTCAGTTTCTGGAAGACGCTCCTCAGATGCTCAAAGTGTTCCTCCAATGTGCGGGATATCACTAGGATGTCATCTACGAATATCACTGTGTAAGGGTCTACCTCAGGTCCTAGAGCTCTCTCGAGGCATCTTACAATAGCGGCGAGACTCGTACTTAGGCCGAAAGGTACCACCTTGTGCTGGTAACATTTATTGTTATAGATAAATGCTGTATACTTTCGGTCCTGTTCGCTCAGCGGAATCTGCCAGAAGCTCGCTGTCAGATCTAACTTCGTGAGGTATCTAGCTACTTCACATTTTATGAAAAGGTCTTCCGCTGTTTGCGCGCAGTCGAATTCCTTTTCTAACAAGTTGTTTAAATTCCGCATGTCCAGGCAGAGTCGTATTTCTCCAGACTTCTTGCGGACTACGAGCAGTGGGTTGAGGAAGTTGCTATTAGATCTGTCTATGATGTCTTCCTCCAACATCCGCTGTATCTCTTGCTGGACCTCGGCTTGGTACTTTATAGGTACTTGGTAGATCCTTCTTATGAACTTCTCCGGTTCTACGATATTTATCTTATGTTCATAGACTGACGTGATTGAATGTTCCTAACTGAAGATGTCGCTGAACTCTTCTTGAAGCGATGACAATCTCCGTTCAGTTTGGGAATCTAAGGTCTGTTCCCTCTGTTCACCCTTTTCGTAATTAATTACATGTTTTGGCGGTCGCGTAATTTAAATTGGGTCACCGTGCTCTTGTATTTGTGTGTGTGTGTTCAAATAGAAAGTGTAACTAATGTTGTTAATGTTACATTTTAACAGATGTTCACTAGTGTTGATCTCCGCGCGTATTTGCTGTAATACGTCCACTCCCAATAATACATCGCATATCAAATTTTTTATACCTACTACGCACACCTCAAATTGCACGTTTTGTACCATGATTGTCAGATAATATTGCGTGTCAATTTTTTCTTTAGTATCTGTAGCTGTGCGTATGTAGAATTGATTTATTGGAAGCGACGGGGCTGTACGAAAATATTTTTTGTTCGCACGAAAGAATCTTTCGCTTACGCCGGAAACAACGCTGCCTGTGTCCAATAACACTTGCGTGGGAACACCGTTTACATAAGCATGCAATACCGGACACGCCGCGCTCACTGGCCTTTGTTGCGCGGTACCGGATTCTAGCAACGGATCCCTGACATCCGGTGGTAACACATTATTAACAGGCACATAAATTACATCATCAAAAGTACATTTTTCACACAACATATTATTCTTATTTCTAACATTCTTATATCTACGTATTTTTGCAGGGCTTATTGCGCATCCTTTTTGGAGGCGCCCTTTGGCAAGTTTTTTGTAGATTGATGGCATTTTGGTTTTTCGATAGGATCTCTAACGTTTTGTGTTTCGCTCTCTTGCGCGGTCGTATCGTTTTTCAATATATCGACTGTCTGAATTGTTCTCATTGGGGTCCCATCGTTGCCTTTATTTTGCATTTTCGGCCTACCGCCATTTGGCTTACCTTTATAGTCAAAGGGTTTATTTGGCGGTTTTGGCGGTGTCTGGGGTGGAGTCGAACTAGTACTGGGTCTTTGATCAGGTTGGGTATGATATGGCACCCGTCTATTTTGACTATCGTTATTCCGGCTATATTCCGAAGCCTAAATCAAAAATCGTTTCGCTTTGCGACACTAAAATAAGCAATTCGTCAACCATGCATATCCCTTGGTAAACACGGCTACACGTATATTATGGTTGAAGTGATATGCTAATTTAGTGACAATGTCGATCTCAGAAAACGCTGGTGTTAAATGCTTAGCGCGCTCTACTTGTTGTATGATATAATTTACCGTGCTTCCTCTCATAACGTCCGTATTCGAGTTCGTTTTGTAAAAGTCTCTGTGTGTGTGAATTCCAATACCGGCTTTCGAACTTCTGTTTGAATTCCGCGTATGTGGTAATTTTATCACGTACAATATTATACCATTTTCGAGCAGAATCACGCATCGCGTTAACTATCCACTGTATTCGATCTTGATCATCCAATCGCGAACCAACTCTCGCCATTTCATTTTCACATGTTAACAAGAATTCGATCGGGTTTTCATTATTTTCCCCAGTGAAATATACTAGATTCTTTTCATCGGCTTGTCCCTGTACTAAGATATTAGGAGCGGATCTCCTACGTACTTCCTGTCGTACTTTTAAAATCTCGTCATTAAGTGCTTGCAATACACTCTCTTTATTCGAATCTATATTGGAACGCGTCTCTACTATCGAAGCGTCAAGCCTATCGACATGCCGTTGTGTTTCCGTCGCGTCTGCTTGGATTCTTACTTCGAGTGTATCAACTTTTTTCGCAACCTCCGCAGTTTGTTTTTCACACCTACCGATGTGTTCTTTGAATCGGCCCTCCATACGCGTAACTTGTTCAATAAACGATTTCTGCATCGTGGTCTCAAAAATCTTGAACCGTTCGTTTATTTTCGTTTCTACCCTATGAACGTTTTCTCCGATTTCGGTGACTTTAGCATCTAAGTTTTTCACGCTTTCATCGATTTTCGCGGTCGTTTCTTTATTACTTTGTTTTATTTCCGCATTTATATCCGCGTTACTGTGTTCTAATGCCTCGGTGAAACTTGATTTTTGCGCGTCTATTTTAGCCGTTAATTCCGCGATATTTAGTTCAGCTTTGGCTGCACTTTGTTTAAATTTCGCGTTCATATTTGCTGTTAATTCCGCGTTTGCTTGTTCAGCTTTGGCTGTACTTTGTTTGATTTCTTGCAACAATGGTTTAAGCATTTTCTCGGTATCCATTTTTACACAATACTTTCAAACACTTCACTGCTGTACTACTACCAATTCACAAAACTTTCTTTGGGGACTCTTAGAGTTGGACGCCAGCTGTTTTAATAGTTAAAACAGCAAAATTTGTTTTAACGTAAACTGAACTTAATTTAAATTTAATTCGATTTTCGAGCCCCACGTTCAGGGCGACATTTATAACACAATATATAACTGACGTGTTGTTGTTGCAATGTTTTCTGTGTTGTGTTTATGCAACGTGTGTAATGAGCACCTACCTGCTGTCCGTTCTTGCGGCTTCTTCCGACTATGGGCATGTGGATTTGTGATTTGAATTCGCAAGTAGGTTAACTCAAGTGTACAAAAACAAAACGCTAAACTTGTTATAATTATTTTGAAGAGTTTTGTGAGGTTGGTAGGCTCCGTAGTACAGCAATAAAAATACAGTTTTGGGTAATAAAATCGGGGTTTAATATTCTAATCACACATAAGAATGAAAAAACTTATAGTTACAACAATTCTTACGAACTAAAACAGTAAATAGAAACTGGTATGATGTTTTCTGAATGGTTACAATTATTCAGAAAATGAGCTTGTTATTTTAAATTACATTAAGTGTATTTTTCTTGATTTCAAAGAAGTTAGTTTTAAATAATTTAATTTATGAATTTAATTTAATTTGCAATGCTTTTAAAATGATTTTAAATGCTCTAAAATGCTCGTAAATATTCTGAAATAAACTAGCCATGAATCTAGTTCAACATGCCTTTATTCACTAGTGATTTGACTCACGTATACTGCAGTATAAGTAATTAATTAATTCTCTAATAAGATTTGTATAGCGCTTTTCTTTTTATCTATATCTAATTCTTAGCTAGGGCTTATTAGTTACTCATACATGCTATACAGATTATCGCAATTGAATATTTCTTATTAATTTAGAGTCTCTGATTTATCGGCATCTGAATTATTTCTTTTACAATGATTTTAAAAAAAGAAAGGAAAAATTGATCTTTTGAGAAGTGAATAATTTAATTTTGACTTCGCTGGTTCAGAAGATGATGTAGAGATGCTCCGGAAATCCCTCGCTGTCCTTGTCCAATCTGCTAGAGACGTCGATCTACTGAGCGTCCTGGATTTTGGCGATGAGTTCGGGAATCAGCAACACTCTGCTCCTTCTGCAACTGGTGATGGTTTTACGTCTGTAGTTTTAGCTGCTACGACTGCGTCAGGCTCCTCGTTCGATTCACGTTTCACTTCAGCGTGTGTGTCTCGTTACGGGTTGTCGCTCTGCTCGTCAGTTCTTCAGCTCGTACCCTGGTTATAGACGGCCTCTTCTGTCGTACTCTTGAAGTGGTTTCTTGTAGTATATAGTTGATCTCTTGCGTGCGTACGCCAACAGTTAATGTATTGCGCGATACGCTTATTTGTTTATAAGTAAGAGTATCTTGAATAGATGCTATTATTACGAGTCGTTACAGTTGATCTGTTGAACAAGACGATCGTAATTATGCGTGTTGACACCTCGAGTCTTCACAGATAAGTCTTCGCAAAGGTATGATATTAAGACGATTGAAGATGTACGTGTGTTCCTCTTGAGTACTGGCAGTCGAGTGTTCTATCAGCCGAAAACTCTGCGTTAGTTCCAATTTCTTTGAATGATTTGATTGGCTGACACACTCTCCCTTCTACTTGAAATTTGAGTCACCTCATTCCGTGAGAACGAAACTAATTCCCACAGTCTGAGAATTAATATTATTTTTAATATTCTTAACACACCGGATTTTAATTGTCGGTGCGGATGTCCGGTCGCAATTTATATTGCGATTATCTTGGCCGCAAGCCAAGTTATGCTAATTCTAAAATATACATTTGGTTGTTAATTCTTATGACTATTACATATTAAAAGCTCTTCTGTGTAGCTCAATTACTAAGGAAGTTATTAACATAAAATCAATTATCTCTCTTAATGTTTAATTATATTAAATAAAAATTCACACACCCTATTATTAATATTTCGGCAAACATTTTGGCTATTTTGGATTTCGCCTAAATTTACCGGTTTCCGAAATATTAATAATTGAAAATTTGGGCGTGTCCCTTATTTGTTATTGTGTGTGTGGTTACGTAACGGCAGCTGGCGTTTCCGTGTGAGCCTGTACAATGCGTTAAGATGCACGCTACATCATAAGAGTTGAATTTCAAAGCTTAAAATTTATTTAAACATTGATATAGTAAACCCTTTACATATAACTCCAAATCAATGAGATTTGGTCACGTTATATAATATATATATATATATATTGTAACGTATTTAACGTTGCAAACATAATATAATTTACATTTGTGATGCCCCACGTTGGAAGCGATATTTCTTATGCAACGATACCATATACATAACATAGGTGTGACTGGTCTCACGTTCAAGATTAACAAATTATGTAACAATATAACATTTAATTTGGATTTCAGGTGTATCTGCAATAAGAACTCTATGTAACTTGTAACGGTATTTCAAATTTATTTGATATTAATAAAATTGTGCACATGGCACTTACTTCGACTTAAAACATTCGCTATTATTTCGTTATTATGCCGTAAGGCTTATGCTATATACATCTTTACTGACTAAATATTCTATTCTACTAATTATTGTATTAACGAAAAATCTCATTTCCAGACTACTCAGTCAATTAGTGTGTTTCAAAATATCAATATTTAAATATTTTCTTATATAATGCAATGTAACTCAAAATATCAATAGTTACTGTATTTATCTTTTGTTTCTCAGTACTGATTTATATTTAACGCTAATTTGTACTTAAATGCTTTGAATTCTTTTCATTTCAATACTAATTTGAGCTCTTGTTTACGTTAATCTTATTTCAATAGCATCTATGATTTTAATTCAAAATTTACAATAAACATAGACTCTTACTTTTAAATAGAACAAGAATGTCCTTAATTGTCTTTACGTTAATTGTTCGATTAAGAGATAAATAAGTTGTTTATCACCTTATCGTCGTCAATCATACTCAATCATTGGATCCCTCTGTAGTCGTCCTCGTCTCGAACTTCAGCATCACTCTCTCTTCTCCTCTTGTCCAGCGTCGACTCTCTCTCTGCCCAGCGTCGACTTCCTCTCTTGTCCAGCGTCGTGTCGATCTCTGGAACTTCTCCTCGTGCTGTCTCGGACGTCAGTTAATCTTCTTATGTGGATCTTCTTATGTAATTTTGTTACTACTTAAATATGGTTGGTTTTACAATCCAGTTACATAACTGTATGTAACTGGAAGGATGAAACTATCTACAAAACTTTAAATATTCTGTGCGGACGGGCAGAAGCTCCCGCTGCACCGTGGATGATTTAAGAAAGAGAACCACTGTAGCTTGTGTGTCCTATTTATACCCATGTCTTGGTTAACACCTGCAGTGGTACGAAATCGACATGTCTGAAATTGTTTCTGGGTTCAGTTCCCCCACTCCTTGTCAATTTCGCTATTTCTTATATTTCTGCGAATTGCAGAGTCCTGTAAGTATACTCTTATACTTATCTTATAACTATTTTTTCAACACATGTTCACTGTAATTTCGGACATTGCAACTTAACCCTTTCGATTTGTACACAGTTATTTCACTATTACACTCGTACGGTGTGTCACTTTAACGTGGTTTTCGTACACAGTATTTAGTCAATTTTAATACATTTTATTGTGGTTTTGGATTTTACTTCTTAATTATAGTTTATGAATAATTACGGAAAAACTGTAATTATGCAATTATTCATCTTGGGGTGGTAAACTCGCCTGCATAGACCTGCGTTCACACACACTAGCAAAATACTGGTGTACACACTTTCAGTTACATTTGTGTGTGTGTGCACGTCGATTCAGGTCGAAACACCTGTTCATATATTTGTCTGAGCCAAGCTTGCAATCCCTGACATGCTTATTTCTAATACATTATTAATTATTTACAGTTTATTAGGTATATTTAAATTTTTATATTCAATGCTCAGTACATCACTTATTTGTACTGTCGCAATATATTATTGCGGAACAAATGTATCATATTTTTATACCTGTTCAATATGACAGATTCTTCCAGCATTACAGCTTCGCTTCCTTCATTAATCTGTAACGTTATAAACCTCTAACACCAGTGACATAACATATCCCCGAAATAGAATCATTTACACAAAATAGACACCAACTGTCTCGTCTCGCAGCAGTCGAACACATGCGTCATGGGCGCGTACCCACAAATTTCGGGTAACCCCATCCGTTGTTTTAAACTTTTCGGGTGTCAAATTTCAGACATCACGCCCTCTACGTCGTCGTCGACGTCACAAACAGTGAAGTCACATGCAACCAGCTATCATATCCACTGTGACAGAACCCGGAAGTGTTTTACAGAAACCAGCTACCTAGCCTCCTGTTTCGTCATAACCAGTGTTTTATACATGCGTCATGTGGGCGTACCCACGAATTACGGGTACCCCCATCCGTTGATTTAAACATTTCGGGTGTTAAATTTCGGGTACCCCCATCCGTTGCTTTAAAAATTTCGGTTGTCATATATTGGACAACAAAAATTTCGGGGTACCCCTTCCGTTGTTTTAAACATTTCGGGTGTCAAATTTCAGACATCACGCCCTCTATGGACAGTGACACACACGAGAGAAAAGGTCCTCTGTGTGACGTCATGCAGGACTTGTTTTAGGGCGTACCCCCCATCTGTTGATTTAAATATTTTGTGTACCAAATTTCGAACACCAAAAATTTCGGGTAACGGTACCATTGTCTCCGTGACGGCTCGTCCAGGACCTCGTCACCACCGAATTCCGGATACCCCCACCCATCCGCTACACATTGTTTTTGGCTACCAAATCTTAGAAACAACGGCCTCTGTGACGTCATGAAACGCTCGGAGACCAGCGACTAGGGCCTCTGTGTGTCGTCATGAACTGGAACCCGGAAGTGTTTCGTCACTGCATATGACGTCATGAAACAGAAATTGAAAGTGTTTCGTTACCATCACTTTTATACTAAATATGACGAACGATAACTGCCGTAAGTTCAAACAGAATCAACTACTCTTTTGCATACCTTTTTGAATTATACAGCATTCAAGGTCTGTTGATTTTGTTGAAGATCGGTTAAGGGAAAGGGGTAGTTTACCTGCAACATTTTATGTTTTAACAAGGGTATTTTCTATGGCAAACGATAACAGTCGCAAATTCAATCATAATCAAATAATGTTTTGCATACTGTCCTGAATTGTATAGTTCTAAAGACCTACTGTTTGTGGTGAAGATCGGTTAAGGGGAAGGGGTAGTTTACTAACAACGTCTTTTGTTATAACAAGGGTATTTTCTATGGCAAACGATAACAGCCGCAATTTCAAACATAATCAAATTATATTTTGCATACAGTCCTGAATTGTAGAGTACTCAAGACTTAGTTTTTGGTGAACATCGGTTAATGGAAAGGGGTAGTTTACCGGCAACGTTTTCTTTTTTTAATTAAGGGTAATTTTCCTATGGCAAACGTTAACAGCCGCAAATTCATACAGAATCAACTAATGTTTTGCATACAGCCCTAATTTCTAGAGTTCTCAAGACCTATTGTTTTTGGTAAAGATCGGTTAAGGGAAAGGGGTAATTTACCAGCAACGTTTTATGTTTTAACAAGGGTATTTTCTATGGCAAACGATAACAGCCGCAAATTCAAACAGAATCAAATAATTTTTTTGCATAATGTCCTAAATTGTAGAGTTCTCAACACATATTGTTTTTGGTAAAGATCGGTTAAGGCAAAGGGGTAGTTTACCAGCAACGTTTTTTGTTTTAACAAGGGTATTCTATGGCAAACGATAACAGCCGCAAAATCAAACAGAATCAAATAATGTTCTGCATATAGCCCTGAATGGTACAGTTCTCAAGAACTGTTGTTTTTGTTGAAGATCGGTTAAGGGAAATGGGTAGTTTACCTGCAACGTGTTATGTTTTAACAATGGTATTTTCTATGGCAAACAATAACAGCCGAAAAATTAAACAGAATCAAATAATGTTTTGCATACAGCCCTGAATTGTAGAGTTCTCAAGACCTTTTGTTTTTGGTGATGATCGGTTAAGGGAAAGGGGTAGTTTTCCACCAACGTTTTATGTTTTAACAAGGGTAATTTTTTTTTTTACGAACGATAACTGCCGTAAATTCAAACAGAATCAAATAATTTGTTACATATGTGCCTGAATTGTAGAGGACTCAAGGCCTATTCATTTTGGTGAAGATCAGTTACAAGGAAAGGGCAGTTTACCGGAAACATTGTTTGTTGTAACAAGAGTAAAGTACTTAATTTTGATAAATAAAGTATTCTGATCAGAAGATCTTAATAATCCACTGTAGAAACGTAGATGAAATATCTATAAATAAATAGGCTAGTTGAACGGGTTGGGGGTAATTTTCTATAAAAGAAAATTATAGTTGTAGGGGGATGGGATAATTTTTATGTTTACTACGTTATTGGCAACAAAGTAGTAGTTTGTTTTTAAAATTCCTTCTTCCTTCCCGGGCTGTTTGGCCGTAGTCCAACGTTTTCAGCAAAACCACACGTTTCGGCAGTGCCGTCGACTACCATCATAAGTGAAAACCGAGTGCGATAACGTGTGGTGGTATACGTTAGTGACCAAAGTACAGTGGTTAAGGCTGAAGCAATAAGTAGAAAGAAGTAGTTTCTATGGAAACATTTCATTTCGTAAATTATTTTAAATATACAGTATATCTTAGAACATGGAATTCATGTATGGTTCTCCATACCGATATTTTAGAATGTTATGTATGTATTACATGTATGTAATATTTTTATTGAAAAATGTAATCAATTTTCATGTATTTTATTTTCTTAATACCCGTAAACCTGGAGGGGGAAACGTATTATTATTATCCCCACTCCCCAAATATTCGCTCAGTGTTTCATCAGCACGAGTCGTGAGAGGACGCACAAGATGCTTTCAAACGATCACGAGGATGACGATAACAATCCTGAAAACAAACGCTATTTCAGACACTGCGGTGAACCGATGACGATGATCAAGTCCTTATCACCGGAAGATAAAGAAGTGCAAGTCGCCTTAGTTCAAAAAATCATATCCCCGTACCCACGTTACAGAAGCTTCGAAAACCGTTTAAAGAGTTTTAAAGAATGGCCTATATCGATGACGATAACGCCTAAAGGACTAGTAGAAGCGGGTTTCTTTTACAACGGATGCAACGATAGAGTGATTTGTTTTTGCTGTGGAGGCGATTTAAACAAATGGGGACGTGGAGAATATGCTTGGACGGACACGCACGTCATTTCCCTGTGTGCTATTACGTAATGTTAGTGAAAGATAAAAAATTTATCATCAAGGCACTGGGCAACGTTACCGAACCGGGAGCAGCAGCAGCAGCACCAGCGGCAGCAGAAAACGAACAACGCAACGACGCGTTCAAAGAGAAGATAAAAAACATAGAAGGGGGCTTGAATCGTGATACGTTGTGCAAAGTTTTTTACGCGCAAAATGTTAAAGTTATACTTATTCCCTGTTGGCATTTTGTCACATGCGTGAATTGCACCATCACCCTAAATACGTGTCCCTTATGTAGAACCGCATACACCGCTTACATGAGAGCGTATTTTTAGTTCGTTTTCACGCTTTAATTTCATCGCATAGTAACTACTGCGTTTGAAAACCTATGGTGCTGCTGAGACAGAAGTGTTTATACCGCCCTCCACCAATCTCGCATACCTCAGTGTTTGAACAGTACGCGTTGAGGACGGACGCATGGAGCTGTTAACTCCGTACGAGTACAGGCGTTGCAGCGACTTAAAGCACGCAGTCCTGTACCCTATAGAAATTTTCGTATACGACGTTTTGACACACAAACTTATTGCACTGATCCGTGACGACCAGATAAGTTACAAAGTAAATGTTCTGAAAAAATTATTTACGAACGTTTCACGACATACAACGTGTCTGTTCCGCAAGACGGACGGATCGGCAGCGTTCCTAGTGACACCGAACACGTCGTTTGTAACGAAAAAAGGATGACCGATGGCGAGCTAGCCTTCTACTTACTATACTTGACTTTCACTGTTTCGTCGACAACGATGGAAACGAACTCGTTAAGGAACTAGCCGTTATGAACGTCACCGCATTTGCCAGTAGGCATTGGATATTTCGACCTCCAGCGGACACGATCGTTTCGAATCACAAACACGTGAGGACAAACCGATGGTTAACGGACCATCATCATAGACTAGAGTGGACGGACGGGGACACATCGTACGAACATCTTGTGTCGATATTATTAAAGTATACGTTTCCTTTTAACTATGTGTTTGTAAAAGGATTACAAAAAAAAAAGATTTTTGGAGAAGCGTATCGTAAATTACAATATTATAAATTTAGATTTCGGTTGTGCCAAACTCGAACAATTCAACACATGGAACAGCCTGCCTCGTGCACCGCTTATTTCCGGAAATATGCACAAATCATAGAGTACACGCTTTACGTGATTGGGTTGTATCGGATTTTAAAGTAATCAATATGTTTCTGGTAAATTACTAATTGGATACACTGTTGTTTAGCATTATTTCGCTTACGTAAAAATAACAGACGTCGCCTACCCCCTTCCGCGAAAGTTGATTACATCACCCTGTCTAGACGTATAAAATGTTTAGTGCCGCCGACATGTTCCCACACGCTCGAGTGGAGTCAATGACATCACCCTGTCTAGACGCATAAAAAAAAAATTAGTGTCGTCGACTTGTTCCCACACGCTCGACTGGGGTCGATGACATCATCCTGTCTAGACGTATAAAAAAATAACCGGGTCGCCTCCCCCCACCAACCCGCTGAACATGGCGTGGGAAAGCGGCTGCATCCTGTTTCACAGGGTTAATAATAACCGTGTCGACTGGTTCACCCCTGCACTGTCCGGTTTCCCCCTCCTCAACAGCCTCCCTACTTATACCGGTACGAACGAGTGTGATTAGTTCAGACCTTGATAAACGCGCAAGCGAAATACAGATTCATCATTGGAAAAATGACTTCATTCGTTGCTAAGTTTACGGCCATTAGCGCTATAGAATACAAGAAAATTAAAGAGCTAGTAATGGCGGTAAAATATCCAATAGTAGAACTTCAAAACACAGACAGTAAAGACGGGAATACCGTAATTGCCACTATCCAGGACTACAGGGACTATAGATTGAAATATCGCGTTTATCTGCCGAAGAGATACGCAGGTGTTTTCGTTGACGACGAGTTAAAAAATTTAGCGCCATATTCACTACATCTCGTTTACCGTGGAGAAAAAGACAGGGCTTACGTGGTGGACATTTTAGAGTAAGACCCGATGGACATCTTATGAATTAACAATAATTATATTTGCATTTCATAATATATTATTTACCTTGTAATATATAACGCTTAGACGTATTTCACTTGTTTTAATTATAAGCAATTGTCATTACAATTCATTGTGTGTGTGTGTGTGTGTGTGTGTGTGTGTGTGTGTGTGTGTGTGTGTGCGTGCGTATACATATTATGTATTTTAACTTGAATGCATTCATAAACTTTTAATATATCCTTTTAATATATCGTTCTTACATATATTTCAACTGTTTTAATTGTACACAATTGTCATTGTGTGTGCGTGCGTTTACATATTATGTATTTTAATTTGTAATTAGTGTACTTATATGTATTTCATTTGTTTTAATTATACACAATTTTGTGTGCGTTTACATAATGTATTTTAGCTTATAATATAATGTGCTTACATATATTTCAATTGTTTTAATTGTACACAATTGTCATTGTGCATGTGTTTACATTTTATGTATTTTGTAATTGTCACTACTGTGTGAGTTTACATATTATGTATTTTAACTTGTAATATATTTTGCTTACATGTATTTTATTTGTTTTAATTAAACGTTATCGCTTTAACATTTCATTGTATTTAATTTAAAAGTGCTTCGAACATTAGCACTATTCTAAATAACAGTACATCTATTCAGCAGTCAATGTACAAGCTAGAACAAGCGTTGCGCGCCGACTGTTACATACAATCAATTAAAAAATAATGAAGTTTATTTAAAATAATTGCTTGATGATAATACACTACAGAAACTAAAGAATAATTTAAAACAAACTCACCCTGTACGAGATCTTCTAAGTTTCATCGAATGATGTGCTGTTGAAGCAGATTCCTGCAATGTTTTGTACTATAACAGATCAATTCGTCCAGCTTTTATACAATACCGAAAAGCCCACTCAAGGATGCACGCGAAGGTGAAGGTATCAGATAATGGACACCTGATGACAAAAAAAAGCGACATACAAAGGCGTCTGAGCTGCTATGGTTAACCACACCCAAATATCAGCTAACACCCCAAAATTCCTTTCTAACTCGACTCACTTTTTTTTGTTATAAATAATTGTTAACTATTAACATACACAAAAATATTAATGGTAATTATTTTTTTCATGCATAATGCGTGTTATACAATTTTTACAAGTGAAATGGTTTTCATGTATACACGATCGATCAAATCAACGAGAGTTTCTTACATCAGATGCAGAAGACACTACTTTTTTTTACTATGTCCGCCCCACAATAATATAAATGGTAATTAATTTTTCCATTCATAATGCGTATTACAAAATTTTTACAAGTGAAGTGGTTTTTATCTATACACAATGGACCAAATCAAAGAGATTTTCTTACGAGATATGCAGAAGAGACTACACTTTTTTTACTACGTCTGCCCGACAGATATTACATACCCATCAAAATAATATAAATGGTTATTATTTTCCATGCATGATATGTGTTAGACAATTTTTAGAAGTGAAGTGGTTTTCACTTATGCAGTGCATACACGCGAGGTACATGTCATGAGAATTTCTTACAACAGATGCAGACGACACTGCACCATTTTTTCTACGTCCATGCGATAGAAATTACATATCAATCAGAATATTATATATGGTAATTCTTATCTTCAGTGCATGATGTATGTATTTTCCATGCATGGATGTGTGATATACAATTTTTACAAGTGAATTGGTTTTCAATTATGCGTCGAGGGAACAAGTCATCGAGAGTTTCGAGGAAGAAGAACGTAGTGATGCCGAACACACTACCCATTTTTTTTTAGCGTCGAGGGACCAAGTCATCGAGAGTTTCGCAGAAGAAGAACGCAGCGATGCCATACCCTTTTTTTCACAATATATACTTACCACAGACACATACCCATACGCCGACCAATCTACGGCCGGGCGGCGGACGGCGGCTAAGGTCCGTTATGCACCGAGATTTTCAGATGCAGAAGAAGATGACACTACACCGTTACACACTACCTTTCTTTCACAATATATTCTGACACCTACGTTCACATATCCGGATGGCGGACGGCGTTCACAAGTTGGCGACAATGCAATACAACGTCTCTTCAGCGCCACCAATCGTCGACAACTTCCGGGCGGCAGCCAGGCGGCGGATGGGAAACGGCGTACAAGTATAACACAGTTCACAAGTTGGCAACAATGCAATGGTGGGGGTAATTTGTGGTGGGGGTATGGTCGTTGATTGGTTGTGGGTGTGGCTTAAGCCGCCGCCAGGATGTTCATTGGTCGTCGTCCATGTTGAAAAATTCGTCAGCCATTTTGCCGCGTGGATGTGGTCGGTCGTCGGTCATGTTGGAAAATTGCGATGTTGCCGAGTTGTGCGGTGTGTACTGGTTAAGCGTCGGGGTTGTCAACTTGTGTAAGTGTTTAGATTAGGACGTGGCCAGGCCGCGGCTTGGCCGCGGCTCGGCCGTAGATTGGTCGACGTGTGCCTGTCGGCCATATTGGAAAAGTCGATGTTGCCAACTTGTGCGGTGTGTACGGGTTAAGCGTCGGCCATGTTGCCGCATGTGAAGGTGTTTAGATTTGGACGTCGCCAGGCAGCGGCTTGGCCGTAACCCGGCCATAGATTGGTCGACGTGTGTCTGTGGTAAGTGTATATTGTAAAAAAATGTGTATGTGTATGTGTATGTGTACAGGTTAAGCGTCGGCCATTTGTACGTGTTTAGATTTGGACATCGCCAGGCTGCCGCCGGGCCGTGGCCCGGCCGTACATTGGTCGGCGTGTGTCAGTGGTAAGTATATATTGTAAAAAAAAATTGTTCCCTCGACGCATAATTGAAAACCAATTCACTTGTTTCAGAGTCGAGGTAGAAAGGAATTTTGGGGTGTTAACTGGTATTTGGGTGTGGTTAACCATAGCAGCTCAGACGCCTTTGTATGTCGCTTTTTTTTGGTCATCAGGTGTCCATTATCTGATACCTTCACCTTCGCGTGCATCCTTGAGTGGGCTTTTCGGTATTGTATAAAAGCTGGACGAATTGATCTGTTATAGTACAAAACATTGCAGGAATCTGCTTTAACAGGACATCATTCGTTGAAACACAGAAGATCTCGTACAGGGTGTGTTTGTTTTAAATTATTTTAAAAAAAAATTGAATAATTTTTAATTGATTGTATGTAACAGTCGGCGCGCAACGCTCGTTCTAGCTTGTACATTGACTGCTGAATAGATGTACTGTTATTTAGAATAGTGCTAATGTTCGAAGCACTTTTAAATTACATACAATGAAATGTTAAAGCGATAAAGTTTAATTAAAACAAATAAAATACATGTAAGCAAAATATATTACAAGTTAAAATACATAATATGTAAACTCACACAGTAGTGACAATTACAAAATACATAATATGTAAACACATGCACAATGACAATTGTGTACAATTAAAACAATTGAAATATACGTAAGCCCATTATATTATAAGCTAAAATACATTATGTAAACGCACACACAATTGTGTATAATTAAAACAAATGAAATACATATAAGTACACTAATTACAAATTAAAATACATAATATATATACGCACACACACACACACACACACACATTGAATTTTAATGACAATTGCTTATAATTAAAACAAATGAAATACATCTAAGAGTTATATATTACAAGGTAAATAATATATTATGAAATACAAATATAATTATTGTTAATTCATAAGATGTCCATCGGGTCTTACTCTAAAATGTCCACCACGTAAGCCCTGTCTTTTTCTCCACGGTAAACGAGATGTAGTGAATATGGCGCTAAATTTTTTAACTCGTCGTCAACGAAAACACCTGCGTATCTATTCGGCATATAAACGCGATATTTCAATCTATTGTCCCTGTAGTCCTGGATAGTAGCAATTACGGTATTCCCGTCTTTACTGTCTGTGTTTTGAAGTTGTTCTATTGGATATTTACCCCCATTACTAGCTCTTTAATTTTCTTGTATTCTATAGCGCTAATGGCCGTAAACTTAGCAACGAATGAAGTCATTTTTCCAATGATGAATCTGTATTTCGCTTGCGCGTCTGTCAAGTTCTGAACTAGTCACACTCGTTCGTACCGGTATAAGTAGGGAGGCTGTTGAGGAGGGGGAAACCGGACAGTGCAGGGGTGAACCAGTCGACACGGTTATTATTAACCCTGTGAAACAGGATGCAGCCGCTTTCCCACGTTATGTTCAGCGGGTTGGTGGGGGGAGGCGACTCGGTTATTTTTTTATACGTCTATACAGGGTGATGTCATCGACCCCAGTCGAGCGTGTGGGAACATGGCGACGACACTAATTTTTTTTATGCGTCTAGACAGGGTGATGTAATCGGCATTAGTCGGATGCAGAAGTGGGAGGAGACGACTCGATTATTTTTGTATACTTCTAGACAGGATGATGTCATTGACACCAGTCGTGAGTGTTCGAACGTGTCGGTGGCACTAATTTTTTTATACGTCTAGACAGTGTGATGTAATCAACTTCCACAGCGGGGGGTAGGCGACAGCTGTTATTTTTACATAAGCGCTAAATAACAATGTATCCAATTATAATTTACCAGAAACATAGTGATTACTCTAAAATCCGATACAACCCAATCGCGTAAAGCGTGTACTCTATGATTTGTGCATATTTCCGGAAAAAATTTGTGCGCGAGACAGGCTGTTCCATGTATTGAATGTAATTGTTCGAGTTTGGGACAACCGAAATCTTCTAAATTTATAATATTGAAATGTACGATACGGTTTCCAGAAATCTTTTTTTGTTGTAATCCTTTTACGAACACATAGTAAAAAGGAAACGTATACTTTAATAATATCGACACAAGATGTTCGCACGATGTGTCCCCGTCCGTCCACTCTAGTCTATGATGACGGTCCGTTAACCATCGTTTGTCCTCACGTGTTTGTGATTCGAAACGATCGTGTCCGCTGGAGGTCGAAATATCCAATGCCTACTGGCAAATGCGGTGACGTTCATAACGGCTAGTTCCTTAACGAGTTCGTTTCCATCGTTGTCGGCGAAACAGTGAAAGTCAAGTATGACTGCTAGCTCGCCATCGGTCATCCTTTTTTCGTTACAAACAACGTGTTCGGTGTCACTAGGAACGCTGCCGATCCGTTCGTCTTGCGGAACAGACACGTTGTATGTCGTGAAACGTTCGTAAAGAATTTTTTCGGGACGTTTACTTTGTACCTTATCTGGTCGTCACGGATCAGTGTAACGAATTTGTGTGTCAAAACGTCGTATACGAAAATTTCTATAGGGTACAGTACTGCGTGCTTTAAGTCACTGCAACGCCTGTACTCCTACGGAGTTAACCGCTCCATGCGTCCGTCCTCAACGCGTACTGTTCAAACACTGAGGTATGCGAGATTGGTGGAGGGCGGTATAGACACTTCTGTCTCAGCAGCAGCATAGGTTTTCAAACGCAGTAGTTACTATGCGATGAAATTAAAGCGTGAAAACGAACTAGAAATACGCTCTCATGTAAGCGGTGTATGCGGTTCTACATAAGGGACACGTATTTAGGGTGATGGTGCAATTCACGCATGTGACAAAATGCCGACAGGGAATAAGTACAACTTTAACATTTTGTGCGTAACAAACTTTGCACAACGTATCATGATTCGAGCACCCTTCTATTTTTTTTTATATTCTCTTTTTAAACGTGTCGTTGCGTTGTTCGTTCTCTGCTGCCGCTGGTGCTGCTGCTGCTCCCGGTTCGGTAACAATGCCCAGTGCCTTGATGATAAATTTTTTATCTTTCACTAACATTACGTAAGAGCACACAGGAAAATGACGTGCGTGTCCGTCCAAGCATATTCTCCACGTCCCCATTTGTTTAAACCGCCTCCACAGCAAAAACAAATCACTCTATCGTTGCATCCGTTGTAAAAGAAACCCGCTTCTACTAGTTCTTTAGGCGTTATCGTCATCGATATAGGCCATTCTTTAAAACTCTTTAAAAGGTTTTCAAAGCTTCTGTAACGTGGGTACGTGGGATATGATTTTTTGAATTAAGGCGACTTGCACTTCTTTATCGTCCGGTGATAAGGACTTGATCATCGTTGTCGGTTCACCGCACTGTCTGAAATATTGGTAGTTGTTGGGATTGTTATCATCATCCTCGTGATCGTTTGAAAGCATCTTGTGCGTGCACTCGCGACTCGTGCCGATGAAACACTAAGTGAAGAATAGGGGGGACGGGATAATAATAATACGTTTCCCCCTCCAGGTTTACGGGTATTAAGAAAATAAAATACATGAAAATTGATTACATTTTTGAATAAAAAAATTCACATACATGTAATGCACTCATAACTTTCTAAAAGCAATATTCTATTTACAGCAAAAACAATAATATACAGTAAGCGTTTAATTGTGTCTGTGCACCGTGTTGGATAACGGAGTGTACACGTTGAGCGAATCGTGTAGTAGCAAGGAAACAACCATGCTCTGCTACCATTTGTAACCGCTCTTTATATTTATAATTTATAATTTTTTTAAAAGGGCCACTGGATTTTTAAAACTAGGCGGAAGGCCTAGGAGAAGCATAAAATGCGCTGGGTCCAGAGAGACGGGACTTGCAATTAAACTCTCTGGTAACCAACAATGACAGCTTTTATTATGTGAAATTACATGTATCACAATTCCAAAAACTCCGTAATACCCCATAATGTCCAAAATCACATACTTATACATATATATCCCCTTTTTATAACACATTGACATAAAAACATATAAGTCGAACATAATACATCTATTTATATATATGTATATATCTTCCTCTCAATCTGAAATGATCATGATCATAATTCAACAAATTTTTTTCTTTTTTAATCTCGACATTATAAAAAGGTACACTCATATATATTTATCACTCCACCTCTAGAACACATAACAGCCTCTAACATCACAATTAATTTCACAAAATCACAGTTACAACTCATTATGCCATTATACACAAAAGTCCCACGGCCCGCCTGTATATTATTCTTTTATCGCCCCGTGATATAGAAACATCAAATAACTGAGACCCGCCAGTATCTATTAATTAATTGGAAACTAATTTCGTCGACCAAGACCACCCCTTCTGAGCGAGGAAATTGGCCGATGACTCGAATTCCAATCTAACGTCGACCGGTGAAGTCTTGAGCGACTCGTCTTGTCTGCTACAATCGAAGACGAATAGCGGTGCTTTCGTTATGAAATCGGTCGGTGTTAGAAGTACGTTGGGTTGACTTCTATGGTAGTACGATTTTTGAAATCGTGTATACATGTCGTACAGCAATACGTAACGTCCATTATCGATATCCAGGTTCAGGTTATCGTACGGGTAGTATTTGTCGTTCAGAAAGTGTCTCGCGTTGGTCACCTAGCAGTGATCGAATTCACCTGCGTGTTTCTTCAGATTGTTCTTTCTGGCGGTCTGGAAGGTGAGTATCACGTACCGCGGTTTCTCCAGTTGTGTCGTTATTTTCACCGTCCAAGTCTGTCTGTCGGTTGTCGGTAAAGCCGGGTAATCGTGCAGTTCCCAACTGTGAAACGGTAAAAATAGCGGTAGGTCCTTGCGTATGATTTCCAACAGTCGCATCCGCACTTCGATGTTCACGTACACGAACAAAATCATCCAAGAGACTTTGGTCAGTTCTATATCAGCGTTAGTGGGCGTATCTGTGGACGAGAACACAGCGTTAACGTCGGTGGAAGTACGCAACAGTATCAGTTCCTGTTTCATGTTTAAAATAACGTGCGTGAAATCCTCGGCGAATCCCATCAGCATCCTCAACGGTATGCAAAATTTGAATTCACCGTTTTTACCGGACGGCGTTAGCCCGTTAGCAGCGGGAGCAACCCAACCGACGTTTTGCATCGAAACAACGTCCTGCTTGCCGGCAGATAGCACGGTTTTAATAGTGGACGTAATGCCGACGCTCTTGGTACGATCCACTTCCACGCCTGCCAGTTCGTAACGGATTTCTTCGAAGAGAAACGCGATCGCGTTGTTGACCATTTTCACGTTCACGGTATCGGCGCTGCCGGTCTTTTTGCTCTACTTTCCTTCAACGTACAGGAAACTTTCCATGGGTAAAGTGAAGACTTCCTGTTGCAGGATAGGTTAGTGTATCTCATCGTTATTTCCGTATTGTGACGCCGAAGCGTACGGTGCGTTAGAGCATCTGGGGACGGCAACCGAGGAGCCCGACGATGTGGCTGCGTTGAGGCTGCGACTGAAGGTGTATCTGCTGCGGACGAGTGTGTGCATTCATTGCGACTGAGGGTATATCAGCTGCGACTGTGGCTGAGGTTGGGAGTGGATCTGCTACAGTGGTGTCCAGCCAGGGTCAGGGGCTGTGCGGGACGAAGGGCTTGCCCGTCGCCCGCTCGTGCACTACGTTCCGAGCTTCAGTAGAGCTCCTGCCGTAGGGACTACTGATATTATGGAGTGAGGGTGTGGCCTGCTACCGGCCGTGGGTTTTCAATTAATAATAATTAATTGAGGGTGAGTGTTCGCCGAGGCCGGGTCCAAGATTCTCCTGGCACAGATTGGTAGCGACCGAGGGCGCTAATGAGATGGTTGCCCTGGAATCGGGCGGAGCGACGATAGAATTTCCGGGACAGTGTCCGTATAGTGGCGTCCAGGGAACGGACACGCAGGGAATCACGGATGGTTTTATTAGAGGTCAGATAATGGGCTTTGCATGCCCAGCGTAATCCTCGGTCGAGGAGAGACTGAAGCTTTCGCTTATGGGTCTTGGCCAAGTAGCCCCAAACGGGCATCGCGTAGGTAACCATCGGCGCCACATACGTGGAGACGATAAGCTTCCCTAGGCGGCGGGTCATGGCGTTGCTACTTAGGATGGGACGGAGTCGATAAAGTCGATGGGCGGTCTTTCGGGCTACTTGTGCAGAGTGTGTCCGCCAGGTGAGACGTCGGTCGAGGTGAACCCCGAGGTACTTGACCTCTCGAGACCAGGGCAGAAGTGTGTCGCCTACGTAGAGTCTGTCGGGGAGCCTTAAGCGTCTGGAGAAGACTACTGCTGTGCTCTTGGCTGCGTTGATGGCAACTCTCCATTTCTCTGCCCACTCAACGTATTCGTCCAATTGCTCCTGGAGCCAGATAACGGCCGTCTCAGCACGACGATCGACAGCATACACTGCCGTGTCGTCGGCGAACATGGCCAACCTGGTGCCAGGCAACTTGGGTACGTCGTTGACGTACACAGAGAAAAGCAGGGGGCCCAAGACGCTTCCCTGAGGGACACCAGCAGTAATAGCCCTTTCCGAGGAAAGGGTGTTATCAACTCTCACGCGAAAGGTTCTGTTCCGAAGAAAGCTAGCAATCAGATGAAGGTAGCAATCCGGAAGCAGAATCTCCGTGAGTTTGTAAAGTAGGCCTGGATGCCAAACACGATCGAAAGCCTTCTCGACATCAAGGAAAACGGCGACGGTCTGCTCTCGCGAGCAACCGGCCTCGGCCACGGTCTCCACGAAACGCATCAATTGATGCGTCGAGGAGTGCCCAGCGCGAAAGCCGAATTGCTCGGGGACCAGAATATCGAACCGTTGAAGGTGATCCGTTAGTCGCCGCTGGACTAGTCGTTCGAAGACCTTCGAAGTGGACGACAGCAGGCTGATAGGCCGGAGGTTCTCGGCGAACTTGTGGTCTTTTCCCGGCTTCGGGATCATCGTGACCGTAGCCGAACGCCATTTCTTAGGAAAATAGGCGAATCGGAAGCAGGCATTGAACAAGTCGACCAGGAAGCGAACTCCCCGGTCCGGAAGTCTCTGTAGGGCGGTGTTTGTAACACCGTCCGGTCCAGGGCTCTTCCGGGGTCGAAGCGCTAAAAGCCTGTCCGTTACCTCTTCCACCGAAGTGGGTTCAGGTTCGGATGTGATCGGGCTGCCGAGAGAAGCCTCAACTTCGGCTTCTATCTCCTCGTCGGAGTCTGGGTCCCCGGACGGGTTAGGAGCAAATTGAAGCTCCAGATACCCGGCCAGGAACTCTGATTTCTCGTCCGGCTTGGCGAGGGGATGTCCACCAGGCCCGTTGATGGCCGGGAGTGGAGGACGGCGCCTCTTCCCGGTCATCGCGGTAGGTATCCTGTAAACGGAGGAGTCCCCCTCCGGTGCATCATCTGCCATTTTGGCGACCGTAAATTCCCAGCAGCTTCGTCGGAAGGCCTGCAAGTCACGACGTAACTTGCCGGCCGCCCGATTGAAGCTGGCCTTGTCGTCCGGATCTCTCGTCCGCTGCCACCGTCTCCGAAGTCTGTTCTTCTCTAAAGCGAGAAGACGGACTTCTTCTGGGATCCGGTGATAATCGGGCGTGAGATTAGGCTTCATCCGTGAGCACACTCCGACGGAAGAGACCACGGCTTCATCGAACAAGGCGACCGCCTCGTCGATGTGCTGAGTGGTATCAAGCGGGACCTCCTCGGGAAGCCTGCGACAAAAGGCAGGCCCGAAGCGGTCCCACTCGACCACTCGTCGCGCTGCTCTCCCAATCGTGTGACGGGTAGGTACGTGCACCTCGATGGGACAATGGTCAGAGGACAGTTCCGTTAACACGGACACCTCGATCTGGTTGACAACTCCCTTGACAACTGCAATGTCTAGTATGTCAGGTCGGGCTCCAAGTCGGAGGGGATAGTGCGTCGGTTGTCCGGGTCCGTAGGCTCGTAGATGGTGGTCGTGTAGGTACCTGCTAAGCGCCCTCCCGGATGGCGTAGTCAAGCGACTACCCCAGTCGGGGTGTTTGCAGTTCAGGTCACCTGCAAGAATTACCTTCCTATGCGCACTGAAAATTGCGGACAGGTCGGCGTCTAGAACTGGTTTGGTCGGCGGTTTGTAAGCCGAAACCAGGAGGACACCTCCGAGAACTCCGGAGAGTTCAACGGCTGTGGCCTCGATATTTTGGCGAGGAGGCAAGACCACGCGGTGATGTGCAATGCAACGTTTCACCGCTATGGCCGTACCACCCCCCGCGTTCCGCCCAGGTCTATCGTCCCTGTAAAACGCATAGTTGGGCAATCTCACGTTGTCATGTGCCCTAAGCCAGGTCTCAGAGAGGAGAAGCACGTCGGGCTTGCGACGGGCTAGGAACTCTCTAAGTTCCTCGAGTTTGGACAGAAGGCTGTTGGCGTTCCACGCTATAATGGAAAGGTCGCGCTTAATGGAGGTAATTCTGTTAGCGTGGAGCATTACAGAAGTCCTATGGCGGCTGCAGCTTCCGCGAGGAGGAGGAACTTTTCAGTCGGGGTCGCCGTGCGAAGGCGATCCCGAATGGAGCGATACAGACGGGCCACTTCTTCGAGGTCATATTCCTCGAAGAACGATTTTACCTCGGCTAAAGCTGAGGGGGATGTGGACGACGATGAAGCAGGTGGGGCAGGGTCGCTGCGGGCGGCGGCAGCATAGCTGCGGGCTGAAGTCACCCGAGATGTGTTCCTGGGTGGGCGCTCGGTCCTTTCAGCTGCAGGACGGGGCTCTACTCTGGACTGCCGAGCAACCCCAGCGCCGGAGCGCTGCGTTGGTCTAGTTTGTGGTTTCTGGGCAGGGGGAGCGGGAGCAGCGTTTTTCTGTTTCTTCTGCTTCTTCTTCTTCCTAGTCTTGGGTCTGTAGCGAGCCGCGGGTTGGGGAGATTCTGACCTCTCTGGGACTGGCTCGACTACTTCCGGGGCAGGTTCCTCGTCCATTGGAACGGGCTGATCTTGGGTCGATGCTGGCGTAGCATGCTCTTCCCGAGCAGGTTGGGACGATGCACGTGGCTGAGCACGTGGGCGAGGTCGGGCGGGAGGTTGTGGCACAGATGAGCTGACCTTCTCCGGGAGACGGGGAAAGGCAGCACGATCCGGGACGACCGGAAGCTGCTGGCGGGCAGGAGGGTTGTTCCTGTCCGCGGTCTGCCTCAGATGCTGCTGGAAAACCCAGCATCCTCTGTAATTTGCCGAGTGAGGTTCGCCGCAATTAATGCAAAAGCGGCGCCCCGCAGCCGGCAATTGACAGGCCTTGGTCGGATGCGGCTTTCCGCATCTGACGCAGACCTCTGCGTTGTGGCAGCTGTCCGAGCCGTGCCCGAACCGTTGGCAACGATGGCACTGCGGGACGAGGCCAGCTTCGCGGCTCCTTTCGACTTTTATGCGAAGCCCGCAAAAACTGGTCAGGCCCAGCAGTCTGTCCGCCTGTTCCCCCTTAAGGAGTATCACCCGGAGGAGGGGTAACTTACGCCTGGGGCCATAAGAGGTAAAGAGCCTGATACACTCTTTAATCGGGAAGCCGAGTTGGCGGAGCTCGTCCGCCACCTCGTCGGGTTCTGTTTCTTCGTCTAGGCCGCGAATAATTAGCCTGACGTGAGCCGCCTTCTCGTAGGAGAAAGTGTGAAATTGTAATCCATTAGCCTGTAAGAACAGGTAGACGGCACGGTACTCTTCGTCCGTCGCGCAGCTAACGCGCAGACTGTCCCTTCCACGAAGAGACATCTGAACGTCTGCCGAGAGACGAACGCCGAGCCGGAGGCGTCTGGAAAAGTCAACGACGTTCTTGACGCCGTTGACGAACAGGGGCGGAGGGCGGCTTCTACGGGAGGGAGCATCTAAGTCTAGCTCCGGGTCTTCGGGGAGCGGAGTTTCCTCCGCTTTCCGCTTTTTCTTAGATACCACTACAGTAAAGGAGGACCCAGGCGTGGGCTGGGACGTAGTGCACGTCGGGGCAGGAGTACCCCCAGAGACAACAACGTTAGACGCGGCCGAGACCGATTGGCGGCCCTGAGAAGGACCACTGCACGATCCGACCGAGTCAGGGACAGGGCCGGGGCCTACAGATGAAGCATTGGATTGGCCCTTAGCAGGACCATTCCGCTGCCCGGCCGCAACGCGACGGTCGCCCATCGCGTTTTGGCAAAGGTAGTCGGGCCGAAGCCCTCCTACTGGGAGACTGAACCCGCTTAGCGCCGGTATTGGAGGCCGCACCACGATTAAGCGAAACGACCGACCGCTACCGGCAGGGACCTAACTTAGCCTACGCCAAGCTAAGCGGGCCGATGCCACCAAAAGCCGCGGGAAAAACAGTAAATTAAGCTAGGCTTACCTGAAGCGATCCCACGAAGTAATCCCAACAGGTCCGGGGTTCGCGAAAGCCACAAACACCACACAGCACTAACACTGGTCCACTGCACTGCACTTAGCCGCCTTTTGGCACCGGGAGGCACACTACTCACGGTAAAACACCAGCCGACACCAGACCGCGAACGGCTACTGCCGCCAAGAGATTCGCACACGCGCACACGAAAACTGCCACGAACACAAGCCGAAGCAACCGATCTAACCGGACTAGTCGAGTCGTCTGCTGCCACGCGGCCCTAACAAGGGACGCTGAAGGCGGTCGCACGACCCACTAATGCGTGGCCGCAGCTAGCTTGGCTTCGCTCTTGTCGTTACTGTACCGGCACTGCAGGTGATCCTGTAGTTTTCTACACCTTCAGTCGTAGACGACCTTACTGCCGGCGCAAGCTAGGGCGGGAGCACCAACCGCCAACAACGTTCCAAGAAGAGTCCGCACTTGATACTACAGTGGTGTCCGAGGACGTGGCGGCTGATGCTGTCGCTGCGGCTGTTGCGGTTTTGACCGTGGCTGCAGTTGTATTTTACTGAAAAATAAAATATTACAACATTTACAGACGTAGAAATAAAATATGTGCACATAAGATTATAAGACTCCCCACTTAGCCCATCACAACGTGCACACGCTGCGATAACATATGACAAATCAGCATCTTGTTGTAAGCGGATAAAAATAACAGCATTCCCCCCCCTCGGATCACGTGTACATGGTGTGTGAAGGTCTCAGCGGGAGTCGATTACAACAGCCACGGCTTGCTTCCTGTTTCACAAGGTTAAACAAATTAACTGTTGCCGTCTACTCGCCTACCCACCCTCTACCCTGTGTACGTGAAGGTCTATTGAATTTGTACTCTGTGAATTGTAATAAATAATTTTTGTACACGAAATACGAGAATATTCTTATCGTTAGTTACTGGTCCGTGTACCTCTGCGTCTTTATGTTAGGACCAGCATCGTCGTCGGATAGCGTACGTTTACGCGTTCTGTATTGTCCGTACGCGAGTGTACTTACGCCGTCGTCCAGTACGTACCTCTTATCGTCATAAGGTGACAGGGAAAGTTTCGTTACACGTTGCGTGTACAGCGTATAACGATCGCTTCGTATACACTCGGCATAGGTGAAAACCGTACGACTGTCGGAAACACACTAGCTGTACAATCGATGTCGTAACCTATTTTTTATTGCCGCTCTTGGCACACCTTTCGCCATCTTTTTGTCGTTGCGATCGGGCAACACGAGCGAGTAACATTTCGCTCTGAGTCCGACAAATTTCCTGATGGGTTTCCCAATGGTTTCATCCTTGAACTTCCCCACGATCTTTTTGTTGTCGTCGCAATGACAAGAATGATCCACGGGATAGTCCGACGTGTCGAAATGGTGGAAATTCTCTCTCGTATCAGAGTACACATCGTCAGTCCGTATGCTGTAAAGCGAACTGTCTGTGTCGGTCATCAGTAACGTCAATCTTTGTCCGTACTTGGCGACAGCGTACCGATAATGAAAATCGTCCAGTTTGCTGACATCGAGTACTGTGAAGCCGACGTACACCGGACGGGAAAGGAATATCGTCCTGTTTCGTAAGGCCAGTCCGACCAATTCATCGGTGTAGCGGATCATACACTTTAGCCGTAGATTGGAAACCAGTTTCTGCAGCCGTCTTTCGTTAGAGACTAGTTGGAAGTCTATTCGATTCCTCACGTTCTCCAGCGATTTGCGATAGACAGCATTGACAATCAGTTTGGAAAAATCCTTTTCAAAACTGTTTGTGGCTGCTGCTCGCTTTTGCGTGTTGAAATTGATAAACGGTTTCATCCACGCTCTCTGTTTAAAACTCAGCACCCTATGGATAACTTTACATTCTAGGCCAAGACTTAGATACAACTTTAAATTTCGAAAATGGAGAACGTATTTTTGCTTGTCGTCCAAAGTTGTCAGCAATTTGGGAACGGACGACGAATGCGTTTCCGATCCGCTATAACCTTTTGTATAGTGTAGTCGTGTGTGGAGTCGTCGAGAGTACGGTGAAAGTGTGTCGGAATTGACACAGGAACGGACGGGCGCCAGCGGATAATCGGAGTGGAGGTCGTGAAGTTCAGGTGGATATTGTAGCTCGACCTCGAGTATGTAGCCCATGTCACCGTCATCGCTCAGAGTACGCACGTCCAGTGAGTCGATCTCGTTACGATCGAGCCATCTGAAGTCGGCGTAAGGGAGTGGTTGTGACATGGCCGCACCGTAAAGGTTGTTGCGGTCTGTGTACAGTATGAAATAGGTCGGCTTTAAAGCATCGTATTGATCGGCGATTAGCGGGTTATTGGCCTTGGCATGGCAGTTGGGTACCATGCTAACGCCCCCGCGAACGGCCGATTCGATAAAGAGATGCAGACCTATATCCGTCAACAGCTCCAGTCGCACTCCGGTCATCGTTAACATCGCGTGCCAAGCGACGCCAGGAAGCGAGTAAAGATGAGCCGGATCGATCTGGTAGTACCGCATGGCCATCTCACAGGACGCCTCGAAGACGTCGGCCAGCAGTACATCTGTTTTAAGATACAGATCGTGATATTCGCCCAGCGTACGGATTCCGAAAGTCCGCCACACGTTCTCCGCGTGAGCGTAATCTTCGTCCGACACTGACGATTCGCTCAGCATGTTGAAAAAGTGTTCTGTTCAGCGGGCAGATGTGTCTCGTCGAACTTCTCGCTACCCGACATGTAATCGTAAGGGTACACGCCCTTACGTAAGAGTAGCTCGAAGTGTTCTTCGAAACATTGTTTCGTTAAAGCGAAATCCGCACCGCTCGCGCGCAAGTTTCCAAGAAGTGTGTCCAAGGACGTGTTGAAAATTGAAGCGTGTCTACGAAACGCAGGGCACCCAACGAGACTGATACGAAGCGCTCACTAGTGGTAGCGATACAAGAGAGATTGACGTATTTACCCATCCCTTGTATCAAGTGATGTGCGTCGTAACCTCGTAAGTTATGGAAAAATACGGGAATATGTTGTGGAGTCTTGTAGTTGAGGTTACAGACGTTGTGGGTTGTGCCCAGGTATCGTCCAGTCAGATGACGATGGTTGCGCACCTTGTCGTCGTTGGTCAGCGGTTTTTCGCAGAGATGGCATACGACGGCATTTGCGAAAGATAACATGTCACGGACACTCATAGTCATGGGGACAATGGTACGCATGATCCTGAACAGTTCACACTCTTCGGCGTCCAGTTTTTCGAGAAAGGTCTCTACCACGTTCTCGCCGCGATAAACGACCTGAGGTTTGAAAATATTACCCTCGTGGTCGACTATGAGGTAGTAGAAACCTGAAGGAAAGTGTAACGACTCCAGTGTGGTGGACGATATGTGCGGAGGAGCGTCGCAGCGATGGCAAGGGACGATGAACGATTCAAAGTCTGCGTATATCGCAAAAGGGACCGTATGGCAGTAGGTGTAATTTTTGAAACACATCACCTTCTCCTCCTCCTTTATGGGTAAACGAATTCTCTGTTCGTACGGTGAACAGTGGGGGACGTGTTCGGTAAGGAGTCGTTCTTCGCAGAACTGTGCAGACAGTAATAACAATAGAAAGAACGGCATTTGTGTTTGGTTAGTGAAGACAGTAAGCGACTCGTATTTTTTATTATACAGTAATTTTTTCGGTAGGCAGTGGTAAGAAGTAATAGATTAACGTGATGTCGTCTGCCGTTGGAAGGTGTTATTCTTAACGGGTAAATTTCATTTTCTTCGTAACCGAAAACATTTATAGAAACTTCAGAATTGTTTCGTTTGAACTTCACAATGTCGCATAGTCGGGTGGGATAAGTTATACCAGAAGTGATGATACTGTGGATATGTGATTTGTATTTGGATACACGCTCACCATGTGAGTGTTGAGGAAACAGAGCGGCCAACACCGAAAATACAAAACACATTTGATCGCCTGCATTGTTCATGTTGTTGATGATGGATTTAGTACGAAATAATTCGGGGGGTGTACGGATGAAACTAGAGGCGGCCAGCGGTTGGTACCGGGAGAGAACGAGTTCTAAGGAGACGATGTGGTTCAACGCCCAACCGGTACCCTCACGTGTGAACTTATAAATTGATTCGATGATTTTTTCGTACGAAGTTTCTAAACGATCTGGAAATACGTCTTGGTCACCGATCAGCGTCGTATGACATCGTCCGTGAAAATAGGCTTCGGTTGTCACTTCTTCGTCATCGTCCGTGACAGCGTTTACAATGTACTTGACAAATCTCGCTTTAACCGTTATATGCCACTTTATAGTAAGCAATCGTGTTAGTTCGCTTACAATGTCCGTACGTAACGTATCGTGCATTTCGTCAAAAAAAGGTTATGACATCGTTGACACATCCTTCATCCTCCGTAACAGGCGTGTAAACGTACGACACCAACGCGCCACGCAACGAATGTTTACGAGCAACAGCAAACGACTGCATTGTTGGCACTATTAATCACAACAACACAAAAATAAACTTGAAACGATAAAAGCAAAACGATTACTTGTTCGCTTGAGGAACAATGGAAGACTGATGCGAAGTTAGAAAATAATCGACGCTTTATTTACGGTATGAGATTACGTGTAGACAGGGTGATGTCATAGACTCCTGTCGTGCGTGTGGAAACATGGCTACGGCACTAATTTTTTTATGTGTCTAGACAGGGTGATGTAATCGGCTTTAGTAGGACGCAGAAGGAGGGAGAAGACGACTCGTTTATTTTTTTATACGTCTAGACAGGGTGATGACATCGACCCCAGTCGAGCGTGTGGGAACATGTCGACGGCAATAATTTCTTTTATGCGACTAGACAGGGTGATGTAATCGGCTGTAGTCGGACGCAGAAGGGGGGAGGAGACGACTCGGTTATTTTTTATGCGTCTAGAAAGGGTGATGTAACCGACATCCGTCGTGCGTGGGGGACCAGGAGGGGGTAGACGAGGGCAGTTATTTTTATGCAAACGAAATGATGCTGTGAACGCCTGGCGACTATCCCCTCTCTCTGGCTACGCGCGCTGCTATCTGCTTCCACTACCATGGTTTATTTCATACTGCTCGCACTACCTATTGTCGACAGCGATCTCTCCTCTCCGGCTGCGCGCGCAGCTATCCCCTCCCCACGATCACCTCTCCCACTACCGGTTGCGCGCGCAGCTATCTCCGAAGAGGTGGAATGTATCGTAGCAAACGAGCATTCTTGCTTCAGACATAGATGCATACACACGTACTTTTGGAAGCCGGCTGAACAGCTATTACGACGTCCGACGTCGAGGTCATATTAAATTTTACGTTCCCAAATACCCAAATGGAAACGTGAAACTACACGACCTGGCTAAAGCCGGATTCCATTACGAAGGCGACGGTGATGTCGTAAAATGTTGTTTATGTAAAGTAAGAATTATGGCTTGGGCGGTGGGTGACGATCCCGTCCAAGTCCATAAAGTGTCAATGCCCATGTGCGATTTTGTCCGCGAGCGGTTGTAAAAGTCATCGCACGCAAAAACGGCTCTTTTCAGAGCCGGCATAAACTCACATACATACCCGTTTGGGTAGTACTAGTAGTACTATGTGTTAGTACTACTACTACTACTACTAAACGACAGTAGTCGCTCCAAAGTCTGAGTGATGACACCCATGATAAAAAAATAAAAATTAAAAAAATTCCTCAAACAGTATGCGTATACACTTTAAATATCGTGATCATGACGAAGAGCGTATCACTCCCATCGCAGATCATCGATGCGATGGACGTCTATCGATACTACGATGGGAAACATTTCGCGATAAGAAAACCGTCACGAAACGCGATACGGTCCAACTTATGTTCCGTGTATTTTGTGAAGAAAAAACGATTTTGCGCAACTACTGTACACGTTACAAGTTCAGTGTTGACAGATATCACAGGCGTCGTTGGCATCAAATAAAAAAACATAGCGGTGATCTGCCACCGATCGTGCTGTTGATGATAGTCTCCGATCGTATACACAACAAATCACGTTGGCTTCAATTTATCGAAGAGTGCGAACGAAACAACGTACCGATAGAACTCGTGGTTCACGAAAAAAATATGTTTAAGTGTACCGTACGTCAAGGATGGAATTTTCTTTCACGTTTCCGTCCGATTCCCGAACTGTATCACGCCGTTGAACGCGTGCACGGCATACACGATTCACACGGACGGATGAACTACGCGACGGTGTACACGGACATGCTCCGCTACGGAAGTTCGATCCCTCACGCTTCTTGTTGCATCGTCCTTACGGAGCGCACTATTCCGATATGTACACCGATCGAAATATACAGAAGCGTGGTGGCGATAGCGCCAAAGTGCGCACTAGATCCTAGCTATAACGTAAGTTTTGACGTGCGCTGTCCACCGTCCTTTTACCGACACCAGCGAGAGGCAAACAGTTTGCGTTGGTGAACAACAAGGCGCACGGATTGTTTTCGGTACTCTTTCTGAAGGAGGCGTTGCCTACACTCCGCGAGTATTGCGAATACTTTGGTCTGCGGTATTCGCACGAACAAGGGTACAAGGTGAAAGACCGACGTTTGTACGAACAGTGGCAGCAGTGTACGGGCGCTATGGCGGACGAATTCGGTTGTTGAACTCGTATCTGATACACGTGCACTCGGAGTCGGGAAGTCAACGTCCGATCGCTGACTCAAAGCTAAACACATGTGCGAGCGCCTACCTGAGAACGATAACGTCATAGTCGCTGAAATGCACGAGTACCGCGACAACGTTATACGTAGCGTTATGTTCAAAGACATGAATTTTGTCAAGACCGTAAGAGCGTTGGACACGAAACAACAGACGCTCATTAGATATTAAAGCGGTATGAGACTCGTGCGTAATAGATGTATGAAAATCAGTTTAGCTCACGTTTTAACGTACTTACGCAATTGCAAGTAGAGCGCGCTGTTCTTCCGTTCGGTCGAGATGATATAACTGGATGTGGAGCGGTGGCGTCGCGACAGTCACGTGATGGAAGGCGGTCGTACCAGAACGGTACCGACGAGAGATACGTTCAGCACTGAGCCGACGGTTTACTACGTTCCAGCGTATTGTGAATCACGGTTCGCACCACGACGACGTAAGAATGAGACGAAATGTGAAGAACATACAGCAGAGCGTTTGCAAGACTGCCGCGAAGGAGTTGCACAGACCGGTAAGGAGGAATTTTCCGAGACGTGCGGTCGAGTTGAAGGGACTTCACGACTTGTACCAAGCGGACCTGGTAGAGATGATACCGCACGTGAAGGTGAACAAGGGATTCAAGTACCTCATGACGATGATTAACGCGTTTAGCAAGTACGCGTACGCCGTTCCGTTGAAAACGAAGACGGGTGTAGAGGTCGCACGAGCTCTGAAACCGATTCTGCGTACTAATAAAATGAAATATATGCAGACGAACAATGGGAAAGAGTACTACAACAGCACCGTACAAACGTTGCTGAGCAGATACTGTGTCACACTCTATTCCACGTATAGTGAGAAAAAGGCGTCCATTGTGGAACGGTTCAACCGTACGTTGAAAACGCACATTTATCGTGCGTTCAGCGAACAAGGTCATTACCGTTGGTTGGATATGTTACCGGAACTGGTCAGGGCGTACAACGACAGCGTGCACAGAACAATCGGAATGAAACCGCGTCAGGTGAAGGAATCCAACGAACGTACGGTGCTACGACGTATTCGTGAGAACACAGCGAGGAGCATCGACTACTGGTAAACGACCAAAGTTCAAAGTAGGCGATTGTGTGCGTATAAGCAAACACAAATGACGTTCGCCAAAGGATACACCCCCAATTGGACAAACGAGATATTCCTCGTTCACGGAGTACGTACCGGCAGCGTACCCGTCACTTATTCGCTAAAGGATCATACGGGAGAAGTGTTGAAAAGCGGTTTGTACGAACACGAAATTAGTAAATCGAACGTTGGTGATGTGTACTTGGTAGAAAAGATCGTGCAAAGTAAAGGCGATCGCGTGAAATTCAGGTGGTTAGGATTCGATGGTACGATTCGTGGATACACAAGAAGAACTTGCTATAACAACGAATCGACTCGTGGAAATAGAATCAGTATGCGTCGGTGCGTTACGATGACAACATGCGCGCTGTGTACAGTGTAAAAGACGTTGTGTCGCATCCCGGCTACGACGAGTACGTTGTGATCACGCCCGCTGACTACGTCGAACGCATGCGCAGGATGTGAACGGTACACGAGTACTGGCAGCGGGTTCGATCACTACAAAGAATATGTTTCGTCGAATCCGAACTGTGAAAGGGGTCCAGACACTTGCTTGTGCAGTTACATATCCATCGACTGTACCAACATAGTGCGACTATTAAATAGACTGTGGACAGAACGGCAACATCACAATATTGCAACAAGGGCACAGACTAAAAATAAATAACGTGGGCTATTCGAAATTGTGTGGCGATGATGGTGGCGGTGGTTGTGGAAGAAAAAACGTAAACACGGACGTCTTCTGCCTGATACCGTACGTTCGATCATCTGCGGACATTCCGCGTGCGGCAAGACTAACGTCATATTCAATCTGTTGTTCGATGTGAACGGGTTGAGATTCGCGAACCTGTACGTGTTTTCTAAATCATTGTTTCAACCCAAATATCAGTAATGGAGACCCTGATGACACGACTTTCTGACGAAGGAATGGGTTATCACGCGTTCAACGATAACGATAACGCGCTCCAACGTCATGTCCGAAATTCTTGATACAGTGGAACTGAGGGCGCACGACAACCCCCGTGTTTATAAGACTACCGCTACGAAGGTCATTACCAACGCGGTGTTGGAAGAGAGGCATGCCCCGTCTAGGGTGTGCTACCGCACACCACATGCGGTGAATCGTATACAGAGGGGAGAGACTACTCGGGTTGGTATGCACCGACACATTCCATTATCGGTGTTTATTCAACTGGTTTCGGGTCGTAGTGTTTGGGGGGGTGGAACCGAGATGGCCGCAATGACGGTTCTACGCGTTCGACAAGCCGAAACGAGAGTTCTACACGTGTATGCGTTTCTTAGGTATGTTACAGTGCTCATAAATGTTATTCTAAACCATCCTACTCGCATTAACCGTACGTCACTAATACTGTTTCTTTTTTTCTGTTACAGATGGACACACATTCCTACCCAATTTTTTCAATGTATATCTTGTATATATACCAGATTTTGACAATGTATATTTGTATATATGTGTATATTTTGCTGTAATAATTTGTTGTTGTGTATTGTTTGTATATATTAAATATAAAGTTGTTTGTACTTTTATTGTTTACAATATACGTGTACATTTTTCATTGCTTAAGTGTTTATTTTCAACTACCCTATTCCATGCATGATGTGCGTTGCACAATTTTTACAAGTGAAGTGCTTTTCAATTATACTAACTGGGCATTGTCTACATGTCATCATGAGTATCTTACGACGACCGCAGAAGAAGCACACACTGATGCTGAACACACTACTTTTTTTTACAATATTTACTTAACACGGACACATACATCGACCCCAAAGCCTATTCATTGTAAATTTACGTCGACTAATCTACGGCCGAGCGGCGGCTAAAGTTCGTTATGCACCGGAAGTTTCAGAAGATGACACTACACCGATACACACTACCTTTTTTCATACTATATACTGACACTTACGTTCACATATCCGGATAACGTTCACAAGTTGGCAACAATGCAATACACCCAGTCTCTTCGCCACCACATTAATTTCCCGCCGATTAATCATCGACGACATCCGGGCGGCGGACGGTGAACAAGATCAAACCACTGTCGAATTTACCGCAAGACAAATACACAGCGTCTCAAGTCTACCTTCCCCCACGTTCACCGTCGTCGTCGGATAACGGCTAAAGTCCGATCCCGCTGAAGAAGAACGCAGTGATCCTTTTTTTACAATATATACTTACTTACCACTGACCCACGCCGACCAATATACGGTCGCCCGGCGGCAGCCTGGCGATGTCCAAATCTAAACACGTACACATGGCCGACGCTTAACCCGTACACATACACATTTTTTTTACAATATATATTTACCACAGGCACACGTCCACCAATCTATGGCCGGGCTACGGCCAAGCCGCGGCCTGGCGACGTCCAAATATAAACACGTACACATGCGGCAAAATGGCCGACGCATAACCCGTACACACCGCACAAGTTGGCAACATCGACTTTTCCAACATGGCCGACAGGCATACGTCGACCCATCTACGGCCGAGTCGCGGCCAAGCTGCGGCCTGGCCACGTCCAAATCTAAACACGTACACAAGTTGACAACGCCGACGCGTAACCGGTACACGCCGCACAACTCGGCAACGTCGCAATTTTCCAACATGGCCGACGACCGACCACATCCGCGCGGCAAAATGGACGACGAATTTTCGAACATGGACGACGACCAATGAACATCATGGCGGCGGCTTAAGCCACACCCACAACCAATAAACGACCATACCACCACCACAAATTACACTCAAAACCGACACGTCCATGCCCCGCCACTAGATCTTACACCAAAATTTAACACTACCACCACCACCACCAAAATGTTTGAATTTCCCGCCAAAAGGGGCGGCGGTGGAGGGCAGGGTAGGGGATGACGTAACTCCCGGCCCAGATACCCTACTAATGCAATACACACAGTCTCTTCGCAGCCACCTTAATTTCAAATTTACCGCCGACAAATAATCGACATTATCCAGGCGGCGGCCGAACGGTGGCCAGATCACACCATTGCCAAATTTACGACTGATACGTACACAGCAACTCAGATATAACCCCCGTTCACCGTCGTCGGCGGCGGCTCAAGTCCGATCCCGCTGAAGAAAAACTGAGTGATCCTTTCTTTTACAACATATACTCACCACAGACACACGTCGACCAATCTACGGCCGGGCCGTGGCCCGGCGGCAGCTTGGCGATGTCCAAATCTAAACACGTACACATGCGGCAACATGGCCGACGCTTAACCCGTACACATGCACTTTTTTTAAATATATACTTACCAGAGACACACGTCGACCAATCTACGACCGGGCCACGGCGAAGCCGCTGCCTGACGATGTCCAAATCTAAACACGTACACATGCACAATTTGGCAACAACATGGCCAATGCTTAACCTGCACACACGGCACAAGTTGGCAACTTCGACTTTTCCAACATGGCCGATGACCGACCACATCCGTGCGGCAACATGGCCGACAAATTTTCCAACATGGACGACGACCAATCAACATCCTGGCGGCGGCTCAAGCCAGACCCACAAACAATCAACTACACTACCCCCACTACAAATTACACCCACCACCGTCACGTCGTTACCACTACCACTACATCTTACACCGGAAATAAACGCCCAACACTACCCCCACCATCACAATTTTTATATTTCCCGACAAAATGTGCGGCGGCGGGTGGGATAACGTCACTTCCTGCCCAGAACCCCCCTAAGTACCCTACTTGAAACCGTTACAAAATATTTGGAAAGCGTTGGTTGAAAAAAAAAAGTAAAACAACAAACGAAAAGGCGACGAGGGCGAAAAAATGAAACGCGAGGAGGAGGAGGGGGAGGAGGATCCCATGGGCGCGAGTAGTAAGATCGACGTAGGAACACCGCTCCGTCCCCGATCGACACCACGTTTCCTGAAAACGCCCGTGATAGCCGAAACATCGGACGGCGACGACGAAGAAGAGGCCGATCCTAGTCTCAACATCGAAAAAATTTTACACACCCCGGAAGGAAGGCGCGAAACGCGTAGATATTTTCTGACCAAATACGACAGCGATTCGATAGCGAACAAGTACATGCGCATGATCGTGTCGGCTGAACGCGATCGTCTGATGGACTATACGTACGGCGTAAGACACACAAACGGAAAATGGATGATCGGTGATTAACCGTTGGAAATCGAAACGGACGACACGAACCTCATCAACGGTAAACGATATATAGGTACACCGGGTATATACGAACTCGTGTTCATGAAGCATCCTAACGAAAACGTTTACAACGAAACGGATCTGAAGGCTTAAAAAATATACTGCGCGCCACCAACGGCAGAAGCATTATTATTTAGCGAACGCCCTGGTAAACGCGAACAGTGGTGTAAAGAATAAACGGATAATATCACAGTTGTTCTCGCTGAAACGTACGGGACACGGACAAAATAATATTACCGACAGAATGTATATGGTGTCGTCGAGAAAAAAAAGACAAAATCGATTACGTGCACTGTGACGATCCGAACGAACTGGTGGACAGATTACGACTATTGATAGCGTCACAGCGCGACGGAAACGGCGGGCACACAAACGAAATCGTTTCCATAGTGGAAGAACTA
Source organism: Magicicada septendecula (assembly GCA_034769895.1). Lineage (NCBI taxonomy): Eukaryota > Metazoa > Arthropoda > Insecta > Hemiptera > Cicadidae > Magicicada > Magicicada septendecula. The sequence continues at coordinate 148,245,092 of CM068376.1, read as the reverse complement.
CGCGAAGCCGACATCATCGTATAAATAAGACCGGTATATAACGACATCCGTCATTAGCAGCAGCGCCGAGATGGTACACGATTTTCACGACGACAACATGTATACCATGCTAGTGTTTATTATCGCGTCCGCGAGTGTCGTCGCATCGTCCGCCGAGAATAATAATGCGAACGATGTAGCCTTCTCTATCGATTACTTGACGCGTTACGGATACGGCTAAGCGCGGACAACGCCACCGTCGTCGCCAGCGTTATTTCGTCCTACCTGCGGACTCTTTAAGAGAATTAAAATTTAACCGTAAACGGAGAATTAAACAACGAAACGATGAATCTGGTGCGGGCGCTGAGATGCGGTAACGAAGATTTCGCGTCGTATACCTTACGAACGCCGTGGGCCAAGAGACGACTGTCGTGGCGATTTGTTCACGGTATCGTCGACGCTATAGAATCAACGCGACAAGCGTTCGCTATATGGTGGAAACATTTCAATTTGGAATTCGACTATCGGTCAAACGACATAAACGCGGACATAGTCATCGCTATGAGATATTTAAACACCGGTGTCTGACCTCCAAGTGTACGATCTGCGGGTACGATATGGACGGACGGGGAGGTACACTCGGTCACGCTTACTACGCGCCCGAATTACCGTACAACACTTCCGAAATACACATGGACTACTACGAATCGTGGAGTTATACGAACGCAACCGAAATACCGGATGATCAAACCAGTTTTCTACAGGTGCTAACGCAAGAAATCGGACATGCGTTGGGACTGGCTCATTCGCTTGAGAGGGATTCGATCATGTACCCTTTCTACGTACCGCGGACGGGCGGTCCGTTCGACCTGAGAGACGACGTTATAAGAGGTATTCGACACTTTTACGGGAACCCGTCGACCGGTACGGCGATGACGACGACGACGCCGACGACGAACGACACCGTCCGGACGACGACGGATTTATGTCGACTAAAGAACGTTAATCAATTTTTAATAATCAACAGACACGTGTATATAGTGCACGATGACTTTTTGTGGACACTGGACCTCGAGTCGAAGCGTCCGGGCGGCGGTGGGAGTCCGCTTCAGCTTGACGGATTGGTTGACGTTCTTACCATCGACGTTCACCAAAGTTTCGGCGATGTACCAGAGACCCCGTACCAAAGAAGTGGTGCTCTTCGTAGACGGATACGTGTACATGTTCGATATACACAGTCTGCAGCCGGTGAACGGGTATCCTCAACAGATCACAACGCTCGGCGTTCGCACGCTGACGAAAATAAAGGCGGCAATACACACTTACACGGGTCGAACCCTTCTGCTGTATAACGATATATATTACGGGGAGATAGACGAGTGCTCGTTCGTGATCAAGAAAGCGCGTTCCGATACACCGACGGAAAGATTTATTCCTTCAAAGACGGGCGCGTGTACGTGTACGATGAATTTCTAAACACGATCGTGAAAGGAAAGCATACCGACGGACTATCCGTCGTCGGAATAAAATGTATAGACGGCACGATCGTATCAAAACTAATCGATTTATTACGCGAGTACGTATAAATGCCGCGCACGGCGGTCGACGCGCTTCATTCACGAGATGAGCCTTGACAAGTTCAGCAGACACCAGAGCGCCGTCAGAGTGCGAAGGGAGATGCGACGCAGTCTGGGGGATGATATCGGTATCGCGATGACCGAGAACGGACACTTCGACGTAGCGGGGAAAAATACACAACTTGGGCGAGCCGCACGACGGTAACGATGCCGTTCCACTGCGGTTCGTGCGAGACCACTATCTGGTCGTCGATCCGACGACGCAAGGTTCCGCGAGAATAGACGTGAAAGGTCACCGCGGTAAACGACGCTTATTTCAACGCGCAAGGAAAGACTATTCTGAACGTCAGTGACGGCGGCGCACGGGCCATGGACGCCGTGAACCAGTGTCAATTGAAGGACGCTAAGACGCTAAGCGGTACGCAAAGAGTGAAACGTGCAAACTCGCAAAAGTGTTGCAACACAGTTGGGAGAAAGTGGTATCGTGTAACTATAAATTGCATACGCACGTGGCGCGTACTTCACTTGGTGCCGAAGAGGCAGAGTTACTACTCACGAGCAAGGCGGAGACGACCGACTTGATCAGCGATCTGGACAAATCCGTCGACAAAAAGGACGACCACGATTGGAGATCCCTTTATCGGCAGCAGGCGACACGAAACAGTAGACATGTACTAACTACGCAGTCGTTTTGAAAAACAAGGAGCGTGGTCTCATCGGAAAAATAGTTAAAAGCGCGGTACCATTCGTCACAAAGTCAGTACTCACACTGATCAACCAAGCGGTGGACGTATTACTGGTGGAAATACATCTTTCCGGCTACAGGTTCTGCGGACCAGGAACGAAACTATAGGAGAGATTGGCTCGCGGCGATCGCGGAATCAACGAGATGGACGAAGCCTGTCGCGAACACGATATCGCCTACTCCAAGTACAAGGACAACGAACGACGACGCGTAGCGGATCGTGTGCTAGCCGGCAAGGCGTGGAAACGATTGAAAGCTTTGAATTCGGGCAACAACGAAAGAGCGTACGCGGCGGCCGTAGTGGCAGCGATGAGAGCGAAATCGGCGTTAGGCAGCGGACTATGCTACGGTGGTGTGAGTAAACGTCGTCGTCGCACCAGTCGACGCAAGTCGGTTCGTCGCACGATAATCAGCAGGAGGTGGACGACGGGGACGGGGCGACGACGAAGACAGACCGGCGGCGGCGGTAAGAGGGCTTCGGGACTCTACTTTCGCCCGTACCGAAAAAACTAATCGAAATACCCGTGCGCCCGTTGTCCGATCGAGATCTGTACGAGTACGCGAAACGATTGCGCATACCTTATTTCAGAGGCGTGTACATGCGCGACGCACTTCCTCGGTGACAGTGGAAGAACGAAAGCGCGATCGTGAATCTCAACGACACGCGACGCTACCGGACCGGACACGCACTGCGTATGCTACAAGAAGCGAAGCGACGGAGTCACGTACTTTGACGGATTCGGCAATCTTCGTCCTCCCGTCGAGCTAATACGGTACTTTGGATCGAACGTTAACTACGTCCGTTACAATTACGCGCGGAAATAGTAGCCGGACACGGTCGTCTGCGGACATTTATGTTTGGAGTTTTTGACATCGAACGATCAGTAAACGACGAGATGTCTTCGTTCACGGTCACCGTTACGGGTACGGATCCGAGCGCACTGTTTTGCGACTTTTTCCACCGCTCGAACTGACGGTCGGCGAATGGTACGCGGGACTGCTGGTCTTTACCACGTACAACTCTATACCGAACGTGGAAAGCGGAAGAAACAACGTCTTTCCCGTACTAAAGGGTGGTGTGCGTAAAGCGATAGAACTCGTCGAAATACCGACCTGTGTGTACGAAATCAGTGATATCAAAACGTACCTGAATACAGCTATTAGACCCGAAATTTACGCTACGCCCCAACAACAACACGTTGAAATGTGAACTTTATTGTTCATACAAGTTCGATTTCGGGCGTACGAAACACGGGATCGGTACCATGCTGGGTTTTTCCAAGAACCGCAAGTTAGAATCGTATAAATTACACACGACGGACGCGCCTGTAAACATTAACAAAGTGAACGTTTTGAAGATAAGGTGTAACGCCAACCAAGATTCGCACGAGGCGGGACGAAACGAGCATTATACTGCACTCGTTCTACCCGAAAGTCGAGACGGGATTCAAGATAGTCGAAACGCCCGGCAACGTCATTTATCTTCGGCTTAACGTACTACACTTTCGTAACGTTACAGTGTCCTTACATGATCAGGACGGTGATATCGTGAATTTTCGTGACGAAGTCATCACCGCGCGTATATATTTACAACGTGGGTAGTAATAATGGGATTTTATTTCGCTGATACCGTCGCTTTACCTACAGCATCGGTGAACAAGAGCGGAGGCGCGCTCAAGATAAAAGAAGACGACACATTCGGACAGGGTATCAGAAGACGTTCCTCGTTGACACGGTTAACAGCGGCTAACCCACGCTATCTGATTTCGCAAGGATTCAAACTCAATAAAAACAAGTAACATGACGGACAGCGGTATCGTCTTATCGGTTGAACGACGACCGTTTTTTGAAGACAACATCACGCATTACGAATATCATACTCACGCACCGTACGCGTCGGCGTCACAATACGGAAATAACGATGAGATACGTATACCTATCCTGCAACATGAAGTCTTCACTTTACCGATGGAAAGGTTCCTGTACGTCGAAGGCAAGTTGAGCAAGAAGACCTGCAGCACCGATACCACGAACGTAAAAATGGTCAACAACGCGATCGCGTTTCTCTTCGAAGGAATCCGATACGAACTGGCCGGTGTGGAAGTGGGTCGTACCAAGAGCGTCGGCATCGCGTCCACTATTAAAACCATGCTATCCGTCGGCACGCAGGACGTTGTTTCGATGAAAAACGCCGGTTGGGTTGCCCCCGCGGCTAACGAGCTAACACCTTCCGGTAAAACGGTGAATTCAAATTTTGCATACCGTTGAGGATGCTGATGGGATTCGCTGAGGATTTCACGCACGTTATACTAAACATGAGACAGGAACTGATACAGTTGCGCACTTCCACTAACGTTAACGCTCTGTTCTCGTCCACGGATACCCCCGCTAACGCCGATACAGAACTGACTAAAATCTCTTGGATGATTCCGTTCGTGTACGTGAACAACGAAGTGCGGATACGACTGTTGGACATTGTACGCAAAGACATACCACTATTCTTACCGTTTCGCAGTTGGGAACTGCACGAGTACCCGGCTTTACCGTCGACGAGAGACAGACTTCGACGGTGAAAACAACGACACAACTGGAGAAACCGCGGTACGTGATACTCACATTCCAGACCGCCAGAAAAAACGATCTGAAGAAACACGCGGACGAATTCGATTACTGCAAGGTGACCAACGCGAGACTCTTTCTGAACGATAAATACTACCCGTACGATAACCGGAACCTGGCTATCGATAACGGACGTTACGCGTTGCTGTACGACATGTATACGCGATTTCAAAAACTGTACTACCATAGAACTCAAACCAACGTACTTCTAACACCGACCGAGTTCATAGCGAAAGCACCGCTATTCGTCTTCGATTGTAGCAAACAGGACGATTCGCTCAAGTCTTCACCGGTCGACGTCAGATTGGAATTCGAGTCATCGAGCAATTTCCCCGCTCAGGCCGCGGCCTACTGCTCGATACTGCACGATTCTCTCAACGTATACACTCCGCTGTCCAACACAGTGCGCAGACACAATTAAACTCACTCTGTATATTAATGATTTTTTTTGCTGTAAATAGTATGTTGCTTTTTAGAATATTATACGTGTATTTCATGTATGTGTTTTTTTTATATTAAAAAAATATAATCAATTTTTATGTACTTTATTTTATGAATACCTGTAAACCCCCTCTTACCGAATGGCGGGAGGGGGAAGCGTCTCCCCTCCTATTCTTCGCTCAGTGTTTCATCGGCGCGAGTCGTGAGAGGACGTGCACGATGCTTTCACACGATCACGAGGATGATGATAACGATACCAACGAAAACCGCTATTTCAGACAGTGCGGTGAACCGTCGACGATCAAGTCCGTATCTCCGGTATCTCCAGACGACAAAGAAGTGAAGATCGCACTGATTAAAAAAACATATCCTCGTACCCAAGTTACAGAAGCATTGAAGACCGTTTAAAGAGTTTTAAAGACTGGCCGATATCGTTGACGGTAACGCCAAAAGAACTAGCCGAAGCGGGTTTCTTTTACAACGGATGCAACGATAGAGTAATTTGTTTTTGCTGCGGAGGCGGTTTAAACAAATGGGAACGAGGAGAAAACGCTTGGATGGAACACGCACGTCATTTCCCCGTGTGTTCTTACGTAATGTTAGTGAAAGATAAAAAATTCACTCTCAAAGCACTGGGCATCATTACCGAACCGGGAGCAGCAGCAGCGGTAGCAGAGAACGGACTACGCACCGACTCGATCAAAGAGAATAAAAAAAAAGAAGAAGGGGGAGCGGATCGGGATACGTTGTGCAAAGTTTGTTATGCACACATCGTTGAAGTCGTACTTCTTTCCTGTCGCCATTTTGTCACTCACATGTGTGAATTGCACCATCACTCTAAATACGTGTCCCTTATGTAGAGCCACATACACCACTTACATGAGAGCGTATTTCTAGTTAGTTTTCACACATCAGTTTCAACCTACTACGCACAGTGACTACTACGAATTTCCTTCTTTAGTTTTAATCCAGAATCGACTACATCGAGACAATGATTTCTGACGAAGAGGGCGAAACGTACGAGTACGTTTCTTCGGATGATGAAGACGTACAATACGTTATGATAGCAAAATTCTTATCAGCGTTCCCACCTGGAAACCATTCAAATTTTATAGGATGTCCGATACCGCCTAAAGAATTAGTCAAAGCCGGTTTCTTTTATTCAGGATACACCGTTAAAAATGTATATTTTTTGTTACAACGACTACTGAGAACGTCTAAATAACGTGCGGTCAGAAAACGAACAGCAAATTCATACTCGTGCTTACCAGCTGTTAATAAAAGGGCAAGAACGTTTCGTCTAATGCATGAAATAAACCAGTACAAATTGTTTGAAAATCTATGCTGCTGCTGTGACGGACGTGTTTATAATTAATCGATATCTCACTACCTCCTCTCCCACAATTTGAATACCTCAGTGTTTCGACAGTACGTGTCGACAACGGACGCTTGGAGCTGTTAACTTGGTACGAGTACAGACGTTGTAGTGACTTAAGGCACGCAGTACTGTAGCCTGCAGAACTTTTTGTATACAACGTTTTGACAAAAAAAATTGTTGCACTGATCCGTAACGAGGAGACAAGGTACAAAGTAAACGTTCCGAAGAAATTCTTTACGGATGTTTCACAACATACAACGTGTCTGTTCCGCGAGACGGACGGATCGGCAGCGTTCCTAGTGGCACCAACACATTGTTTGTAACAAAAAAAAGATGGCAGTCGACGAGCTAGCAGTCATACTCGACTTTCACTGTTTCGTGGACGATAACGGAAACGAACTCGTCAAGGAACTGCCCGTTATGGATGTCACCGCATTTGCCAGCAGGCATTGGATATTTGCACTACCAACGGACACGATCGTTTCGAATCACAAACACGTGAGGACGAACCGATGGTTAACCGAGCATTTTCATGGACTAGCGTGGACGGACGGGGAGACATCTTGTGTCGATTTAGTAAAGTACACGTTTCCTTTTAACTACGTGTTCGTAAAAGGATTACAAAAAAAACAAGTGTTAGATTTTCGTCCCGTAGGACCCTTAAATGTTAGGAAGAATGATATTTCATGAAGTTATTGCCAGGATGCTGAATAACGATGAGCGTGGACTGTATTTGATACATTTATTAAATTTTGCATTACAATTTACACGGCATGTTAAGGTTGGCTGTGTCTGAAAGACATTTGAATATTGTATAAACCAAGTCGGTTACGAAAGCTACATGGCAAAATGAGGCGCAAATGTGCAACACTCTACATATAAATGTTAAGGCCTAAGGCCTAGATAAATTGTCGCGACAACAAGAAAAAATGAAAAAGACAGAACAAGGCAGCAAACGCTCTGACGTCTGCCGCCCGCCGACGCACGTTGAACTGTGACGATGCCTGAACTTGATAAACGTAATTTAGAAAGTACAGATTAGCCAACCTTTAAATACGAAAATTACCACATTACTGTCCATAACTGCCCGCAAAAATCAAAAGATTTTTTAATACATTTTAATAACTTATTATACGAAAACACAATGTCTTCTTAATAATAGATGTCAACCTCAATAAATTGTATTGAACCTTGAGATTGAAATGTTAGATAACAGTTACAGCATTAACTGTTTAGAGATAAACTTGAGTGATGACGATAAGAGTTGAGCAAGCCACAGTTGGCTAGCAAACTGATTTATACATGAGTATAAATGCAAAAATTAGCAATGTATTGCTAATATATATTGTATGTATACAATATAAAACAATATAAAACATGAATAATGAATAGTTTGACAATGTTTGATGATGAATAATCGGTGACTCATCACATGATGTGCCCGATACAAATTGCAAATATTTTATGCAAGTCATGATGGTTAGCTTGAACCAGTCAAGGCCAGTTGACCTATACAATAGTATTGAGTGTAAAATGAACAGACAGAAATTATTACAAAATTATACATGTAAAAACATAGATTTAGCATAACGCTTTAATATAATAATTGAATGATGCATACTATACCTGAAGTTTCAGGAATGTACAATAAATTGTCATGTGAAAACAGATTACACATTATTAAATGATTGCAAGCACAAAGTGTAATGACATGTATGTCATAATTAAAAGCATGAATATTAATTGTGCCATACGTGATCACAAAATACAAAATACACAATATAAAAATATATGCGTGGCGTATGGTTATAGACAGTAGATGCGGGTAAAACAATGTGTTTTACATAGATACAAGTTATACATAATAAATACAATAGAAATCGGTTTAGATAATTACAAATACATGACTACAAGGCACAATAGCATAAGTGACAAGTACAACAAATGTGTTTATACAAAATGTAATACATGTGTTGAACAATTGCGAGTAATAAATTCATAGAGTAATAAAATATCACACATATTGACAAAAAATGTGCAAGAAAATGCAAACATGGTTTGTATAGCTGCAGACAATGTGAATATTATATAACAAAATTTTTACATAAGAACAATACTAACAATGACATGACACATAACCCATTACCAATATCAAAATATAAGTATGTAAAGGACATAGTATGTCTCACAAATTATTAATATATAAATACAAAAATAGTAAAGTATACCACCATAACAATATGATAAGCATAGATATAATAACATAGTGCATGGTTGTAAAATTACAAGTCACATGCGAATTTAGTATGTAAAATACGCAATAATGCAAATTAACATAAAATGTTGTGATAATATATATCACCAATTGAAGTCGAACAAATTGTCAGACAATAAAGTAATGAAAGCCAGTGGCCAGGTGAAATATAGCATTGTGCTAAGTAATTATATTGACCTTGTGTCTAAGCCTCGTCCGGCGCTGGCAACAAACATAGCTTGTGAACTGGTCTGCGAAAAATGCCAGTAGGCGTGCGAATGTCTACTACTCTAATTAAGTTGTCTGGGCCGGGAAATGTGGCGGTAATTACACCAAATTTCCACGCTAATAGAGGTAAGTTATCCTCGATCAGCAAAACCAGGTCACCAATGGAAACGTTTTCCTTAGCGAATTTCCATTTGTGACGTTGTTGTAATTGATGTAAGTAGTCGCGAGACCAAGCTTTCCAAATGACTTGGACAAACTTCTGGAGAAGTTGCCAACGTCCAAGACGAGAGATGGGAACGTGAGATAAGTCAGGATCAGGTATCGCCGTTAATGGTGCGCAAATTAAAAAATGGCCAGTTGTAAGTGGCACTAGACCATTTACATCCGATGAAACGGCAAATAATGGACGTGAGTTTAGACATGCCTCTATCTGAGACAAAACCGTCGTGAACTCCTCGAAAGTGAGTATAGACTTGCCGACCACGCGGCGCAAATGATACTTTAAACTCTTTATACCGCTCTCCCAAAGACCACCAAAATTAGGTGACGAGGGCGGAATAAATGACCATTTAATACCATGAGAGGTCGTATAGGATTGGATTGATGAGGTGGCATCCTTATTATGCCAAAGATTGTAAAGGTCATGCAAAACGTTGCGGGCCTTCCTAAAGTTCGTGCCATTATCAGAATATAACTGGCTGGGTATGCCCCTACGGGCCATGAAACGACGTAAGGCAGCTATAAACGCGTTGGCCGTAAGGTCGGAAACCAATTCCAAATGAATGGCCCTGGTCGCTAAGCAAATGAACAAAGACACATAGGATTTTGACAGAGTCCTAGATTTCTGCCCGCCATGACGAATCATGAAGGGACCACCATAATCAACTGCGCAGAATAGAAACGGCCGCGAAGGAGTGACTCTAGAAGATGGCAAAATACCAAGCCTTTGAACCTGATGTTTGGTACTAAACCTAAGACACTTGACGCATCTACGAATGATGGAGCGAATGACTATCTTGGCGTTAATGATCCACCAAAGTTGACGAAGTGAATGATGCACAAGTTGAGCACCAGCGTGGAGTAGACGAATGTGTTCGCGTTCGATAATAAGGCGAGTGATATGAGCCGATTGATGCAAGACAATAGGATGCTTATTGTCATAAGGTAGTTGCGACTGACGCCAAACTCATCAAGAAACGGGTCCAGAGAAGACAACTTACACCTGATAGAGACAGAAGACCCATTATGAAGGCAATTAAGCTCAGCAGCGAAGTGGATGGACTGGGATTGTTTTATGAAGAAATTAAGAGTGGAATGAATTTCAACGGGGGTAAGAGCACCCGAGATTTTCTCTGCCCTGGAGAGTCTAATATTTTTGATGAATCGAAAGCAATAAGCGTATACGCGAGTCAGACGGTGCAACGAAGAAAAGTCCTTTGAAAGATCAATAGATAGGGTAGATATTAGAGAAAGTTTGGGGGGTTGTTTCTCCTCCGCAGTACATTCAGGAGACGACAGATTAGAAGGTAAAAAAGGTGAAAATGATTGGACTCGGAAGATTGAGACAAATAAGCGGGACCTTGCCAACAAAGCGAACAATCGCGCAAAACGTCGGGGTGACATCCCCTAGAAATAATGTCAGCAGGATTATGTTGTGAATGGATATGATGCCATGTGTAGGTTTCAGTGAGACACTGAATCTCGGCAACACGATTAGCGACGTAGGTCTTCCACCTAGAAGACTGGGCATGAATCCAGTAAAGGGACACCATGGAGTCAGAATACAGGTGAACACTATTGATAAAGGAATGAAGAGCTGAGGAGTGACTTTGAATAAGAGTCGCGATAACAACAAGCAAGCGCAGAGTTCAATGCGGGGTAATGACACCTGTCGTAGTGGGGCCACGCGAGATTTGGTACACAGAAGGTCACAAGAGGCCGATGAATCTTGATAAATAACTCTAACGTAAACACAACACCCATAGCCCTTTTCAGAAGCATCCGCCAACCCATGTAATTCAACTATCTTTGCCTTAGACTTACAGCGAATAGAACGTGGGACAATAATTTTACCGATTAGACATAATTTATCGCATAATGAACGCCAATGCAAGTGTAATTGCCCAGAGATTGGCTCATCCCAACCAAGATTGGACAGCCATAGTTGCTGCATAAACTGTTTGTAAAGAAAAACAATGGGGCCGACGAGTCCGAGTGGGTCGTAGATACCCGCGATAATCGATAGGATTTTCCTCTTAGAGATGCTTGATTCAACTGGAAATGACTTGATGTCAAACAAAAATGAATCTGTATAGTTATTCCAATGAATGCCCAACGTACGCACATTACCTTGTTTGTTTAATGGGAGTGATAAATTATTATGATCTGCGACCACATTGGGTTCATTTGATGCCCATTTATGCAGAGTGAGGCCGTATTGACTCAACAACGTACCTAAATCAGATTTCAACTTGGTCAGATTAGAAATGGTGTCTGCACCGGTTAACAAATCATCGACATAGAAATCATTAATTATAGCTGACGCAGCGTCAGGAAAAGAAGCTTCATGATCCTTACCAATCTGAATAAGACAGCGAATGGCCAAAAACGAAGCACTAGCAGTACCGTATGTTACAGTTCGCAATACAAAATGTTTAAACCGTTCGAGGGGAGAGCTACGCCACAGAATACGTTGATAATGATAATCCTTATCAGATACCAGAATTTGTCGATACATCTTCTCGATGTCGGCGATGAGAACATAGTTGTGCATGCGAAATCGTAAGAGAATAGAAAGAAGGTCTTGTTAGACGTTTGGGCCTACCAATAAAATATCATTGAGTGAAAAGCCATTGGTAGTTTTGGCCGAGCCATCAAAAACGACGCGAAATTTTGTCGTAGAACTAGAATGTTTAAAGACGGCATGGTGAGGCAAATAGTAGGTACTTGAAACCCCGGAATTGATAGAACAATCGTCGACAAGCGTCATGTGGCCAAGATCCTTATACTCTTGAATAAAGTTTGCGTATTCGCGCGCAAGCTCAGAATCACGCATGAACCGGCGTTCTAAACTCAAGAATCTCGCTTCAGCGTTAGCATAGGATTCACCCAACTGAGGATTGTCAGACTCAAATGGTAGCGAAACAACGAACCTACCCTCATCATTGCGATGAGTGGACTTAACAAAATGCTCCTCACAAGCTGAATCGTTACTAATGGGTGCATTATCAGGGATAGTTTCGGTCTCCCAAAATTTCTCAAGAGACGCCAAAATTTGACTGTCGTTGTTCCTAGCCAGGAACGAAACAGCAGGACCCTTATAACGGAAGTGTTTGGGCAGATTTCCTGCTAGAATGTAGCTTAAATTTGTTTCTTGTATAATAGGAAAGTGAGAACCGCGTACATATTTGTTAGCTAAAATTAAATCTAAATAAAATTGCGCTCCTAACAGTATGTCGATATCAGCTGATATGTTGAAATGTGGATCGGCGAGAAAAACGTTATCTGGGACGTTAAAATGATTTATGTCGAAAGATTGTGCTGGCAGTTTATGAGTTAATGCATATAAGACCGCACATGTTGCTTCAAAGCTGAATCTTTGATAGCGAGAAATAATGCGAATAGACGCCAAGTTAGTGGCACAACACGCCGCATTATTAATACTTGTAATCGGTATGATAGATTTAGTCAAGTTAAGCCGTAATTTCTTAGCAAATGATTCCGTACAAAAATTCACCTGTGACCCAGCATCCAATAGAACTCTTGCAAGTTGTCTGTTACCAGCCCGGTCGATGACAAACACAAGTGCTGTCGATAAGAGAACATTGTTTGTAGACTGTACCTTGAGTGGACAATAATTGCTACTGCTGGCAGAACTTTGTTTTGACACATTATTTACGTGCAGCAATGTATGGTGTCGTTTTGAACAGATCTTACATGATTGTTTGACCTTACAATTAGATGAAAAAGGATCTGGTCTTAAACAATTGGTACAGCATTTATGCTTTAATATAAATTGCCCTCGTTCTGATATGCTTAATTCACGAAATTTGTCACACATGTAAATTGGATGACTAGCTTTGCAGCATGGGCATGAATAATTATTTGAAGCTGAGGGATAACTTTTAAATGCAGTGCTGCCAGCAGAGTTTCGTAATTTATGTTTGTCAGATTTATTATTGAACCTTAAAGTTAGCTTGTTGAGCTGCTGTCCAGCATCGATCGGTAATGTATTTTCTAACAACTGTCTACGTGCGTTTAAAAACTAGGTAAAGCTTTGAAAGTTAGGAAGATTATCGGGATTTATAGACTCCTTCCATAATTTAAACGTGGAATGGTCCAGTTTTGCTGACAATAATTGTACAGTAATAAGCTCAAATGAATCCACTGACAGTTGCATGGCTGCCAGCGAATTAACTGAAGACGTTATTGTATTTATGAATTCTACCAAACTTTGGACAGAGTCCTTGATTGTTGACTTTACTTCAAGCAAATTTTGAATATAATACTTCGCTAATATGAATTTGTTATCATATCTAGCGGACAGCAAACTCAACGCTATGGAATAGTTCTCATTACAAATAGGTAATGCCTTAATTAGATCTAGTGGCTCATTTTTAAGAGATGAATACAAATAATGTAATTTCTGCACGGACGTTAAATCAGATCTGGCGTGTACCAAGTCCAGAAATATTGAATAAAAGTGCTGCCATTCTAAAATATTGCCTGTGAAGCAGGGCAAACTTACAGGTTTTATTTGCATATTGCTCGTTAATACTGGAGATTCAGTCTGAACGTTGAAAGTTTCTATTAATTGCAAGATATTGGCTTCTGTTGAATATAACAGCTCTTCAACCTCAATTCGGTCTTCTTGAGCAGCGTTTATGTCCTTAGAAATGAGTTCAATTTCAGACTGTACCTCATCGTATTTTGTTGCAAACTTTTTAGACTTTCGAGTCTAACCGTTAAAAAATGTTTAGTATTATTGTTTTTTCAAAGTTAGTTATAGCAGAATTGATTCGCACTATGGCAGACTTTAAGCCGCCTCTTTTTCTGACTTTCCATTTCTAAATTTTTTTACATTTGTAAATTACAGAATTGTTCTCTAACTACAGCTGCAATCGTTCAGTTTCGGTAACATTTGAAAAATTGATGGATTTGGTACTCAATATATTCTACTCTCACAGTATTTTCATTGATACATTTCGGAAAGTGAGTACAGAATAAATCTACAATCACCCAGTCGGAATCATTAAGTTTTACAAACGATCTTATTGATCAGACGTGTGAGTAATTATATTAATCTTTATGTAGCAAATACGCACACATTCATAAAATACAGCACTCAGGTGTAGGGCAATTAATCCCTTTTGTATTGAACGTATTTAAGTAGGCCTACTCGTGATGACAGTAAATTTTGTCTAAACGTCAACTCAAATGTCTGGTAAATAAACGTACCTGACAAAACCTTAAATCGCTTCTTGAGTCGTAGTCATTATTAATCTCGACATAACTACTTGTGTTACGCGATTGATGTTCGTGTTAAACGATTGATGACTCATGTAATAATACAGATTAACCTCGTATAATAATTAAAGTAACATGAGTATTAAATTATACTATACAATATTTATTGTCATCATCAAGACTGTGTATGAATACAAAGAAATATCAAACACAACAGATCAATTATTTGAGTGAACGTGTTTGTGTATGTGAGCGCGCGCGCGCGTGTATCATTGTATATGTGAATTAGTTGAAACAATACTAGGTAGAGGGAGAATGGTTGTGATTGTTGACATAGGCCTGTACATAATTTTAAAATATTCTATAGTACTCTGTATATACATAGTTCTCGGAAAATAATAAGTTACAACAATATGATTATAAGTATTATCCATTTTCACTTGATAGATAGGTGTACCATAAACTTGTGTTTGTAATATTATGTAAATTCTCTTATGTAAGTTTGTAAAGTTCTACAGTTATTGTGTAATTTATAATTCTCTAAATTAATGACGATGTTTTCAATACCAGTAGTCAGTGAAACATAATAAAAATAACTTTTAATAATTTACATAATTGAACATTCCCTATAATCTGTATTTAGCTATATGTTTACTATGCTATATTACTTTATGAGGTCTTCATAAACATAATTTGTGGTACAATAGTTCTGTTCAAGGGTAAAACCTAAGACAAAGCATTAAATAAAACATGCAATCAGTATTAATGATATAAATATCACTGTTTTATTAATTTAAAATACTGTATAACTGTCTACGATTGACAAATAAGAGAAAAGACATACTTTACGGAATTTCTTGAAATTTTTGTAGTTACTCTTCACCTCATCACCCTCACATGTACTAGCAGTGTGTTTGGGTACAACTAACGATTTAAATTCAATGTTCTGAGAAGTACACATATTCATCTGCTCGTCTCCCTCTCGTTTACTGACAGTATGTTTGGATACAGTTAACCATTCAATGTTCAGATAAGAATTCATCATCTTCTTGTTCCTATAATAATAACAGTACCTGCTTCATTATCATATACATTATGTGCTATATATACACATAAGGCTTTCAACACACATACACATAAACACACACACGCACACACACACAGCACATACCATAAATCTAGAACATGAAAAGGTATTATAACAAACATTACGAAAACATGTACGTATGGACACACACATAGATCAAATGTTTAAACAAAACAGGTTAATACCTGAATAAATTTTAAAAAACAGGACAGCGTATTTAGAACAATTAGAATTGGAAATCCACTGTAACCCCTCTTTCCAGAAAACTCCCCTCGACCCGGGTGATGCATGACCCTGGCCGAGTTACAATTCTCAGAATGAGATAAGCATTGATATATTACTGAGGCGTAAGCCTTACCAAAAAAATTACAACGTAAAATATAACCCCCACTGTCCGGAAATAATTTTCCAAACTGGAGCGTCTGCACAAGTGTCTCAAAAGAGTTTATCGGCCACCACATTTTGGTTTAATAAGCTTAAATTTCACCTGGTTAGTAGCGTGTAGTTAGAGGGTTCCGTTGAGTGTATTTTGTCCGTCCTCCCGGCTGACAGCTGACGGAAATGTGTGAATCTACTTCATCGGAGGCAGTTGTTCAACCGTCCTTCTGGAACGGGACAGATTCCCGTCTACATCGGAAACCCTGCACAATTGTATCTGGGATTACTTACAGGTTAATAAAACACACTACCACATTTACCAGGTGACATTGCATGGCCAGCCCAGTTTATAAACTCCGAAAATTCACTAAGTATAGAATAGCATTGAATCTAATAAATCGCTTCAAATAACCCCTTTAAATATTTTAAAATATAATATGTCAAAATATAGTCATTCCATAATAATAATCATTTCAATTAATAATTATGCACCAATTTTCATGAAGCACTTAACTCACCCTTACAGGAATTAGCAAACTTTGACAAGTCCGTGATGTACACTGATTTCAGAAAATAACTGACTTACGCCCCATCTTGGTTTAATGAATTGAGTATGATTATTACTCCATTATTATAACACATTCTTATATTATTACTGTTAATATCGGTTAACCAGCGTTAAGATTAAACATACATAAAACAAATTTTAACCTGGTGGTTGCCACGTGGTGATGAATCACTGCAATATCTATCGCAACGCATCCGCGTTGATATCAAATAAATACAATTTGTTTTTATGAATAATTAATTTATACATGTTAATACACTTACCGGAGGTCACGTAGGCTTCTACCTATCCATAGAAGCAGCTAGAAGACGAAAAACTTTTACATCTACTCTGTCAGCCGGAGACCAGATGTTAATACGCTGAAATCCAAAATTGAACTGCCCAAACCGGCGATTGAAAAAACAGTACGTAACCTCAGACCTAGAGCTCGCGCGCGTCGGCCGGCAGAGGGGTAATTTATAATGACAAAATCCAAATGATCATACGTACGTAAATTTTTACGTAACCCCTCGCGTGGTCAAATACGTGAATTTCATTTATTCCACATTACACCGCCGCGTTTTTCCCAAAACATGGCACACCCCCACCCCAAAAGGGCAACTTAGTTGCCTCACAGTCAAACGCAGGGAGGGTACCCTGCAGTGTACCCCCTTCCAAAACAAGCCAGTGGTCTTCGTGATTAGGTCGGCCCAGCACGCTGGCTCTCAGGAGAACAGAGGCTCAGAAGGAAAACGAAAGAGACGAAAAAAGACGTGTAGTGTGTAAGTGTGCGGGTGCTGCACGCTGACCTGATCAGGGCCAGCCCACAGCAAAGAGGGACAGAGAAGACAGACGAAAGAAAAGTTCGGGTGCTCCCTGAGTTCCGACCTCCTGAGGCTTGTCCACTAAAGCCAGAACACGACTGCCACCTTAACAGGGCATCTGCCCTACATTCCTACGGGGGGGATTCTTTAATACGACCTCCATTTTAAACAATACCGTCACTGCACGGGGCAAGGGAAAAGGGGAAACGATGGCCTCCATGATGCCGTGGTCCCCACTCTGGACCGGGCGCAAAGCCATGCTACCTGTTAATTTGACACTTCGAATATACAAATAAGTTTTACATGTGTGCTCCAAGGGCATGTCAACCGCAAGCAGGCCCCCAAAGCGCACAACCGCCCCTGAGCACCTCCTTGTTGTCTATCCTCTCTCCAACTCCTTTTTTTTTGGCTTTTCTAAAAGTTTTTTTTTTCAAAAGGGGAAGGTTAGGAAAATCGGAAGGTGGAAGGTCAAGGATCATTGAAAGGTCATGAGCTGGGACTAAAGGTAAGGACATGGCTCCCTCCGGACATAAGGACAATTGGGGGGAGCCAAGGCTCGCGCAGGCAGGGGCGCATCCCTGAAGTAGACGAACCCCACTGGGACTGTGGGAAACATCTACCCGCTACCCTATCATTGTCGCTAACGTCCCCGGAGCACACACCCTGAAATAACAAAATCTCTACGCACCCAGAGACCACCAATCATTCCCCCCTTGTCAGCCCGTTTACCCCTTTCTATATAATTTTAATTTCGAAATATGCGTAGTAATCTCCCTCGGATTACCATTCGGCACTTCCAACCGCGCCGTCACTGGTGACGCGAATCCCAGAATACGGTATGGCCCCGACCAACGATAGCACAATTTAGCGGCTCTTTTGTCCACAGCTGAGCTGATCGGATGGCTTTGACAGTAGACCCAGTCTCCGGTCTGAAAGGGGTTAGGAATTCGCCCCTGATTGTATCGTCGACGGACCCGTTCGTGCGCTCGCAACAAATTCTTCCGAGCCTCCCTCCATCTCTCCGCAGTTCCATTATCGGGCTCCCGTGGTAGAAGATCATCAATATTCCAAAAGTTAGTCAACGGGAGTGCGGGCGAGAATCCAAACATGATCTCAAAGGGCACGGCCTTATGACTGTCATGCAGGGCCGTGTTGAAAGCTAGCTGCAACCACTTCAGATTCTGGTCCCAGGTTGCCTGTTGCTCCGCATGATAAGCAATAAGTGCGGACCTGAGATTCCTATTGAATCTCTCCGCATGGGACGGTTGTGGGTAATACGGGGAAGTGGTTACATGTCTGATTCCGCTGGCGAAACACATCCGCCGGAACTCACCCGAAATGAACTGGGGGCCATTGTCGGAGACAATGATGGTCGGAAGACTGAAATGCTGAAAAATATGGTTCTGAAGCGCGCTTATGGTTAAACGAGCTGTTGCCTGCCGTAAAGGCAGTAGCCAGGCAAACTTCGAAAAAGCATCCACACAGACAAGTAGGTAAGCATTACCTGACTTGCTACGCGGGAAGGGTCCCACGTAGTCGATGAATAACTTCTCCATCGGTCTGCTCGCCACGTCAGATGACAACAATCCTAACTTGGTGTTCTGGGCTGGTTAACTCAAGCCACACAGATGACAACTCTTAACCCTCGTTGCGATGTCCCTATCCATGCCCTTCCAGATGAAGTGTTTCCTAATACCGGAAATGGTCTTCGAAATTCCCATGTGGCCTCCTACTGGGGAATTGTGATAATAGCTGAAGACCATGGGCACTAACTTGCTAGGCAGCACGATCTTAGGGGCACGTCCCTTTCTTTCTCGACAACACAGGACGCCCTTGGACAAGATGTAAGGGGCCTGCACGTTACCCTCCTTTATATTCTGGATGATAGGACCCAGCTCTTCATCGTTCAACTGATGGGGTAACACATCAGTGAAGGCTAACGGAAAGTCTAGCAGAACAGAACAGGGTTGCTCAGATTGGACTTCACTGGGTTGGGAAAACATGCGTGACAAAGCATCTGCAACCACATTTTGAGTTTCCCTAATGTGTTGCACCTTGAACTTGAAGGATGAGATCTTGACCACCCATCTACCAATTTTACCCAGTTGCCGGGGATGAGCAAGAAGCCAAGAGAGAGCCTGATTGTCGGTCTCGAGCAGGAACTCAGCGTGTTCCAGAAAACGCCTGAACTTATCTAGAGCGTATACAACAGCTAAACACTCTAGCTCATAGACTGATGACTTTCTTTCCTGCTAGGTCAATGTTCGGGAAATAAAGGCCACAGGCTGCCTAGCACCGTCAACGACTTGGGACAGAACCGCCCCGAGCGCCACCGAACTCGCGTCCGTCTGCAAGATAAACGGCTGAGAAAAATCCGGCATCCGCAGCACCGGTGGGGAGATGATAGCTTCCTTCAAAGTTTCGAAAGCCTTCTCCTGGCTTTCGCCCCACACAAACTTAACCCCCTTTTTTCTCAATTCATTCAGAGGTGCAGCTATCTCTGCTGCATTAGGGATAAACCGTCTGTAAAAATTAACCATCCCCACGAACCGGGCGATGCCCTTGGCATCCCTTGGCGGGGGAAAATCCCGGATACACTGGGTCCTTTCAGGGTCCACTGTAACTCCTCGGTGCGAGACCAGATGCCCCAGAAATGATATGCTCTCCTGTGCAATTCGCACTTTCTCCGGATTAACTGTGAGGCCCGCGCTTCTCAACCTGCCCATCACCTCCCTTAGATGACATAGATGTTGATCATACGTTTTGCTGTAGACCAGCAAGTCGTCCAAATAATTGAAAATGAATTTGAATTTTACGTCTTGAAACACCAGGTTAAGCAGACGCGTGAGTGTTTGGACACCCACCGCCAGACCCATAGGGACCCGCGTATACTGATATAAATTCCACGGGACGCAGAACGCAGTGTAAGGTCTACTTTCCTTGGATAAAGGGATCTGGTGATATGCAGCGTTGAGATCATTCACGGTGAAGTACTTGGCCTCACTAAACCAATCGAAAGCTGAGTGGAGATCCGGATGGGGAACCGAATCCACCTCAATATTAGAATTCAATTTCCGGTAATCTATCACCATACGGTGCTTACCCCCAGGCTTGGGTACCAGGAACGCTGGACTGGCATAACTCGAATTGGAAGGTTCAATGACCCCTTGCTCTAACAGCTCTTGAACCTTCTCCCTCAGAACGGCCATTTTCGGAGGAGCGAATTTGTATGGGTACGACCTCACTATCTTAGAATCCGTCAGACGAATTTTATATTCTAATAAATGTGTGAGCCCCAACTTAGGAGTTAATACTGAGGGGAATTCCTCACACAGTCGGTCTAAGGCCCTCTGCTGGGCGGGAGTGAGATGATCTCATGCAGAATCGGGACAAGCGACCTCTTGGATACCTCCCTTGGCTCCGTGGTATCCAAGAAAAGAAATAACAACGCCCCGATTAATTTTAAAATAACACTGGTGCCCATGGATGTCCAACACGAGACCACTTTTAGCGATGAAATCGGCACCCACAATACAATCAACTCCCAGAGCCGGAGAAACCAGAAAAGGCCACACCCACGAAAAACCATCGATCTTGAACTTAAAGAAAATCACCCGGGAGATGGGCCCACCCCTCTGAGGAACCACGCTCTGCTACCATTTGTAACCCCTCTTTCCTTTTTAGGCTTTTTATCTATAGAAAACCAACTCCCCCCTTATTCCCCTTTTCTTATTTATTTTTTTTATATTTAATTTTCTATTTCCTTATTTATGTTTTTTGAAAGACAAGCCACAGTTATTTAGAACTAGGCTAGAGCCTAGAGAAGCCAAAATTGTGCTGGGTCCAGTATGATGGGACTTGCAAATGAAACACTGATCTTAAGATAACAATAACAGTATTTATTGTGCTCTGCTTGATACAACACATTCGCCCTTAAAGCAAGATAATTAAGTATTTCACAATCAATATAGCTCACTTTTCTCCAAATAAGAATAACGCCTAACTACAGGCTCCCTACTTGCCGACGGTTGTTCCCTAACATAATTTCTTCTTCCCTGTTAATTTCGTATTTCCTTGTTTTCCGTGCTGTAGCTGTTGTCACCGTCTTCTCACTTGACACCCCCTTGTAGCCCCCATTACTTCCGGAATATTCAGGCTTTCTAAGCGTCTCTTGTGTTCTCCTCCAACCACCATGTTTGTCCTTTTTAGCTCTTCCTGATGAACCACTGGAGTATTGGACATCTGCGGCATCTCTTCCCCGGGACTCGTCAACCTCCTGGACCGTTCTTGAAACCACACACAGCCGTTCAAGGTCCGCAAAACAACGTGGACGGTCCGCGAATATCAAACGGGATCTCTCTTGGGGCGTCAGTCCTTCCAGAATCGCTTGTATAAATTCTGTCTCGGGCAACCCCAACCTTAACACCCGGGCAGCTCTCCGTATATCGTGCACGAAGTCCCCTAACGCCTCTCCGTTGGCCTGTAGGCGATAGAATTTTTCAAACTTAAGCTGGGCACGTCGTCGAATGGGTAGGAAGAAGTTCAACACCTCCCCATGGAAAGCATCAACACTGTCACCCCGACGCAGAGTTTTGGTGACCAGCTCAGCCAACGTACCCCGGCAATACGGGTATATAAGAGACAAGACCTCCCCATCGGACACCCCCGGGAAATCTGCCACCTGCAGGACCAGGTCCAAGAAAACCAGCAGCTGGTCCTCATCAAATCCATTCACCACCGGAAATTTCTGGAGAACGCCTGAAAGAGGGTGGGGCAATTTCTGGTAGCATACCGCCGCCAGAATTGCACAATTCAAAACAAACAATAATAAAACAAATCCTTATTAAACACCTAACACAAACATGACCTACAAAAAGAAAAACTTGAGTACTCTCTCTTCCATCAAGTGGACCCCCGGGTTTCCTAGCGCTGCGAAAACCTGACCCGCTCCAGAACCACCTTCCGTCAGTCGCCAGACTCGAAAGAAGATACGACATCAGACACTAACACCAACATACAATCCACACCACCAACACTAACCACGCCATACGACATTTCGACTAAAACATGATCACCCTTGCAGTCGGACGGTACCGACTACCAGTCGGGCCATACCGCATCCCGCTAACCGCACGCGCTATTACTTTCATAGAATAAATAAGGGAACCCATCCCCACGCGATCTCCGGTAAGGTCCAATTTCAAAACAACAAAACCCGACTACAACACCTGCCCGGGGCAGCATCAGGTTTACAATTCAAAACACCTAACAATAATTCCTACATAGTACATATATACAACTACATGTTAGGTCGACTATTATAGTGCCACATTATTCAATCATTAAATGTCATTGTATTTGCCAAACTATTTCCGAGTTTGCAAGCCCCATCACACCAAAGGACCCAAGGGTTCAACCCTAGAATGAACCACGCTCTCTGCTACCATTTGTAACCCCTCTTTCCAGAAAACTCCCCTCGGCCCGGGTGATGCATGACCCTGGCCGAGTTACAATTCTCAGAATGAGATAAGCATTGATATATTACTGAGGCGTAAGCCTTACCAAAAAAATTACAACGTAAAATATAACCCGCACTGTCCGGAAATAATTTTCCAAACTGAAGCGTCTGCACAAGTGTCTCAAAAGAGTTTATCGGCCACCACATTTTGGTTTAATAAGCTTAAATTTCACCTGGTTAGTAGCGTGTAGTTAGAGGGTTCCGTTGAGTGTATTTTGTCCGTCCTCCCGGCTGACAGCTGACGGAAATGTGTGAATCTACTTCATCGGAGGCAGTTGTTCGGCCGTCCTTCTGGAACGGGACAGATTCCCGTCTACATCGGAAACCCTGCACAATTGTATCTGGGATTACTTACAGGTTAATAAAACACACTACCACATTTACCAGGTGACATTGCATGGCCAGCCCAGTTTATAAACTCCGAAAATTCACTAAGTATAGAATAGCATTGAATCTAATAAATCGCTTCAAATAACCCCTTTAAATATTTTAAAATATAATATGTCAAAATATAGTCATTCCATAATAATAATCATTTCAATTAATAATTATGCACCAATTTTCATGAAGCACTTAACTCACCCTTACAGGAATTAGCAAACTTTGACAAGTCCGTGATGTACACTGATTTCAGAAAATAACTGACTTACGCCCCATCTTGGTTTAATGAATTGAGTATGATTATTACTCCATTATTATAACACATTCTTATATTATTACTGTTAATATCGGTTAACCAGCGTTAAGATTAAACATACATAAAACAAATTTTAACCTGGTGGCTGCCACGTGGTGATGAATCACTGCAATATCTATCGCAACGCATCCGCGTTGATATCAAATAAATACAATTTGTTTTTATGAATAATTAATTTATACATGTTAATACACTTACCGGAGGTCACGTAGGCTTCTACCTATCCATAGAAGCAGCTAGAAGACGAAAAACTTTTACATCTACTCTGTCAGCCGGAGACCAGATGTTAATACGCTGAAATCCAAAATTGAACTGCCCAAACCGGCGATTGAAAAAACAGTAAGTAACCTCAGACCTAGAGCTCGCGCGCGTCGGCCGGCAGAGGGGTAATTTATAATGACAAAATCCAAATGATCATACGTACGTAAATTTTTACGTAACCCCTCGCGTGGTCAAATACGTGAATTTCATTTATTCCACATTACACCGCCGCGTTTTTCCCAAAACATGGCACACCCCCACCCCAAAAGGGCAACTTAGTTGCCTCACAGTCAAACGCAGGGAGGGTACCCTGCAGTGTACCCCCTTCCAAAACAAGCCAGTGGTCTTCGTGATTAGGTCGGACCAGCACGCTGGCTCTCAGGAGAACAGAGGCTCAGAAGGAAAACGAAAGAGACGAAAAAAGACGTGTAGTGTGTAAGTGTGCGGGTGCTGCACGCTGACCTGATCAGGGCCAGCCCACAGCAAAGAGGGACAGAGAAGACAGACGAAAGAAAAGTTCGGGTGCTCCCTGAGTTCCGACCTCCTGAGGCTTGTCCACTAAAGCCAGAACACGACTGCCACCTTAACAGGGCATCTGCCCTACATTCCTACGGGGGGGATTCTTTAATACGACCTCCATTTTAAACAATACCGTCACTGCACGGGGCAAGGGAAAAGGGGAAACGATGGCCTCCATGATGCCGTGGTCCCCACTCTGGACCGGGCGCAAAGCCATGCTACCTGTTAATTTGACACTTCGAATATACAAATAAGTTTTACATGTGTGCTCCAAGGGCATGTCAACCGCAAGCAGGCCCCCAAAGCGCACAACCGCCCCTGAGCACCTCCTTGTTGTCTATCCTCTCTCCAACTCCTTTTTTTTTGGCTTTTCTAAAAGTTTTTTTTTTCAAAAGGGGAAGGTTAGGAAAATCGGAAGGTGGAAGGTCAAGGATCATTGAAAGGTCATGAGCTGGGACTAAAGGTAAGGACATGGCTCCCTCCGGACATAAGGACAATTGGGGGGAGCCAAGGCTCGCGCAGGCAGGGGCGCATCCCTGAAGTAGACGAACCCCACTGGGACTGTGGGAAACATCTACCCGCTACCCTATCATTGTCGCTAACGTCCCCGGAGCACACACCCTGAAATAACAAAATCTCTACGCACCCAGAGACCACCAATCATTCCCCCCTTGTCAGCCCGTTTACCCCTTTCTATATAATTTTAATTTCGAAATATGCGTAGTAATCTCCCTCGGATTACCATTCGGCACTTCCAACCGCGCCGTCACTGGTGACGCGAATCCCAGAATACGGTATGGCCCCGACCAACGATAGCACAATTTAGCGGCTCTTTTGTCCACAGCTGAGCTGATCGGATGGCTTTGACAGTAGACCCAGTCTCCGGTCTGAAAGGGGTTAGGAATTCGCCCCTGATTGTATCGTCGACGGACCCGTTCGTGCGCTCGCAACAAATTCTTCCGAGCCTCCCTCCATCTCTCCGCAGTTCCATTATCGGGCTCCCGTGGTAGAAGATCATCAATATTCCAAAAGTTAGTCAACGGGAGTGCGGGCGAGAATCCAAACATGATCTCAAAGGGCACGGCCTTATGACTGTCATGCAGGGCCGTGTTGAAAGCTAGCTGCAACCACTTCAGATTCTGGTCCCAGGTTGCCTGTTGCTCCGCATGATAAGCAATAAGTGCGGACCTGAGATTCCTATTGAATCTCTCCGCATGGGACGGTTGTGGGTAATACGGGGAAGTGGTTACATGTCTGATTCCGCTGGCGAAACACATCCGCCGGAACTCACCCGAAATGAACTGGGGGCCATTGTCGGAGACAATGATGGTCGGAAGACTGAAATGCTGAAAAATATGGTTCTGAAGCGCGCTTATGGTTAAACGAGCTGTTGCCTGCCGTAAAGGCAGTAGCCAGGCAAACTTCGAAAAAGCATCCACACAGACAAGTAGGTAAGCATTACCTGACTTGCTACGCGGGAAGGGTCCCACGTAGTCGATGAATAACTTCTCCATCGGTCTGCTCGCCACGTCAGATGACAACAATCCTAACTTGGTGTTCTGGGCTGGTTAACTCAAGCCACACAGATGACAACTCTTAACCCTCGTTGCGATGTCCCTATCCATGCCCTTCCAGATGAAGTGTTTCCTAATACCGGAAATGGTCTTCGAAATTCCCTTGTGGCCTCCTACTGGGGAATTGTGATAATAGCTGAAGACCATGGGCACTAACTTGCTAGGCAGCACGATCTTAGGGGCACGTCCCTTTCTTTCTCGACAACACAGGACGCCCTTGGACAAGATGTAAGGGGCCTGCACGTTACCCTCCTTTATATTCTGGATGATAGGACCCAGCTCTTCATCGTTCAACTGATGGGGTAACACATCAGTGAAGGCTAACGGAAAGTCTAGCAGAACAGAACAGGGTTGCTCAGATTGGACTTCACTGGGTTGGGAAAACATGCGTGACAAAGCATCTGCAACCACATTTTGAGTTTCCCTAATGTGTTGCACCTTGAACTTGAAGGATGAGATCTTGACCACCCATCTACCAATTTTACCCAGTTGCCGGGGATGAGCAAGAAGCCAAGAGACAGCCTGATTGTCGGTCTCGAGCAGGAACTCAGCGTGTTCCAGAAAACGCCTGAACTTATCTAGAGCGTATACAACAGCTAAACACTCTAGCTCATAGACTGATGACTTTCTTTCCTGCTAGGTCAATGTTCGGGAAATAAAGGCCACAGGCTGCCTAGCACCGTCAACGACTTGGGACAGAACCGCCCCGAGCGCCACCGAACTCGCGTCCGTCTGCAAGATAAACGGCTGAGAAAAATCCGGCATCCGCAGCACCGGTGGGGAGATGATAGCTTCCTTCAAAGTTTCGAAAGCCTTCTCCTGGCTTTCGCCCCACACAAACTTAACCCCCTTTTTTCTCAATTCATTCAGAGGTGCAGCTATCTCTGCTGCATTAGGGATAAACCGTCTGTAAAAATTAACCATCCCCACGAACCGGGCGATGCCCTTGGCATCCCTTGGCGGGGGAAAATCCCGGATACACTGGGTCCTTTCAGGGTCCACTGTAACTCCTCGGTGCGAGACCAGATGCCCCAGAAATGATATGCTCTCCTGTGCAATTCGCACTTTCTCCGGATTAACTGTGAGGCCCGCGCTTCTCAACCTGCCCATCACCTCCCTTAGATGACATAGATGTTGATCATACGTTTTGCTGTAGACCAGCAAGTCGTCCAAATAATTGAAAATGAATTTGAATTTTACGTCTTGAAACACCAGGTTAAGCAGACGCGTGAGTGTTTGGACACCCACCGCCAGACCCATAGGGACCCGCGTATACTGATATAAATTCCACGGGACGCAGAACGCAGTGTAAGGTCTACTTTCCTTGGATAAAGGGATCTGGTGATATGCAGCGTTGAGATCATTCACGGTGAAGTACTTGGCCTCACTAAACCAATCGAAAGCTGAGTGGAGATCCGGATGGGGAACCGAATCCACCTCAATATTAGAATTCAATTTCCGGTAATCTATCACCATACGGTGCTTACCCCCAGGCTTGGGTACCAGGAACGCTGGACTGGCATAACTCGAATTGGAAGGTTCAATGACCCCTTGCTCTAACAGCTCTTGAACCTTCTCCCTCAGAACGGCCATTTTCGGAGGAGCGAATTTGTATGGGTACGACCTCACTATCTTAGAATCCGTCAGACGAATTTTATATTCTAATAAATGTGTGAGCCCCAACTTAGGAGTTAATACTGAGGGGAATTCCTCACACAGTCGGTCTAAGGCCCTCTGCTGGGCGGGAGTGAGATGATCTCATGCAGAATCGGGACAAGCGACCTCTTGGATACCTCCCTTGGCTCCGTGGTATCCAAGAAAAGAAATAACAACGCCCCGATTAATTTTAAAATAACACTGGTGCCCATGGATGTCCAACACGAGACCACTTTTAGCGATGAAATCGGCACCCACAATACAATCAACTCCCAGAGCCGGAGAAACCAGAAAAGGCCACACCCACGAAAAACCATCGATCTTGAACTTAAAGAAAATCACCCGGGAGATGGGCCCACCCCTCTGAGGAACCACGCTCTGCTACCATTTGTAACCCCTCTTTCCTTTTTAGGCTTTTTATCTATAGAAAACCAACTCCCCCCTTATTCCCCTTTTCTTATTTATTTTTTTTATATTTAATTTTCTATTTCCTTATTTATGTTTTTTGAAAGACAAGCCACAGTTATTTAGAACTAGGCTAGAGCCTAGAGAAGCCAAAATTGTGCTGGGTCCAGTATGATGGGACTTGCAAATGAAACACTGATCTTAAGATAACAATAACAGTATTTATTGTGCTCTGCTTGATACAACACATTCGCCCTTAAAGCAAGATAATTAAGTATTTCACAATCAATATAGCTCACTTTTCTCCAAATAAGAATAACGCCTAACTACAGGCTCCCTACTTGCCGACGGTTGTTCCCTAACATAATTTCTTCTTCCCTGTTAATTTCGTATTTCCTTGTTTTCCGTGCTGTAGCTGTTGTCACCGTCTTCTCACTTGACACCCCCTTGTAGCCCCCATTACTTCCGGAATATTCAGGCTTTCTAAGCGTCTCTTGTGTTCTCCTCCAACCACCATGTTTGTCCTTTTTAGCTCTTCCTGATGAACCACTGGAGTATTGGACATCTGCGGCATCTCTTCCCCGGGACTCGTCAACCTCCTGGACCGTTCTTGAAACCACACACAGCCGTTCAAGGTCCGCAAAACAACGTGGACGGTCCGCGAATATCAAACGGGATCTCTCTTGGGGCGTCAGTCCTTCCAGAATCGCTTGTATAAATTCTGTCTCGGGCAACCCCAACCTTAACACCCGGGCAGCTCTCCGTATATCGTGCACGAAGTCCCCTAACGCCTCTCCGTTGGCCTGTAGGCGATAGAATTTTTCAAACTTAAGCTGGGCACGTCGTCGAATGGGTAGGAAGAAGTTCAACACCTCCCCATGGAAAGCATCAACACTGTCACCCCGACGCAGAGTTTTGGTGACCAGCTCAGCCAACGTACCCCGGCAATACGGGTATATAAGAGACAAGACCTCCCCATCGGACACCCCCGGGAAATCTGCCACCTGCAGGACCAGGTCCAAGAAAACCAGCAGCTGGTCCTCATCAAATCCATTCACCACCGGAAATTTCTGGAGAACGCCTGAAAGAGGGTGGGGCAATTTCTGGTAGCATACCGCCGCCAGAATTGCACAATTCAAAACAAACAATAATAAAACAAATCCTTATTAAACACCTAACACAAACATGACCTACAAAAAGAAAAACTTGAGTACTCTCTCTTCCATCAAGTGGACCCCCGGGTTTCCTAGCGCTGCGAAAACCTGACCCGCTCCAGAACCACCTTCCGTCAGTCGCCAGACTCGAAAGAAGATACGACATCAGACACTAACACCAACATACAATCCACACCACCAACACTAACCACGCCATACGACATTTCGACTAAAACATGATCACCCTTGCAGTCGGACGGTACCGACTACCAGTCGGGCCATACCGCATCCCGCTAACCGCACGCGCTATTACTTTCATAGAATAAATAAGGGAACCCATCCCCACGCGATCTCCGGTAAGGTCCAATTTCAAAACAACAAAACCCGACTACAACACCTGCCCGGGGCAGCATCAGGTTTACAATTCAAAACACCTAACAATAATTCCTACATAGTACATATATACAACTACATGTTAGGTCGACTATTATAGTGCCACATTATTCAATCATTAAATGTCATTGTATTTGCCAAACTATTTCCGAGTTTGCAAGCCCCATCACACCAAAGGACCCAAGGGTTCAACCCTAGAATGAACCACGCTCTCTGCTACCATTTGTAACCCCTCTTTCCAGAAAACTCCCCTCGGCCCGGGTGATGCATGACCCTGGCCGAGTTACAATTCTCAGAATGAGATAAGCATTGATATATTACTGAGGCGTAAGCCTTACCAAAAAAATTACAACGTAAAATATAACCCGCACTGTCCGGAAATAATTTTCCAAACTGAAGCGTCTGCACAAGTGTCTCAAAAGAGTTTATCGGCCACCACATTTTGGTTTAATAAGCTTAAATTTCACCTGGTTAGTAGCGTGTAGTTAGAGGGTTCCGTTGAGTGTATTTTGTCCGTCCTCCCGGCTGACAGCTGACGGAAATGTGTGAATCTACTTCATCGGAGGCAGTTGTTCGGCCGTCCTTCTGGAACGGGACAGATTCCCGTCTACATCGGAAACCCTGCACAATTGTATCTGGGATTACTTACAGGTTAATAAAACACACTACCACATTTACCAGGTGACATTGCATGGCCAGCCCAGTTTATAAACTCCGAAAATTCACTAAGTATAGAATAGCATTGAATCTAATAAATCGCTTCAAATAACCCCTTTAAATATTTTAAAATATAATATGTCAAAATATAGTCATTCCATAATAATAATCATTTCAATTAATAATTATGCACCAATTTTCATGAAGCACTTAACTCACCCTTACAGGAATTAGCAAACTTTGACAAGTCCGTGATGTACACTGATTTCAGAAAATAACTGACTTACGCCCCATCTTGGTTTAATGAATTGAGTATGATTATTACTCCATTATTATAACACATTCTTATATTATTACTGTTAATATCGGTTAACCAGCGTTAAGATTAAACATACATAAAACAAATTTTAACCTGGTGGCTGCCACGTGGTGATGAATCACTGCAATATCTATCGCAACGCATCCGCGTTGATATCAAATAAATACAATTTGTTTTTATGAATAATTAATTTATACATGTTAATACACTTACCGGAGGTCACGTAGGCTTCTACCTATCCATAGAAGCAGCTAGAAGACGAAAAACTTTTACATCTACTCTGTCAGCCGGAGACCAGATGTTAATACGCTGAAATCCAAAATTGAACTGCCCAAACCGGCGATTGAAAAAACAGTAAGTAACCTCAGACCTAGAGCTCGCGCGCGTCGGCCGGCAGAGGGGTAATTTATAATGACAAAATCCAAATGATCATACGTACGTAAATTTTTACGTAACCCCTCGCGTGGTCAAATACGTGAATTTCATTTATTCCACATTACACCGCCGCGTTTTTCCCAAAACATGGCACACCCCCACCCCAAAAGGGCAACTTAGTTGCCTCACAGTCAAACGCAGGGAGGGTACCCTGCAGTGTACCCCCTTCCAAAACAAGCCAGTGGTCTTCGTGATTAGGTCGGACCAGCACGCTGGCTCTCAGGAGAACAGAGGCTCAGAAGGAAAACGAAAGAGACGAAAAAAGACGTGTAGTGTGTAAGTGTGCGGGTGCTGCACGCTGACCTGATCAGGGCCAGCCCACAGCAAAGAGGGACAGAGAAGACAGACGAAAGAAAAGTTCGGGTGCTCCCTGAGTTCCGACCTCCTGAGGCTTGTCCACTAAAGCCAGAACACGACTGCCACCTTAACAGGGCATCTGCCCTACATTCCTACGGGGGGGATTCTTTAATACGACCTCCATTTTAAACAATACCGTCACTGCACGGGGCAAGGGAAAAGGGGAAACGATGGCCTCCATGATGCCGTGGTCCCCACTCTGGACCGGGCGCAAAGCCATGCTACCTGTTAATTTGACACTTCGAATATACAAATAAGTTTTACATGTGTGCTCCAAGGGCATGTCAACCGCAAGCAGGCCCCCAAAGCGCACAACCGCCCCTGAGCACCTCCTTGTTGTCTATCCTCTCTCCAACTCCTTTTTTTTTGGCTTTTCTAAAAGTTTTTTTTTTTCAAAAGGGGAAGGTTAGGAAAATCGGAAGGTGGAAGGTCAAGGATCATTGAAAGGTCATGAGCTGGGACTAAAGGTAAGGACATGGCTCCCTCCGGACATAAGGACAATTGGGGGGGAGCCAAGGCTCGCGCAGGCAGGGGCGCATCCCTGAAGTAGACGAACCCCACTGGGACTGTGGGAAACATCTACCCGCTACCCTATCATTGTCGCTAACGTCCCCGGAGCACACACTCTGAAATAACAAAATCTCTACGCACCCAGAGACCACCAATCATTCCCCCCTTGTCAGCCCGTTTACCTCTTTCTATATAATTTTAATTTCGAAATATGCGTAGTAATCTCCCTCGGATTACCATTCGGCACTTCCAACCGCGCCGTCACTGGTGACGCGAATCCCAGAATACGGTATGGCCCCGACCAACGATAGCACAATTTAGCGGCTCTTTTCTCCACAGCTGAGCTGATCGGATGGCTTTGACAGTAGACCCAGTCTCCGGTCTGAAAGGGGTTAGGAATTCGCCCCTGATTGTATCGTCGACGGACCCGTTCGTGCGCTCGCAACAAATTCTTCCGAGCCTCCCTCCATCTCTCCGCAGTTCCATTATCGGGCTCCCGTGGTAGAAGATCATCAATATTCCACAAGTTAGTCAACGGGAGTGCGGGCGAGAATCCAAACATGATCTCAAAGGGCACGGCCTTATGACTGTCATGCAGGGCCGTGTTGAAAGCTAGCTGCAACCACTTCAGATTCTGGTCCCAGGTTGCCTGTTGCTCCGCATGATAAGCAATAAGTGCGGACCTGAGATTCCTATTGAATCTCTCCGCATGGGACGGTTGTGGGTAATACGGGGAAGTGGTTACATGTCTGATTCCGCTGGCGAAACACATCCGCCGGAACTCACCCGAAATGAACTGGGGGCCATTGTCGGAGACAATGATGGTCGGAAGACTGAAATGCTGAAAAATATGGTTCTGAAGCGCGCTTATGGTTAAACGAGCTGTTGCCTGCCGTAAAGGCAGTAGCCAGGCAAACTTCGAAAAAGCATCCACACAGACAAGTAGGTAAGCATTACCTGACTTGCTACGCGGGAAGGGTCCCACGTAGTCGATGAATAACTTCTCCATCGGTCTGCTCGCCACGTCAGATGACAACAATCCTAACTTGGTGTTCTGGGCTGGTTAACTCAAGCCACACAGATGACAACTCTTAACCCTCGTTGCGATGTCCCTATCCATGCCCTTCCAGATGAAGTGTTTCCTAATACCGGAAATGGTCTTCGAAATTCCCTTGTGGCCTCCTACTGGGGAATTGTGATAATAGCTGAAGACCATGGGCACTAACTTGCTAGGCAGCACGATCTTAGGGGCACGTCCCTTTCTTTCTCGACAACACAGGACGCCCTTGGACAAGATGTAAGGGGCCTGCACGTTACCCTCCTTTATATTCTGGATGATAGGACCCAGCTCTTCATCGTTCAACTGATGGGGTAACACATCAGTGAAGGCTAACGGAAAGTCTAGCAGAACAGAACAGGGTTGCTCAGATTGGACTTCACTGGGTTGGGAAAACATGCGTGACAAAGCATCTGCAACCACATTTTGAGTTTCCTAATGTGTTGCACCTTGAACTTGAAGGATGAGATCTTGACCACCCATCTACCAATTTTACCCAGTTGCCGGGGATGAGCAAGAAGCCAAGAGACAGCCTGATTGTCGGTCTCGAGCAGGAACTCAGCGTGTTCCAGAAAACGCCTGAACTTATCTAGAGCGTATACAACAGCTAAACACTCTAGCTCATAGACTGATGACTTTCTTTCCTGCTAGGTCAATGTTCGGGAAATAAAGGCCACAGGCTGCCTAGCACCGTCAACGACTTGGGACAGAACCGCCCCGAGCGCCACCGAACTCGCGTCCGTCTGCAAGATAAACGGCTGAGAAAAATCCGGCATCCGCAGCACCGGTGGGGAGATGATAGCTTCCTTCAAAGTTTCGAAAGCCTTCTCCTGGCTTTCGCCCCACACAAACTTAACCCCCTTTTTTCTCAATTCATTCAGAGGTGCAGCTATCTCTGCTGCATTAGGGATAAACCGTCTGTAAAAATTAACCATCCCCACGAACCGGGCGATGCCCTTAACATCCCTTGGCGGGGGAAAATCCCGGATACACTGGGTCCTTTCAGGGTCCACTGTAACTCCTCGGTGCGAGACCAGATGCCCCAGAAATGATATGCTCTCCTGTGCAATTCGCACTTTCTCCGGATTAACTGTGAGGCCCGCGCTTCTCAACCTGCCCATCACCTCCCTTAGATGACATAGATGTTGATCATACGTTTTGCTGTAGACCAGCAAGTCGTCCAAATAATTGAAAATGAATTTGAATTTTACGTCTTGAAACACCAGGTTAAGCAGACGCGTGAGTGTTTGGACACCCACCGCCAGACCCATAGGGACCCGCGTATACTGATATAAATTCCACGGGACGCAGAACGCAGTGTAAGGTCTACTTTCCTTGGATAAAGGGATCTGGTGATATGCAGCGTTGAGATCATTCACGGTGAAGTACTTGGCCTCACTAAACCAATCGAAAGCTGAGTGGAGATCCGGATGGGGAACCGAATCCACCTCAATATTAGAATTCAATTTCCGGTAATCTATCACCATACGGTGCTTACCCCCAGGCTTGGGTACCAGGAACGCTGGACTGGCATAACTCGAATTGGAAGGTTCAATGACCCCTTGCTCTAACAGCTCTTGAACCTTCTCCCTCAGAACGGCCATTTTCGGAGGAGCGAATTTGTATGGGTACGACCTCACTATCTTAGAATCCGTCAGACGAATTTTATATTCTAATAAATGTGTGAGCCCCAACTTAGGAGTTAATACTGAGGGGAATTCCTCACACAGTCGGTCTAAGGCCCTCTGCTGGGCGGGAGTGAGATGATCTCATGCAGAATCGGGACAAGCGACCTCTTGGATACCTCCCTTGGCTCCGTGGTATCCAAGAAAAGAAATAACAACGCCCCGATTAATTTTAAAATAACACTGGTGCCCATGGATGTCCAACACGAGACCACTTTTAGCGATGAAATCGGCACCCACAATACAATCAACTCCCAGAGCCGGAGAAACCAGAAAAGGCCACACCCACGAAAAACCATCGATCTTGAACTTAAAGAAAATCACCCGGGAGATGGGCCCACCCCTCTGAGGAACCACGCTCTGCTACCATTTGTAACCCCTCTTTCCTTTTTAGGCTTTTTATCTATAGAAAACCAACTCCCCCCTTATTCCCCTTTTCTTATTTATTTTTTTTATATTTAATTTTTTATTTCCTTATTTATGTTTTTTGAAAGACAAGCCACAGTTATTTAGAACTAGGCTAGAGCCTAGAGAAGCCAAAATTGTGCTGGGTCCAGTATGATGGGACTTGCAAATGAAACACTGATCTTAAGATAACAATAACAGTATTTATTGTGCTCTGCTTGATACAACACATTCGCCCTTAAAGCAAGATAATTAAGTATTTCACAATCAATATAGCTCACTTTTCTCCAAATAAGAATAACGCCTAACTACAGGCTCCCTACTTGCCGACGGTTGTTCCCTAACATAATTTCTTCTTCCCTGTTAATTTCGTATTTCCTTGTTTTCCGTGCTGTAGCTGTTGTCACCGTCTTCTCACTTGACACCCCCTTGTAGCCCCCATTACTTCCGGAATATTCAGGCTTTCTAAGCGTCTCTTGTGTTCTCCTCCAACCACCATGTTTGTCCTTTTTAGCTCTTCCTGATGAACCACTGGAGTATTGGACATCTGCGGCATCTCTTCCCCGGGACTCGTCAACCTCCTGGACCGTTCTTGAAACCACACACAGCCGTTCAAGGTCCGTAAAACAACGTGGACGGTCCGCGAATATCAAACGGGATCTCTCTTGGGGCGTCAGTCCTTCCAGAATCGCTTGTATAAATTCTGTCTCGGGCAACCCCAACCTTAACACCCGGGCAGCTCTCCGTATATCGTGCACGAAGTCCCCTAACGCCTCTCCGTTGGCCTGTAGGCGATAGAATTTTTCAAACTTAAGCTGGGCACGTCGTCGAATGGGTAGGAAGAAGTTCAACACCTCCCCATGGAAAGCATCAACACTGTCACCCCGACGCAGAGTTTTGGTGACCAGCTCAGCCAACGTACCCCGGCAATACGGGTATATAAGAGACAAGACCTCCCCATCGGACACCCCCGGGAAATCTGCCACCTGCAGGACCAGGTCCAAGAAAACCAGCAGCTGGTCCTCATCAAATCCATTCACCACCGGAAATTTCTGGAGAACGCCTGAAAGAGGGTGGGGCAATTTCTGGTAGCATACCGCCGCCAGAATTGCACATTCAAAACAAACAATAATAAAACAAATCCTTATTAAACACCTAACACAAACATGACCTACAAAAAGAAAAACTTGAGTACTCTCTCTTCCATCAAGTGGACCCCCGGGTTTCCTAGCGCTGCGAAAACCTGACCCGCTCCAGAACCACCTTCCGTCAGTCGCCAGACTCGAAAGAAGATACGACATCAGACACTAACACCAACATACAATCCACACCACCAACACTAACCACGCCATACGACATTTCGACTAAAACATGATCACCCTTGCAGTCGGACGGTACCGACTACCAGTCGGGCCATACCGCATCCCGCTAACCGCACGCGCTATTACTTTCATAGAATAAATAAGGGAACCCATCCCCACGCGATCTCCGGTAAGGTCCAATTTCAAAACAACAAAACCCGACTACAACACCTGCCCGGGGCAGCATCAGGTTTACAATTCAAAACACCTAACAATAATTCCTACATAGTACATATATACAACTACATGTTAGGTCGAATATTATAGTGCCACATTATTCAATCATTAAATGTCATTGTATTTGCCAAACTATTTCCGAGTTTGCAAGCCCCATCACACCAAAGGACCCAAGGGTTCAACCCTAGAATGAACCACGCTCTCTGCTACCATTTGTAACCCCTCTTTCCAGAAAACTCCCCTCGACCCGGGTGATGCATGACCCTGGCCGAGTTACAATTCTCAGAATGAGATAAGCATTGATATATTACTGAGGCGTAAGCCTTACCAAAAAAATTACAACGTAAAATATAACCCCCACTGTCCGGAAATAATTTTCCAAACTGAAGCGTCTGCACAAGTGTCTCAAAAGAGTTTATCGGCCACCACATTTTGGTTTAATAAGCTTAAATTTCACCTGGTTAGTAGCGTGTAGTTAGAGGGTTCCGTTGAGTGTATTTTGTCCGTCCTCCCGGCTGACAGCTGACGGAAATGTGTGAATCTACTTCATCGGAGGCAGTTGTTCGGCCGTCCTTCTGGAACGGGACAGATTCCCGTCTACATCGGAAACCCTGCACAATTGTATCTGGGATTACTTACAGGTTAATAAAACACACTACCACATTTACCAGGTGACATTGCATGGCCAGCCCAGTTTATAAACTCCGAAAATTCACTAAGTATAGAATAGCATTGAATCTAATAAATCGCTTCAAATAACCCCTTTAAATATTTTAAAATATAATATGTCAAAATATAGTCATTCCATAATAATAATCATTTCAATTAATAATTATGCACCAATTTTCATGAAGCACTTAACTCACCCTTACAGGAATTAGCAAACTTTGACAAGTCCGTGATGTACACTGATTTCAGAAAATAACTGACTTACGCCCCATCTTGGTTTAATGAATTGAGTATGATTATTACTCCATTATTATAACACATTCTTATATTATTACTGTTAATATCGGTTAACCAGCGTTAAGATTAAACATACATAAAACAAATTTTAACCTGGTGGCTGCCACGTGGTGATGAATCACTGAAATATCTATCGCAACGCATCCGCGTTGATATCAAATAAATACAATTTGTTTTTATGAATAATTAATTTATACATGTTAATACACTTACCGGAGGTCACGTAGGCTTCTACCTATCCATAGAAGCAGCTAGAAGACGAAAAACTTTTACATCTACTCTGTCAGCCGGAGACCAGATGTTAATACGCTGAAATCCAAAATTGAACTGCCCAAACCGGCGATTGAAAAAACAGTAAGTAACCTCAGACCTAGAGCTCGCGCGCGTCGGCCGGCAGAGGGGTAATTTATAATGACAAAATCCAAATGATCATACGTACGTAAATTTTTACGTAACCCCTCGCGTGGTCAAATACGTGAATTTCATTTATTCCACATTACACCGCCGCGTTTTTCCCAAAACATGGCACACCCCCACCCCAAAAGGGCAACTTAGTTGCCTCACAGTCAAACGCAGGGAGGGTACCCTGCAGTGTACCCCCTTCCAAAACAAGCCAGTGGTCTTCGTGATTAGGTCGGCCCAGCACGCTGGCTCTCAGGAGAACAGAGGCTCAGAAGGAAAACGAAAGAGACGAAAAAAGACGTGTAGTGTGTAAGTGTGCGGGTGCTGCACGCTGACCTGATCAGGGCCAGCCCACAGCAAAGAGGGACAGAGAAGACAGACGAAAGAAAAGTTCGGGTGCTCCCTGAGTTCCGACCTCCTGAGGCTTGTCCACTAAGGCCAGAACACGACTGCCACCTTAACAGGGCATCTGCCCTACATTCCTACGGGGGGGGATTCTTTAATACAACCTCCATTTTAAACAATACCGTCACTGCACGGGGCAAGGGAAAAGGGGAAACGATGGCCTCCATGATGCCGTGGTCCCCACTCTGGACCGGGCGCAAAGCCATGCTACCTGTTAATTTGACACTTCGAATATACAAATAAGTTTTACATGTGTGCTCCAAGGGCATGTCAACCGCAAGCAGGCCCCCAAAGCGCACAACCGCCCCTGAGCACCTCCTTGTTGTCTATCCTCTCTCCAACTCCTTTTTTTTTGGCTTTTCTAAAAGTTTTTTTTTTCAAAAGGGGAAGGTTAGGAAAATCGGAAGGTGGAAGGTCAAGGATCATTGAAAGGTCATGAGCTGGGACTAAAGGTAAGGACATGGCTCCCTCCGGACATAAGGACAATTGGGGGGGGGCCAAGGCTCGCGCAGGCAGGGGCGCATCCCTGAAGTAGACGAACCCCACTGGGACTGTGGGAAACATCTACCCGCTACCCTATCATTGTCGCTAACGTCCCCGGAGCACACACTCTGAAATAACAAAATCTCTACGCACCCAGAGACCACCAATCATTCCCCCCTTGTCAGCCCGTTTACCTCTTTCTATATAATTTTAATTTCGAAATATGCGTAGTAATCTCCCTCGGATTACCATTCGGCACTTCCAACCGCGCCGTCACTGGTGACGCGAATCCCAGAATACGGTATGGCCCCGACCAACGATAGCACAATTTAGCGGCTCTTTTCTCCACAGCTGAGCTGATCGGATGGCTTTGACAGTAGACCCAGTCTCCGGTC
The DNA here is from genome assembly GCA_034769895.1 of Magicicada septendecula. Taxonomy (NCBI): domain Eukaryota; kingdom Metazoa; phylum Arthropoda; class Insecta; order Hemiptera; family Cicadidae; genus Magicicada; species Magicicada septendecula. Next base: position 148,205,778 of record CM068376.1, on the reverse strand, counting down.
TGAAAGGGGTTAGGAATTCGCCCCTGATTGTATCGTCGACGGACCCGTTCGTGCGCTCGCAACAAATTCTTCCGAGCCTCCCTCCATCTCTCCGCAGTTCCATTATCGGGCTCCCGTGGTAGAAGATCATCAATATTCCAAAAGTTAGTCAACGGGAGTGCGGGCGAGAATCCAAACATGATCTCAAAGGGCACGGCCTTATGACTGTCATGCAGGGCCGTGTTGAAAGCTAGCTGCAACCACTTCAGATTCTGGTCCCAGGTTGCCTGTTGCTCCGCATGATAAGCAATAAGTGCGGACCTGAGATTCCTATTGAATCTCTCCGCATGGGACGGTTGTGGGTAATACGGGGAAGTGGTTACATGTCTGATTCCGCTGGCGAAACACATCCGCCGGAACTCACCCGAAATGAACTGGGGGCCATTGTCGGAGACAATGATGGTCGGAAGACTGAAATGCTGAAAAATATGGTTCTGAAGCGCGCTTATGGTTAAACGAGCTGTTGCCTGCCGTAAAGGCAGTAGCCAGGCAAACTTCGAAAAAGCATCCACACAGACAAGTAGGTAAGCATTACCTGACTTGCTACGCGGGAAGGGTCCCACGTAGTCGATGAATAACTTCTCCATCGGTCTGCTCGCCACGTCAGATGACAACAATCCTAACTTGGTGTTCTGGGCTGGTTAACTCAAGCCACACAGATGACAACTCTTAACCCTCGTTGCGATGTCCCTATCCATGCCCTTCCAGATGAAGTGTTTCCTAATACCGGAAATGGTCTTCGAAATTCCCTTGCGGCCTCCTACTGGGGAATTGTGATAATAGCTGAAGACCATGGGCAATAACTTGCTAGGCAGCACGATCTTAGGGGCACGTCCCTTTCTTTCTCGACAACACAGGACGCCCTTGGACAAGATGTAAGGGGCCTGCACGTTACCCTCCTTTATATTCTGGATGATAGGACCCAGCTCTTCATCGTTCAACTGATGGGGTAACACATCAGTGAAGGCTAACGGAAAGTCTAGCAGAACAGAACAGGGTTGCTTAGATTGGACTTCACTGGGTTGGGAAAACATGCGTGACAAAGCATCTGCAACCACATTTTGAGTTTCCCTAATGTGTTGCACCTTGAACTTGAAGGATGAGATCTTGACCACCCATCTACCAATTTTACCCAGTTGCCGGGGATGAGCAAGAAGCCAAGAGACAGCCTGATTGTCGGTCTCGAGCAGGAACTCAGCGTGTTCCAGAAAACGCCTGAACTTATCTAGAGCGTATACAACAGCTAAACACTCTAGCTCATAGACTGATGACTTTCTTTCCTGCTAGGTCAATGTTCGGGAAATAAAGGCCACAGGCTGCCTAGCACCGTCAACGACTTGGGACAGAACCGCCCCGAGCGCCACCGAACTCGCGTCCGTCTGCAAGATAAACGGCTGAGAAAAATCCGGCATCCGCAGCACCGGTGGGGAGATGATAGCTTCCTTCAAAGTTTCGAAAGCCTTCTCCTGGCTTTCGCCCCACACAAACTTAACCCCCTTTTTTCTCAATTCATTCAGAGGTGCAGCTATCTCTGCTGCATTAGGGATAAACCGTCTGTAAAAATTAACCATCCCCACGAACCGGGCGATGCCCTTGGCATCCCTTGGCGGGGGAAAATCCCGGATACACTGGGTCCTTTCAGGGTCCACTGTAACTCCTCGGTGCGAGACCAGATGCCCCAGAAATGATATGCTCTCCTGTGCAATTCGCACTTTCTCCGGATTAACTGTGAGGCCCGCGCTTCTCAACCTGCCCATCACCTCCCTTAGATGACATATATGTTGATCATACGTTTTGCTGTAGACCAGCAAGTCGTCCAAATAATTGAAAATGAATTTGAATTTTACGTCTTGAAACACCAGGTTAAGCAGACGCGTGAGTGTTTGGACACCCACCGCCAGACCCATAGGGACCCGCGTATACTGATATAAATTCCACGGGACGCAGAACGCAGTGTAAGGTCTACTTTCCTTGGATAAAGGGATCTGGTGATATGCAGCGTTGAGATCATTCACGGTGAAGTACTTGGCCTCACTAAACCAATCGAAAGCTGAGTGGTGATCCGGAAGGGGAACCGAATCCACCTCAATATTAGAATTCAATTTCCGGTAATCTATCACCATACGGTGCTTACCCCCAGGCTTGGGTACCAGGAACGCTGGACTGGCATAACTCGAATTGGAAGGTTCAATGACCCCTTGCTCTAACAGCTCTTGAACCTTCTCCCTCAGAACGGCCATTTTCGGAGGAGCGAATTTGTATGGGTACGACCTCACTATCTTAGAATCCGTCAGACGAATTTTATATTCTAATAAATGTGTGAGCCCCAACTTAGGAGTTAATACTGAGGGGAATTCCTCACACAGTCGGTCTAAGGCCCTCTGCTGGGCGGGAGTGAGATGATCTCATGCAGAATCGGGACAAGCGACCTCTTGGATACCTCCCTTGGCTCCGTGGTATCCAAGAAAAGAAATAACAACGCCCCGATTAATTTTAAAATAACACTGGTGCCCATGGATGTCCAACACGAGACCACTTGTAGCGATGAAATCGGCACCCACAATACAATCAACTCCCAGAGCCGGAGAAACCAGAAAAGGCCACACCCACGAAAAACCATCGATCTTGAACTTAAAGAAAATCACCCGGGAGATGGGCCCACCTCTCTGAGGAACCACGCTCTGCTACCATTTGTAACCCCTCTTTCCTTTTTAGGCTTTTTATCTATAGAAAACCAACTCCCCCCTTATTCCCCTTTTCTTATTTATTTTTTTTATATTTAATTTTCTATTTCCTTATTTATGTTTTTTGAAAGACAAGCCACAGTTATTTAGAACTAGGCTAGAGCCTAGAGAAGCCAAAATTGTGCTGGGTCCAGTATGATGGGACTTGCAAATGAAACACTGATCTTAAGATAACAATAACAGTATTTATTGTGCTCTGCTTGATACAACACATTCGCCCTTAAAGCAAGATAATTAAGTATTTCACAATCAATATAGCTCACTTTTCTCCAAATAAGAATAACGCCTAACTACAGGCTCCCTACTTGCCGACGGTTGTTCCCTAACATAATTTCTTCTTCCCTGTTAATTTCGTATTTCCTTGTTTTCCGTGCTGTAGCTGTTGTCACCGTCTTCTCACTTGACACCCCCTTGTAGCCCCCATTACTTCCGGAATATTCAGGCTTTCTAAGCGTCTCTTGTGTTCTCCTCCAACCACCATGTTTGTCCTTTTTAGCTCTTCCTGATGAACCACTGGAGTATTGGACATCTGCGGCATCTCTTCCCCGGGACTCGTCAACCTCCTGGACCGTTCTTGAAACCACACACAGCCGTTCAAGGTCCGCAAAACAACGTGGACGGTCCGCGAATATCAAACGGGATCTCTCTTGGGGCGTCAGTCCTTCCAGAATCGCTTGTATAAATTCTGTCTCGGGCAACCCCAACCTTAACACCCGGGCAGCTCTCCGTATATCGTGCACGAAGTCCCCTAACGCCTCTCCGTTGGCCTGTAGGCGATAGAATTTTTCAAACTTAAGCTGGGCACGTCGTCGAATGGGTAGGAAGAAGTTCAACACCTCCCCATGGAAAGCATCAACACTGTCACCCCGACGCAGAGTTTTGGTGACCAGCTCAGCCAACGTACCCCGGCAATACGGGTATATAAGAGACAAGACCTCCCCATCGGACACCCCCGGGAAATCTGCCACCTGCAGGACCAGGTCCAAGAAAACCAGCAGCTGGTCCTCATCAAATCCATTCACCACCGGAAATTTCTGGAGAACGCCTGAAAGAGGGTGGGGCAATTTCTGGTAGCATACCGCCGCCAGAATTGCACAATTCAAAACAAACAATAATAAAACAAATCCTTATTAAACACCTAACACAAACATGACCTACAAAAAGAAAAACTTGAGTACTCTCTCTTCCATCAAGTGGACCCCCGGGTTTCCTAGCGCTGCGAAAACCTGACCCGCTCCAGAACCACCTTCCGTCAGTCGCCAGACTCGAAAGAAGATACGACATCAGACACTAACACCAACATACAATCCACACCACCAACACTAACCACGCCATACGACATTTCGACTAAAACATGATCACCCTTGCAGTCGGACGGTACCGACTACCAGTCGGGCCATACCGCATCCCGCTAACCGCACGCGCTATTACTTTCATAGAATAAATAAGGGAACCCATCCCCACGCGATCTCCGGTAAGGTCCAATTTCAAAACAACAAAACCCGACTACAACACCTGCCCGGGGCAGCATCAGGTTTACAATTCAAAACACCTAACAATAATTCCTACATAGTACATATATACAACTACATGTTAGGTCGAATATTATAGTGCCACATTATTCAATCATTAAATGTCATTGTATTTGCCAAACTATTTCCGAGTTTGCAAGCCCCATCACACCAAAGGACCCAAGGGTTCAACCCTAGAATGAACCACGCTCTCTGCTACCATTTGTAACCCCTCTTTCCAGAAAACTCCCCTCGACCCGGGTGATGCATGACCCTGGCCGAGTTACAATTCTCAGAATGAGATAAGCATTGATATATTACTGAGGCGTAAGCCTTACCAAAAAAATTACAACGTAAAATATAACCCCCACTGTCCGGAAATAATTTTCCAAACTGAAGCGTCTGCACAAGTGTCTCAAAAGAGTTTATCGGCCACCACATTTTGGTTTAATAAGCTTAAATTTCACCTGGTTAGTAGCGTGTAGTTAGAGGGTTCCGTTGAGTGTATTTTGTCCGTCCTCCCGGCTGACAGCTGACGGAAATGTGTGAATCTACTTCATCGGAGGCAGTTGTTCGGCCGTCCTTCTGGAACGGGACAGATTCCCGTCTACATCGGAAACCCTGCACAATTGTATCTGGGATTACTTACAGGTTAATAAAACACACTACCACATTTACCAGGTGACATTGCATGGCCAGCCCAGTTTATAAACTCCGAAAATTCACTAAGTATAGAATAGCATTGAATCTAATAAATCGCTTCAAATAACCCCTTTAAATATTTTAAAATATAATATGTCAAAATATAGTCATTCCATAATAATAATCATTTCAATTAATAATTATGCACCAATTTTCATGAAGCACTTAACTCACCCTTACAGGAATTAGCAAACTTTGACAAGTCCGTGATGTACACTGATTTCAGAAAATAACTGACTTACGCCCCATCTTGGTTTAATGAATTGAGTATGATTATTACTCCATTATTATAACACATTCTTATATTATTACTGTTAATATCGGTTAACCAGCGTTAAGATTAAACATACATAAAACAAATTTTAACCTGGTGGCTGCCACGTGGTGATGAATCACTGCAATATCTATCGCAACGCATCCGCGTTGATATCAAATAAATACAATTTGTTTTTATGAATAATTAATTTATACATGTTAATACACTTACCGGAGGTCACGTAGGCTTCTACCTATCCATAGAAGCAGCTAGAAGACGAAAAACTTTTACATCTACTCTGTCAGCCGGAGACCAGATGTTAATACGCTGAAATCCAAAATTGAACTGCCCAAACCGGCGATTGAAAAAACAGTAAGTAACCTCAGACCTAGAGCTCGCGCGCGTCGGCCGGCAGAGGGGTAATTTATAATGACAAAATCCAAATGATCATACGTACGTAAATTTTTACGTAACCCCTCGCGTGGTCAAATACGTGAATTTCATTTATTCCACATTACACCGCCGCGTTTTTCCCAAAACATGGCACACCCCCACCCCAAAAGGGCAACTTAGTTGCCTCACAGTCAAACGCAGGGAGGGTACCCTGCAGTGTACCCCCTTCCAAAACAAGCCAGTGGTCTTCGTGATTAGGTCGGCCCAGCACGCTGGCTCTCAGGAGAACAGAGGCTCAGAAGGAAAACGAAAGAGACGAAAAAAGACGTGTAGTGTGTAAGTGTGCGGGTGCTGCACGCTGACCTGATCAGGGCCAGCCCACAGCAAAGAGGGACAGAGAAGACAGACGAAAGAAAAGTTCGGGTGCTCCCTGAGTTCCGACCTCCTGAGGCTTGTCCACTAAAGCCAGAACACGCCTGCCACCTTAACAGGGCATCTGCCCTACATTCCTACGGGGGGGATTCTTTAATACAACCTCCATTTTAAACAATACCGTCACTGCACGGGGCAAGGGAAAAGGGGAAACGATGGCCTCCATGATGCCGTGGTCCCCACTCTGGACCGGGCGCAAAGCCATGCTACCTGTTAATTTGACACTTCGAATATACAAATAAGTTTTACATGTGTGCTCCAAGGGCATGTCAACCGCAAGCAGGCCCCCAAAGCGCACAACCGCCCCTGAGCACCTCCTTGTTGTCTATCCTCTCTCCAACTCCTTTTTTTTTGGCTTTTCTAAAAGTTTTTTTTTTCAAAAGGGGAAGGTTAGGAAAATCGGAAGGTGGAAGGTCAAGGATCATTGAAAGGTCATGAGCTGGGACTAAAGGAAGGACATGGCTCCCTCCGGACATAAGGACAATTGGGGGGGGCCAAGGCTCGCGCAGGCAGGGGCGCATCCCTGAAGTAGACGAACCCCACTGGGACTGTGGGAAACATCTACCCGCTACCCTATCATTGTCGCTAACGTCCCCGGAGCACACACTCTGAAATAACAAAATCTCTACGCACCCAGAGACCACCAATCATTCCCCCCTTGTCAGCCCGTTTACCTCTTTCTATATAATTTTAATTTCGAAATATGCGTAGTAATCTCCCTCGGATTACCATTCGGCACTTCCAACCGCGCCGTCACTGGTGACGCGAATCCCAGAATACGGTATGGCCCCGACCAACGATAGCACAATTTAGCGGCTCTTTTGTCCACAGCTGAGCTGATCGGATGGCTTTGACAGTAGACCCAGTCTCCGGTCTGAAAGGGGTTAGGAATTCGCCCCTGATTGTATCGTCGACGGACCCGTTCGTGCGCTCGCAACAAATTCTTCCGAGCCTCCCTCCATCTCTCCGCAGTTCCATTATCGGGCTCCCGTGGTAGAAGATCATCAATATTCCAAAAGTTAGTCAACGGGAGTGCGGGCGAGAATCCAAACATGATCTCAAAGGGCACGGCCTTATGACTGTCATGCAGGGCCGTGTTGAAAGCTAGCTGCAACCACTTCAGATTCTGGTCCCAGGTTGCCTGTTGCTCCGCATGATAAGCAATAAGTGCGGACCTGAGATTCCTATTGAATCTCTCCGCATGGGACGGTTGTGGGTAATACGGGGAAGTGGTTACATGTCTGATTCCGCTGGCGAAACACATCCGCCGGAACTCACCCGAAATGAACTGGGGGCCATTGTCGGAGACAATAATGGTCGGAAGACTGAAATGCTGAAAAATATGGTTCTGAAGCGCGCTTATGGTTAAACGAACTGTTGCCTGCCGTAAAGGCAGTAGCCAGGCAAACTTCGAAAAAGCATCCACACAGACAAGTAGGTAAGCATTACCTGACTTGCTACGCGGGAAGGGTCCCACGTAGTCGATGAATAACTTCTCCATCGGTCTGCTCGCCACGTCAGATGACAACAATCCTAACTTGGTGTTCTGGGCTGGTTAACTCAAGCCACACAGATGACAACTCTTAACCCTCGTTGCGATGTCCCTATCCATGCCCTTCCAGATGAAGTGTTTCCTAATACCGGAAATGGTCTTCGAAATTCCCTTGTGGCCTCCTACTGGGGAATTGTGATAATAGCTGAAGACCATGGGCACTAACTTGCTAGGCAGCACGATCTTAGGGGCACGTCCCTTTCTTTCTCGACAACACAGGACGCCCTTGGACAAGATGTAAGGGGCCTGCACGTTACCCTCCTTTATATTCTGGATGATAGGACCCAGCTCTTCATCGTTCAACTGATGGGGTAACACATCAGTGAAGGCTAACGGAAAGTCTAGCAGAACAGAACAGGGTTGCTCAGATTGGACTTCACTGGGTTGGGAAAACATGCGTGACAAAGCATCTGCAACCACATTTTGAGTTTCCCTAATGTGTTGCACCTTGAACTTGAAGGATGAGATCTTGACCACCCATCTACCAATTTTACCCAGTTGCCGGGGATGAGCAAGAAGCCAAGAGACAGCCTGATTGTCGGTCTCGAGCAGGAACTCAGCGTGTTCCAGAAAACGCCTGAACTTATCTAGAGCGTATACAACAGCTAAACACTCTAGCTCATAGACTGATGACTTTCTTTCCTGCTAGGTCAATGTTCGGGAAATAAAGGCCACAGGCTGCCTAGCACCGTCAACGACTTGGGACAGAACCGCCCCGAGCGCCACCGAACTCGCGTCCGTCTGCAAGATAAACGGCTGAGAAAAATCCGGCATCCGCAGCACCGGTGGGGAGATGATAGCTTCCTTCAAAGTTTCGAAAGCCTTCTCCTGGCTTTCGCCCCACACAAACTTAACCCCCTTTTTTCTCAATTCATTCAGAGGTGCAGCTATCTCTGCTGCATTAGGGATAAACCGTCTGTAAAAATTAACCATCCCCACGAACCGGGCGATGCCCTTGGCATCCCTTGGCGGGGGAAAATCCCGGATACACTGGGTCCTTTCAGGGTCCACTGTAACTCCTCGGTGCGAGACCAGATGCCCCAGAAATGATATGCTCTCCTGTGCAATTCGCACTTTCTCCGGATTAACTGTGAGGCCCGCGCTTCTCAACCTGCCCATCACCTCCCTTAGATGACATAGATGTTGATCATACGTTTTGCTGTAGACCAGCAAGTCGTCCAAATAATTGAAAATGAATTTGAATTTTACGTCTTGAAACACCAGGTTAAGCAGACGCGTGAGTGTTTGGACACCCACCGCCAGACCCATAGGGACCCGCGTATACTGATATAAATTCCACGGGACGCAGAACGCAGTGTAAGGTCTACTTTCCTTGGATAAAGGGATCTGGTGATATGCAGCGTTGAGATCATTCACGGTGAAGTACTTGGCCTCACTAAACCAATCGAAAGCTGAGTGGAGATCCGGAAGGGGAACCGAATCCACCTCAATATTAGAATTCAATTTCCGGTAATCTATCACCATACGGTGCTTACCCCCAGGCTTGGGTACCAGGAACGCTGGACTGGCATAACTCGAATTGGAAGGTTCAATGACCCCTTGCTCTAACAGCTCTTGAACCTTCTCCCTCAGAACGGCCATTTTCGGAGGAGCGAATTTGTATGGGTACGACCTCACTATCTTAGAATCCGTCAGACGAATTTTATATTCTAATAAATGTGTGAGCCCCAACTTAGGAGTTAATACTGAGGGGAATTCCTCACACAGTCGGTCTAAGGCCCTCTGCTGGGCGGGAGTGAGATGATCTCATGCAGAATCGGGACAAGCGACCTCTTGGATACCTCCCTTGGCTCCGTGGTATCCAAGAAAAGAAATAACAACGCCCCGATTAATTTTAAAATAACACTGGTGCCCATGGATGTCCAACACGAGACCACTTTTAGCGATGAAATCGGCACCCACAATACAATCAACTCCCAGAGCCGGAGAAACCAGAAACGGCCACACCCACGAAAAACCATCGATCTTGAACTTAAAGAAAATCACCCGGGAGATGGGCCCACCTCTCTGAGGAACCACGCTCTGCTACCATTTGTAACCCCTCTTTCCTTTTTAGGCTTTTTATCTATAGAAAACCAACTCCCCCCTTATTCCCCTTTTCTTATTTATTTTTTTTATATTTAATTTTCTATTTCCTTATTTATGTTTTTTGAAAGACAAGCCACAGTTATTTAGAACTAGGCTAGAGCCTAGAGAAGCCAAAATTGTGCTGGGTCCAGTATGATGGGACTTGCAAATGAAACACTGATCTTAAGATAACAATAACAGTATTTATTGTGCTCTGCTTGATACAACACATTCGCCCTTAAAGCAAGATAATTAAGTATTTCACAATCAATATAGCTCACTTTTCTCCAAATAAGAATAACGCCTAACTACAGGCTCCCTACTTGCCGACGGTTGTTCCCTAACATAATTTCTTCTTCCCTGTTAATTTCGTATTTCCTTGTTTTCCGTGCTGTAGCTGTTGTCACCGTCTTCTCACTTGACACCCCCTTGTAGCCCCCATTACTTCCGGAATATTCAGGCTTTCTAAGCGTCTCTTGTGTTCTCCTCCAACCACCATGTTTGTCCTTTTTAGCTCTTCCTGATGAACCACTGGAGTATTGGACATCTGCGGCATCTCTTCCCCGGGACTCGTCAACCTCCTGGACCGTTCTTGAAACCACACACAGCCGATCAAGGTCCGCAAAACAACGTGGACGGTCCGCGAATATCAAACGGGATCTCTCTTGGGGCGTCAGTCCTTCCAGAATCGCTTGTATAAATTCTGTCTCGGGCAACCCCAACCTTAACACCCGGGCAGCTCTCCGTATATCGTGCACGAAGTCCCCTAACGCCTCTCCGTTGGCCTGTAGGCGATAGAATTTTTCAAACTTAAGCTGGGCACGTCGTCGAATGGGTAGGAAGAAGTTCAACACCTCCCCATGGAAAGCATCAACACTGTCACCCCGACGCAGAGTTTTGGTGACCAGCTCAGCCAACGTACCCCGGCAATACGGGTATATAAGAGACAAGACCTCCCCATCGGACACCCCCGGGAAATCTGCCACCTGCAGGACCAGGTCCAAGAAAACCAGCAGCTGGTCCTCATCAAATCCATTCACCACCGGAAATTTCTGGAGAACGCCTGAAAGAGGGTGGGGCAATTTCTGGTAGCATACCGCCGCCAGAATTGCACAATTCAAAACAAACAATAATAAAACAAATCCTTATTAAACACCTAACACAAACATGACCTACAAAAAGAAAAACTTGAGTACTCTCTCTTCCATCAAGTGGACCCCCGGGTTTCCTAGCGCTGCGAAAACCTGACCCGCTCCAGAACCACCTTCCGTCAGTCGCCAGACTCGAAAGAAGATACGACATCAGACACTAACACCAACATACAATCCACACCACCAACACTAACAACGCCATACGACATTTCGACTAAAACATGATCACCCTTGCAGTCGGACGGTACCGACTACCAGTCGGGCCATACCGCATCCCGCTAACCGCACGCGCTATTACTTTCATAGAATAAATAAGGGAACCCATCCCCACGCGATCTCCGGTAAGGTCCAATTTCAAAACAACAAAACCCGACTACAACACCTGCCCGGGGCAGCATCAGGTTTACAATTCAAAACACCTAACAATAATTCCTACATAGTACATATATACAACTACATGTTAGGTCGACTATTATAGTGCCACATTATTCAATCATTAAATGTCATTGTATTTGCCAAACTATTTCCGAGTTTGCAAGCCCCATCACACCAAAGGACCCAAGGGTTCAACCCTAGAATGAACCACGCTCTCTGCTACCATTTGTAACCCCTCTTTCCAGAAAACTCCCCTCGACCCGGGTGATGCATGACCCTGGCCGAGTTACAATTCTCAGAATGAGATAAGCATTGATATATTACTGAGGCGTAAGCCTTACCAAAAAAATTACAACGTAAAATATAACCCCCACTGTCCGGAAATAATTTTCCAAACTGAAGCGTCTGCACAAGTGTCTCAAAAGAGTTTATCGGCCACCACATTTTGGTTTAATAAGCTTAAATTTCACCTGGTTAGTAGCGTGTAGTTAGAGGGTTCCGTTGAGTGTATTTTGTCTGTCCTCCCGGCTGACAGCTGACGGAAATGTGTGAATCTACTTCATCGGAGGCAGTTGTTCGGCCGTCCTTCTGGAACGGGACAGATTCCCGTCTACATCGGAAACCCTGCACAATTGTATCTGGGATTACTTACAGGTTAATAAAACACACTACCACATTTACCAGGTGACATTGCATGGCCAGCCCAGTTTATAAACTCCGAAAATTCACTAAGTATAGAATAGCATTGAATCTAATAAATCGCTTCAAATAACCCCTTTAAATATTTTAAAATATAATATGTCAAAATATAGTCATTCCATAATAATAATCATTTCAATTAATAATTATGCACCAATTTTCATGAAGCACTTAACTCACCCTTACAGGAATTAGCAAACTTTGACAAGTCCGTGATGTACACTGATTTCAGAAAATAACTGACTTACGCCCCATCTTGGTTTAATGAATTGAGTATGATTATTACTCCATTATTATAACACATTCTTATATTATTACTGTTAATATCGGTTAACCAGCGTTAAGATTAAACATACATAAAACAAATTTTAACCTGGTGGCTGCCACGTGGTGATGAATCACTGAAATATCTATCGCAACGCATCCGCGTTGATATCAAATAAATACAATTTGTTTTTATGAATAATTAATTTATACATGTTAATACACTTACCGGAGGTCACGTAGGCTTCTACCTATCCATAGAAGCAGCTAGAAGACGAAAAACTTTTACATCTACTCTGTCAGCCGGAGACCAGATGTTAATACGCTGAAATCCAAAATTGAACTGCCCAAACCGGCGATTGAAAAAACAGTAAGTAACCTCAGACCTAGAGCTCGCGCGCGTCGGCCGGCAGAGGGGTAATTTATAATGACAAAATCCAAATGATCATACGTACGTAAATTTTTACGTAACCCCTCGCGTGGTCAAATACGTGAATTTCATTTATTCCACATTACACCGCCGCGTTTTTCCCAAAACATGGCACACCCCCACCCCAAAAGGGCAACTTAGTTGCCTCACAGTCAAACGCAGGGAGGGTACCCTGCAGTGTACCCCCTTCCAAAACAAGCCAGTGGTCTTCGTGATTAGGTCGGCCCAGCACGCTGGCTCTCAGGAGAACAGAGGCTCAGAAGGAAAACGAAAGAGACGAAAAAAGACGTGTAGTGTGTAAGTGTGCGGGTGCTGCACGCTGACCTGATCAGGGCCAGCCCACAGCAAAGAGGGACAGAGAAGACAGACGAAAGAAAAGTTCGGGTGCTCCCTGAGTTCCGACCTCCTGAGGCTTGTCCACTAAAGCCAGAACACGACTGCCACCTTAACAGGGCATCTGCCCTACATTCCTACGGGGGGGATTCTTTAATACGACCTCCATTTTAAACAATACCGTCACTGCACGGGGCAAGGGAAAAGGGGAAACGATGGCCTCCATGATGCCGTGGTCCCCACTCTGGACCGTGCGCAAAGCCATGCTACCTGTTAATTTGACACTTCGAATATACAAATAAGATTTACATGTGTGCTCCAAGGGCATGTCAACCGCAAGCAGGCCCCCAAAGCGCACAACCGCCCCTGAGCACCTCCTTGTTGTCTATCCTCTCTCCAACTCCTTTTTTTTGGCTTTCCTAAAAGTTTTTTTTTTCAAAAGGGGAAGGTTAGGAAAATCGGAAGGTGGAAGGTCAAGGATCATTGAAAGGTCATGAGCTGGGACTAAAGGTAAGGACATGGCTCCCTCCGGACATAAGGACAATTGGGGGGGGGAGCCAAGGCTCGCGCAGGCAGGGGCGCATCCCTGAAGTAGACGAACCCCACTGGGACTGTGGGAAACATCTACCCGCTACCCTATCATTGTCGCTAACGTCCCCGGAGCACACACCCTGAAATAACAAAATCTCTACGCACTCAGAGACCACCAATCATTCCCCCCCTTGTCAGCCCGTTTACCCCTTTCTATATAATTTTAATTTCGAAATATGCGTAGTAATCTCCCTCGGATTACCATTCGGCACTTCCAACCGCGCCGTCACTGGTGACGCGAATCCCAGAATACGGTATGGCCCCGACCAACGATAGCACAATTTAGCGGCTCTTTTGTACACAGCTGAGCTGATCGGATGGCTTTGACAGCAGACCCAGTCTCCGGTCTGAAAGGGGTTAGGAATTCGCCCCTGATTGTATCGTCGACGGACCCGTTCGTGCGCTCGCAACAAATTCTTCCGAGCCTCCCTCCATCTCTCCGCAGTTCCATTATCGGGCTCCCGTGGTAGAAGATCATCAATATTCCACAAGTTAGTCAACGGGAGTGCGGGCGAGAATCCAAACATGATCTCAAAGGGCACGGCCTTATGACTGTCATGCAGGGCCGTGTTGAAAGCTAGCTGCAACCACTTCAGATTCTGGTCCCAGGTTGCCTGTTGCTCCGCATGATAAGCAATAAGTGCGGACCTGAGATTCCTATTGAATCTCTCCGCATGGGACGGTTGTGGGTAATACGGGGAAGTGGTTTCATGTCTGATTCCGCTGGCGAAACACATCCGCCGGAACTCACCCGAAATGAACTGGGGGCCATTGTCGGAGACAATGATGGTCGGAAGACTGAAATGCTGAAAAATATGGTTCTGAAGCGCGCTTATGGTTAAACGAGCTGTTGCCTGCCGTAAAGGCAGTAGCCAGGCAAACTTCGAAAAAGCATCCACACAGACAAGTAGGTAAGCATTACCTGACTTGCTACGCGGGAAGGGTCCCACGTAGTCGATGAATAACTTCTCCATCGGTCTGCTCGCCACGTCAGATGACAACAATCCTAACTTGGTGTTCTGGGCTGGTTAACTCAAGCCACACAGATGACAACTCTTAACCCTCGTTGCGATGTCCCTATCCATGCCCTTCCAGATGAAGTGTTTCCTAATACCGGAAATGGTCTTCGAAATTCCCTTGTGGCCTCCTACTGGGGAATTGTGATAATAGCTGAAGACCATGGGCACTAACTTGCTAGGCAGCACGATCTTAGGGGCACGTCCCTTTCTTTCTCGACAACACAGGACGCCCTTGGACAAGATGTAAGGGGCCTGCACGTTACCCTCCTTTATATTCTGGTTTATAGGACCCAGCTCTTCATCGTTCAACTGATGGGGTAACACATCAGTGAAGGCTAACGGAAAGTCTAGCAGAACAGAACAGGGTTGCTCAGATTGGACTTCACTGGGTTGGGAAAACATGCGTGACAAAGCATCTGCAACCACATTTTGAGTTCCCCTAATGTGTTGCACCTTGAACTTGAAGGATGAGATCTTGACCACCCATCTACCAATTTTACCCAGTTGCCGGGGATGAGCAAGAAGCCAAGAGAGAGCCTGATTGTCGGTCTCGAGCAGGAACTCAGCGTGTTCCAGAAAACGCCTGAACTTATCTAGAGCGTATACAACAGCTAAACACTCTAGCTCATAGACTGATGACTTTCTTTCCTGCTAGGTCAATGTTCGGGAAATAAAGGCCACAGGCTGCCTAGCACCGTCAACGACTTGGGACAGAACCGCCCCGAGCGCCACCGAACTCGCGTCCGTCTGCAAGATAAACGGCTGAGAAAAATCCGGCATCCGCAGCACCGGTGGGGAGATGATAGCTTCCTTCAAAGTTTCGAAAGCCTTCTCCTGGCTTTCGCCCCACACAAATTTAACCCCCTTTTTTCTCAATTCATTCAGAGGTGCAGCTATCTCTGCTGCATTAGGGATAAACCGTCTGTAAAATTTAACCATCCCCACGAACCGGGCGATGCCCTTGGCATCCCTTGGCGGGGGAAAATCCCGGATACCCTGGGTCCTTTCAGGGTCCACTGTAACTCCTCGGTGCGAGACCAGATGCCCCAGAAATGATATGCTCTCCTGTGCAATTCGCACTTTCTCCGGATTAACTGTGAGGCCCGCGCTTCTCAACCTGCCCATCACCTCCCTTAGATGACATAGATGTTCATCATACGTTTTGCTGTAGACCAGCAAGTCGTCCAAATAATTGAAAATGAATTTGAATTTTACGTCTTGAAACACCAGGTTAAGCAGACGCGTGAGTGTTTGGGCACCCACCGCCAGACCCATAGGGACCCGCGTATACTGATATAAATTCCACGGGACGCAGAACGCAGTGTAAGGTCTACTTTCCTTGGATAAAGGGATCTGGTGATATGCAGCGTTGAGATCAATCACGGTGAAGTACTTGGCCTCACTAAACCAATCGAAAGCTGAGTGGAGATCCGGAAGGGGAACCGAATCCACCTCAATATTAGAATTCAATTTCCGGTAATCTATCACCATACGGTGCTTACCCCCAGGCTTGGGTACCAGGAACGCTGGACTGGCATAACTCGAATTGGAAGGTTCAATGACCCCTTGCTCTAACAGCTCTTGAACCTTCTCCCTCAGAACGGCCATTTTCGGAGGAGCGAATTTGTATGGGTACGACCTCACTATCTTAGAATCCGTCAGACGAATTTTATATTCTAATAAATGTGTGAGCCCCAACTTAGGAGTTAATACTGAGGGGAATTCCTCACACAGTCGGTCTAAGGCCCTCTGCTGGGCGGGAGTGAGATGATCTCGTGCAGAATCGGGACAAGCGACCTCTTGGATACCTCCCTTGGCTCCGTGGTATCCAAGAAAAGAAATAACAACGCCCCGATTAATTTTAAAATAACACTGGTGCCCATGGATGTCCAACACGAGACCACTTTTAGCGATGAAATCGGCACCCACAATACAATCAACTCCCAGAGCCGGAGAAACCAGAAAAGGCCACACCCACGAAAAACCATCGATCTTGAACTTAAAGGAAATCACCCGGGAGATGGGCCCACCCCTCTGAGGAACCACGCTCTGCTACCATTTGTAACCCCTCTTTCCTTTTTAGGCTTTTTATCTATAGAAAACCAACTCCCCCCTTATTCCCCTTTTTTTATTTATTTTTTTTATATTTAATTTTCTATTTCCTTATTTATGTTTTTTGAAAGAGAGGCCGCCACAGTTATTTAGAACTAGGCTAGAGCCTAGAGAAGCCAAAATTGTGCTGGGTCCAGTATGATGGGACTTGCAAATGAAACACTGATCTTAAGATAACAATAACAGTATTTATTGTGCTCTGCTTGATACAACACATTCGCCCTTAAAGCAAGATAATTAAGTATTTCACAATCAATATAGCTCACTTTTCTCCAAATAAGAATAACGCCTAACTACAGGCTCCCTACTTGCCGACGGTTGTTCCCTAACATAATTTCTTCTTCCCTGTTAATTTCGTATTTCCTTGTTTTCCGTGCTGTAGCTGTTGTCACCGTCTTCTCACTTGACACCCCCTTGTAGCCCCCATTACTTCCGGAATATTCAGGCTTTCTAAGCGTCTCTTGTGTTCTCCTCCAACCACCATGTTTGTCCTTTTTAGCTCTTCCTGATGAACCACTGGAGTATTGGACATCTGCGGCATCTCTTCCCCGGGACTCGTCAACCTCCTGGACCGTTCTTGAAACCACACACAGCCGTTCAAGGTCTGCAAAACAACGTGGACGGTCCGCGAATATCAAACGGGATCTCTCTTGGGGCGTCAGTCCTTCCAGAATCGCTTGTATAACTTCTGTCTCGGGCAACCCCAACCTTAACACCCGGGCAGCTCTCCGTATATCGTGCACGAAGTCCCCTAACGCCTCTCCGTTGGCCTGTAGGCGATAGAATTTTTCAAACTTAAGCTGGGCACGTCGTCGAATGGGTAGGAAGAAGTTCAACACCTCCCCATGGAAAGCATCAACACTGTCACCCCGACGCAGAGTTTTGGTGACCAGCTCAGCCAACGTACCCCGGCAATACGGGTATATAAGAGACAAGACCTCCCCATCGGACACCCCCGTTAAATCTGCCACCTGCAGGACCAGGTCCAAGAAAACCAGCAGCTGGTCCTCATCAAATCCATTCACCACCGGAAATTTCTGGAGAACGCCTGAAAGAGGGTGGGGCAATTTCTGGTAGCATACCGCCGCCAGAATTGCACAATTCAAAACAAACAATAATAAAAAAAATCCTTACTAAACACGTAACACAAACATGACCTACAAAAAGAAAAACTTGAGTACTCTCTCTTCCATCAAGTGGACCCCCGGGATTCCTAGCGCTGCGAAAACCTGACCAGCTCCAGAACCACCTTCCGTCAGTCGCCAGACTCGAAAGAAGATACGACATCAGACACTAACACCAACATACAATCCACACCACCAACACTAACCACGCCATACGACATTTCGACTAAAACATGATCACCCTTGCAGTCGGACGGTACCGACTTCCAGTCGGGCCATACCGCATCCCGCTAACCGCACGCGCTATTACTTTCATAGAATAAATAAAGGAACCCATCCCCACGCGATCTCCGGTAAGGTCCAATTTCAAAACAACAAAACCCGACTACAACACCTGCCCGGGGCAGCATCAGGTTTACAATTCAAAACACCTAACAATAATTCCTACATAGTACATATATACAACTACATGTTAGGTCGACTATTATAGTGCCACATTATTCAATCATTAGATGTCATTGTATTTGCCAAACTATTTCCGAGTTTGCAAGCCCCATCACACCAAAGGACCCAAGGGTTCAACCCTAGAATGAACCACGCTCTCTGCTACCATTTGTAACCCCTCTTTCCAGAAAACTCCCCTCGACCCGGGTGATGCATGACCCTGGCCGAGTTACAATTCTCAGAATGAGATAAGCATTGATATATTACTGAGGCGTAAGCCTTACCAAAAAAATTACAACGTAAAATATAACCCCCACTGTCCGGAAATAATTTTCCAAACTGAAGCGTCTGCACAAGTGTCTCAAAAGAGTTTATCGGCCACCACATTTTGGTTCAATAAGCTTAAATTTCACCTGGTTAGTAGGGTGTAGTTAGAGGGTTCCGTTGAGTGTATTTTGTTCGTCCTCCCGGCTGACAGCTGACGGAAATGTGTGAATCTACTTCATCGGAGGCAGTTGTTCGGCCGTCCTTCTGGAACGGGACAGATTCCCGTCTACATCGGAAACCCTGCACAATTGTATCTGGGATTACTTACAGGTTAATAAAACACACTACCACATTTACCAGGCGACATTGCATGGCCAGCCCAGTTTATAAACTCCGAAAATTCACTAAGTATAGAATAGCATTGAATCTAATAAATCGCTTCAAATAACCCCTTTAAATATTTTAAAATATAATATGTCCAAATATAGTCATTCCATAATAATAATCATTTCAATTAATAGTTATGCACCAATTTTCATGAAGCACTTAACTCACCCTTACAGGAATTAGCAAACTTTGACAAGTCCGTGATGTACACTGATTTCAGAAAATAACTGACTTACGCCCCATCTTGGTTTAATGAATTGAGTATGATTATTACTCCATTATTATAACACATTCTTATATTATTACTGTTAATATCGGTTAACCAGCGTTAAGATTAAACATACATAAAACAAATTTTAACCTGGTGGCTGCCACGTGGTGATGAATCACTGCAATATCTATCGCAACGCATCCGCGTTGATATCAAATAAATACAATTTGTTTTTATGAATAATTAATTTATACATGTTAATACACTTACCGGAGGTCACGTAGGCTTCTACCTATCCATAGAAGCAGCTAGAAGACGAAAAACTTTTACATCTACTCTGTCAGCCGGAGACCAGATGTTAATACGCTGAAATCCAAAATTGAACTGCCCAAACCGGCGATTGAAAAAACAGTACGTAACCTCAGACCTAGAGCTCGCGCGCGTCGGCCGGCAGAGGGGTAATTTATAATGACAAAGTCCAAATGATCATACGTACGTAAATTTTTACGTAACCCCTCGCGTGGTTATAATATCTAAAAAAATATATAAAAATATCTATCAAACCCTATCAAACATCGTACCCAACAAAAACCCTGTTCTTATCGAGAGACATCAGTAAGCGACCTAAGCACAAGTGCTTCATTAGGCAACAGACCAAAATCAAAATAGACGACTATAAGCTCAATTTAAATAAAATCTGTATATTCAATAAAATTATGTTCACTTATTAACATATTCAAATCTTTGTATTTACCTCTTAAATGCTGTTATATACACACAATAGTCGATTTCACGATGAGTGCAGTGTATCATGCAAATGAGAAATAGTGACAAGTCTTCTTTGTGTATATATATCATACGACGGAAGGGTAGGGTACGGGGGTAGCTTGCGTACACGTTTGAATGTTGATGTAAGACATATACCCGAGAGGTCATTGTCTGTGTTGGAAAGTTTTTATTTTCATACATTAGTCAAATTAGGAAAACAAACGAACCAGTAAACATTACGAATTCCATATGATTACAACAACAGCTTAACTCAAGGGGTCATTGACTGTGCTGGAAAGCTTTCTCAACGATTATGTCTTAAGAAATTAGCGATACGAAAGTATTTCGTACATTAGCTAAAATTATGAATCTTGTACGTGAGAAGCCTGTAAATTCATGCTCATAGACAATTTTATTTCCATAATATTATTATTTGTATATATATACATTTTTTACATAGCTCATAATTTACACAAAAATCATAAAGCATCAAACTGTATGGGAATGATGACCAGCGACTTACCGCAACGCTTAATTTCTATCTCTTCACGTATCAAATTGTTTCTTTACGTTTGTATTTTTGTCTAAACCATGTTAACTTCACACACACACACACACACACACACACACACACACACACACACACACACACACACACACACAAGAACAAACGGCTGTTAATTGTGTGTTCTTGAACTGGATAAAGTTTACGTTTACTGGAAAATGTCTTATGCGCTAACTTGTGAAAGACCGTTTTGCATTATTGTGCAATATGTACGTCAGTTTTCAGAGTTCGTATACAGACCTGCAAATGTTTTACTTGTTTATATTCGTACTATGAATGTATATATTTTCATTTATAAATATGTTAGCAGTAACCAGCGAGAAACACACATGTTTGTCGCAGTATACTTCAAGCGTTAGCTGTACATATCAAATTGTTTCTTTACGTTTGTAATTTGTCTAAGCTATGTTAACTTCACACACACACACACACACACACACACACACACACACACATACATACATAAAACACAACTTACACATGTTAGGTTGAATGCAGCCTGCTCACGTTTCACGTTGCGTTAGCTGTACATATCAAATTGTTTCTTTACGTTTGTATTTTGTCTAAGCTATGTTAACTTCACACATATACACACACATACACATACATACAACACAACCTACACATGTTAGGTTGAATGCAGCCCGCTCACGTTGACGTTGCGTTAGCTGCACATATCAAATTGTTTCTTTACGTTTGTATTTTGTCTAAGCTATGATAACTTCACACACACACACACACACACACACACACACACACACACACACACACATACAACACAACCTACACATGTTAGGTTGAATGCAGCTCGCTCACGTTTCACGTTGCGTTAGCTGTACATATCAAATTGTTTCTTTACGTTTGTATTTTGTCTAAGCTATGTTAACTTCACACACACACACACACACACACACACACACACACACACATACACATACATACAACACAACCTACACATGTCAGGTTGAATGCAGTCCGCTCACGTTTCACGTTGCGTTAGCTGTACATATCAAATTGTTTCTTTACGTTTGTATTTTGTCTAAGCTATGTTAACTTCACACACATACACATACACACACACATACACATACAAACAACACAACCTACACATGTTAGGTTGAATGCAGCCCGCTCACGTTTCGTGTTCAGTTGAATGCAAACAAACACACACACATACTACACATGTTAGGTTAAATGCAGGCCGCTCACGTTTCACGTTAGGTTGAATGCAAACACACACACACACACACACACACACACACGTGTTAGGTTGAATGCAACCTCGGGTTCTTGTAGTCTAACGTATATCTTATAAATGTAATGTATATGTCTTCAGTTCCTCTTTTGACATTGCAAGATTTTAATAAAAACAGACATCGGATTTAAATAATAATTTAAATAACACGTGTGTGTGTGTGTGTGTTTTCATTCGACCTAACGTGAAACGTGAGCGTGCTGCATTTAACCTAACATGTGTAGGTTGTGTGTGTGTGTGTGTGTGTGTGTGTGTGTGTGTGTGTGTGTGTGTGTGCGTGCAACCTAACACGAAACGTGAGCGGGCTGCATTCAACCTAACATGTGCAGGTTGTGTTGTATGTATGTGTATGTGTGTGTGTGTATGTGTGTGAAGTTAACATAGCTTAGACGAAATACAAACGTAAAGAAACAATTTGATATGTACAGCTAACGCAACGTGAAACGTGAGCGGACTGCATTCAACCTAACATGTGTAGGTTGTGTTCTATGTATGTGTGTGTGTGTGTGTGTGTGTGTGTGTGTGTGTGTGTGTGTGTGCGCGTGCGTGCAACCTAACACGAAACGTGAGCGGGCTGCATTCAACCTAACATGTGCAGGTTGTGTTGTATGTATGTGTATGTGTGTGTGTGTGTATGTGTGTGAAGTTAACATAGCTTAGACGAAATACAAACGTAAAGAAACAATTTGATATGTACAGCTAACGCAACGTGAAACGTGAGCGGACTGCATTCAACCTAACATGTGTAGGTTGTGTTCTATGTGTGTGTGTGTGTGTGTGTGTGTGTGTGTGTGTGTGTGTGTGTGTGTGTGTGTGTGTGTGAAGTTAACATAGCTTAGGCAAAATACAAACGTAAAGAAACAATTTGATATGTACAGCTAACGCAACGTGAAACGTGAGCGGGCTGCATTCAACCTAACATGTGTAGGTTGTGTTGTATGTATGTGTGTGTGTGTGTGTGTGTGTGTGTGTGTGTGTGTGTGTGTGTGTGTGTGTGTGTGTGCGTGCGTGCGTGTGTGTGTGTGTGTGTGTGTGTGTGTGTGTGTGTGTGTGTGTGTGTGTGTGTGTGTGTGTGTGTGTGTGTGTGTGTGTGTGTGTGAAGTTAACATAGCTTAGACAAAATACAAACGTAAAGAAATAATTTGATATGTACAGCTAACGCAACGTGAAACGTGAGCGGGCTGCATTCAACCTAACATGTGTAGGTAGTGTTGTGTGTGTGTGTGTGTGTGTGTGTGTGTGTGTGTGTGTGTGTGTGTGTGTGTGTGTGTGTGTGTGTGTGTGTGTGTGTGTGTGTGTGTGTGTGTGTGTGTGTGTGTGTGTGTGTGTGTGTGTGTGTGTGTGTGTGTGTGTGTGTGTGTGTGTGTGTGTGTGTGTGAATTTAACATAGCTTAGACAAAATACAAACGTAAAGAAACAATTTGATATGTGCAGCTAACGCAACGTGAATCCTGAGCGGGCTGCATTCAACTTAACATGTGTAGGTTGTGTTGTATGTATGTGTATGTGTGTGTGTGTACGTGTGTGAAGATAACATATCTTAGACAAAATGCAAACGTAAAGAAACAATTTGATATGTACATCTAACGCAACGTGAAACGTGAGCAGGCTGTAGGTTGTGTTGTATGTGTGTGTGTGTGTGTGTGTGTGTGTGTGTGTGTGTGTGTGTGTGTGTGTGTGTGTGTGTGTGTGTGTGTGTGTGTGTGTGTGTGTGTGAAGATAACATGGTTTAGACAAAAATACAAACGTAAAGAAACAATTTGATACGTGAAGAGATAGAAATTAAGCGTTGCGGTAAGTCGCTGGTCATCATTCCCATACAGTTTGATGCTTTATGATTTTTGTGTAAATTATGAGCTATATAAAAAAATGTGTATATATACAAATAATAATATTATGGAAATAAAATTGTCTATGAGCATGAATTTACAGGCTTCTCACGTACAAGATTCATAATTTTAGCTAATGTACGAAATACTTTCGTATCGCTAATTTCTTAAGACATAATCGTTGAGAAAGCTTTCCAGCACAGACAATGACCCCTTGAGTTAAGCTGTTGTTGTAATCATATGGAATTCATAATGTTTACTGGTTCGTTTGTTTTCCTAATTTGACTAATGTATGAAAATAAAAAACTTTCCAACACAGACAATGACCCCTCGGGTGTATGTCTTACATCAACTTTCAAACGTGTACGCAAGCTACCCCCTACCCTACCCTTCCGTCGTATGATATATATACACAAAGAAGACTTGTCACTATTTCTCATTTGCATGATACACTGCACTCATCGTGAAATCGACTATTGTGTGTATATAACAGCATTTAAGAGGTAAATACAAAGATTTGAATATGTTAATAAGTGAACATAATTTTATTGAATATACAGATTTTATTTAAATTGAGCTTATAGTCGTCTATTTTGATTTTGGTCTGTTGCCTAATGAAGCACTTGTGCTTAGGTCGGTTACTGATGTCTCTCGATAAGAAAAGGGTTTTTGTTGGGTACGATGTTTGATAGGGTTTGATGGATATTTTTTTATGTGTTTGTGGATTTCCAATTCTAAGTATTCTAAATACGCTGTCCTGTTTTTTTTTAATTTATTCAGGTATTAATCTGTTTTGTTTAAACGTTTGATCTATGTGTGTGTCCATACATACATGTTTTCGTAATGTTTGTTATAATACCTTTTCATGTTCTAGATTTATGATATGTGCTGTGTGTGTGTGTGTGTGTGTGTGTGTGTTTGTTTATGTGTGTGTGTGTTGAAAGCCTTATGTGTATATATAGCACATAATGTATATGATAATGAAGCAGGTACTGTTATTATTATAGGAACAAGAAGATGATGAATCCCTATCAGAACATTGAATGGTTAACTGTATCCAAACATACTGTCAGTAAACGAGAGGAAGACGAGCAGATGAATATGTGTACTTCTCACAACATTGAATTTAAATCGTTAATTGTACCCAAACACACTGCTAGTACATGTGAGGGTGATGAGGTGAAGACTAACTACAAAAATTTCAAGAAATTCCGTAAAGTATGTCTTTTCTCTTATTTGTCAATCGTAGACAATTATACAGTATTTTAAATTAATAAAACAGTGATATTTATAACATTAATACGGATTGCATGTTTTATTTAATGCTTTGTCTTAGGTTTTACCCTTGAACAGAACTATTGTACCACAAATTATGTTTATGAAGACCTCATAAAGTAATATAGCATAGTAAACATATAGCTAAATACAGATTATAGGGAATGTTCAATTATGTAAATTATTAAAAGTTATTTTTATTATGTTTCACTGACTACTGGTATTGAAAACATCGTCATTAATTTAGAGAATTATAAATTACACAATAACTGTAGAACTTTACAAACTTACATAAGAGAATTCACATAATATTACAAACACAAGTTTATGGTACACCTATCTATCAAGTGAAAATGGATAATACTTATAATCATATTGTTGTAACTTATTATTTTCCGAGAACTATGTATATACAGAGTACTATAGAATATTTTAAAATTATGTACAGGCCTATGTCAACAATCACACCCATTCTCCCTCTACCTCGTATTGTTTCAACTAATTCACATATACAATGATACACACGCGCGCGCGCACGCGCACGCACGCGCATACACACACGCGCTCACATACACAAACACGTTCACTCAAATAATTGATCTGTTGTGTTTGATATTTCTTTGTATTCATACACAGTCTTGATGATGACAATAAATATTGTATAGTATAATTTAATACTCATGTTACTTTAATTATTATACGAGGTTAATCTGTATTATTACATGAGTCATCAATCGTTTAACACGAACATCAATCGCGTAACACAAGTAGTTATGTCGAGTGTAATAATGACTACGACTCAAGAAGCGATTAAAGGTTTTGTCAGGTACGTTTATTTACCAGACATTTGAGTTGACGTTTAGACAAAATTTACTGTCATCACGAGTAGGCCTACTTAAATACGTTCAATACAAAAGGGATTAATTGCCCTACACCTGAGTGCTGTATTTTATGAATGTGTGCGTATTTGCTACATAAAGATTAATATAATTACTCACACGTCTGATCAATAAAACCTTTTGTAAAACTTAATGATTCCGACTGGGTGATTGTAGATTTATTCTGTACTCACTTTCCGAAATGTATCAATGAAAATACTGTGAGAGTAGAATATATTGAGTACCAAATCCATCAGTTTTTCAAATGTTACCGAAACTGAACGATTGCAGCTGTAGTTAGAGAACAATTCTGTAATTTACAAATGTAAAAAAAATTTAGAAATGCAATTTCTCATAACAAAATACAACGTACCATTTCATTTTATATTCAAACTATTATTATCTGAAACAGAAACAGAACGTTATATAGATTGTAACGTTTAAATTTCGAATGTTATGTAGGACCATAATCACTCAGCACTGTGTGGTCATGATAATATATTAAGTGATAAACATTGTGAATGTCTTTGTTTTAGTCGCGTATAATGTCTCCCGCGAACAGTTTCGAATGTTACATGGCGGATTGGGTAGACAGACATGCGACTCAAGTGAAGCACAACAGGGAACTACTATTACAACGTCGCTCCGATTGCCAGTCTCAAGGCGAGACACAAGTTAAAAAAGACTTATCGAATATTTACACCCAGTTCATTACCGACCATGCTGGCGGAGTAAATTATGGCAGATTTGTGAAAGATTGGGTGGGTGAAAATTACGTACCACTCTTTCCTGAGTTGTAATATACTTATTTTGTAAATATACATTTGTTAACATACATTTCATATAATCTGTATTTTTGTTTTACATATTTTGGATGAAAATTACATACCACTCTTTCATACAGTATTTTAAATTAATAAAACAGTGATTTTGTATTATTAATACTGATTGCATGTTTTATTTAATGCTTTTTGTCTTAGGTTTTACCATTGAATAGAAGTATTGGACCACAAGTTATTGGCGGTAGTGATCTTTATGTTTATGAAGCACCCAGAAAAGTAAAGTCCAAGAACCAGCTTAATGAAGTACCAAGCGGTGACAGTAAGTCGGGTTATTTACGGATTAGAAAGTAGGACGCACCGATTTAGACGATGTAATCACGATCAATGACCCTTGGTTTAAGTTAGTGAATAATTCTGTATCGTTGTGTGTGTATGTGTGTGTGTGTGTGTGTGTGTATGTGTGTGTGTGTGTGTGTGTGTGTGTGTGTGTGTGTGCGCGTCCATAGTTAATCTTTCTATATTAGATCTCAGTACAAAAATTGGTTGAATGACATTTAGTATCGCTAATTACAGCGCTGAATATAAATTTCTAAAACCAGTTAAAGTGTACAGTGGTGTAAATATATATATTTAATCATTTAAACAAATTATGGTTTATTTTAATTTATTTCACTATAAACCTCTGAACATGTAAGCAAATATTTGTAAAGCACATTAAATTATGTGAAATGCTACACCGAAAGATTCAAATCATACCTTATTGGTGCTGTCAACTATTTGAATGTGTGAATTTCTACCGACGTTTGCAACAGCAGCAGCAATACACAATACGCATTACATTAAAACTAGCACGATTATATTATTCATTGATGTACAAACAATTTACATAGCACACACACACACAAAATAGGCTAACATTTATTGTGAAGTCGTTAACGTATGGATTTGTCATCTGTAACAGCATACACACAGGTAATTACATTATAAACTAGGAATTTCTTCCGACATCTGCGGGCGAGAGAGCGAGAGATGTTGTACAACAGATTTTTGAGGAATAATATTGTGATCGGTAACTGTGTCTAGAGATGTGAGACAGAGACGTTACATAAACACATAGAGACAGCAACACATTATTTCTGTTACATGTATACGACGCATAAACATATGTCATGTGTGTGTGTGTGTGTGTGTGTGTGTGTGTGTGTGTGTGTGTGTGTGTGTGTGTGTGTGTGTGTGTGTGTGTGTGTGTAGTATGATTTTATTTCTTGACACAACCCTTTATCTTGAAAATATGATTTTTAGATGGACGTTGTAAATAATTTTTTAAAATATCACTTACTTGCAAAGGATATACCCCTTGCGAACGAGCAGATAACAATATGTAATTTCGTGTATAGTATTCAGAAATGTGTGAGAGAGAGAGAGCGAGAGAGAGAGACAATTTAATACAAACAATTTACATAGCACACACACAATAGACTAACATTTATTGTGAAGCCGTTAACGTATGGATTTTGTAACGTATCGCCGCGTTACAAATCCAGGGAACCCATCATAATTAAGCTCCGTCAATTAGATGGGCTGCCTACGTTGTAACAAAATGTATCCACAAATAATTAACTTAACAAATTTACTTACTAACTGTGTAAGGAAACAAGGGAAGGTATTGTAACCCCTCTTTCCCTTTATGTCCTTTTTTTATGATTATAAAAACAACTAAATTTATTTTAATATTTTTTTTTTTGAAAGAGAAGCCACAAGTTAATTAGGACTAGGCCGAAGCCTAGAGAAGCAAAATTATGCTGGGTCCAGTATGACGGGACTTGCAATAAAACTCAGCCGTAACAGAACGATAACAATTTATTTTATTTCATGCCCTGCTTTAACATTATTAAACCAGAATAACATGTATGCCCAATCACAAGTATAAATAAAGGTAAAACATCACAAGTGTGTGTATAAATCTTAAGCCTAACAAATGTGTATAAATATTAAGCACAACAAATGTATATATAAATCAGTGAACACATGTATATATATAATTATAAAATTCTCTCCCATCTCGTGGCTAGCTAGACACATAACAACACACACAGAACATAAGGTACACAAACCCACAATCACATTAATTTTAACACGCATGCCCCTGGAATGCACCCACCTACCTGGTAGAGTAACTACGATCTTATAACCCAGCAGTGATAAAATATATGCCCGTCGGCAACCCGTTCAGTAGAATTACATAAAGCCAAAACCCCAGGAAGGATGATAATAATTCATGAGGCATAAATAAAACCGGACCACCCATTTATCTAGCATTCCATTGATCAATGACCCATGATGAGCGTGTGAACCTTAAGTTCCTTTCACATCATTAAGTAAAATTGACAACACTACATCACCTACTTTCAGACAGTGTTTATAAAATTTTAGACAGTTATTTGACTTCACAAAATTCCAAAAGGAATTAAATCTTTATGTACTGTAATAAACAGAAATTAATTGCTTGAGGCTTTACTATTTCAGAAGATTTAGACAATATATATAATTTACCCAAAAAAAAGAAAATGATGAAAACATGTTTTATAGTCAAAAATTAAACAGCAAATCCTATAAGTGGGAAGTCAACCCATATGTGTTTGCCAGTTAAGAAAACAATCAGGTTAGCCCTTGTGCAAGGGGCAAAATCAGCTAAAATATTTCCATAACATTAGTAAATTATTTCTATTAGCCTCAAATGACTATATAAAATAATTAAAAGAAAAAGAATACAATAAGGTGGTTGTGCTCTGGCATCTGTGGGAGCGCGCCCACATGTAGTTGACAAAATTTGACAGGCATTCAACCTGTCGGAGGTTGCACCAGCGTGTGTCAGCGAAAAACTAAGTCCCCCTTTGTAACCCCTGAAAACGTCCCAAAAAAAACAGGAAAGCCCCCCAGCCCTTAAATGTGAAACCCATAGTCAAATTAAATTTTATACACAGCTGTTCCAGCCGGAACAGAGCTACTGAGCTGTAACATAATTTTGTAAAGAGTTAACTGCAAATGAGATGCAACTGTAAAATGGTACAAGAGTAAAATATCTCTGGCGCGCTCCCCCAGTGCAGCACACACTTACAGGCATTGCATTTAGTGTTATATAAATGAGTTATAAAAAGTTTATGAATTTAAGTTATAGTGTTCAGAGTCATGATCACAGCTCAACTTCCCGGTAGACAGTCTGGACACGTGGTCCCATGGCTTCTAGGCTATTTACAGTAAACGGGCGCACTGCCGGCCCGGCCCCAAAAATGAAATAAATGCATGAATATCACCTTATAAGTGCTGGCGAGTGCAACATAGAAATCAGTCTCCATCTCCCTCTTCGTATAAGATCTTGTACATGGTTCACAGCTTAGGCAGGTGTACAGCCATCAGCAAGCCAGGAAACCGGCTTAGTTCGAGAACCCTATGCATTCAAGTAAATTAGAGAACAGTCTATTAAAAATGTACACCCGAGTTAAGGTAATTAACCTCTTAACGGGCTGCCAGCTAACTCTCAATAAAAGCACAATATTCATTAATTAAAGTTTTTACAACCAGCCTAAAGAGTCTAAAAATCAGCCATGGAATAAGTAAATTTGCATAATGAACAGACCTTATTAAAATGTGGCTTAATATAAAGTGAACTGCACTCGGTCAACATGCTTCGACAAAAATTTGCAGGTTAAACGGCCATGTGGTAAGTGGTAATCGTTACTTGACCAAAAAAATTTAACAGCAAGGCACTCACAGCATTAAGAATGTTTTACATTCAATTAAATTTCATACATAGAAGCTCTCACACTTAATTCTCTACTGTGAAGTTAATTAACAAACTCTGCGACAGTTTACTACATGCACAGACACAGTTCACGACCTGACTGCGCACCAAGTTTTTAGTCATTAATTTTTAATGTAGTACACTTTTACTATGACAATGACTCTTGAAAAACTTCTCGCACTATTACAGAAAATAATAAAAAGCATGGGCTATATACAGGGCGTTACGTAAAACAGTAAAGAATGAGTTTCTCTTAACATAACTTTGTCGGGTCGCACACACACACATCATTACGAATTTTATGCAGTTGCATATAGTTATTAATTATCCATACATGTATAATTATTTATAAAGACAAATAAATACAAAGACAAACTTACCGGGAGTCAATTTACGCCTTAGCCAACCATAAGTTATAGAAACTTCGTCGTACAATACGGAGAGAGGAGACGGATAATTCTCTGAGCGAGGCGAAGCGTAGACTGCACACACATGCACAGATAAGTGACTGCACACAGGCGAGTTGCGCACGCAACCGCACAGTCTGCCGTTCCCCTCACACCGCCGAACAAAGGTCGCCTCGGCACCCTCAGCTTCCGTTGTGTTACACTTAAACGAAACTTTTCTAAAATTTTTTTGTAACGGCCGGCTTTAAACCGGCACACCCCCACCCCGAAAGGGCAACCCGGTTGCCCCACTCAAAAACTCGGGAAAGTACCCTGCAGTGTACTCCCATCTTAAAACTCCGGTGGACATCGTGGGTAAGTTGGCCCGGTGGCACTCGCTCCCAGGAGAACAGAGGCTCAGAAGGGAAAACGAAAGAGACGAAAGAAGACGTGTAGAGTGTAAGTGTGCGGTTGCTGCACGCTGACCTGATCAGGGCCAGCCCACAGCAAAGAGGGACAGAGAAGAAAGACAAAAGAAAAGTTCGGGAGCTCCCTGAGTTCCGACCTCCTGAGGCTTGTCTACCCAAGCCAGAACACGATAGCCACCTGAACAGGGCCATCTGCCCCATGTAATTACGGGATAATTCCCTAATACTATTCCCCATTTTACATAATACCATACTGCACGGGCCAAGGGGAAAAGGGGCGATGACAGTCTCCACGCTGCGGTGGTCCCCACTGGGGACCTGACGGAAAGCCAGGTCAACTGTGACTATGGCACCTCCAATATATATGAGTTTTACATGTGTGCTCCAAGGGCATGTAGGCACAAAGCAGTCCCCCAAGGCGCACCACCACCCCTGGGCAACTACTTCCCGCCATCCTCTCTACAACTCCTTCTTTTTGCTTTTCTAGTTTTTTTTTTCTCTAGGTAAGGTTAGGAAAATCGGAAGGTGGATGGTCAAGGATGATTAAACGGTCATAGGCTAGGATTGAAGGTAAGGACCTGGCTCCCTCCGGACATACGGACAATTGGAGAAAACCAAGGCTCGCGCAGGCAGGGGCGCATCCCTGAAGTAGACGAACCCCACTGGGACTGTGGGAAACATCTACCCGCTACCATATCATTTTCAATACCGCCCCCGGAGCACACCCTCTCAAAACCGACAACATCCCCACTCGCACAGAGACCGCCATCATTCCCCCCCCTTTTACAGCCCGTTCACCCTTTGCGAAATAATTTCAATTTGGAAATGTGTGTGGTAATCTCTTTAGGATTACTACCCTGTTCTTCTAATCGCGCCGTCACCGGTGACGTAAACCCGAGGATACGGTATGGTCCCGACCAACGATAGCACAATTTAGCGGCTCTTTTGTCCGCGGCTGAGCTGATCGGATGGCTCTGGCAGTAGACCCAGTCCCCGGTCTGAAAGGGGTTCGGAATTCGCCCCTGATTATATCGTCGACGGACCCGCTCGTGCGCTCGTAGCAAATTCTTCCGAGCCTCCCTCCATCTCTCCGCAGTTCCATTATCGGGCTCCCGTGGCAGAAGATCATCAATATTCCACAAGTTAGTCAACGGGAGTGCGGGCGAGAATCCAAACATGATCTCAAAAGGCACGGCCTTATGACTGTCATGCAGGGCCGTGTTAAAAGCTAGCTGCAACCACTTTAAGTTCTGGTCCCAGGTAGTCTGTTGCTCCGCGTGATAGGCAATAAGTGCGGACCGTAGATTCCTATTGAACCTCTCCGCATGGGACGGCTGCGGGTAATACGGGGAAGTGGTTACATGCTTGATACCGCTGGCGAAACACATCCGCCGGAACTCACTCGAAATGAACTGTGGTCCATTGTCGGAGACAATGATGGTCGAAGACCGAAATGCTGAAAAACATGGTTCTGAAGCGCGCTTATGGTCAAACGAGCTGTTGCCTCCCGTAAGGGCAGTAGCCAGGCAAACTTCGAAAAAGCATCCACACAGACAAGTAGGTAAGCGTTACCTGACTTGCTACGCGGGAAAGGTCCCACGTAGTCGATGAATAGCTTCTCCATCGGTCTGCTCGCCACGTCTGATGACAACAACCCCAACTTGGTGTTTTGAGCAGGCTAGCTTAAGCCGCACAGATGACATGCCTTCACCCGAGTTGCTATGTCCCTATCCATGCCCTTCCAGATGAAGTTCTTCCTAATACTGGAAATGGTCTTCGAAATCCCCTTGTGGCCACCTACTGGGGAATTGTGGTAATAACTGAAGACCATGGGCACTAACTTGCTAGGCAGCACGATCTTCGGGGCACGTCCCTTTCTTTCTCGACAACACAGGACGCCCTTGGACAAGAAGTATGGGGCCTGCGCGTTACCTTCTTTTATTTTCTGGATGACCGGACCCAGCTCTTCATCATTCAACTGATGGGGCAACACATCAGTGAAGGCTAACGGGAAGTCTAGTAGAACAGAACAGGGTTGCTCAGATTGGGCTTCACTGGGTTGGGAAAACATGCGTGACAAAGCATCTGCAACCACATTTTGAGTTCCCCTAATGTGTTGCACCTTGAACTTAAAGGATGAGATTTTAACCACCCATCTACCAATCTTACCCAGTTGCCGGGGGTGAG